>CM060360.1:130965234-132165234 GCA_030545235.1 Helianthus tuberosus
TGACTTAGGGCACCTCTTACATTTTCGTAGCAGTCGATACGCGTGGTCTAGTAACACATGGGAAGCCCCCACTAATCTTCGCAAACATGTCAGAAAGACCGCGATACGAATTCATACGATACATGGTTTTCAAAACGAACAGATGATTTACGAAACGAATGCTATAACTAAACAACCAACTGTGAATTCACTCAACTTTGTTGTTGACTCGTTGTTACATGCCTTACAGGTCGCTAGGTGCTTATGGAGCTTGCACGAGGAGGAGGTTGTTGTGGGATGCAGACTGTTATGTCCCGTACTTAATAATTGAATTTTATAAACTATGTTTTGGACATTTAACTTATGAACTATAAACTTATGTTTTGAACTTCCGCTTTATGCTTCCGCTGTTAACTTAAAACTGGTTACTGTCTTATGGTCACCAATTGTATTGTGATTGGTTTTACTCACTAAGATTATGTGGTTCAATATGATTGGTGGCTCGATCCTGGTCACGTCACGCCTCCAAGCGGTGGTACTCCGCATGGTGGATTTTGGGGGTGTGACATTTCAAGTAGGAGATAAAGTATTATTGAAAGTCTCTCCTTGGAAAGGAGTGGTAAGATTCATCAAAAGGGGAAAGCTAAGCCCCAGGTATGTTGGAACTTTTAAAATTATTAGAAGAATAGGACCAGTAGCCTATCAGCTACAACTGCCAGAGGAAATGGCAGGAATACATGATATATTTCATGTATCTAATCTCAAGAAATGCTTTGCTGATAAATCGCTAGTAGGACCTCTTAAGGACATAGAGGTAAATGAATAGTTAAATTTTGTAGAGAAGCCTCTACAAATTGAAGATATGAAAGTTAAGAATCTCAAGCACAAAAGACTAGTTCTAGTCAAATGAAGTGGGACTCCAAAAGAGGACCAGAATACACATGGGAACTTGAATCAGAAATGCAAAGGAAATACCCACACCTGTTCCAGTAGACCTCGAGGACGAGCTCTAAAATAAGGTGGGGAGGATATAACAACCCTCTAAAATATTTTGACACCCTAATATATATATTAAAATATTCCCATATGTCTTAAATTATGCCCCGTATGTGAAAATTGAGCCCAAAATACGATATAACATTTAAAAATAATTAAAAACAAAGTTTATAGGTCGCTCGTGGGCCGCGTAGATCCTTTAAAGATCTTACGCGGGCCGCGACAGCTCCAAACTCAGGCGATACCCGGTGCTGCCACGTGTGAATATCGTGGCGGGTCTAGTGGTGATGACCAATCAGGGCTAAGCCCTATACCCCTACTACGCGGGTCGCGTAGCCCGTAGTCTCACCTTACGCGGGCGCGTGAAACCCAAAATCAGGCCCTATATAAGAAGGGCATCGGGCCTTCAGTCAGTTCGTTCATTTTTTTTTCTTAACGAATTTCTGAAAAGTAGGCATAATACTCGGGTATTATATCCCCCTAATTAACGAAGTTCTGCCCCGATGTAAGTATTATAACCCCAGTTACGTATTAGATACGCTGCCCGATCGATCCAGGGTTCCGTAACGGCTGTCAGGGTTCTGCCCGACGTAGTCGTTGGAATGCCGTCTCAGGGAGGGTATAACTAATGTAAATATAAAGGGTTATTATAATAACGCGTGTGCATTGTGTAAATTATAGATAATCTCCAGGAAACCTTAGAAGAAATCTAAGTCAGCAGTGTGAGTAATCTCCTTTTTTGTAAATTGTTTTTACAAAACCTTAAATATTTTGCAATGCGATTAAGCAGTGATTGAGTCTTTATAGTTCTTCAATTACTGCCGGTATGTTGGGGTTTTGTATACAAAATGAGGAACATGTTACCATTGGACAACGAGTTAGCCAATGTGTAATATGACCCACCAGTCAGGATTGACAATAATGAGTGAGTAATTGTGTAGAAATAAACAATGTGATTGCTCTCAATATTGTTAATGGATGAAACTCTTCTTGATTAAACTGGGATTCACTCACCAGTATTTCCCACTAACAAATGTTTTTAAAACGCGTTTCATGTAACAAAATGTAAAAGCCAAATTAGAAGAAAGCCAGCTGAAGAGCACTGACGGCTTGGAAAAATGTGGCTATAAAGGTTACCTAAAAGATGATGTTTTAAATAAAATAGGGTGTATCCCTATAAAGATGTTGTAATAAGAAACTTAGGTTTTACCCATGTGATTATTAATATAAAATATGGTGGTTTTACTCTGATAAATATTTCCTAACTACGGTCCTAATGAAATTTCCGCTGCCAAATTGATAAATAATGATACCACCAAAACTGGTCTCGCGGCCGCCCGTTCCCGGGACAGATAGGGAGCGGGGGTTGCGACAAAAGTGATTGGTTAAAATGTAAAACATATAAATGTAAGGGGTTAAGAGTAAAAAAATAAAAAAATAAAAAGAAAGAAAAAAAAAACAAAAGTGGGTACAACCCACCAAACATATGAGCACAACCTCTTATTCCTACAAATGTTAATTTGTATGTGCTTAAAAGTGATTTATGGTAAAAGCAAAACAAATTAAAGATAAAAGAACAAGAATATGAGTACAACTCATCAAACTTATGGAACAATCCTTGATTCCAACATATGTTACAAATTAATATTATATTATAGAGTTAATTGCCATTTTCGCCCCTGAGGTTTGGGCACATTTGCCATTTTCGTCCAAAATGACAGTTTGGTATTATTTAGCCCCCCACGTTTGTCACTTTTTGTCATTTTCATCCAAATGCCTAACCTAGTCAGTTTATACCGTCAAATGGGGTATTTTTTGAAATTTGTTAATGGTAAGGGGGTAACTTGTAAATAATATGTAACAAATGAAATTTAAATATGATCATCAAAACCCATAAATCAAGATCATCTTCAAGAAGTATTACAGATTATACCGTAACAAATGATCTGTAAAGTTTATGTAACAAATGAAATATAAATATTTTCAAAAAATCTGTAACAAATGAAATATAAATATTTTCATTTGTAAGAAGTATTACAGATTATTTGCTATGATGTTCATCAAAACCCAGAAATCAAGATCATCTTCAAGAACATCATCTTCAAAACCCAGACATCGTTCATCTTCAAACATCATCATCAAAACCCAGAAAATCAAGAACATCATCTTCAAGAACATCTAAAACCCAGAAAATCCCAAATCAAGAACAAATTCCGAAACACCAGAAAATCCCTTCATAATCTGCACCATCTTCATCATCTGCAAATCCGACAACCTCCTCCTCTGCACCATCTCCGGCAACGACGGCACAACCTGCAACTCCGACAATGACGGAAATGGCTTCAAATCTGTATGCGGTGGCCCCATCTCTCACTCTAGATCTGAACAACGACGACACAGCCTGCAACTTCGGCCCATCTCTCTCTCTTCTCTCTCTTATGTGATCGTTTCAGATCTTGCCTGAAATCAACCCGGTCTTGCCTGAAATCGATGCCGCAAAACCCTCCACCGGTGAAGAAAGCGGGTGTAGTTTGGGTGTGCGTCCATTGTCCTTCGTCGGAGAAGAAAGGGGTGTGGCCGGCGGCGCTGAACTCTCACACAGAGAGAGTGTGAAGAGGTTTAGAGAGAGAGAGAAAGGATTTATAATTAGTGGGCGTGGGGTTGGTGGCGGTGTAGTGGGGCGGTGGAGGTGCGGTGGTGGGGATGGTGGCAGTAGTGGTGTGGTGGCGGTAGTGGTGCAGTGGGGGCGGGGGAGGTGAATGATCTGTGAACGAGTGTATATAAGGGTATGTATGCATTGGCCACTTTACAATTTACCCCCTTATCATTTTCAAATTTCAAAAATACCCTAAATTGGGTAAAAAGTAACCTGGTTGGGTATTTGGGTAACTAGGTTAGGCATTTGGATGAAAATGGCAAAAAGTGACAAACGTGGGGGGCTAAATAATACCAAACTCTCATTTTGAACGAAAATGGCAAATGTGCCCAAACCTCAGGGGCGAAAATGGCAATTAACTCTATATTATATAAATACTACCTTTCATCCGAATTAAAAAAATTGAAATACATGCCTTTTCTTTTTAAGGGGAATGATATAAATTAGATATGTCAACATGCGTGAAGTAATATATTCATATGTACTTTGTTTTTTTTATTCCTTTTGTTGTTTTCTCATATTTTCAACTTTTTATTTGATTATTTAATCAACAAGTATTGAAATATCAAATTTAATATTTTCTTTTTATTGGAAATTTTGTGAAAATAGAATTTTACACAAATATAGGAAAATGATTTTTTCCTATTTTGGACTAGAAATAAATATAATAAAATGAGCGGGTTTTATATATTTATTTGTGGGTTTGTGTTCTATGTCGGAAGAGCTTCGCAACGAACTAAACCATGTCCAAAACGGAGCTAAGATAAATAAGATATCGATGCTCAAAGTTTGGTGTTTGGAACTTAATTGCTGAAATAAGTTGGAAAGTGGCACCTTGTCCCACATCGGATGAGAGATGAAACTTAAAAGGGTATTTAAGTGAGAACTCTCCATCCTTATTGTATCATGGAAGCACTCACTAGTGTACTCGCGAAGGGTGCGGAGCACCCTAACTCGCACTCGCACACGCGCGCGTGGCGTGGGCAATGAGGCGCAATGTGGCGCTTTGATGGCACACTCGCATCGCCGCGAGCCGCCTTTGTATTTTTGACCACGTGCGCGTGGTGGATCACAGAGGCTGCAAGGACCAAGTGGTGTGAAGGTTCGAGGCGCGTGACGTGGCAGTCAGCGCGCGAGTACACATGGCATGGAGGCGCACGGTTGCGCGCATGGTGCATGGGCCTGATGTGACGTGCGCGGCGCACCAAGGTGAGCCAAAACGGCGCGACTGTGTGGCGTGCTTGTAGAGGCTCACATGTGACGTGGCACACGCGCGCAGGCGCGCATGGACCTAAGTGAGTATGGCGCACGCGCGCATCGCAGTGAGCCATATGGACGCACCGCGCATAAGGGTGCAGACCTGCGCGCGCGCGCAGTAGGCTTCTAGCAGCAGTTAATGCCAGTGCAGTTACACTGGGCAGTTACGTTTCAGCATTCGAAACTGACGAAGTTAATGCGTTTGACTAAGAATTAAGTGACGAATTAAAGTGCATTAAAGACGTCTAATGCAGTTTAATTCTCCATTTAATTCATTTTTTAGTTTCGCCTAATCCTGCAACTATAAATAGGGTGCTACCCTATTGCAGAAACACACCGAATAACACAAGCTCTCTACAATCTTCTCACTGCAGAATTCATCACTTTCCTTCAAGCTTTCGAGGTACACCTTCGGGTTGGAGTCAAGACCGGCAGTGCAACTGCTTGAGGCTGTTGTATCCTGGAAACAAACGTGTTCTCCTGGGAGACACGAAATTTGTTTTAAGGGACCCATGTCTAACACGATCCTCAGCCGAAGAACAGTGTTTCTGTTCGGATTTCTGTTCTTGTATTTTCCTTTTCTGTTGTATTTGTAATTTTTCTTTCAGTTGTAATTCTGTCTTGTTTTTATAATTCAAGTTAATAAAGTATTTTATTTATTTTACACGAACGGATTCCTACACTTTTTTATCATGTAACAAAAAGTTATGTCAATCTATATTGATCCTATAATCCCCGTGCGAATCATCAGATCAGTTCGGCATGTTGTTTTAATCACCAACATAATAAAAATAAAGGATTTGTTGGTTAAACAAAAAACCACGACGGTTCATAAATAAACTAACATGCACGCTTGATTATTATTTAAAATAGTAAAATAACCTTATATGTTTTATTTTTCTATATGATTCATTAAAAATATATATATAACCGAATGGTTGATTAAGTACACACAAAAGTGATTTGAAAGAAAGGATATGTTTATTCTTTGTCGGCATTGCCAACCCATAATGAAATTGTTGCGGAAAAAAATACATTGACCAAGATTTGTAAGCATTGCCAACTCATAATCAAACATGGTACGTTCCACACTTACACTGTCATATTTAACTAGATTGCTGCCCTAGGCTGCGCGTTGCAGCGGTGACGTCTTAGTTCTTTATAGTTGCCGACACGTTATTTGATCGTTAATTATATGAAAACGCGTGTTTCGACATATTCGATCTAACTCAATGTAACCTATATAAGTATTGTGGTTACAAAAGAAACGGAATCGAACCCGGGGTGGTTTGTTTAGTGAGGGTTCCACTATATCACCCTTACTTTTGTATCAAGACCTAGCGCCGTCAAAATGTACACTAACTCGAATTTATACCATTAAATGAAAACGTGTTAGATTTGACCCCGCTTGTTTCCGAGAACAATTTAAGTAATGAATGTGAATTTATACCCACACATAATAATAAACATGAAAACATATTATATTTTACTCGACTTATTTCGAATTTTTTTTATCGAAACGTGAATTTATAACGACATGTACATAATAATAACCATATTATAAAATAGGTTTACGGAGAAAACATGAAAAAAAATAATAGAAAAAATAAATAAGAGAAAAAGAAAAAGGGGGAGACCACGAAAAAAAATAATAGAAAAAGAAAAAGCATCACACTTTGCTATTAAATGAAAAAAAACTTGGCACTTACTATTAAATGAAAAAAAAACTTCAAAGGGGTGCAATTGAGGGGAATCGAACCAGAGCCATGAGGTTAGATTACCAAAGCCTCATTCAATCCATCCAACCTTTATTTAGTCACTAAACTTGTAGCAGAGTAATATATCAAAGAATGGGTCGATGGCTTTTGATGTGACAGCCACCGACATTTCTTTTTAAGTTATATAATAATAAGCTGAAAATTATATATACAAAAGTCAACCATTTACATTTAAACATCATATAAAGTATATGTGTGTATAGAACGAGAGAGGGAGACAGAGGGAGGGGTGGGGTGGGAGCGCCACCACCACCACTATCTAACCGCCATCGTGACAACACCACCAATTGAACGTCGCCATCACATGTAGCAGTTGCGAAAGTGACGAACAAAATCATTAGTGTGCATTTGAGTTAAATTTTCAAAGTTAACCTCTAAGATCCAAGAAATTACAACTTACACCCTATAGTTTGTTCATAATTATATTCAACCCTAAAGTTTTATAAAAGAATATCTATACTACTATATTAAAGAAACTGGGTTTTCTACCCTTATGATAATTTTGCATTGTGTACACATTTTAAAGCAACATGTACAAGAAAGCTAAGCTAATTTAAAAGGGGTAAACTTGCACATTTTCCAAAGTTTTAAGACACTTTAGGGATATATCTGGAATTCTGGATTACCTGAGCTTTTAAAGCTTGCTTCTTCATTCATGGTCGATCCATCATTGAGATTGAATGTGGAAATTGAATGCTTTAATTGCTATCAGTTACCCCATGAACTCAATCGTTTCTCCTTCAATGAGATTATAAAAAAATGGTCCTTGAAAAATCGATTGGTGATTTGTAGATCGGTAATTTCGTCCCTCTAATTACGTCACTCCTGATTCCCCTCCGCCTTCATCGCCCCCCTCACACCCGGTTTTTGATTTAAAAACGATGACAAAACCTTTCAATTTCGTATTCAAAAACAAACAAGCTAATGCACAATTACTAATAAGTTGTCCATGATGATGATGATGGCAGAAGAAGGTAGAGGCAGTGGATTTTCGAAATTAAAAGGCTACTGCTTACAACTTCTAGAAGCTCTCAGAAACCCTAACAACAAAGCCACACCTCCGCACTCTCTCATCTTCTTCAATTCATCACTCCTTCTTTTCCTCATGCTCTTCAACCGTTCTTTGAGTATGCCGCTTTCATCATATAACTCATCTTTACAATATAACTGGATTGATATTATTGGCTGAAAATTATAATTGTTTTAGGAAACCTGTATCAATTTTGCATTTCATAACTGATGACCTAATAATTGTGGTGCGATTTGTATACTAATTTGTATCAGCTAGATATTTGTTCATCATTATTGTTTTAGAGATGAATCATCATTAAGATGTAGCTTGTAACATGTTATTTGTTCATTTACTTTCATAATTTGAGCAATGTCTCACACTTTTAACATGTTATTGGAGTGAGTAGAGGCACTGTTTCTCTATCCTCAGGATCAATAATATGGTAGTAACCTGCATCTGTTATGATCAGAAGATGATATTTGTATCTTATGGCATATAACCTTCAACAGTTAGAAGTTAAAACCTCATTTTTTAGCATATGCGTTTCTTAACGATGCAGATATCCTCTTTCTTAAACAGGATGAAAAATCAGAACCCAGTTGAAGAACAACAAATCGATTGGTGATTTGTAGATCGGCAATTGTATGCTTTACTTAATTAATGTAGATTGTTCATCGTAGCAAATCATATTCCGTGAAACATGCGATCAACCATGGGGCACAGAATTTATAATTGCATTCGGCAACCGCGCAACGCCAGCACCACCGCTACCGCCGACCTCACTCGTACATTCCGGTTTCACCCAACTGATTCGTGATGTATGATTTTGGACGGAAGGACCACAGGAAGCCGTTCCGGTTTCAGGCAGTAACGCAAATCGATGTCTGGAACTCATCGGTATAAATCTTTGCTTTTTAATTAGGGTTTCATTCATTTATTGTTCGATTTCATATTGCTTTTCACTTCTGTGTTACATTTCATTTTAATTTGATGTTTCACTACTTAATTTATTCATTTATTTCATTGATTATGTTTATATCATCAGAATTGGAACATGTTTTTTGTAGTCAATTACAGTGGATTTGTAAGATTGGCTGGATTTAGTAATTGAAAAGTGTAGGTAAGTGAGTTTGGTATTGCAAAGTTGCATTGAGGAATAAGGGAGAAGACCTATTAGTGGGATTAAAGTGATAATTAAACATGGGTTGTAATTGTTGGTAACCCACCAAACAAATTTAGATAAGACTATACGTAGTGGGGAGGTATATACCTCCGGAATTCTCCATGGTGCCCCATAGCGCCCGGCCACACCACTACGGCCGGCGCTATGGGTGAAAAATCCCTCCTCCTCGCGAAATGCATAACGGTGTTGCCCATGAAGCCCCACCCACACACACACACACACACATATATATATATATATATATATATACACATACATAGGGGAATGTTCATTTGAGAATAACTTTAATGTGAGGAGAAAAAGAAGAAAGGGCATAATGGTAAAACATTAAATAGTTTATAACTCCTCCCATTAATTATGTTATCTCTCATTAATAAAACAAAAAAAAACATTTTATCCTACACGTTTCAAAATTTATCCTACTTATATCTTACACTCACCGAAATTTACCCTACGCATATCTAAATTTATCATACACATTTAAGAATTTATCCTACACATACTAAAATTTATCCAACACATACTAAAATTTATCCTACACCCTAAATTATTTTATCTTGAAAGAGTATATTTAAAATGGGAGTTACAAGTTTAATAAGTTAGCTAATTAATTACACTTAGAAATTTACCTATATCCCCTTATTAATAACATTAAACACACATATTAAATGAACTAAAATGGAGCATTTCTATTGGTTTAAAGCTTATTCTTTTTATTCTTACAAAATTTTTCTTCTCATTTGAACCTTCCACTACATACATATATATAAAGCCCCATACATATATAACCCCACTACACCCTCTTGTGATATAAAGCCCCATGTAGCCCCTCTCTTACGCGTTTCGCCACTTGTCGTATAATGCCCTACAAAGGGCTTTAGGCCTAACAAGAGAGCTTTCACCTCAACTAATTCTAGATGATACCCATTTTTGGCGTGGTTTATGTTTGTTTTGATTATTAATTATATTGCTGCCTTACTAAAGCGGATTGCATGTCGATTTCTAAGTTAATTCAGATTCTTGTGCTTAAAACAAAAGTTAAATATTGTATATAATACGCATGGATTCTTTTTGATCTGGCAAATAGAGATAGAGCCCAGGGTTAAAGGCTTGATCAAAGGTATTGGACAATATATTGTTGGTCAATTAGTAGAAGTCAAGGATAGTCAAACAAGGGCTTATGTGATGTCTGCCAAAGGATATTTAAGAGTTAACATTTATGATGGTCTATGGAAAAGTCAATGCTTTAATGTTAGGATAATAAATTGCCAATGGGTGGATATTTGGCTGCTATTGTATGATTTTTATTATAGAAAGCTCAACAGAAATAGTAAACATTACATTATGTGAAGTTAAAAGAGTCAGAGTCTCTGTTGCTAATGGAAATAAGTGGTTCATGCAAATGTTAAAGATTGAATTGTACAACTGGAAAGTAAAATTTTTTGATCGAAAACAATCAGAAATGGCAAGGCAACGGATTGACTACAGGAACACACTCTGGCAAGGTAACTACGTTATGGGTATGGCTAAAGGCAAATTTTATCAAAGGAAAATGGGTTTGTCCTGAATACAGTTTTTGAGGTTAATGAAAGTGAAGGGTAGAACATGGGTCTGAATGAAATTAAGAATTTTTGTACTATGCTGATTTATGCAGAAGATCAACAGCTATATTAATGGATGGATGAGAATGTATTACAAGAAAACTGAACGTTCACTAATGGACAAATCCGTCGAAAACCTGCCGGTGGAAGTCTTCACTGACGAGTATCCATCAGCGAAGCTCTGTTGATAAAACGGGCGTGGGTAACTGATAGAAGTTTCTGATGGGTTACCGACAGAAGTTTCCGATAGATCACTGCCACGCACCTTTTGTGACGGATCACCAACGCACACGTTTTATGACGGTTCGGGTTAGAAACCGGTTTCTATCCGGATTTCAGCTTTTATTGGTTTCAGCGAAGGAATTCTTAGACCGATTTCAAACTGGCAGATCAGATTGGGACCGGTTTCACAATAGGTGCCGACAGTTTGAATGTGCACCTCTGTTACAACGTTATCTTTGAGAGCTACTCCAAAAAGTTAATTCATTAGGTGTTTTGTCTACAAATCACATGATAATGATCTTGAGTTTGTTACCGTCTACGACAATAATTCAATTTGTGTACAATTTGGACTTGGAAAATATCCAATTTGGGCATCAAAAGTCAAGAGTTCACCCAGGTTTGGAGAAATCATACTATTGTGTGAAATATTCATAAATGGATCTTGATATCATTTAGAATTACTTGAAAATATGTTTAGCGAGTACATGATCGAAAGTAGGAACATATATAGAAACGGATGTGAGCTTTTATCGTTGGTCCTTAAAAGAAAAGGAGCCCATGATTGTTGTTTTTTATGTCAATTCTTTGTTTATACTCAATTGCTATATTAGTTGTGTTAACAAATTTGTGTTAAAAATAAACTATGTGAACTCGTTGGGCAACGTGCGGCAAAAACTCATAAATACCCGCGGCAACGCGCGGGCCTTCCCACTAGTAACCAATTAAACTAATACAAATATTACTATCATTAGAATTATTTTTATTGGAGAAGAAGTTCGGCATATAACGAAAATCAATTACTCGACTTTTATAAAGTAATATACTCATTTAAGATCGGACAAATTTAATTCAATATTTATAATCAAAATTCTGAAGACTTTCATTATCAACATCCTGTTGCAACTCGCGGGGTAGCGTTAACTCGTTTATCAATACTCCATAAGTAGTCGATCAAGACATTAAGAACTAGTCATCATAAGCGATTGGTTAGGTGATCTGAAGAATCTATGATATTACTTTGCGGGCCTTGTAACAAACCTCCAAACACGCGCAGACATCTATCTTTGATAGAATGAATTTTAAATGAAAAATTATGTTGTTACCGATACCGTACGTTACCAGGTTGATACAAAAGACCATATTAATGTGAATAATATGTGTTTAATTGAAAGACAACCCTAAATTCGCTAAAGCTCGAAGCCCGAATGTACATGTTATCAAAGATACGTCACTATAGTTTTTATTTATATATTTTAAATAAATGACATTGTTTACCTGTCTCATTATATATATATATATAATATAAGCTGTTAGCTACATAAAGTTTTCATGTTTTTTTTCTTCTGCCACTATTGTTCAGAGTTTTTTCTCTTCTTTCTCTATTTGTCTTTTTGTGATTGATGTTCCATTTGTCTTTTATGATTGATGTGTGCCTCAATATAAGGCTACGTGGTATGAGGATCATCTAGCCCCGTTGCCGGCCCCTAAGACCGTTTCCACAGCCCCGTCATCGTCCTCTTCGTCGGCCTGCAGGCGCTCAAACCGGCCCTCCACATCATCACTTTTAGCCGTTCAACGCAACAACAGAGTTATCATCATTAATAGCTTCATCAACAACCAGCCTGTTAGTGATATATTGTAAAATACATCATTTATTCGTGTATAGTTTGTATAGTTTTCCGTTAGTTATAGTTTAGTTTTCGTTAGAATTTGCGTACTTCTGACCCAATTGCGTTTTGCAGGTCTTGGGCGTTCGAAACTGCTGGAAAATGCATAAAACGGAGTTAAAATACTGGAAAAAGGTTCTCTGGCGGGCCGCGATACAAGGAGTGTCTCTCGCGGGTGGCGAGAGACCTAAAGATTTGAAGACATTATTTAAGTGGTGGCGGCCAGCGACCCATCACCATGTCTCTCTCGCGGGGCGCGAGAGAGTGTTGTCGTCAGATTTCTCCGAGCTGGGGAAGGGTTTGAGCTGCAAATAATATATAAACACATTAAAACATTCAAAAACCCTAGCTTGGCGAATTAGCAATCTTTTGGGCGAACTTGGAGCTGCGTTTGAAGCGTTTTTTAGCATTCAAAGTTGTCGGTTGAAGGTTGGAAGTTCGGAGAATCATTCGGGTCGTTTACTTAACATCCGGGTGTTTTCGCTTGTGTTTCTTTCTCTTTGACTATGTTTTGTTTCTCTAAAAATACTTCGTCTATGCTTGTTTCCATAACTTTGATTGGCTAGATTTCTTTAACTACCTAGACAAGATGAATGGTTGCATAAAGTTTGGATTTTTATTATGAATTTATGATATTTATGGATTTATTTATGTATTGTGGGCGATTTGATTATTAGCTAGATGTGTATGCATACTTGATTGTGTTTGAGTATTGTTTATTGCTTTACATAATTCTTGGTGACGGTCTTTATCACATAATAGAGTTGTGTTAGGTTCTAGATTTTGGTGAGTGTCTATATCACATAATAAATTGTGAATCTTTAGGGTTGAATACGTAATAGACCTTAAAAGAAATATTCAGTAATCTTATAAAATCAAGTGTTCTACTAACCCTTAATAGCTGAAAGGTGCGAGGTTATTGTTAGGTCTAAGCGATTAAATCGTAAGGTGGGCCCTTCTTAAGAAGTAAACCTATTAGCTGTTGTCTAACAAGTCTAGTTAAGAACCCAATTTTATCCTTGACTTGAGTCCCGAAACGAAGAGAGTCTTGTAGGGTACTTTCATAAATCATTAGAGGTCCTGAAAAGGAGTCTAATTTACCAGTGACTATAACAACCTTTAGGGTGCCCTAATGTACTCTTGAAAAGGGTTAGGAGGCTTAGTTGGTAACTCGGGAGGTTTAGAATCTTACGATCCCGGTCCCTAATAATCAATCTTCAAATAAAATCCATAACTATAAGCAACCAGGATTCGAGTCTAGGTAGTGTTTCCACCGTCTGAGTAAAAGCCCAAAGTAATTCGTTCTAGTTAATTTAGTTAATTAATTTAGTTTACTTGCTTTCTTAGAAATTTTAGAACCCCCCCCCCCCATCAAACCAACAAAATAGTTCAGTCCATGTAAGTCTAGTCTAAATAGAGTTATTAGCGTAATTCGATAGAGTCTCGTGGGTTCGATATCCGGACTTACAGTAGCTATACTAGAGTCGATCGGTACACTTGCCGGTTAGTAGTTTAGTGTGTCTTAGTGAGTCTAGAGTATTACTTAGAGTCTAGAATTAGGTTAATTTAGTTAATTTTATTAAACTACTTTTTAGCATATCAAGTTTTTGGCGCCGTTGCCGGGGACTCTCGGTAATTGCGTTGATTACTTTGTTTGGACTTCATCTGATATCATTATGTGCTATTTGTGTGTTTTCGAGTCATAGTAGTCTAAATAGTTCTAGTGTCTTTTTTATTTTAGAGTTTTTGTTAGAGTCGTCTTACTTGTTTATTTCCGGTTTTGCAGTGAACGCCCCATACACGTTCACAGGGACCACCGAAGCCGTCGATCGACAAGTTTGCCTTCTCGTCTTCTAGTTTAAAGTTCAGTAAATCTTCTACTTCATCATCAGCTACTTCTGACTCTACACTCCAATCTAAACCACCAGCCTTTGACTTCACCCCGAAGTCGTCACCCCACAATTCCCCACCACCTTCACGTTCTTGTACACCTAGTCCTACACCCAATAACCAAATGGCCAATCAAACCGTTTACAAACAAGCCATCACCGGTTTCACGGGTGCTACTTCACCCATCACCCTTCCCAACATCGCCAATGATAGGTCCTGGCAAATCCCGTCCTACATCATGATGGCCATCACTAATTCATACCAATTCCACGGCCGTGATGATGAGGATGCTCCCGCCCACATTAACCGAATTACCCTCCTTTGTAGCACCTTCTCTATTGAGGGTGTTAATCTAGATGTCCGGTACCTTCAGGTTTTCCCATTTTCTCTCGCTGGCCGCGCATCCATCTGGCTCGATTCGCAGCCAGCGGGAACTTTCACCACCTGGGCAGGTTTACGAGATGCTTTCTTAGCTAAATATTTCCCACCGGCCAAAGCATCTCGTCTCCACGATCAGATCCATTCGTTCCGAATGGAGCCTGATGAGCCTTGTCACCTGGCATGGGAGAGATTCCAAACCTTGATTTCTCGTTGCTCTCAGAATGGTTTATCGGATTGGGCACTCGTAGAAAAGTTCTACAATGGTCACACCCTCGAGATCAAAGCCCGGTTTGATACTTCTGCTGGAGGGCAACTCATGGGTAAAAAGACAGTAGTTGAGTGCAATGATTTATTTGAGAGTTTTGCCCATTCTGACATGGACTATAGCACTACCAGCAGGACTTCCATTCCTGTGACTAGTACCTCCTCGGCAGTTCGAGGGGTAAACCAAGTTGGCTTGGACTCATCGGTAGCTGCTGCTCTAGATAGGATGGAGAAAACTTTTAAACAGGACCTTAATGAGATTAAGAAAAAGGTCGATAGATGTGAGGTTTGTAGGGGAGGCCACAATAAGATAGATTGTCTCACACTTACACTCGAGCAGGTAGAGTACATAGCCGGTCAGTCTAGGGGTCCGTTTAACAATAATAATAATTCTAATTATAACTCCAACTGGCATAGTAATAATAATAATAATAATAATAACTTCCGCTCTTCCGGTAATCCTCCTGGTTTTCCATCCGGTCAGTATTAAAATAAGGGGCCCAGTTTATACACTAGTGGAAGGTCAAGTCAGACTGGTCAGTTTGGTAGTTCAGGTTCAGGGGGTCAATTTTCTAGTGGGGTCAAACCAAGAGGGTCAGGTTAGTGGTTAGGGTTCAGAGGGTAGTCTAAGTAGGATTGAGGAGATATTTGCTTAGTTGATGGTGAGAGATCAGGTTACTCAGAAAACTTTAACCGAATTTGGTAACTTCGCTAAAAATCAAGAGCAAATAAATAAAAATCAAGAGCTTCACAATAAGAACCAACAATCTGCACTCTTAGATCTTCAGCGACAAGTAGGTGGTATAGCTAAACAACTACTAGAGAACCCCCCCTGGTCAGTTTTCGGGAAATACCTACCCAGACCCAGCTAACCATTCAGCTAAGGCTATTACTACTCGTAGTGGAAAGAGTTTAGGGGAGGTAGTTAGAGAGAGAGTAGAGATAGAGGATGAGGAAGAGGTAGATGAGGAGATAGAGATGGAGACTCCCAGTAAGGTGCAACATAGGCTAGACCCAGCAAGTACCGCACACACCAAGGAGCCTCAAGTAGAAAATGTGACAACTGGCACAAAACCGGTAATTTCCGTACACTTTAATTATTATTTAATGACTGCAATTATTTGCTTAAATGCCAACATGGTCTGATTTCATACTAAACATGTGAATTCATGCACTACAAAAATTAATTTATGCATTAATGATAGCGTTGCGTCAGAAATACTAGTAAACCCACCGGTAAGACACATTATGTCAACAATTCTGCAGAAAGCAGTCATACAATAAAATTGGAGCCTAGATGTAGGTCCAATGTCAAGAATACATTAAAACCCAAGAGTATATACAAGGGTTAACATATAGACTTTCCGGAAGCTAGAATATGCACTAAAAAGCACCCGAAACGCACTTTAAGTGCAGAATTTTACAGAATTCAGCTATAATCAGCTTTTTAACATATAAATATTATGCAGAATTCATGTTTTATTATCCAGAATACCCTCCTAAGTATTGGGAATTAAAAGGGTTACAAAAGGATACTTAAAGGACACTAAACGGTGCAATTTAGCACTTTAATGAACCGGTATTTAACCGAACAACCGGACATTACCCGGAACATCAAAATATTACTAGAAGCATTGTTTTAATGTTTCTGAACTAGTTATGGTCCCCGAACACCATAACACCCCTTATAACATGATAACACATCAAGTCCCTAAAAATTACACATGAAAGCTAACTTATTTATAAATTAAAGATTGGAAATTACACTTTGCCCCCCCCCCCCATTCTTGTCTACGGTTACAAGGGGGTGACCCACCAAATATTTTCCAAACCCTACAATATCCCATTAGATCTATTTTGATATTACTTGGATTCTATATGATTTGGTAGAGATCTTGGAAGATATGAAATACTTATAAGTAGTACACTAAAGCTCCATCTTCACAAACACCACCACTCTCAAACTCTCTCTCTCCCTCTCGGCCCTAGAAGGTGCCACCACCACCACCACCTTGCCACCACCATCCATCTAATTTCAAGCTAAATTCAAGTGCAAGAAGGTGATTCATGGAGCTTGGTGCTTGAAGAACTTGAAGAACCTTCCTCCTTAGCTTTCATCCACCATTTTTCATCATCTTTTTCTAGTAATCTTCCCTAGCCTTGTTGCTAGTGGTGAGCCCTCATGATCTCTTACTTCTTCATATCTTGATAGTTAAAAGATGATGCATATTGTTAAACACAAGAACACTAAAGAACATGATCATGATACTTTAACATAAGCTTAAAAATATAAGAATACATGTTGAATATGTTGATTCACTTCTTGTTGATTTATTATTAGTGTTGGTGATGTTAGACATCATATGGAGCCTACTAGATTGTGATTAAACACATGATCTAATGAGTTAAAGTGGTGATCTTGTGAAAGACCAAGATCTTCATACTTTATGTCTTCATGAACTTGAATAATGAAATGGGCTTTCTTATGTAAAGATGGTTTAAACAAAATACAATCTTGTAAATAGATGATTACAAAAATAATTTTCTCAAGAAACCAAGATTATTTACAAGACTTACAAAGTCATGGTTTCTAAGTAAACTAATAATATTTTTAGTGTTTAAACAAGAATAGAAACATGTCTGTAACAAGAAAAATACAAGAGAAGTATTTTTAGAAAAATCATCTTACAAGTTGTAAATGACTAGATCTTTTAATAAAGAAATTTACAAACGAATAACCATGTTTTTAAGGGTAACTAAACCTACTAAATAACATGGTGAATTACTACAAGTTTTTACAAAGCTTCAAGTTCATGATGTAGTATAATTTACTTGACTTTGACACTCGGTAGTGTAAATGAGTTGTTGATTGTTGTGATGATTTTAAAAGAAAATAAACACATGTTTTGAAAACATGGGAAACCTCCATTTTTAGGAGAAACTCTGTCAAAATTTTTATAAATTTTGATACTTAGAAAATATAAGTTTTGGTGAAACTTATTCCCTAAAAATGTATCTAAAAATATTTACCAAGGTTTCCCTAATTTTTGTGTTAAGAAATGATGATTTCTTCAAGATAAAAATTGGTATTAAGTATGTATATTTTTGAGGAAAATATATATATTTATTTATCACCAAATTGTGTGCTAAATGTATGTAGTATGTATTATGTGTAATAGTGTATTAGGACTTGAAAATACACTAAATACTCCTAAGGAGTGAACATAAAAAAAATACACATACAACATGCTTAGACAAATACAAGAGAATATATTTATGAAAATATATTTCTTAATAGATTAAATGACTTTGTCAAGTTATGAACACGAAATGAAGTTTTGGACAAGATACGTAACTCGGGTGAAAAATACAAGATACTTATACTTATTTTTGAGAAAATAATATAAGTAAGACACATAGTTAAAAATATAAATTATTTTTAACACACAAAGAATACATACATAAAATATGGTGACTTGTACTTGTACTTGTGCGATACAAGTCTAGTGACTAACGTTAATAAAACGCGTTTAGGTCACGACGCAATATAAGCAAAACCCGGTGAAGTTTACGGCGCAAGGAACGCAAAATTGTGAGTTCATGTCCCCACTTTTAAACTTTTACTTGTTTTCTAACTTGGGGAAAATACATGTGTTATGGTATGTTGAATACAAAAACTAAGGAAATACATTCTAGATCATGTCCCGAATAGGGTACCATAAGCACCATTAATCAACGTATACATTTAGACCGCGGAACAAAAGGTTAGATCTAATGGGTTTCAGGCAACCCCACTCTTGGCCTACTTCTACCAATGAGTTCTTCTGTGTCTCAGTCAAAGTCGACAAAAATGCCTAGGATTGGTGGCTTCCTATGTTGTGACACATGTTAGTGGCCTTGCAAACCACTAGCGATCTCATATTACTTACATTCACAGTACTTAGTTACAGATACGTTTTACAAGTTACATACCATGTTTTCATTCAAGTATTTAAACATTCAATACAAAAACTACATGAATTCACACCAACATTATGTTGACGTTTTTTCCAAAAACTCACATGCATTTCAGGTAACTAAAGTGGATGTGTGCGCGGTCTTACTCATGCTCTTGGATGTTGTTTATGTTTATCGTTGAATAAAGTTGTAAACTGTTCAGACAAAATGCAGTCTTGTGATGTAAACACTTAAATCATGTTTTCAGTTATGAAATGTTTGGTATTTGAAGTTATTTTTGCGAGCATGTAGTATGTTTACCTTTCGTATGCAATGAGAACCTTTCATGATCACACCTCGTGCTTCCGCCTTAGAAAGGGGTGTGACAGAAAAGAGTGTTGAAAAACGTCCCATAGGGGTTAGGCCTTCGCCGCTAGATGATCATTCACGCGTCCCTTACCCAGCCCGCCTTAAGCATAAAAAATATGCTAAGGAATATGGGAATTTCTCGAAATGTTCAAGCAACTAAAAATCAACCTTCCTTTCATCGAAGCCTTACATTCCATGCCTAAATACGCCAAATTCCTTAAGGACCTTCTCAAGCGTAAGGATAGGATATGTGAGCTTTCAAATATTCCGTTGACCGGAGGTTGTTCCGCGGTGGTCTTGAATAAGCTACCGGAGAAACTAACTGACCCGGGTACATCCACCATTCCATGCTTCTTTGGGGGTGCCGTTACCCCCGCCCATGCCTTAGCCAACTTAGGTGCTAGCATCAATTTGATGCCATTTTCTCTTTATGAGAAGCTAAGGTTAGGAGAGCTTACACCCACGCGTATATCATTTTCCTTGGCCGACCGTTCGGTCAAGTATCCTCATGGAGTCATAGAGAATTTGCTTATTAAGGTAGATAAGTTTGTGTTTCCCGTAGACTTCATGGTTTTAGACATGGAGGCCGATGAGAGAGTCCCGATCATTCTTGGCTGTCCATTCCTTCATACCACAAAGGCAGTAATCGATGTCTTTTATGGTAAGATTTCACTTCGTGCGGGCGATGAGATAGTTACCTTTGAGATAGATAGAGCCAAGCAACATCCTAGTGGTAGCAATGATTATACTGGTCCATGTCACTCCGTTTACTTCCTAGATTCGTTCATCTCGTGCGTTGATAGGTCCATAGATTTCATTAGTGGAGCCGATTTAGTTAGTGAGGTAGTTGTTGAAGAGGAGTTTGTTGATGAGGGTGAGGAAGTAGATTCGAATTGGGTCACCGAAACCTTAGAGCTTTGTGAGATTAAGGAAGAGAGTGAGAGTAAACCCGTAAATACTCCACCCCTAGAGCTTAAGGTCCTCCCGTCACACCTAGAGTATGTTTTCTTAGGAGAAAATTCGAGTATGCCCATCATTATCTCTTCTAGATTGACGGAGGAGGAGAAGAGGAAGTTAGTTGAGGTGCTAAAGGAACACAAGGAGGCGATTGCTTGGAAGTTGTCTGATATTAAGGGGATTAGCCCCACTTTTTGTACCCACCGTATTCTTATGGAGGATGAGTTTAAACCGGTGGTGCAACCTCAAAGGCACCTAAAGACCAACATGAAAGAGGTAGTTAGAAAAGAAGTGTTGAAGTTAATGGAAGCCGGCTTGATTTACCCCATATCCGATTCTTCATGGGTGAGCCCTACTCAAGTCGTCCCTAAGAAGAGGGGGATGATTGTTGTGGTGAATGAGAAAAACGAGCTCATCCCTTCTCGTACGGTCACCGGTTGGCGTGTGTGTATTGACTACCGCAAGCTCAATGACGCCACCCGAAAAGACCACTTCCCACTCCCATTTATCGACCAAATGCTAGAGCGTCTCGCAGGGCAAAAATTCTATTATTTCCTTGATGGTTTTTCCGGCTACTTCCAAATCCCTATCGCGCTGGAAGACCAAGAGAAGACGACTTTTACATGTCTCTATAGCACATATGCGTACCGATGCATTCCTTTTGGACTATGTAACGCTCTGGCTACATTCCAACGGTGCATGATAGCAGCCTTCTTCCGTTGAAGAATCGTCGATGATGAAACAACAAATGAAATATGAAGACAGTCGATTGAAGTGTGACTTACGAGTCTGATAATTCCGCTTGATTGCTCATGTTGAAGCGATGGTAGGGGTGGTTCAACGGCGGTCTGTGGTGAACCCCCAATTCAATCAACACGTTTTTTTTTTTTTGATAAAAGAGAGATATGTAGGGAGGATTTTCAGATCTGGATTTTTGGTGGTTTTGGTATGAACGAGAGAGAGAGAGAGTTTGAGGATTTTCAGATCTGGATTTTGGTGCTTTTGGTATGAACGAGAGAGAGAGTGTTTGTGAATTTATACAATGAGATTTGTTTGGATGTATATATATGAAGATAATGATGAATACTTTTAAAAAAAAAATGTTGAATTTAAAAAAATTAATTAATTAATTAGGTGTGGTAGAGCCATCACCCATTTCCTTGTTTCCATCCTTGGAGGGGTATCCTCCAAAGACTATAACGTGGCGCTGAGATGGAGGGTCATCCTCTAAGGACTACCCTTCTCCCATACCGAGTAGCCTAATGATGAAGAGGTGTGTTGAGACGAAGTTGATGCTTAATTGGGAAAAGTGTCACTTCATGGTTACGGAGGGGATAGTTTTAGGGCATAAGATTTCTAGAGCCGGGATAGAGGTAGATCGTGCCAAGATAGATACAATTCGTAGGCTCCCTCCACCGACTAGTATTAAGTCCATTCGTAGCTTCTTAGGTCATGCGGGCTTCTATCGGCGCTTTATTAAGGATTTTTCTAAAATTACTCGCCCGATGACTTGACTCCTTGAGAAGGACGTCCCATTTGTCTTTGATAAGGAGTGTCTTCAAGCGTTCGATTTCCTTAAAGAGAAACTCGTGAGTGCACCCATTCTTGTATCCCCTGATTGGAGCTTACCTTTTGAGCTCATGTGCGACGTGAGCGACTACGTCTTGGGTCAAAGACGGGAGAATCACTTTCACCCGATCTACTATGCGAGTAAAACCCTCAATGGCGCCCAAGAAAATTACACTACTACCGAGAAGGAACTTCTATCAGTCGTCTTTGCTTTCGATAAGTTCCGGTCATACCTTGTGCTTTCAAAGACCATAGTGTTCACCGATCATGCGGCTTTGCGCTATCTTTTCCAAAAGAAATATGCTAAGCACCGTCTCATCCGTTGGATTCTACTCCTTTCCAATTTGACATAGAGATTAAGGATAAGAAAGTAGCGGAGAATGTAGCGGCGCATCACCTTTCGCGATTAGAGGATCCGAGTAGGGAGAAGATTCGTGAGGAGGCAATAGGAGATAGATTCCCCCATGAGTCCATAGATTTTGTATCGGCGGAGAAAGAAGGGTTGTCGTGGTTTAGTGATATGGCGAACTATCTTGCCAATGGGTATGTGATGAAGGATATGAATGCCCAACAAAGGAGGAAGTTGTTTAGGGATGCGAAGAAGTATATATGGGATGATCCTTACCTTTTTAGGATAGGAGTAGATCGTATTCTTAGGAGGTGTGTTAGCAAGGAAGAGGGTATAGATATCCTTAGACACGTGCACGAAGGGTTAACGGGAGGTCATAATGGTGCACACACTACCGCACAAAAAGTCTTTGATTGCAGTTTCTTTTGGCCTACGGTAGTTGAGGATGCTTTAGAATTCGTTAGGACGTGCGATGCTTGCCAACGTACCGGCAATATTTCATCCAAGAATGAGATGCCTCAAAATCCCATTCAAATTCTTGAAATCTTTGACGTTTGGGGCATTGACTTCATGGGACCTTTTCCCCCTTCGAGTGGAAATCGGTACATCCTTATGGCGATAGGTTACGTTTCGAAGTGGGTTGAAGCTCAAGCTTTGCCTATGAACGATGCCCGGGTTGTGGTGAAATTCCTAAAGAAGTTGTTTACTCGTTTCGGTATACCCAAAGCCATTATTAGTGATCGAGGATCACATTTTTGTAATGCCGTGTTGGAGAAGGCATTAGAGCGTTATGGAGTTACTCACTGCTTGTCTACCGCGTATCATTCACAACCGAACGGTCAAGTAGAGAATGCGAATAGGGGAGTGAAGAGAATTCTAGAGAAAACGGTAGGTAAGAGTCGTAAGGATTGGTCGGATAAACTTGATGATGCTTTGTGCACATTTCGTACCGCCTACAAAACACCTTTAGGGACCACACCGTTCATGATTGTCTATTGCAAAGCATGCCATCTTTTGGTAGAATTGGAGCACCGAGAACTTTGGGTGCTTAAACCCGTCAATCTTGATCATACTCCGGCAGCTAGGAGGAGGTATTTCCAAATCCATGAGTTAGAGGCCCTTAGAGATGCGGCGTATGAGTGTTCTTGGAATATCAAGGAGAAAATGAAAGCGTTGATGATAGGAGGCTTAAGGGGTTGAAAGAGTTCAAAGTCGGTGATAAAGTGCTTCTTTATAACTCAAGGTTCAAGTTATTTCCCGGAAAGTTGAAGTCGAAGTGGACGGGACCTTATGTTGTGAAGGAGGTGTTCCCGTATGGCGAGATTGAGTTATTTGATGAAGTTACTAAAGGATCTTGGAAGGTGAACGGCCATAGATTGAAGCATTATTTAGGTGGCCCGATTGACAAGACCGAGAGGGAGGAAACTCCTCTCGAAGACATTCCAAACAACGCAGTTTAGTGTCTTGAGTGATCTCAAGTGTAGAGTTTGTACTGTCTGTATTTTCGTTTATTTTGCTTATTTTTCGTAGCTAATGGTTATTTTCGGTAGTGTTTCGGTATTTGTTTTTGTTTTTTGAGTCATTTGCAGGGATTCATTACCGAGGATGTGTAGGGATTGACGAGAAAAACGAGTTTTCAGGTAAGTTCCGGTGTTAGAAAAATTTTGGGTTGAGTTTTGGGAGGTTTGGCAATGGTTGAAAATTTTTGTGAAAATCGAAACCTTCAGTGAAAATCGGCTTCTGGCGGGGCGTGAGAGACTTAAGTCTCTTTGTCGTGGCCCTCTAGAGACTCATGGCTCCGGAATTTTATTACTCGGTGGCGGCCCGCGAGAGAGTTCATTATGTTCATCGCGGGGCGCCAGAGACCATATCTGCAGCCGACATATGTTTAAACCCCAAATTTCGCTCACAAGCCCTAACTTCTTCTCTCAACTTCACCGTAAACCACCTTACACCACCATCTACCGCTGGAAATCCGCCATTTTCACCCATAATTTCACACCCATTTCACCTACAATCATCACCCAACCGATTTCTACCATAATTTCCACACTTTTCACCATAAAAATAGGATTTTTCTTTGGGTTTCATGCTTCAACCGGATTTCTTATAGTTTCTCTTGCTTAACTCGAATCCAAGTTATGTATTCTTGTAATCTTTGTACTATGAGTTGTCTATTTCAGTTCTTACTTAGTAGGCGTTAGTTTTAGTGTCAGGTCTTGTTTTAGTGGTGTGTTTTGCCATGGTTAGGGGTAGTTTGAGGTTGCGGTTGGCTTAGTTTGGGTGTTTCAGTATGATGCAGGTTGCGGGTGGCTTGGTTTGGTGTATTCTACATATGTTTATGCTACCATGATCTAGGGTTTGGTAAAAAATTGAGTGTGGGGATTCGGGTTGGCTATTTTTGAGATGAACTTGAGGTTTATTACAAAATTTTGACCCGTTTTCACTAATTCTATCATAAAGTTTTTAATTTTAATTCATTTGACACTCAATGTTGCTTGGTTTTGGCACTCAGGATTTAATTAAGGACAATTAAAGTGCCGGAAGGAGGTAGTGTACATTGAGTCTTGTATTTTGAGTCGAGTCTTAGGTTTAAGTTTGGTCTTGGGTTTACTTATATGCACGTACAGGTACAAAACACTTCGCCCGTACTAAATATCCATTCGGGCGGGGTTGTTTATAACTTATGCTTTTGTAAACGGTAACCCAATTTTGTTAACTTATTTTCGGTTTTAACCGCGAATGAAATGATATACGGTTATGCCATTTTCTTAAAAATTTTCAAAAATCCAAAAAAAAATTAAAAAATTATAAAAATACCAAAAATAGTTCGTTACTAATAATCTGCTTTGCTTTGTCTTGTCAATCTTGAATTGTTTAGCAGAATGTCAGGTGAAGGTTCATCTAGCAGAGCTGGTAGGAAGAGAGGTCCAACCACTCGTCAAAGAGGAGGCCCGGCTCAGCCGGAACCAGTGCAACAACCACAGTATGTTAGGGTAGTTGAATATATTGGACCAGGGGTTCCTCATGGTCAGAGCACGAGGCTTTTGGATAGCCCTTTGTTGCAATTTGAGTTGGATTCGGGTGAATCTCAAAGGTTGGCTAGTTTGTATACGGTAGATCTGCTACCGTTTAGGAGGATTGATTGGGGATTGATAGATCGCCTGGGGGCGAGAGCTAGAGTCGAGAAGTTATTGGGTCCGAAATTTAGGAGGGATTTAGACTGTGATGCAAGGCAATACAAAGAATTTACTTTGGAGTTCCACTCCACTTTTGACTATAAGAAAGGGAACTTTAACGAGAAGGATGCAGTTTTCTTTGCCTTGGGTAGGCAGTCATACGAGATGACGATCCCAGAATTCGCAGTGGCTACACAGTTTTATACACAAGAAGAGGTATGGACACCCGAGTTTCTTACAAGTTTGCAAGGAGTGTTCAAGAAAAGCGTAGGCACAGTGTTCAGGTTGATGAGTTGGTTAGATTCTGGGATACTATATCGACAGTTCCGTATTCTACTGGTGCAGTTGCGACCGATATCATTGATCCAGTTTATCGATATATCCACAAGATTCTTTCAGCTACATTGGTTGGTAGGGGCAAGGAGATAATAAGGTGAATCAAGTTAGTCTGTTTTGCTTGATGTGTATGGTTGAGAGGAGGCCGGCGAACTTGGCTACTGTAGTCGCATGGTCGATGAGGAGACTTTGGAGAGGTGGCCCGGGTGCTCGTGTGTATTGTGGGCCGTTTGTGACTTGGTTGGCTGAGAGCCTGGGGGTTTTCGAGAGGTATCCAGCGGATAAGATGAGAGAGCGCCCATACCCTTGTTTCATGAGCGTTAGGGATCTACAGTCTGCAGGGATATTGACATACACTGATCCGATTGAGTGGGAGCCCATTCGTCAAGGTCCACAGGTTCAGCCTCCTCTTGGTTCAGGTGCTGCAGAAGTTTTGCAGGGGGCCATTCCTACTCGTTACCAGAGGCCCCGTACGCGACATGAGATTCCAGCTAGGCAGTACCCATTGAGGCCGCCACGACCCGATCCAGTTACTTTAGATTCTTTATATGATTCGATGCAGACACGTTTTGGGGATTTGCGTGGTTATGTTAATGAGCAATTTGGTGTAGTTTGGCAGGTGATGGAGGAGAGTCGTAGAGCTCATGCGCAGGGTCAGCAGAGGTTGGAAGATGGTATGAGGTACATGATGGAGGGTCTACGTTTAGGAGTTCCTCATTATTTTCGACAGCCACAGGTAGGACCCAGTGGTATGTAGGGAGTTGAGCCACATCAGGTCTATGAGCAGTCTAAGGAGGAGTCAGGTGACGAGGACTAGTGTGGGGATAGCAACATTTGGAGTTTGATGCAGTATCTTTTATTTTGCTTTTATGCTGTTTTTATTATATCCGGTCCGTACTCCTAATTTTTGAATACTTGGCTACTTGGTTGGATGGGTTGGGGTAGATTGGATGACTAGTAGGTGTGTTGGATGTTTTTAAAACACTTTTATTTTGGTATGTTATTTTGGATGTGATAGGTATGGTGTTGGTTTTGCCGCTTCCATTAGCGTGAGAGAGTTAGAAATTGTTTGCTGAGCGTTTTCGGATTGGAGGGCATATGTGGAATTGAGTGGCACTTTGACAGTCTCGCATATTCAGCTAAGTCATTTCACTTGTATACTTTGTATTGTTTATTTAGTTTTTTGTTTTTATTTTTAGGTAGTTAGTTTGAGTCGTATTCTCGTTCTTGCATTAGGGACAATGCAATCTTTAAGTGTGGGGATGGGATACATAGTAGTAGTAGTCTTGAGTCATAAATTAAAAAAAATTAATTAAAAAATTTTAAAAATCGAAAAAAATTTGAAAATCAGAAAATGTCTTTTGGATAAAGAAGTTTGCAAAATTAATACGAAAAATGATAGAAAAGATGGGTTTTTGTTCGGGTTCAAATAATGATAATATGATATTAATTAAGTCGAGCTTGTATCTAGTTTGGGATATGTGAATAGGCCCGGTTCGGTTTGAGGTTCCTTTGATTTAATATTACCTTAATTGTCGGTCTACTAGTGGGTACTCATATGGGAAAAATGGGAAATTGAAACTGCCAATAATAGTGTAAAGAATGCCGTTATAAGCTAAAATTGCTAGAATTTTTAATCATGAAAAAGAAAAGGAAAAAATATAATAATTGAGCTAGAAACTAAGAAAAGTAGCACAGGCCTTCGTAATCTAGGTTGGGGATGGTGACTCTGACCTGGAATGCCTCTGGGATGTGTGAAACCAAAATTGCAACAAAAATGCCGACGCTCACGTTGTCGCTCTCGGGGATGGTGACTCTGGTTGAGACAGCCTCAGGGTTAGGTAAAGCAACGTCTAAGCTCAAAAGAAAAAAAAAGAGAAAATGAAAAAAAATTGGTTTTAAATTCTCTTGATTTTGGTATAAAACGGTTAGGAATTGGTCCAGTGATCGTTTCTTTTGTTCTATAAGCTTGAGGTGGGATTAGGTGGACTGTGGCTTCTAGTATGAGACCCTAGGTAGATTGACCGCACTTGAATTAAATTTGCACGATAAGGGCTTAGAACCGGGTTTGGGAATTAAAGGGACAAGTATATTTGCAATCGCGGCTAAAACAAGTTTTGATTTTAACAAGTATAATTAGTTTTGACCCGAGTATTTATCTATCTCGGATTCCGTGTGCAAAGATTCTTTTTCGAGAACGAAAAAAGAGTAAGTGTGGGGATATTTGATGTATTGTAAAATACATCCTTTATTCGTGTATAGTTTGTATAGTTTTCCGTTAGTTATAGTTTAGTTTTCGTTAGAATTTGCGTACTTCTGATCCAATTGCGTTTTGAAACTGCTGGAAAATGCATAAAACGGAGTTAAAATACTGGAAAAAGGTTCTCTGGCAGGCCGCGATACAAGAAGGAGTGTCTCTAGCGGGTGGCGAGAGACCTAAAGATTTGAAGACGTTATTTAAGTGGTGGCGGCCCGCGACCCATCTCCATGTCTCTCTCGCGGGTCGCGAGATAGTGTTGTCGTCAGATTTCTCCGAGCTGGGCAAGGGTTTGAGCTGTAAATCGTATATAAACACATTAAAACATTCAAAAACCCTAGCTTGGCGAATTATCAATCTTTTGGGCGAACATGGAGCTGCGTTTGAAGCGTTTTTTAGCATTCAAAGCTGTCGGTTGAAGGTTGGAAGTTCGGAGAATCATTCGGGTTGTCTACTTAACATCCGGGTGTTTTTGCTTGTGTTTCTTTCTCTTTGACTATGTTTTGTTTCTCTAAAAATACTTCGTCTATGCTTGTTTCCATGACTTTGATTGGCTAGATTTCTTTAACTACCTAGACAAGATGAATGGTTGCATAAAGTTGGATTTTTATTATGAATTTATGATATTTATGGATTTATTTATGTATTGTAGGCGATTTGATTATTAGCTAGATGTGTATGCATACTTGATTGTGTTTGGGTATTGTTTATTGCTTTACATAATTCTTGGTGACGGTCTTTATCACATAATAGAGTTGTGTTAGGTTCTAGATTTTGGTGAGTGTATATATCACATAATAAATCGTGAATCTTTAGGGTTGAACACGTAATAGACCTTAAAAGCAATATTCGGTAATCTTATAAAATCAAGTGTTCTACTAACCCTCAATAGCTGAAAGGTGCGAGGTTATTGTTAGGTCTAAGCGATTAAACCGTAAGGTGGGTCCTTCTTAGGAAGTAAACCAATTAGCTGATGTGTAACAAGTCTAGTTAAGAACCCAAATTTATCCTTGACTTGAGTTCCAAAACGGAGAGAGTCTTGTAGGGTACTTTCATAAATCATTAGAGGTCCTGAAAAGGAGTCTAATTTACCAGTGACTAGGGGTGTGCATGGGTCGGTTTGGTTCGGTCTTTACTATTAACCATAACCCTAACCGCTAGTTCGGTTATGGAGTTTTGGTAACTATAACCATAACCAAACTTCGGTTACGGTTAATCGGTTATGAAGTCGGTTATGGTTCGGTTTTGGTTAATTTCGGTTAAGTAACCAAGCAAGGTTTGATATAAATAGGGTTGTGCACGATTTGAACTTAGCTTGAGCCTATTTTATAAGATAACGGAGAATAAACTTTTTGGTTAAACTACCGATTTGGGGTTCTTTTTAATAAGGTAATTCTCAAACAAAAAAAAATATGGCCATAACACCTTAGTTCTTTATCCAAATAAATGGCATCTACATCAATATCATTTTGTTACTAACATACTTTTATCTTAGTGTCTACCCTCTATATGGTTTTGAAAAACACAAATCCATTATATAAAGTTAACATTACAAGTTCGGTTCGGTTTCGGTTATATCGGTTAACCAATGCTTCATAACCATAACCATAACCGATTGAGCGGTTATACAAAGTTTCATAACCATAACCATTGGTTATATTGGTTATCGGTTATTAGCGGTTCGGTTATATTGGTTATCGGTTATGGTGGTTAATTTGCTCACCCCTACCGGTGACTATAACAGCCTTTAGGGTGCCCTAATGTACTCTTGAGAAGGGTTAGGAGGCTTAGTTGGTAACTCGGGAGGTTTAGAATCTTACGATCCTGGTCCATAATAATCAATCTTCAAATAAAATCCATAACTATAAGCAACCCGGATTCGAGTCTAGGTAGTGTTTCCACCGTCTGAGTAAAAGCCCAAAGTAATTTGTTCTAGTTAATTTAGTTAATTATTTTAGTTTAATTGCTTTCTTAGGAATTTTAGAACCCCCCCCCCCCCCATCAAACAAACAAAATAGTTCACTCCGTGTCAGTCTAGTATAAATAGAGTCATTAGCGTAATTCGATAGAGTCTCGTGGGTTCGATTTCCGGACTTACAGTAGCTATACTAGAGTCGATCGGTACACTTGTCGGTTAGTAGTTTAGTGTCTCATAGTGAGTCTAGAGTATTACTTAGAGTCTAGAATTAGGTTAATTTAGTTAATTTTATTAAACTACTTTTTAGCACATCAGTTAGCAGCCTTCTTCCGTTGAAGAATCGCCGATGATGAAACAACAATTGAAAGATGAAGTGTGACTTACGAGTCTGGTAATTCCACTTGATTGCTCATGTTGAAGCGATGGTAGGGGTGGTTCAACGGCGGTCTGTGGTGAACCCCCAATTCAATCAACACGTTTTTTTTTTTGACAAAAGAGAGATATGTAGGGAGGATTTTCATATCTGGATTTTTGGTGGTTTTGGTATGAACGAAAGAGAGAGAGAGAGAGAGTTTGAGGATTTTCAGATCTGGATTTTGGTGGTTTTGGTATGAACGAGAGAGAGAGTGTGTTTGTGAATTTATACAATGAGATTTGTTTGGATGTATATATATGAAGATAATGATGAAGACTTTTAAAAAAAATATGTTGAATTTAAAAAAATAAATTAATTAATTAGGTGTGGTAGAGCCATCACCCATTTCCTTGTTTCCATCCTTGGAGGGGTATCCTCCAAAGACTATAACGTGGCGCTGAGATGGAGGGTCATCCTCTAAGGACTACCCTTCTCCCATACCGAGTAGCCTAATGATGAAGAGGTGTGTTGAGACGAAGTTGATGCTTAATTGGGAAAAGTGTCACTTCATGGTTACGGAGGGGATAGTTTTAGGGCATTAGATTTCTAGAGCCGGGATAGAGGTAGATCGTGCCAAGATAGATACAATTCGTAGGCTCCCTCCACCGACTAGTGTTAAGTCCATTCGTAGCTTCTTAGGTCATGCGGGCTTCTATCGGCGCTTTATTAAGGATTTTTCTAAAATTACTCGCCCCATGACTTGACTCCTTGAGAAGGACGTCCCATTTGTCTTTGATAAGGAGTGTCTTCAAGCGTTCGATTTCCTTAAAGAGAAACAGTGAGTGCACCCATTCTTGTATCCCCCGATTGGAGCTTACCTTTTGAGCTCATGTGCGACGTGAGCGACTACGAGGTCGGGGCGGTCTTGGGTCAAAGACGGGAGAATCACTTTCACCTGATCTACTATGCGAGTAAAACCCTCAATGGCGCCCAAGAAAATTACACTACTACCGAGAAGGAACTTCTATCAATCGTCTTTGCTTTCGATAAGTTCCGGTCATACCTTGTGCTTTCAAAGACCATAGTGTTCACCGATCATGCGGCTTTGCGCTATCTTTTCCAAAAGAAATATGCTAAGCACCGTCTCATCCGTTGGATTCTACTCCTTTCCAAGTTTGACATAGGGATTAGGGATAAGAAAGCAGCGGAGAATGTAGCGGTGCATCACCTTTCGCGATTAGAGGATCCGAGTAGGGAGAAGATTCGTGAGGAGGCAATAGGAGATAGATTCCCCCATGAGTCCATAGATTTTGTATCGGCGGAGAAAGAAGGGTTGTCGTGGTTTAGTGATATGGCGAACTATCTTGCCAATGGGTATATGATGAAGGATATGAATGCCCAACAAAGGAGGAAGTTGTTTAGGGATGCGAAGAAGTATCTATGGGATGATCCTTACCTTTTTAGGATAGGAGTAGATCGTATTCTTAGGAGGTGTGTTAGCAAGGAAGAGGGTATAGATATCCTTAGACACGTGCACGAAGGGTTAACGGGAGGTCATAATGGCGCACACACTGCCGCACAAAAAGTCTTTGATTGCGGTTTCTTTTGGCCTACGGTAGTTGAGGATGCTTTAGAATTCGTTAGGACGTGCGATGCTTGCCAACGTACCGGCAATATTTCATCCAAGAATAAGATGCCTCAAAATCCCATTCAAATTCTTGAAATCTTTGACGTTTGGGGCATTGACTTCATGGGACCTTTTCCCCCATCGAGTGGAAATCGGTACATCCTCATGGCGATAGGTTACGTTTCGAAGTGGGTTGAAGCTCAAGCTTTGCCTACGAACGAAGCCCGGGTTGTGGTGAAATTCCTAAAGAAGTTGTTTAATCGTTTCGGTATACCCAAATCCATTATTAGTGATCGAGGATCACATTTTTGTAATGCCGTGATGGAGAAGGCATTATAGCGTTATGGAGTTACTCACTGCTTGTCTACCGCGTATCATTCACAACCGAACGGTCAATTAGAGAATGCGAATAGGGGAGTGAAGATAATTCTAGAGAAAACGGTAGGTAAGAGTCGTAAGGATTGGTCGGATAAACTTGATGATGCTTTGTGCACATTTCGTACCGCCTACAAAACACCTTTAGGGACCACACCGTTCATGATAGTCTATTGCAAAGCATGCCATCTTCCGGTGGAATTGGAGCACCGAGCGCTTTGGGTGCTTAAAACCGTCAATCTTGATCTTACTCCGGCGGCTAGGAGGAGGTATTTCCAAATCCATGAGTTAGAGGCCCTTAGAGATGCGGCGTATGAGTGTTCTTGGAATATCAAGGAGAAAATGAAAGCGTTGATGATAGGAGGCTTAAGGGGTTGAAAGAGTTCAAAGTCGGTGATAAAGTGCTTCTTTATAACTCAAGGTTCAAGTTATTTCCCGGAAAGTTGAAGTCGAAGTGGACGGGACCTTATGTTGTGAAGGAGGTGTTCCCGTATGGCGCGATTTAGTTATTTGATGAAGGTACTAAAGGATCTTGGAAGGTGAACGGCCATAGATTGAAGCATTATTTAGGTGGCCCGATTTACAAGACCGAGAGGGAGGAAACTCCTCTCGAAGGCATTCCAAACACCACCGTTTAGTGTCTTTAGTGATCTCAAGTGTAGAGTTTGTACTGTCTGTATTTTCGTTTATTTTGCTTATTTTTCGTAGCTAATGGTTATTTTCGATAGTGTTTCGGTATTTGTTTTTGTCTTTGAGTCATTTGCAGGGATTCATTACCGAGGATGTGTAGGGATTGACGAGAAAAACGAGTTTTCAGGTAAGTTCCGGTGTTAGAAAAATTTTGGGTTGAGTTTTGGGAGGTTTGGCAATGGTTGAAAATTTTTGTGAAAATCGAAACCTTCAGTGAAAATCGGCTTCTGGCGGGGCGTGAGAGACTTAAGTCTCTTTGTAGCGGCCCTCTAGAGACTCATGGCTCCGGAATTTTATTACTCGGTGGTGGCCCGCGAGAGAGTTCATTATGTTCATCGCGGGGCGCCAGAGACCATATCTACAGCCGACATATTTTTAAACCCCAAATTTCGCTCACAAGCCCTAACTTCTTCTCTCAACTTCGCCGTAAACCACCTTACACCACCATCCACCGCTGGAAAACCGCCATTTTCACCCATAATTTCACACCCGTTTCACCTACAATCATCACCCAACCGATTTCTACCATAATTTCCACACTTTTCACCATAAAAATAGGATTTTTCTTTGGGTTTCATGATTCAACCGGATTTCTTACAGTTTCTCTTGCTTAACTCGAATCCAAGGTATGTATTCTTGTAATCTTTGTACTATGAGTCGTCTATTTCAGTTCTTACTTAGTAGGCGTTAGTTTTAGTGTCGGGTCTTGTTTTAGTGGTGTGTTTTGCCATGGTTAGTGGTAGTTTGAGGTTGCGGTTGGCTTAGTTTGGGTGTTTCAGTATGATGCAGGTTGCGGGTGGCTTGGTTTGGTGTATTCTACATATGTTTATGCTACCATGATCTAGGGTTTGGTAAAAAAAATTGAGTGTGGGGATTCGGGTTGGCTATTTTTTAGATGAACTTGAGGTTTATTACAAAATTTTGACCCGTTTTCACTAATTCTATCATAAAGTTTTTAATTTTAATTCATTTGACACTCAATGTTGCTTGGTTTTGGCACTCGGGATTTAATTGAGGACAATTAAAGTGCCGGAAGGATGTAGTGTACATTGAGTCTTGTATTTTGAGTCGAGTCTTAGGATTAAGTTTGGTCTTGGGTTTACTTATATGCACGTACAGGTACAAAACACTTCGCCCGTACTCAATCTCCATTCGGGCGGGGTTGTTTATAACTTATGCTTTTGTAAACGGTAACCCGATTTTGTTAACTTATTTTCGGTTTTAACCGCGAATGAAATGCTATACGGTTTTGCCATTTTCTTAAAAATTTTCAAAAATCCAAAAAAAAATTATAAAATTATAAAAATACCAAAAATAGTTCGTTACTAATAATCTGCTTTGCTTTGTCTTGTCAATCTTGATTTGTTTAGCAGAATTTCAGGTGAAGGTTGATCTAGCAGAGCTGGTAGGAAGAGAGGTCCAACCACTCATCAAAGAGGAGGCCCGGCTCAGCCGGAACCAGTGCAACAACCACAGTATGTTAGGGTGGTTGAATATATTGGACCAGGGGTTCCTCATGGTCAGAGCACGAGGCTTTTGGATAGCCCTTTGTTGCAATTTGAGTTGGATTCGGGTGAATCTCAAAGGTTGGCTACTTTGTATACGGTAGATCTGCTACCGTTTAGGAGAATTGATTGGGGATTGATAGATCGCCTGGGGGCGAGAGCTAGAGTCGAGAAGTTATTGGGTCCGAAATTTAGGAGGGATTTAGACTGTGATGCAAGGCAATACAAAGAAATTACTTTGGAGTTCCACTCCACTTTTGACTATAAGAAAGGGAACTTTAACGAGAAGGATGCAGTTTTCTTTGCCTTGGGTAGGCAGTCGTACGAGATGACGATCCCAGAATTCGCAGTGGCTACACAGTTTTATACACAAGAAGAGGTACGGACACCCGAGTTTCATACAAGTTTGCAAGGAGTGTTCAAGAAAAAGCGTAGGCACAGTGTTCAGGTTGATGAGTTGGTTAGATTCTGGGGTACTATATCGACAGTTCCGTACTCTACTGGTGCAGTTGCGACCGATATCATTGATCCGGTTTATCGATATATCCACAAGATTCTTTCAGCTACATTGGTTGGTAGGGGGCAAGGAGATAATAAGGTGAATCAAGTTTGTCTGTTTTGCTTGATGTGTATGGTTGAGAGGAGGCCGGCGAACTTGGCTACTATATTTGCATAGTCGATGAGGAGAGTTTGGAGAGGTGGCCCGGGTGCTCATGTGTATTGTGGGCCGTTTGTGACTTGGTTGGCAGAGAGCCTGGGGGTTTTCGAGAGGTATCCAACGGATAAGATGAGAGAGGGCCCAGACCCTTGTTTCATGAGCGTTAGGGATCTACAGTCTGCAGGGATATTGATATACACTGATCCGATTGAGTGGGAGCCCATTCGTCAGGGTCCACAGGTTCAGCCTCCTCTTGGTTCAGGTGCTGCAGAAGTTTTGCAGGGGGCCATTACCAGAGGCCCCGTACGCGACATGAGATTCCAGCTAGGCAGTACCCATTGAGGCCGCCACGACCCGATCCAGTTACTTTAGATTCTTTATATGATTCGATGCAGACATGTTTTGGGGATTTGCGTGGTTATGTTAATGAGCAATTTGGTGCAGTTAGGCTGGTGATGGAGGAGAGTCGTAGAGCTCATGCGCAGGGTCAGCAGAGGTTGGAAGATGGTATGAGGTACATGATGGAGGGTCTACGTTTAGGAGTTCCTCATTATTTTCGACAGCCACAGGTAGGACCCAGTGGTATGCAGGGAGTTGAGCCACATCAGGTCTATGAGCAGTCTAAGGAGGAGTCAGGTGACGAGGACTAGTGTGGGGATACCAACATTTGGAGTTTGATGCAGTATCTTTTATTTTGCTTTTATGCTGTTTTTATTATATCCGGTCTGTACTCCTAATTTTTGAATACTTGGCTACTTGGTTGGATGGGTTGGGGTAGATTGGATGACTAGTAGGTGTGTTGGATGTTTTTAAAACACTTTTATCTATCGTATGTTATTTTGGATGTTGTATGGTGTTGGTTTTGCCGCTTCCGTTAGCGTGAGAGAGTTAGAAATTGTTTGCTGAGCGTTTTCGGATTGGAGGGCATATGTGGAATTGAGTGGCACTTTGACAGTCTCGCATATTCAGCTAAGTCATTTCACTTGTATACTTTGTATTGTTTATTTAGTTTTTTGTTTTTATTTTTAGGTAGTTAGTTTGAGTCGTATTCTCGTTCTTGCATTAGGGACAATGCAATCTTTAAGTGTGGGGATGGGATACATAGTAGTAGTAGTCTTGAGTCATAAATTAAAAAATTTTAAAAATCGAAAAAAATTTGAAAATCAGAAAATGTCTTTTGGATAAAGAAGTTTGCAAAATTAATACGGAAAATGATAGAAAAGATGGGTTTTTGTTCGGGTTCAAATAATGATAATATGATATTAATTAAGTCGAGCTTGTATCTAGTTTGGGATATGTGAATAGGCCCGGTTCGGTTTGAGGTTCCTTTGATTTAATATTACCTTAATTGTCGGTCTACTAGTGGGTACTCATATGGGAAAAATGGGAAATTGAAACTGCCAATAATAGTGTAAAGAATGCCGTTATAAGCTAAAATTGCTAGAATTTTTAATCATGAAAAAGAAAAGGAAAAAATATAATAATTGAGCTAGAAACTAAGAAAAGTAGCACAGGCCTTCGTAATCTAGGTTGGGGATGGTGACTCTGACCTGGAATGCCTCTGGGATGTGTGAAACCAAAATTGCAACAAAAATGCCGACGCTCACATTGTCGCTCTCGGGGATGGTGACTCTGGTTGAGACAGCCTCTGGGTTAGGTAAAGCAACGTCTAAGCTCAAAAGAAAAAAAAGAGAAAAAATGAAAAAAAATTGGTTTTAAATTCTCTTGATTTTGGTATAAAACGGTTAGGAATTGGTCCAGTGATCGTTTCTTTTGTTCTATAAGCTTGAGGTGGGATTAGGTGGACAGTGGCTTCTAGTGTGAGACCCTAGGTAGATTGACCGCACTTGAATTAAATTTGCACGATAAGGGCTTAGAACCGGGTTTGGGTTTAAAGGGACAAGTATATTTGCAATCGCGGCTAAAACAAGTTTTGATTTTAACAAGTATAATTAGTTTTGACCCGAGTATTTATCTATCTCGGATTTCGTGTGCAAAGATTCTTTTTCGAGAACGAAAAAAGAGTAAGTGTGGGGATATTTGATGTATTGTAAAATACATCCTTTATTCGTGTATAGTTTGTATAGTTTTCCGTTAGTTATAGTTTAGTTTTCGTTAGAATTTGCGTACTTCTGACCCAATTGCGTTTTGAAACTGCTGGAAAATGCATAAAACGGAGTTAAAATACTGGAAAAAGGTTCTCTGGCAGGTCGCGATACAAGAATGAGTGTCTCTAGCGGGTGGCGAGAGACCTAAAGATTTGAAGACGTTATTTATGTGGTGGCGGCCCGCGACCCATCTCCATGTCTCTCTCGCGGGTCGCGAGAGAGTGTTGTCGTCAGATTTCTCCGAGCTGGGCAAGGGTTTGAGCTGCAAATCGTATATAAACACATTAAAACATTCAAAAACCCTAGCTTGGCGAATTAGCAATCTTTTGGGCGAACATGGAGCTGCGTTTGAAGCGTTTTTGAGCATTCGAAGCTGTCGGTTGAAGGTTGGAAGTTCGGAGAATCATTCGGGTTGTCTACTTAACATCCGGGTGTTTTCGCTTGTGTTTCTTTCTCTTTGACTATGTTTTGTTTCTCTAAAAATACTTCGTCTATGCTTGTTTCCATGACTTTGATTGGCTAGATTTCTTTAACTACCTAGACAAGATGAATGGTTGCATAAAGTTTGGATTTTTATTATGAATTTATGATATTTATGGATTTATTTATGTATTGTAGGCGATTTGATTATTAGCTAGATGTGTATGCATACTTGATTGTGTTTGAGTATTGTTTATTGCTTTACATAATTCTTGGTGACGCTATTTATCACATAATAGAGTTGTGTTAGGTTCTAGATTTTGGTGAGTGTATATATCACATAATAAATCGTGAATCTTTAGGGTTGAATACGTAATAGACCTTAAAAGCAATATTCGGTAATCTTATAAAATCAAGTGTTCTACTAACCCTCAATAGCTGAAAGGTGCGAGGTTATTGTTAGGTCTAAGCGATTAAACCGTAAGGTGGGTCCTTCTTAGGAAGTAAATGTAGGATCGGTTTTGACACCGTTCGATTGCGTAACGACACGTTCGACGTGCGGAATCCGTGAACGTGCGTGACCGAACACACAAGAACGTACTAGAATCTTGATTCTATTGAAAATACACTTGTACAATCACTTGAGAGAGTTTTCTCTCTCTAGACTTTCTCTTTCTACAAGATTTTCTCCAATGTCACAAATGAGCAAAAGTCTTAAACATAACACTAACACTCCCTATTTATAGGTCAAGGGCAATTTTAATGAAACTTCATTAATTACAAGTTTGCCACCTTGCCTATTTCACTAAATATTAGACATTTACGACTCGGTTTCTTCAATTCTTCACTACAGTTCAGATTGACGAAGGCGATAGACAAAATATGCATCAACAATCTCCCCCTTGGATATTGCCGAAGTCAATCCTTAGTCAAACTTGTAGTGACTTGTCTTTCTCTCACTCTTGATTCTTCTTTACTTCAGCAAACACAGACTTCCTCTTGCTTGAACAGAATCCCGGTGGATCTGTTTTTAGCTTCAGCTCCCCCTTTCGGTAGTCTCTTCAGGCTCCCCCTTTCGTCAAGCTTCCGTGCTTTTGGGATCGACACCTGGTTTTCCGTATTTTCTGGCTCCCCCTTTCGTCAAGCTTCCGCGCTTTTGGGATCGACGCCTTGCTTTCCGTAGCCAAAGAATCAAAAACCTACACATCTCAACCTCTTGTAAGACAATCATATAACACACAATATTGTGATTCAAATTAATGAATCATCTAAACATTCAAGGATTATCTTTCAACTTCTCATCATCTTAACCAATCCAATTGTTCATCTTGTTTAGCCTTTGAGATTTTGAATATCAACTTTTCAACATCAGTTGTCGAAAATCTTTTTGGATTTTTCAAAAATTAGGCTAAAACACAATAAAATCTTTTTGGATTTTGATAAAAGAGAAATGTAATGCAGAAATGAAATATGTACAAACATATTTTTGTGAGTTTGCGTAAGAGGATCATATCAGTTTTGAGACACATCACAAGCACCGTTAAGCTTTTAATCGTTTTAAGTTCTAAACGATTCACGTTGATTGACGATATAATTGTCCTCTTAAGCTCAATCTAAAAACTTTCAAAATGCTTACCGATACGTTAAGATATATTAATTTTGCACTAAGTTCTTATGGACCCCACAATCTCAGCATATCCCCTCATCATGCAATACACTAACTCAAGTAATGCCTTTAAACTTTCATCAACTGTGATATGTGCGAAAATAAAGCAGAATGTTTAAACATTAACAATCAGGTCGATACTTCCGTATACGCAGAGAAAGTCCAATGTTTAAACAAAATAAGAAAAATAAAACAAGTTGAAGTTGTTTAGGCTTTAACCACCAGGTCGATACTCCCGTATACGCAGAGGTGATCCAAAGCTTAAACGAAACACCAAAGAAAATAAAGCAGAACGTTTAGGCAACAACATCCAGCTCGATACTCACGTATACGCAGAGGATGTCCGATGCTTAAACAAAATAAAGAAATAAAACAAGTTTAAATCTTTGCAAAATGAAATGCACAATCACAGCGACTTTTTAGCAAAGTTGTGAAAGTTCACAAACTTAACCAGTTTTATGTCTTACGACAATCAGCGATTACCGAGTAGGCACACAATCAAGAAGGACAAAACTAAGTACTATGCTTTTGACCATGTTTCCCACTAGAACTAGGCTTTTTCATTTAAGTTTGTATCGTTATTGCAAATCTACTAGTCTAGCTGAGCCTATCGTCACATCTTTAGTGAGACCGTTTATCACATTTTAACTATCCATTTCCTTAGCATGCTGTGATAGTCCACTGATTTACTATCATTTCCTCTTGTTCACAACAAAACTCGTTTTGAATTTTTCAATGTTTTTGACTTTTCAAATTTTCTAATTTTTTTAAAAATTTTTACTCCCCCTAAAATCAAAATATGTTTCAATTTTGATTTTCCGGGAAAATTTGAAAGAACAAGCTGTACAAGAAACGTGACAACATGATGAGAATTGCACCAATTCTCCATCCACTTGGCATAAACAATCAGAACTCCCCCTGACAACAAACTATTTTCCCATTATGATTTCAAAACACTTAAGTTTGTTTTAATCAAAATGGTTTTTCCGAAAAATTAGTTTTGTGTGTCGTTTCACAAACTTGGGATTTAATCATCATATTGATTTCAACTTCTTGTAGGTTTATCACAAACACAGTTACCACTTGTAAGATAGTTAAATCAAGTACAACTCAATGTCCTTAATTAACCACTTGTAAGGCGAAAAATCACCAGAGTGAAATTTCTCAAGAAATGTGCCGATTCCTACTCCCCAATTACCAACCTGGGAGTTCCGGCAAGTCAGGTTTTTCATTTAAACAGATTCACCCAAGCCTGACGGTCCTTGGGTGATTTAGAATTCTTGTTCAACAATGGTGGATAGTTTGCATCATCCATTGTTAAACCTGAATTCTCAGTTTTTACCTCAACTACCGGCTCTTCTGGCTTTGATGAACTAGAATCATTGCCTGAACGTGGCTTGTCTGACATTGAAAAGCCAGATTCATCGCCTGAAGGTGGCTTGTCTGACTTTGACATGTCAGATTCATCGCCGACCATTTTCTTCTTCTTTATCTCCTCTTTCGTCCTCAGATTTGTATCTGATGAATGCGTTTTGCTTGATTTGTTGTTCTTTGGTGAGCAAGACGATTTATCAGAACTTTTATCTGTTTTACCAGTTGTATCCGAGGACAAAATCCTTTCAAGATACTCTGTTGCTTTCTTTCTTTTCTTTCTCAGTCGGTCTTTCTGCCCTTGTGAAAGTTTCACTTTCTGTTCTTTCACTTTCTGTTCTGAAACTTTCAGTTCCTTGGGCTTTTCTTTGACTTTGACTGATTCTATCACCTTTTTCTGAGATGCAGCCCTCGATCTTTCAGTTGATCTCATTGGGCAATCTCTTGCAATATGTCCTTTGATTTGGCAGTTATAGCATTTCCTCGTCTCAAACCACTGATTCTGGCAGTTAACAGCAATGTGTCCTTGACTACCACAAGAGTAACACACTCTGTTATCGTACCATTCACCACCTTCACACCAAACATTCAGATCATAGCATTGTCTGGCTTTCTGGTAATCATCACTCCTCCTGAAAGCTGGATTTGGCTTTGAAGCACTGTGGTCAAACCTGCACCACATATCACCAACTTTTTGTGAGTTTAAATTTTCAACTTTTTGTGGTTTTTTATAACGATTGGATGACTGAACTGATGAGTTTTTAATCTGGTTTTGAACATTTTCTGATTTTTTAACTTTTTGTTTCTGTTCCACTTTCTTCTTCAAAGGTTTTTGCGTAGAGCATTCACCCTTTTCAGTCGATTGCAGAACAGTTCCTTGGAATTTTTTCTCAATTTTTTCATTTTCATCATCAGTTTTCTCATCACAATCTGAATTGATCGGTTCTGGACACACATAAGGTGCAGAAGTCACAAAACCTTTCAACTTACTTTCAAACTCAGCAATTTTAATCCGATCAGTTTTAGCTTCTTTTTCAAGCTGAATGATTTTAGCAAGATGAGAATTGATTTCAATTTGTTTTTCAAGATTATCTTTACCAAAAATATCTCTCTCATCTTCCAAAATCTTGATTTGTCTTTGAAAATCTTTTTCTATTTTTGATTTTTCATTTTCAAAAACTTTTTCTTTTTCTTTCAAAATTTTGTTTTCCAATGTCAAACTGTTCATGTCATTTAACAGTTTGTCATTTTCAACTTTCAGCTTTTCGCAATTCAATCGCAACTCCAGAATCTGTTTTACATCAGTTTGCTTCTCATCTTTCAACTTCTCGACTTCCGATTTCAAACTTTCCGCATCCTTCAAAAGTTTGTCATTGTCAGTCTTAAAGTTGTCACATTTAGAGCACACTAATTCTGAACTTGAAGATCCAATCTTCATAGATTCTTCATTCTTTTGAACTTGTTCTGTCTCCATCTTGTATGTTCCTGCACAAAAGAGTTTGACGAAATCAAAAGGATTCATATTTTCATCAATATAATATTTCCTTTTAATATCATATTTCAAAATACTCTTTGTTGCAAGACACACATGAATTCTTCTATCTATTTCAGCAATTACATCCAATTCCAATTTTTGTAAATTCTTTTTCATTTCATTCACCAATTCCATCTTTTTCCTATATTCCATACAAAACTCTCCATTAACCTCATTAAAAAATTGTTTTGGATAAAGTCTTTTGAAACAATCCTTTCTTTTTAGTTCAATTAAGAATTTATCATATTTAGCAGGTAATGCACGTTCCAATTTCGATATCTGTTCTTCATTAGAAATTTTAATATCATTTTTACTCAAATTGTCTCTTAAAATTTCAAAACGTCTCTCCAACTCTTCCAACGTTTCATCCTTTTGACACATGAAATGCTCAAAACTTTTAACCCAAATGTCCGCACTTACATTTCTATAACCGCTATCCATCGATCTTATATACCAATTGTTTAAATTTTCAAGAAAAACATTTTCTTTCTCATCAAATATCATTGCCATTTTTCTAAAAACAATCTACGACAAATTTTACACAATTTCACAAGCAGCCTATTCACTTACACTTTATTGGTACTTGAAAACAATAGCCAACACTACTAAATGATCACATGAAAATCAATATTCAAATGCCAACAACTATGATAGTAAACACCTTCTGATTGGACCAAAATTTTTAGGTTTTAATAAAAAATGCAATATACCCACATCAACAACATAATCATCACATCAATAACATACATCACGTGATTTTTTAAAAAAAAAACTTTAGTCTATATCACATCAAACCGACAACATCAATTGTTACACTTGTATTGAATGCTATTTTTCAAATTTTCGTAATGACTGACAACACTTTGTTCTCATGTAAAGTGGGCGGCAATTTTTTTAATATTTCTCACAATGTAATTTGACCAAACAATCCACTTATCACAGTATTGATGTTATCAAATAATGCCAACGCAAACCATTACCAAACAACATTCAATTTGTCCTTCTTTTTCTCGAACAGATCAATATCTTGTATCAAACAATTCTTAATATTCACATGATAAACTGAATTGAATTCAATTGTAATTGGACCAAAAAAAAAAACACTCAGCCGACACTTTATCACATGCAAACAATATCAATGAATTTTTCTCGTTAAAGATAATTTAAGCAGCCAATGTTTTCAAGCAGTTGTCCTTTCAAGTAAAGTCAGTCACATCAATTCAAGCGAAATCTTGTGTTTCGCTTCAAACAACTTCTATTTTTCAAGCGAAATCCAACTAAGATAAGTTTTCAAGCGAAATGATAGATTTCGCTTCAAGCATCCATCCTTTTCAAGCGAAACTCACTTTTAAGGGTTTCGCTTGAATGTTTTCAAGCGAAATCTTGCTGATTCAAACAGAAAAACGAACACAAAAACTCGAATTACTCCTAAACGGCTTGGAGTTTTGATTTGAAACTTGGTAGGGTTTTAAAACATGTATTTTCGCACAACATATTAAAAAATCATCAGATTTGGACCAGTAAAACCCGTTCAATTTGATGAAAAACCGTGAAAAACGTGATAAATGTGAAAAATATGAAGAAATCGGTGAAATTCGGATCTGAATCTGCTGAAATCCGGTACGAATCAATGTGTTTGATCAAGCAATCGAGCTCCTAGCTCTGATACCACTTGTAGGATCGGTTTTGACACCGTTCGATTGCGTAACGACACGTTCGACGTGCGGAATCCGTGAACGTGCGTGACCGAACACACAAGAACGTACTAGAATCTTGATTCTATTGAAAATACACTTGTACAATCACTTGAGAGAGTTTTCTCTCTCTAGACTTTCTCTTTCTACAAGATTTTCTCCAATGTCACAAATGAGCAAAAGTCTTAAACATAACACTAACACTCCCTATTTATAGGTCAAGGGCAATTTTAATGAAACTTCATTAATTACAAGTTTGCCACCTTGCCTATTTCACTAAATATTAGACATTTACGACTCGGTTTCTTCAATTCTTCACTACAGTTCAGATTGACGAAGGCGATAGACAAAATATGCATCAACAGTAAACCTATTAGCTGCTGTCTAACAAGTCTAGTTAAGAACCCAAATTTATCCTTGACTTGAGTTCCGAAACGGAGAGAGTCTTGTAGGGTACTTTCATAAATCATTAGAGGTCTTGAAAAGGAGTCTAATTTACCGGTGACTATAACAGCCTTTAGGGTGCCCTAATGTACTCTTGAGAAGGGTTAGGAGGCTTAGTTGGTAACTCGGGAGGTTTAGAATCTTACGATCCCGGTCCATAATAATCAATCTTCAAATAAAATCGCTAACTATAAGCAACCCGGATTCGAGTCTAGGTAGTGTTTCCACCGTCTGAGTAAAAGCCCAAAGTAATTTGTTCTAGTTAATTTAGTTAATTATTTTAGTTTAATTGCTTTCTTAGGAATTTTAGAAACCCCCCCCCCCCCCCCCCATCAAACAAACAAAATAGTTCACTCCGTGTCAGTCTAGTATAAATAGAGTCATTAGCGTAATTCGATAGAGTCTCGTGGGTTCGATTTCCGGACTTACAGTAGCTATACTAGAGTCGATCGGTACACTTGCCGGTTAGTAGTTTAGTGTCTCTTAGTGAGTCTAGGGTATTACTTAGAGTCTAGAATTAGGTTAATTTAGTTAATTTTATTAAACTACTTTTTAGCACATCAGTTAGCAGCCTTCTTCCGTTGAAGAATCGCAGATGATGAAACAACAATTGAAAGATGAAGACAGCCGATTGAAGTGTGACTTACGAGTCTGATAATTCCGCTTGATTGCTTATGTTGATGCGATGGTAGGGGTGGTTCAACGGCGGTCTGTGGTGAACCCCCAATTCAATCAACACGTTTTTTTTTTTTTTGACAAAAGAGAGATATGTAGGGAGGATTTTCAGATCTGGATTTTTGGTGGTTTTGGTATGAACGAGAGGGAGAGAGAGAGGGGGAGAGAGAGAGAGAGAGAGTTCGAGGATTTTCAGATCTGGATTTTGGTGGTTTTGGTATGAACGAGAGAGAGAGAGAGTGTTTGTGAATTTATACAATGAGATTTGTTTGGATGTATATGTATGAAGATAATGATGAAGACTTTAAAAAAAAATATGTTGAATTTAAAAAAATAAATTAATTAATTAGGTGTGGTAGAGCCATCACCCATTTCCTTGTTTCCATCCTTAGAGGGGTATCCTCCAAAGACTATGATGTGGCGCTGAGATGGAGGGTCATCCTCTAAGGACTACCCTTCTCCCATACCGAGTAGCCTAATGTACAAATTACATTTACAAGTCAAAGGAGAGTGAAAAGAGTTTGGGTTACCAAAATCAAAAGTTTCACTATATGCGGTTATGGATAACGTGGCGGTGACTGTGGCCGTAATATAAATACAGAATGCTAAGAACGTAGGTTTTAACAGAACATCATAAAACCTCATAAAATTTATCGACGTCTCGATATAATTTTAATTATAAACGGAATTTTAGATAGTAACATACAAGTGCTATTTCAGCTTTGGCTGGTTAGTATAGGCTCTTGCTTTTTGGAGAAAATATCATGGTTTAAATTTTGACACATGATGTAATTTAGTATTCATTGATTTAGTTTAGGAATAGGAGTAAAAATAATGTAACCTTTGCCATTCAAAAAAGGCACTAATGTTATCAAAATTATTTCACAATTCGTTTATTCCATTTTATAAATTGACATCTCTTGATAGTGTATTGAAGATTACCATAACAACCGATACCAATCGAATTTTCGTCGCAACGCTCGAAGTATTCCACTAGTTAATTAAATAACATAATGTAATCTTTTACAAAATTTTGAATATAGGACATTTTTATTATGAAATAATATATTTTCTCAAATAATTCTAGTTACATGTCACATCCAAAAATGAGTAGTATACTATTAACTAGTTAAAGAAGTAAATTAATTCATTTATAAGCATTTATGGCATTAATAAGATAATCCAAACAACAAACCAAAAGAAGACTTGTGTTTAAGGACTTAAGTTCGATTTCTGAAATTTCAATTATTTTTTGCGGCATCTGGTAATAATGGGAGACAAGGCGAAAATGTGGGGATCGCTAGTTCGATCCTTGAACTTAGCGGATTTTACCTCATCGTACTATCGTGCCTTCGGTCGAGTGTTTACGGGCTTCGGTCTTAGGTGAGAGTTTTCCTGAGTTCGAAGGCGACTGTATTATGATATAGTGAATTTCGCCAATAGCAAATTTAAAGAAATGGTTGACCATTAGAAAAAAAGACCCCAACACATTTTGGGCCACATATATACTTTGTACAATCAGCACCCCACACAACTCCATTGACGGAGATCCTCATAACTCCGTCGCCTTTCACAACAGCGACACTTCCTTAAATGCAAATTTAACCACCATCGTTTCTGCAACTAATTCCAAAAACAGATGGAACAATCAGAAACTCGTAGCATAGTAGTAGTTGTAGAAGACGTTGAGGTCGCACGAACCGCTATGGTGTGGGCGCTTCACAACGTCCTCCGTTACGGCGATTTAGTCACTCTTCTTCATGTTTTTCCCGCGAGTAATACCGCCGGAAGTAAGTCTCGGAACCGGAAGAAGATCCGGTTGCTCCGATTGAAAGGTTTTCAGTTGGCGCTTTCGTTTAAGGATATATGTGTTCGTAGTTTTCCGAATGTAAGTGATCGTTTTATCGATTTGTTTGAGGAATTTGAATTTGAAAGCCTAACGGATGAACATGTTGATACCGATCGATCAATTGAGCAGCGAGTTTTTCGTTTGTTTTCATTTTTTAATCACGAAATTTAGGATAATATTGATCAATTTGAATCGGTTGATTTGTTGTTTATTTAGGTTTTAATCGAAGAATTTGAATTTGAAACCCTAGCTGAAGAACATGTTGACCGATTGGTTAATTGATCATCGTGTTCGTCCTGTGTTTACGTTTCGATCACGTAATTGAACATCGAAAACCTTAGAGACGAAAATAGAGATTGTTGTTACGGAAGTAAACATCTATCGATTTGAATCGGTTAATTCGTTGTTTGTTTAAGTTTTGATCGTGTAATTGAACGTTGAAACCAACGGATGAAGATGTTGATTGATTGTTTGATATTAATAGATTAATTTTATGTTTCGAGCGTGTGATTGTTTAACAGACGAAGATAGAGATTGTTGTTACGGAAGGAGACGAAGAAGGTGGAAGGATTGCGGATTTGGTGCGGCAGATTGGGGCTTCCACTCTCGTTGTCGGTTTACATGATCAGAGCTTTCTCTACAGGTAAATTTCTTCATCATTTGTATGATTAATATCATAATTATTCAGTTTTTAGATCATAATTTGTATGATTCTGTTTGATTGCCGATGATTCTGTTTGCTCAACGCCATTAATCTCTGTTTACCGACTCTAGAGTTTTCTTTTTCAATATTATATTATGTTAGTTTAAGATAAAGTTATAATTAAATTAATGATGGATGGTAAATAAGGACAAATTAGGTATCTTTAGCAATATATGAACAAAATTTTGTGAAAAGTTGAGTAAGATTGATTGAATGCACATCGTAATCATGTGATTGTTACACATTCAAATATGAACTAAAATTTTGTGAAAAGTTGAGTAATAATGATTTTAAATTATTAACATGGAAATGTGTGTGGCAAACAACAAACAAGAAGAAAAGGTTATGGGTACATGCAGAGTGGTGGTAGACAGTACACATGTGACAGTGTAAACATTCAATGGGTGAAAGGATCTTTTGTCCACTTATTTCGATTAATAATGCAAACAATTATTATGAGAATGCATTCTGTTTCACCATATCTGAGTGTAGGAATTCTTCTTTTTGTAATCATTGTTGCAAGTAATTATCTATCCTATTCGGAGTCTTGCTCCTCTCACAATCAAACCAGCTTTGAAAACGCGCTAAAATCGTTCTCTCTCGTTCACTCTCTCGTAACTTGTTTTGGGCGTTTTTGCACAAGACCCTCCATCCTCCCTCTGTCCTTCACGTTATCCCTTCTATCACTCACATCGCTCTCCTTAAAAACGTTCAAAATCGACCTATTGCGGATGCAATTACGTTTAAAATTTTTTAGAATTATATGTTCCTAGGTATACCCAATCCGACTTAATTTCATTTTCTTATTGATTATAAAATATTAAATCTATTATTTTGATACGGGTATAGGGGTATGAGACTGTTTTCGGGTAACCGGACGGGTATCACCTAATAACATACCCCTCGTAAACTCGCGACATTTTTATAGTTAATCTCATTTCCCTGTATGATACATGAATACCCGTCTCAGTTGATTCAGGTTTTTCTGACACATCCAGTTTTCTTTTTTTTTTTTTTTTTTTTTTTGTAATTCCTAACATGACGTATGCATTTATTTATTTTGCATTCATTGAAAACATTTGGAGTTGATGAACATGGTAGGAATGAAACCAATGTTTTGGCCAATTAAACGGTCCCATTTGATAACATCATAAATTGGTGATGTAGACCCCAAACTGTTTACCATAGATAAATCAGTACAGTTTTTAGTTTTTATTGCATACTAAAAACTAACAATTTTGGTGGCAAGAATATTGTACTAATTTATTTCTTCTTGTTATAAAATAGGTTAGCCATGGTCCACAAGAACATTGCTAACAACTTTAATTGCAAAGTTCTGGCCATTAAGCAACCTAATTCACCATTAACAACCAATACACCTGCATTGTCAGAAAGCAGCTCAACTAGCATGGACTTTTCTCAGATTGATATTTCAACATTGAGGTACAATTCTTACTTCCTAACTTTCTTGTTAATTGATATAAAGATATAATATTGACCAATTGACTTTTATACCTTTGATATCAATAGTTGATAAATAGTCAAGTCCATATAAATTATATCAAGTTATCGATTTATTAAAATTATATAATTGTTGCAGCATACCTGAAGTTCCTCCACCCAAAATCCCATATCAAGTATGTCCAGATCCATCAGCAATTATATGGAGATCAAGAAGAAGAAGAAGAAAACAATGACTACTAAACAAGATTAATATTATAGCTAGCATGGGGTCTGACTGGTAACGAATACAGCGCGAAATTCGTTCAATTCGTGTGGATGTCGTTTGAAGATTTGAACAAACACCATATCCAAACTGGATATTAACATATTTACTCTTCAAAATCACAACGTTTCATGCTGTTTTTCAGCTTGCGGTATTTTGCCTTTGCAATTATCAGGTGAAATGATTTGGTATTTTTATAGGGGTGTCAATTTATTGTCTTCTTGTCACCAGTTGAACTATGACGGGAACCTGACATGATGTAATCAGGTTTTGGGTTGTTTGATCTAATCCGTTTGATGAAAGAGTTGTGTTTGGGTTGACGTGTGTAATCCATGTAATTTTGTATTTACTAAAATTAAATGGGTGCGTGAATCAACAACCCATTTTAAATTAAAAAAAGAACTGTATAAGTTTAACCTGCCAACCTATTTACAGCTGCATATCCTGTTTATAATTTTAAACAAGGCAAGGCACAAACCTGATTGACCCCTTAGGGAAAAAAGGTTACACGGGTCGACTTCAAGTTATATTGTTTTGTCACTTAGGACTAAGAATTAAAGTATATGTTGCATTCTGATTCTAAACTTCCGGACTATCAATGTAGACTAATAAAATGTAGACCAATAAAATGATGGTAGTGTAGACGCCAATGAGAATTATAGTTTAAACTTCCAGCATATCAATCCGTACCGCCACTGTAGACCAATAAACCGCCCCGCCCGCGTTGCGATGCGGTAATTTCCAATTAATAACATGCACGCATGTGTTTCGGTTACCTGTACATACTATTTATAATACGATCTCAATAAAAATTAGACATAAATAAAAATATGCGTGTTAAAGAATTTTTGTTTTAATAAAGTTTAGTAATTATAAAGTAACTTTATTAAAGACCAAGAGTAGTATCGGTTGTTCACCAATAGCTAACGGTCACTATTCCCCGGATTAATTCATTATGGTAGCAAAGGGAAAATGCTAAAAAATGAAATACAAAAAAAAAAAAAAAAAAAAGTAGAAAGACTAAGGGGGTGTTTGTTTTTTCTTCAAACATCTTCAAGGGAGCTAATGTCTGCAGACGCATAGACGTTACCCTTGAAGACTGTTTTTTTTAAACAGATCTGAAGACAGCTTCTTTCATCTTAAAAAATAAGATACGGATCTCATTCTTATAACATCTTCACAAAAACCCTACTCCTCCCTCATATCATATACGCACACAGACATCAGCCCCTCCCACATCTCCCATCTCAGACGCCGCTCCTCCTCCTCCTCCGGCCAGTTTTCCGGTGACCTCCCTCTTCTCCTTCGACCAGGTACTTCTTTTTTGCTTCTTGATTTCTTAGACCTAATTTTTGCTTCTTGAAGCTTCTTTTTTGCTTCTAGTTTGTTAGCCATAATTTCTTATACCTAATTTTGCTTCTTGATACATACAAAAAATTGGTGTTAAAGTTCTTGAATGTTTATATTTCATTGGTGTTTATATTTCATAGAAGATAATTAGATTAATGTTGGATTTGTTGAAGATAAGGTTCTTGAATGTTGAACACAAAGTAGATGTTATTGTGCTTTTTTTATGCAGTTTTTGTGCAGTTTTTTGAGCAGTTTTTGTGCAGTTTTTTAGAGTTGTTTTGCTGTTGTTTTGTGCAGTTTTTGAGCTGTTTTTGACAGCAAATTGCTGCATTTTTTGTGCAGTTTTTGACAACATGTTATATACATATTGTGATTCTTGATTGTCTTGTATGTTATGTGTGATTTAATTCTAGATGGAAACTAATGATGGTCGACAACAATGGACGGATGAGGCTGCTAAATGCTTATTAGAAACATGTCTTGAAGAAATAGGGAGGATAGGTAGAAATGGACAAAGCTTGTGCAGGGAGTCTTGGGTTATAGTAGGGAATAAACTCAAGGAACAATTTCACATGGATTTGACTCAAAAGCAAATTAGAAATGCTTTTGATACTATGAAATCAAAATATGTAGGGTGGTGCTATTTGAGAAACAAGACTGGAAATCTATACAACCCACAAAACAAATATGTTCACTTTAACGCCTCAGGAATGGGAAGATTTTAAGAAGGTCTGTATTTGTTTAGGTTTCCAGTATTATGTCACATGTTAAAGTGAAAAGTATTTATTATAGTCCCTATTAATTTGGCGCAGGGTCACTCGAGGGCAATGTCATTAAAAACACGCCTGTTGCCTCATCTTGACCTTCACATAGTTGTGTTTGAAGGGCTTAGTGCTACAGGTGGTAATCAATGGACATCTACTCAAACATCTGGAGTTTCATCATCCACACATGTCCAAACACTTCAGATACAAGATGGTAGCTTTCATAATCTAGAAAATGATGATGGAGACTCTCATGAACAAAGTTTTCAAAATGGTGATGAAGTTCCTACCAATAATAAGGCTCAAACATCTAATGATAATGAAGCTAGGCCCAACAAAAAGGCTAAAACCTCTAAGACCACCATTACCGAAATCGTGCATTGACCGACAAAGAAAAATTCAACCACGCACATGCAAAACTTAGAAATGTTATTGAACGTTCTTATGGGGTATTAAAGGCACGGTTTCCAATATTAAAAAAATGGCCCCCTTCTCGTTGCTTACACAACGAAATGTTACGATTGCATGTTTTGCGCTTCACAATTTTATACGGAAAGAGGGCTTAAGTGATGACCTTTTTGATGAATATGATCACCCAAATGTATGCCTTCAAGATGGAGATGAACATGCACAAGGTGGTGAAGAAGAAGTAGCTTACCATGGAAGTGCAGCGGACCGTGAATTCATGAGTCAACTTCGAGATCAGATAGCACACGAATTAATGCAAAACAATGTACTTTGAGTTTATTTCACTATTTGTGTTTTTAAGCTTGGTTTTATTATTATTATATTTTTTATGTAATTTGTATGTTAAATGACTTCTATCTAGTGAAATAAGTTTGACAGTTACATATTTTCAGTTTATGTCGACAGTATCAACTTATAAAAACAAACAGTCTTATATTTTCAGCTTGCAGATCTTCAGACCACATCTTCAGTTGCAGACATAAAAACAGATAAAATCAGCTTGCAGACAGTTTATGTCTGCAAAAACAAACAACACCTAAATAGGTACACTACCAAAAATTAAAGTAGAGGGAAAACACGCATATAAACAAAGTTAACCAGTAAAAGGAAAGTTTTTTTTTTCTAAAAACAAAGTGGCTAAACACGTATATTAGCCAAGTTAAAAGTTTAAAAGTTAAATATAAAAAAAACGACAATCAATTGCTTAAACGAATAAAAGTAGACGGACTAAAAATGTAGAATTCCAAAGCTTAAGCACAGGGACTAAACACGCATATAAACAAAGTTAACCAATAATGAAGAACTTTTTTTTAAATAGAGGGGCGAAACCCGTGTCTTAGCAAAGCCGGAGGTTTAAAAGTTTAATACAAAAATATTCGACCAATGAGGGGGTGCCAGACAGCTGTTTGCCACTATTCCCCCTCATGTTTATTGTATGTATATAAAATAACTAGTTTATGCCCCGCCCCCGTTGCAGGACGGTAAACGGAATATTTCTCAGCTTAATAACATGCAGGTCTGTGTTTCTGTAACACCTCGAAAATTCACGTCCTATAATGTGTTGACACGTGTCATAAAGTTTGAACGTGTGAAAGAATGTTATAAAAGGACTAAAGTTGACAAACATGGAAAGTATGAGATTTTACGGATTCTAAGTGTCAACAGTGAATAAATATACTTCATAATAACCCTACATGATGTTCATAACATCAAACGAATAAATCATGGATCATACGAAGCTAAAAGTGAGAGATTACAAACTACAGGGGTTAAATGTGTCAACATGTTAAAGATATACCTCTGAGTGACCTTTTGACAAACCCGAAGCTTTGTAAATATAAATTATGCTCACTAGAATGCACGATTAAAATTTCATAAAGTTTCGTTATCGTATGAGAAAGTTATGATCAAATTCGTGTGCGAGGGGTTAAAGTGTTAACGTTGAAAGTTAAGGCTTTTCGGGTTAACCGGAAGTGTTTAGGGACTTGGCAAAGTGGGTATAAGTCCTAAAGCCCTTGTGGGTAAATATAAGGGGGTCAAAATGCAAGAAATAACCCTAGTTGCCCCTTCGTGAAGCCAAAGGTCAACTTGGAAAACAAAGAAAAATCAAAAATCTGATTTCGCAGGCTAGGCGGCCCGCATGAGAATTCTCAAAGTGGGAGGCGGCCCGCGTAGCGACGTCAGATGCAGAAAAACAGGTAACAGCCTGTTAAACGCGATTTTAACCAATAAGGCCGGTATTTCTCACTTGTGAACGACCCCTAGGCACCCCTAAGCACTAGGGAACAAGTGTTGATCAGTTGTGGTGGGTTGTAGACCCCAAGTGTCAAAGAATTGTGGTGATTAAGGTGCTATATAAGGACATTATGTGCAACATTGTTCTTCACACATTAATCTGCATTTGTGATCAATTCTGGAGCTCTCAAGCAGGTCCAACTGATCATATCTAGTGCATAGGACTCTTGTAAGTCTACTAGTCCTTCTTTAATTGAGTTTAGCTTGTTTAATTAGCTAAAAGTCAAACCGTCGTAATTACGGTTTGACTTCGAGATTAGTCTATAATGGCTCAGTTATATCTCGAATTAAAAGTAGTTATGAGTTGGTATTTATGTGGGTAATAAAACCTCAAAAGGGTTTCCCCTGATCATCACTCTAACCAGGTCAAAAGTCGGGTCAAACTTCTAAGTAAAAAGTCAACATGATGCTTAAAATGTCATTTATGCATAATTAGCTATCTAGAACATATATAACCTGTTTGATCATTGTTATAACTTAGTAATAAGTGTAAGAACATGTCCGAACATGTTCAACCCGACTATTTCCTGTTTTGACCCGGTTCGGAACCGAAAGTCACATAGTTTGACTTTCACTTTGACTTTCAGTTCTGACCCGTTTAGGTATGTTTTAGAAATGCCTCAGAGCTTAAATTGGATTAGGTTACATGTTAGAACAACCCTCTGTGATTATACACCTTGGTTCACTAGTTATCCAATTAATATGCAGATTTCCGTTAATTGCTCATATGTTTACCGTTATGCCCTTATTACCTTAAAACGTGATTTATGAAAATGTAAAAGTGTAGAAACCTTAGTTACTGATATATAAACTTGTATGCAAAGTTTGACATCAGTTTGACTTATAGATTAAGAGTTATGCTCAATATCGCAAATCTAATGCTTTATGTTAATAAAATGGCGTAATTAGCGTACAACCTAGTTAAGCCTACTTTTTGGTATCAAACTTAATACCCACTGATATAATATATTATTTTGGGATTTTTAAAGATTTTTAATTAATTTTAGGCTGAGCATAACTAGTAGTCGTAGGCTTAATCCGGTAATTGTCGGTTTTGCCCTTACGGGCCATAAAATGAGTTTTACTTATCAAAACGACTCCAAACCTTTTGCTACTGATCACATATGATAAATAATTTATTTTTAAGCCTTCTAGAAATATAAAAATATCAGATTTAAGTATCAAACCCGGAAATGGCCTTTAATCGCCTTATTTAGCGTTTTTAACGCATAGTATGTTTTAAAATCATATTGAGCATACCCGGGTTGATACCTACTGATATATGAGGCAAATTATGATATTTTAACAGTAAGCAAATGTTGATAAACTCAGACTTCAGTTTTGAGCTTTTCAGCTTATGTGAAATTACCAAAATGCCCCTTCGGTGCATAGTTTGGTTATAAGTGATAAATTTCACATATATGCTTAAGCCTACTGATATAACTTATCAAATTGAGTATGTTTGCTGTTTACATCAGATCTGTAACTCAGTTAAACATTTAAACTCTTTTTCAACCTTTAAAATGACCAAACCACCCCTACGGGGCATAGTTTGTGTTTAAATTAGTTCGGGGCATAACGAAAGACATCCTACTGATGTCACAACATATTTGGAGCATATTAACTTAGGAAACTTGTATATGGCTCTTGCGGATACCCGTTACGCATATTACGCGTTCGGCTCGGTTTATGTAACAAGTTTACATAAATTAGCCGAAACGGGTCAAACCTTATCGGTTTTATCTCAAAATCCAGAATGTGAATAGTAAACCCATATTAAACAAGTCTTCAAACTTGTCGGGTCTAAATCACATTCTATCCGGTCTTCGCTTAATCATGCGTACGAACCGTATCTTTGAAACTAGCCGGTCTAAGCTTAAGCTTAATTAAAGACCCGTTAGGATTCTAATAGGTTATTAAAAACCTTCGTTCCAGATTAGGAGCCCAGTAAAAGCTACCTGTACATGCTGATTTGATATACGGCTGGGATTGAATTTATATTTAGCTCAGGTAAATACTTTTAACTTATTTTCCCTATACGGGCTTGGGTTACGGTACATAGCGTACCGCTTGATCGGGCATCAAATCTCCACGCTTAGTGGGTAGTTGAATAATTTGATCGGCTCGTTTTAAACAGTCTTGTTTACTTTACAGCCTTTGGGGGTTAATGACCATGTCCCGGATATCCTTGGCATCATCTTACGAGATTGGCCACGACCTGAGCACGGGGTGTAGGCGTACACCTGCCAGTGTATAACTCAATAACGTGGTGTGTCTATTGATCTTTAACCCGGACTAGATCCGGGCTACTGAACGCATAAGTAACATGTAATTCGTTCACAAGATTATAATATTAAATAATTCTCCCAAGTTAATAAAAAGATTAATTTTGCCTCTGTGCATTTTAATCAAATTAAAATGTTTTATGCCACGTGCATCCAAACCAATTTTCAATCATTTTCCAAAATGAGTCAGTTGAATGTATTTACCAGTGTAAACTGACGTATTTTCCAAAAAGGCTAAATGCAGGTACTATACGAAATTGGCTGGATATTTCTCCTTAGCATCAGTAGAAGTCTCGCAAGCTTAAGATGCCTAAAAGTCTGTTGAACTATTGTTTCCATTTTATGTTCGATCATTCTGTGGATAAACTTCCGAATATTGTGACATTTCATATTACAATAATAAATTCGGTTGTATTATATTTTCAATTGCTTCCGCTGTGCATATTAATATTGTGTTGTTTGACTATTACGTTACCAACCATGGCGTCACGATACTCCCCACCGGGCCCACCGGTGACACGTGGAAATTCGGGGTGTGACAGGTTGGTATCAGAGCCAACACTGAGTGAATTAAACACTAGCCTTTTGTGTTTAATCTCAGTTACACAATTGCACAATCTAAACTTCTGAGTCTAGACTTAACATAAGAATAATCTTAATCCTAATATATGAAAATTTTTGCTTCCAATTTTTATTATTATTGGATACGTCGCCAAGCGAGGAAACTGAACTTGGAATTCTCCACACCCGAAGCCTTGAAATGCTGAGCTTCGTACAGCGACCAAGATGAGACATGCAACCAAGGAGAAAACATTCAGGAATTGAATGAAGAAGAAACTCCTCTGCTAAAAAAAATCGTTTCCTAAATAGTCCTTATAAGGACATATTTATTTTTAGTCCCTTCGAGGACAACACTATTCCTTTCAAGTCCCGCTTAGGGCAACTTTATACTTTTATTTTTATATAGTGGAATGATTAAGTTTAAACTTTCATCCTAAACAAGAATTTTTAAATAAATGTAAAATAACGTTACTTTTATAAGATCTACCATTATAATAAAATGGCAAAGTCTAAAAAGGGCGAGACCTAGCCACGTGTCATTATAAGACCGGGCCAAGATGGTAGTTCCATAATTAGATTTAGATCCATATGAACACCTAAATTTAAAATTGTTCTGCGTTAATTATAAATTAAGAATCTTAAGTGTGAAACCTAGCCTTCGGGTCAATTATAAGACCGGGCCAAGATGGTAAGACCTGTTTAAAAGATTCAAATCCCTGTTAACATCTTAAAACATGTTAACACTCCTGGAAGATGTGATTCATTAAAATCCCACACTTCATTTTATAAAGGATTCTTCAAAAGATTCCAAACCCAGTTTAATGATCTCTGAATCCTGGGTTTACATCATTAATTAAGATGATCATATTTTAACCATACGTGGTAACATAATGCCTACGGGCCCTGCTCATTTCCATATGAGCCAAAAGGCAGTGGTAGCAATGACTCCCTGTCAGATAAAGGTAATGAACTAGGTTCAAACCTCAAATGCTTTGATTCTCTGAAATCCTAGCATATAATTTATAATTGTCCTTGTGACTAGGCCTATTGTGCCAATATACTTTCATGCTTTGATTCTCTGAAATCATAGCTTAAAATTTATAAATGTCCTTGTGATTAGGCCTATTGTGCCAAGATACTGTCATGCTTTGATTCTCTGAAATCATAAGCTTATAATTTATAAATGTCCATGTGAGCAGGCCATTGGGTGCCACCAATAAAACTATTAATGTTTTATAATTAGGATAAATTATAATAGAAATCCTAAATAAATATATGATTAATAAATTAACCAAATATGGTCTCTGTTTACCATGGTTAATGAATTTCCCTAAGGGGCAATTCAGTAATAAACTTCCCTTATAAGGGAAGTTCCTACGGGCTATAGTTAATGTCCTCTGAGACTGAAGACAGTGGCAGCCTACAGCTCCCTGTCAGGAAAAGGAAATGAACTTTGATTCAAACCTTAATGTCGCGATTCTCTGAAATCATGGCTTATAAATTTAACTCGTCTACGCGACTAGGCCATTTGTGCTATTATTAACTTATGAATTAGGATTTATGATAAAAATCCAGGATAAAATAAATATCCTTCCTTCCCTGTCAGTATGCAGTAAAAAAAGAATCTAAAAGGTGAAACCGAGCCTACGCGGCCAAGATGGTGAAACCTACTCAAGGGATTCAGATCCTTGTTAACACTTAGGAACGTGTTAGCACTCTTGACAAATGTGATTCGAGAAAATCACAACAGTCATCCTTATATTGGATTCTTCCAATCCCCTTATCTAACCTAGTAATTTAGGAATCATGGCTTATATCATCCTATAAGATGATCATATTAGGAACATCCGTTAGTGATGATGTGCCTACGGGCTAAACTTGTTGTCCGATAAGACAACGACAGTGATGGTCTTTGACCTCCTGTCTAAAATATTGGACTATGTCCAAACATAATAGTCTATATGATCAATGCGATCATGACTAATATCATTTAATATGATGATAATATTATTTAACATCCTTTAGTGATGTCTTGCCTACGGGCTATAATATATTGTCCATTTGAGACATTGACATTGTTATCTTTATGATTCCTTGTCTAAGGTGGTGAGCTATGCTCAAGCCAAATAGTCAATATGATTAATGCAATCATGACTTATAGCATCTAATAGGATGAACCAATTATAAACATCCATGAGTGATGTTTTCGCTTATGGGCCAAATTATACTGTCCATGTGTGACAAAGACATTGTGATCTTTACGATTCCCTGTCCAAGGTGGTGAGCTATGCTCAAGCCTAATAGTTCATATGATCAATACGATCATGACAAAAATCATCAATACGATGATTAAAATTTTTAACATCCGTAATGATGTTTTGCCTAAGGGCTATATTATATCGTCCAACTGAGACAAGGCAATTGTAATCTTTTGTGATTCTTTGCCAAGGGGGTGAGCTATACTCAATTCCCATAGTCTATACTATCAGTGCGATCCTGACTAGTATCCTCAGTATGATGATCATAATATTAACATCCCTCGTGATGAAATGCCTACGGGCTATACTTTATTCTAGTGTCGGTAAGACAAAGATAGTAGTGATCTTTATGATCCCCTATTCAAAATGGTGTGATTATACACAAACCTAATAGTCAATATGATCGATGTGATCATGACTAATATCATTAGATACGATGGTTATATATAAACATCCATTAGTGATGTTGATTGGCTTATCTTTCTGCCAAAAGAATCGTCTTCCAAGACGATGACAGTTGTAGTCTATGACTCCCTGTCCAAAGGTGAAGAACCACGTTCAAACCTCGAAGCCCTAATCTAATAAGATTGCGGCTTATAAATTAAGGTCATTGGTGATAGACCATCAAGTTGTGTTTTAAAGTCATTCATGACAAGCCTAGGTGCTATAATTGGTCATTCGTGACAAGTTAACATATTAAATGTTAACATTCCTGGTGACATGCCTTTGTACCAGATTGGATGAATGTCCTTATAACAAGGCCGTTTGTGCCATATCTAAATGTCCTTTGTGACAAGGCCTTCGTGTCGTATAATCATTTATGTCCTTCATGACTGTGCTTTATGCCATATTTTTCTACGTCCCTCGCGGCAGGCTTCTATGCCATATATGTATATAAATATATAACCGAAGTCATGAAAGGCTAGCATTTGAGCTATTTATAATCGTCCTTGTGACAAAGACAATTGTGACATTATGGTCCCCTGTCAAGCAAGTATTGGACTCGCTCCAAACTTTGCATGCCATTGATGGTCCCGTTGTGACCTAGGCTAAATATAATGGAAATACGTTCAAATAACATTCACTATGAATGTTCGGAACAGAATAGCCCATACGGTTTATGAATGTCGTGGCTAACCTAAGTCAGGTCATCAGGATGATGACTAATAATGGTTAAATCTTGGTGATTAGTACCAAGTTTCGAGTATGGAAAACTCGGATGAGGTAGACGAAAGTCGCAATACTAATAAGGCGACGAAAGTTAATAAAACTACAAACGTAAACCTCAATATCAATGGAGTTAATCTCCAGGCTGTGGTTGACGCAGCAGATGGAAGGACCATAGAAAGGTCATGAGACAATCCAAAGAGCCGAATGCTTCTCGCTCTAAATCTCATTCAAAACCATGTTTAAATTGCTCATGAGGAGATTTTGTTCACACTTCGTATATGAAGGATGAACCAAAAGAAGGATAATAACTCCCAGAAAATCGGAGAAAGAGAGCAAGTACAGGCTTAATAAAAAAGCAACGAAAGTTCAATAAGAAGCCTGTATACCTCAGAGACTGCTTCAGCATTAATTGGATGTTTTATATCCATTAGGAATCATTTTTCCGATGTCCTAGTTCCGTTAAATATAAGGACTCAATAAAGTGATAAAAATCGATTGGTTGCCTTAAAAATCAAGCCCATATTGCGGGTGATAAGAAGAAATTAATTATCAAGACTCCTTATGAGACAACCCTCGTTATTACATGTATCCGTGCGACTAATAAATATTAAACATAAAAAAATGGTGGAATTGGCCGTCCCCGGAATCGAACCTGGGTCTAGGCCGCACCCTTTCGCGTGCCTAGCCAACTGAGCTAGGTGCCTAGTTTGTGAAACTTCCATTGTTGATTTAATATAAGCACTTGTACAATAAACTTCCTTATCATTTATCAATGATAATTTCTGCTAAGTGTCCTGTTTTTAAAACAGGCAATAATAAATATTCATGAACCATAAACTTAGCAAAATTTTTTTTTCATCCACAAGGTATAACTACCAAGGAAACCATAGTAACCGATTCTCATAGATCGGCAAGGAATCCTTTCAAAAATCTAAGAGCACTCTTTCTTTGCATAAGAGTACGACGACATATGTTATTTTTAATTATTTTCTCATTGTTTTTTTTTCTATCGCCTGCGAATGCCAAACTATGTTTGATAAAAGTGTCATATGAGGATTGGCGTATCCTAGTGTGTCCCATAGATTATTTCCATGTCTGATCAGCATGGAGGTTTAATACATGGAACCCCTGAGATATCCAAATGATCATATTGTACTAAAGTCGACTAGTAGTATTCAAAGAAGATATCCAAAAATGGAATTTTTTTTTTCAAGTAACTGTTCCCGATTAAGAAATTCGTGGACTTATAACATAAAGAGGTCACTCATTTAACACGAGCAATGATGGATGAACTGGAGCCTGAGATATGGAAAATCTCTATAGCCTCCTTATATCTTAATTATCTTCTCATAAGTTTTCCTGCTTACCTCCTGGAAGACAGGTAGAACTAAGATTAACATCCCGCTGTGGGCTGGAGTATTATGAAAACTCCATATCGAATATGGAAAAATCGAAACCCTGATTTAGTAAGTTTTAAGATATAGGCACATATAGCCTGACTCAATCTTCTGAGGGTTTTATATTGTTAAATAAGAAAGACGGTCCATATTACTTACGTATTAAATGCCGCAACCCTAATTAGGCAACGATTAATAATTTGCCATCAGCTACCCAGGATCTAAGGGAAAATTATTGGTGGATAGGCTTGAACAAGTCTGTAGCCACCCATGTAGCTAAATGCTTGACATGTGCACAAGTCAAAGCCGAGCATCAAAAGCCGTCTGGATTGCTACGACAACCTGAACTTCCTACGTGGAAGTGGGAAATGGTAACTATGGATTTTATTACCAAGTTACCCAAGACAAGGAAAGGAAATGATACGATAAGAGTTACAGTTGACAGACTGACTAAGTTCGCACATTTCCTACCCATCAAGGAGACTTATAGCTCCGATATGTTAGCCCAGTTATACGTGGATAAGATTGTAGCCCTACATGGCATACCTGTAGCTATTATCTCTGACAGAGATACTAGGTACACGACACATTTTTGGAAGAGTTTCCAACAATTTTTGGGCACACGTTTGAACTTTAGTACGACTTACCATCCTCAGACAGACGGTCAGAGTGAGCGTACTATTCAAACGTTGGAAGACATGCTACGTGCATGTGCGATCGATTTAGGTGGTAGTTGGGATAAGAACCTACCATTAATCGAATTCTCCTACAACAATAGCTACCATACCAGCATTAAGGCTGCGCCTTTTCAGGCATTATACGGTAGAAAGTGTAGAACGTCAGTTTGTTGGGCGGAAGTTGGAGATGTCCAGTTATCAGGACCAGAGATCGTGTTCGAACGACGGACAAGATAGTCCAGATTCGTGACCGACTCAAAGCTGCCCGGGATAGGCAGAAGAGTTACGCTGATCCTAAGCGCAAGGATTTTCACTTCGAAGTAGGTGACAAAGTCCTACTTAAGGTGTCACCCTGGAAGGGGGTGATGCGGTTTGGTAAGAAAGGCAAGCTAAGTCCGAGATACATAGGACCTTTCGAGGTTATCGAACGAGTCGGGTCAGTTGCCTATAAGTTAAACTTACTTGAAGAGCTCAGTGGAATTCACAATGTGTTCCACATCTGCAATCTGAAGAAGTGCTTCGCTGATGAATCACTGGTTATACCGCATACAGATGTGCATATAGATGAGAGCTTGAAGTTTGTGGAAAAACCCTTGTCGATTGAGGATCGACGGGTTAAGAAGCTTCGAAGGAAGCATGTACCTATTGTTAAGGTCAAATAGGATGCCCGTAGTGGTCCCGAATTCACGTGGGAGGTTGAATCCACGACGAAAGAAAAGTACCCTTACTTATTTCAGTAAATCTCGGGTCGAGATTTATTTTAAGGGGGTGAGGATGTAACACCTCGAAAATTCACATCCTATAATGTGTTGACACGTGTCATAAAGTTTGAACGTGTGAAAGAATGTTATAAAAGGACTAAAGTTGACAAACATGGAAAGTATGAGATTTTACGGATTCTAAGTGTCAACAGTGAATAAATATACTTCATAATAGCCCTACATGATGTTCATAACATCAAACGAATAAATCATGGATCATACGAAGCTAAAAGTGAGAGATTACAAACTACAGGGGTTAAATGTGTCAACATGTTAAAGATATACCTCTGAGTGACCTTTTGACAAACCCGAAGCTTTGTAAATATAAATTATGCTCACTAGAATGCACGATTAAAATTTCATAAAGTTTCGTTATCGTATGAGAAAGTTATGATCAAATTCGTGTGCGAGGGGTTAAAGTGTTAACGTTGAAAGTTAAGGCTTTTCGGGTTAACCGGAAGTGTTCAGGGACTTGGCAAAGTGGGTATAAGTCCTAAAGCCCTTGTGGGTAAATATAAGGGGGGTCAAAATGCAAGAAATAACCCTAGTTGCCCCTTCGTGAAGCCAAAGGTCAACTTGGAAAACAAAGAAAAATCAAAAATCTGATTTCGCAGGCTAGGCGGCCCGCGTGAGAATTCTCAAAGTGGGAGGCGGCCCGCGTAGCGACGTCAGATGCAGAAAAACAGGTAACAGCCTGTTAAACGCGATTTTAACCAATAAGGCCGGTATTTCTCACTTGTGAACGACCCCTAGGCACCCCTAAGCACTAGGGAACAAGTGTTGATCAGTTGTGGTGGGTTGTAGACCCCAAGTGTCAAAGAATTGTGGTGATTAAGGTGCTATATAAGGACATTATGTGCAACATTGTTCTTCACACATTAATCTGCATTTGTGATCAATTCTGGAGCTCTCAAGCAGGTCCAACTGATCATATCTAGTGCATAGGACTCTTGTAAGTCTACTAGTCCTTCTTTAATTGAGTTTAGCTTGTTTAATTAGCTAAAAGTCAAACCGTCGTAATTACGGTTTGACTTCGAGATTAGTCTATAATGGCTCAGTTATATCTCGAATTAAAAGTAGTTATGAGTTGGTATTTATGTGGGTAATAAAACCTCAAAAGGGTTTCCCCTGATCATCACTCTAACCAGGTCAAAAGTCGGGTCAAACTTCTAAGTAAAAAGTCAACATGATGCTTAAAATGTCATTTATGCATAATTAGCTATCTAGAACATATATAACCTGTTTGATCATTGTTATAACTTAGTAATAAGTGTAAGAACATGTCCGAACATGTTCAACCCGACTATTTCCTGTTTTGACCCGGTTCGGAACCGAAAGTCACATAGTTTGACTTTCACTTTGACTTTCAGTTCTGACCCGTTTAGGTATGTTTTAGAAATGCCTCAGAGCTTAAATTGGATTAGGTTACATGTTAGAACAACCCTCTGTGATTATACACCTTGGTTCACTAGTTATCCAATTAATATGCAGATTTCCGTTAATTGCTCATATGTTTACCGTTATGCCCTTATTACCTTAAAACGTGATTTATGAAAATGTAAAAGTGTAGAAACCTTAGTTACTGATATATAAACTTGTATGCAAAGTTTGACATCAGTTTGACTTATAGATTAAGAGTTATGCTCAATATCGCAAATCTAATGCTTTATGTTAATAAAATGGCGTAATTAGCGTACAGCCTAGTTAAGCCTACTTTTTGGTATCAAACTTAATACCCACTGATATAATATATTATTTTTGGATTTTTAAAGATTTTTAATTAATTTTAGGCTGAGCATAACTAGTAGTCGTAGGCTTAATCCGGTAATTGTCGGTTTTGCCCTTACGGGCCATAAAATGAGTTTTACTTATCAAAACGACTCCAAACCTTTTGCTACTGATCACATATGATAAATAATTTATTTCTAAGCCTTCTGGAAATATAAAAATATCAGATTTAAGTATCAAACCCGGAAATGGCCTTTAATCGCCTTATTTAGCGTTTTTAACGCATAGTATGTTTTAAAATCATATTGAGCATACCCGGGTTGATACCTACTGATATATGAGGCAAATTATGATATTTTAACAGTAAGCAAAGGTTGATAAACTCATACTTCAGTTTTGAGCTTTTCAGCTTATGTGAAATTACCAAAATGCCCCTTCGGTGCATAGTTTGGTTATAAGTGATAAATTTCACATATATGCTTAAGCCTACTGATATAACTTATCAAATTGAGTATGTTTGCTGTTTACATCAGATCTGTAACTCAGTTAAACATTTAAACTCTTTTTCAACCTTTAAAATGACCAAACTACCCCTACGGGGCATAGTTTGTGTTTAAATTAGTTCGGGGCATAACGAAAGACATCCTACTGATGTCACAACATATTTGGAGCATATTAACTTAGGAAACCTGTATATGGCTCTTGCGGATACCCGTTACGCATATTACGCGTTCGGCTCGGTTTATGTAACAAGTTTACATAAATTAGCCGAAACGGGTCAAACCTTATCGGTTTTATCTCAAAATCCAGAATGTGAATAGTAAACCCATATTAAACAAGTCTTCAAACTTGTCGGGTCTAAATCACATTCTATCCGGTCTTCGCTTAATCGTGCGTACGAACCGTATCTTTGAAACTAGCCGGTCTAAGCTTAAGCTTAATTAAAGACCCGTTAGGATTCTAATAGGTTATTAAAAACCTTCGTTCCAGATTAGGAGCCCAGTAAAAGCTACCTGTACATGCTGATTTGATATACGGCTGGGATTGAATTTATATTTAGCTCAGGTAAATACTTTTAACTTATTTTCCCTATACGGGCTTGGGTTACGGTACATAGCGTACCGCTTGATCGGGCATCAAATCTCCACGCTTAGTGGGTAGTTGAATAATTTGATCGGCTCGTTTTAAACAGTCTTGTTTACTTTACAGCCTTTGGGGGGTTAATGACCATGTCCCGGATATCCTTGGCATCATCTTACGAGATTGGCCACGACCTGAGCACGGGGTGTAGGCGTACACCTGCCAGTGTATAACTCAATAACGTGGTGTGTCTATTGATCTTTAACCCGGACTAGATCCGGGCTACTGAACGCATAAGTAACATGTAATTCGTTCACAAGATTATAATATTAAATAATTCTCCCAAGTTAATAAAAAGATTAATTTTGCCTCTGTGCATTTTAATCAAATTAAAATGTTTTATGCCACGTGCATCCAAACCAATTTTCAATCATTTTCCAAAATGAGTCAGTTGAATGTATTTACCAGTGTAAACTGACGTATTTTCCAAAAAGGCTAAATGCAGGTACTATACGAAATTGGCTGGATATTTCTCCTTAGCATCAGTAGAAGTCTCGCAAGCTTAAGATGCCTAAAAGTCTGTTGAACTATTGTTTCCATTTTATGTTCGATCATTCTGTGGATAAACTTCCGAATATTGTGACATTTCATATTACAATAATAAATTCGGTTGTATTATATTTTCAATTGCTTCCGCTGTGCATATTAATATTGTGTTGTTTGACTATTACGTTACCAACCATGACGTCACGATACTCCCCACCGGGCCCACCGGTGACACGTGGAAATTCGGGGTGTGACAGTTTCAGTTACTTGTATACTACTCATAACACGATCTCAATAAAAGTTACATCAATACATAGATAAAAATACGCATGTCAAAAAAATGTTTTAATAAAGTTTAGGAATTATAAAGTAACTTTATTAAAGTCCAAGAGTAGTATCGGTGCCCACCAATAGCTAATGGTCACTATTCCCCTGCGTTGATACATTACGACAACGAAGGGAAAAGGCTAAAAGATGAAATACCAAAAAGAATAAAAGTAGAAGGACTAGACATGTACACTACTAAAGTTAAAGCACTCACGGTTTGCAAAGCTTCCAATTAACGTGCGAGTAAGGAGTCTTGGGTATGGGGAGTGCCGAGTTAACCTTCAAGAGGAAAAATGGGGCGTGTAAGTTCGGGGGATTATGGATGTTAGAGTAGGAGCATGAATATGGTACGATAAATAACATGCATTTACATGAAAAGTCATCTTTGTTTAAGCACTCATTTGGACACCATAACTGGGTGTGTTTCATGGGCACCAAATCGCCCATTGGAAGTCCAAATTATGAGGAACTTAATCCAAAGATGAATATACCATAATACATCACTTTTAACCATGAGTTTGTTAGAGTGACGATTCAGTTTTAAGTTTATGTTAACGTATTTAGTCTATTGTTATTTAGGGAGCCATAAAGATGGTCATGTAAGGAGGTAGGATGATAATCATCCATTGAGCCTCATTGTATGATTCACCAAAGCACAAGTTTATCAACACAGTTGATAAAATCGGTTGGTCATGAATGATAATAATAACATTAACCTACTAAATCTACAAACGACCAAGTGAGCTAACTAAATGCGTGCATCCCAAACATGGAAAGTGTTTGGGGACGTGATGTAGTCTTGTCCCTTCATGGAAATCTTTTAAGACTTAGTAGTATGAATCTAACTAGGAGTTTGGGCAAGTGAGATAGTGGAACAAGGTTGGAGAGCCAAGGCTTCCATGGTTCACACTTCTACCAAAACATAAGTTCATCGATATTGATGATGGTGAATCTTGGATGGTTTCAACACTTTTAAGTCACTTTGGACTTCTAGGGCAAAATTTTAGTGAGGTTCTTAGGCCTTTAATCCTTTGGAAATCAACCATACACAAGCCCCACAACCATGAGTTTGATTGGAAGCAAAGTTGGTGCAAGAATTCCATAAGATGAAACAAGAAACCAACATGTTGTAAAAGTTTTGCAAAAGCGGAATTTTAATCAAACTTTGGACCTCAATTGTGGTGATGTTCCACCTTAGTTTACCATGGTAAACTTGTGGAAATATTCCTAGAAGTTATCCAAGTGGAATGAAAGAAGAAAACGTAAAATGTAGAAGAAAGTGAATTGAAAACTCACTTGAACACTTAGAACTTTCTGCCTAAAATAAAGAAGTTCTTGATGGTTTTGGTGTATTTGAGAGTGATTTGGAGTTGTGAAAAGTGAAAATGTGTTAGAGGAGGCTTGGTTTTATAGGAGAAGATTAGGGTTTGATTTTTAAGGATGTTAGAAGGTGATTGGAGGAGTTTGGATGGATACGTATGAAACCCGATTGGGCAAAAACCAAAGCTACAGATCAGCATCGTCGCGCCACGTGACCATGCCCGTTTCCCCGCCGTGTGACGCGACGGGTCCAGTTCCCTGATTTTGGTTTTTTGTGCAATTTAGGTCATTGTACTTCGTAACTTCATTATTTTTTTTCCTGTTTTCTTGTATTTTGGCTCATTTTTAGGTAACCAAAGTGTATCAAAGTATTGTATGAGTATGATGTATGTATGACTAACGTTCCTAAGTATTTCGAGTCTCGGTTTCACGGTATAAACATGTATTCAACGATTGATTGCGTATAACATAAGTATGTAACTCGTATATGTATAAAACGGAATTCCATTACGATCAAAGCATCGGATTACAAGATTGGAAATGAAATACGAATACGATACGACTATAAGTTTCTAAAAGTAGAAGTACGAATACAACTTTTTAAATATGGAAAGTAAAGAAATGCGAAGCGTTACAAATGACCCTAAGACATACTTCATGAGCGTATATTTCCCTTCGATGGATAGAATATTGGCGCGCTAATTAGAAAGCATTTAATCAAACTTCTTCCGAATGGGATCCTAATTTTTTATACACGCCATCTTAGCACCTACCGGGAGACCTAAATATGTAAAAGGAACCTTAGTCGCATTGTCACACCCCCAAAATACCACCTAGGGAGTGCCCCTGATAGGCGTGTGATGTACCAACAATGAGCCACTAATTACATTGAACCCATACACGTTTCTAAATAAAGTTCTCAATCATTAATACAATACCATCAACAAGTTTAAATGAAAACCAATATGTTCAGCGGAAGCATTAACAAAACCATAGTTTAAATATTCTCAAAACAAATGTACGAAATCAATGAACCAATATGTGTATCCAATCAGAGCGACCCATGACCACTCCAACTACTTCAGACAGCAAGTTCCAAATCCAAGTAATCTAACGACCTGCGAGCATGCAACAAGTGTACCAGACAACGCTGGTGAGTTCATAGTTATTACCAAAACGTTGGTTACCAAGTGTTTAGTTAATCCATTGAATTCAATTCCGAAAGTAATGATAGATAATATCTCGATACTGAACAAGACGGCTCCTGATGTATGTTTTGCCCTTTCCCCAGTGCTCCTATCAAAGCACTGGGCCCGACTGGGTAATTAGTTCACAACCGTCCTCCCCGGTACGGTGTGAGGGTGCCAAACCTAAGTAGTGCGCAAAAGTAATGAACTCACCTTGGATTTGCTCGGAAATGTTAACGTGTCTTTACGCGTTGAGTGAATGTTAGGTCTGTTACGTGTGACCTATTGTACGTTAAATGTAAGTATGTATGCAATTAGAATTTGCAATTCCCTAAGTGTCCAAACGACCGGTATCTATTGTAATTAACTTAACAAGTTGTTGTGATTAACTTAACAAGTTGTCATACTATGCCAACAACACATGTGCATGAATCTAGTATATGTCAAGGATGGCACGCGTTGTAAATAATCACATTGTAATAAATGTAACACTTTCATACTCATTCAGAATTGAAAACTACAATTGGAACTATTTATTCACAATAACACAATCTGATCCATCACAATTAAACCATTAACTTGTGTTCAACTTTTATCACGAAGCCCAGCCCAAGTCACGAGATCCCCCCCGGCCCACAATAAACGTGTAATCTAATTGATTTCTTGGTCCAACATGTGACCTCATCCAATCGTGTGGCCCAATCCTTATCCGAACATGTGCGGCCCAGGTTAAATCACTAGATTATGCCAATTCAGTTTATTAAACTAGAGTCAGCCTATAACAATTATTCATCTGCTAAGCATGTATCATGTATTCAATCATTCAGACAATTTCACTTTACCACATAGTGGGCATACCGAATATATAATACAATCCCCAACAATTTCTCAAACATTATTCAAGCAACTGTATTATATGATCAATACATTTAATAACTCATGCATAAGCAATGACTCTTTTAATTTCTATTGGACCAATACCTATGTGATTAGATATACTCTAGTTGGCTGACAATTTGTAGTGATCATACTCATTAAAGTTGGCTGACAATTTGTAGTGATCATACTCATTTGCTAATTTCCAATGTCACTAAGACCATTGGTAACAATTTATAATGCCCCACTATGGGGCATTATCCGACACGTGGCATCCTAGTCACACTTGGGCATTATAGCAAAAGTGGTGTAGTGGGCATAATGCCTAATAATGCCCCTACCAATTATTAAACAAAAAAAAAAAGCAAACACTTCCTGATTGGTGGGTCAAACTTTGACACATGCAAAAGTGGAATTCATTGGTTAAAGCAAATCATCACACAACGTTATGATTAAAACGCGGGCCACCATTTTTTCAATTTTTTTTTAAAAAATAACGCCCCATGTAATGGGGGGATGGGCGTTTTAAGGCGTTTTTTTTCAATTTAAAAAAAAACGCCCCACTACGGGTGGTCTAAGCCAATACCTTTTAAAACTTCACATGCATATCAATAGTCAAGGAATTTTAAGTGGACCCTTCCCCCAAAACACGTGAACCTAGCAGCCATATTAAACACAATCATTGATCAACCAATCCCAATTTACTCGATCACACCCTCTATTTCATTAATCAGATTGTTGGTTTATACTTTAGTGATTTCCTTACCCAATCCTATCAATCCATAAGTGATTAAGAGCAATTTACGAGAAACTGAAATCATATGCTCATCATATTACATGATACAAATATAGTCTAAAATCAAGAATTCTCATCAAGTAATCAGTCAACTATCAGAATGAATCCTGGAAATCCCTAACACACTACGCAAGCATTTGACAATACATGAATCTTGTATTCATCGAGGGCCTATTATCATGCAAGCAGTTAATCCACCTATCATCAAACCCTCGCTAAAGTCTATCAAATCCTTAACAAATCGAAACCTGGGTTTAAATACACACTAACATACAAGTCAATCAACATGATACTTGATTAATTCCCATAGAAAGTTTAATACAATATTTGACATAACCCTACTATCACAATTCTAATATCATACACGTCACACCAACAAGATTATCAATACAGCTTAGACAGGAGAATATACTAACCAATCAGCTCGATCTGATATATGCTGTTTCGAAAGGGGGGGGGGGGGGTAGACCTTCTGCCGCACGCAATTTGAGAGAGGTAGGGTTTGTTTCACATGAGCGCATAATCATTTACCCATACACGTAAATATATGGATAAGGGATTTGGGCCGATTGTTTGCTAACAAAACAAAGGATGTATGGGTAAGGGATTTGGGCCGAGATTCTAACACAGATTGGGCCAAATTTACAAAACAGGAGGCGGCCCAATGCCTTTTACTTTCGATCTGATCCGAATATATCCAACAACGCTACACATGTGATTACAACTAATCCCATTACACGCACACACACACACACACAATTACTCAATTACAATATATATATGTCCTAACATGTTTATCAAAGTTTCAGTTACAGTTTGCACCGATTTATTAAAACAAGCACATGAAAGACAATAACGAGAGGAATCGGAATCGCAAGACCGCAGGCACTAACCTGGAAAGTTCGGATTGTCACATCATCCCCAACTTGAAAGAAATTTCGTCCCGAAATTTGACAAGTAAGCACAAAGGAGTGAAGTGAGAAATCAAGATTGTTGTGGATTATCCTCAGGTGCCACACGCATGACATCTAGTGACAATAACATAGTTAGATACATCCTTTTCTTCCACCTGAACCCATATAGATTAGATTTTTGCAGATTCAGTTTAAGATCTAAAGCTAATAAAAACAATTAAGCATCTGAACCGGAACGTTCAAATACGACCATTCTCCTACAAATATAACGACATCAACATAAAAAGTGAGACAATTTAACTTTGCTCTTTACCACTGAAGCTAGAATAAAGAAAACCTTCTCCAATTACTTCTCTCGAAAGCAAAGTGAAGCCTTCCATATTTGAATGGAGTCATTTGAAAATTCTTAACGTGTTTGGTTGGTAAATTTGTTAATGGAATTTGAATGTTAAAAGTTAAAAAGGAAAAAATTACCCCCAAAGAGAAAATGTAAATTCCCTTCACGTCAGCCCCAAACGTCCTTTGTCTTCATCCTTAAATTCATTTAAAGGTTTAAAATCACTAATTACCATCGCTAAAACTATCACCATTCATATTCTCGAAACACTTTTGGGTTGGTTTGCAATTAACTGCCACATCATTGTCTTATTTCGATCTCAGTTTCTGGTTGGTGCGTATTCTAGAATGAAGCTGCCCAATCTCTGATTATTTGTTTTGATTTCGATCATGATTTTTGGTTCATTTATCTTAAATCGCCATTGCTTTTGATTTTGGTTTGGATTTCAATTATCTTACTCATTAATCAATGTTTTGATTTCCTTTTTGGCAAAGGAAGTCACTGGTACATTTGTTTTTTTTTGAACGACCAACTAAATCACCGTATAAACATCCTAGGATGCCCTCAATCGAGCAAATGCATCTTCTCCTCCATAATGGTCAAAGTTGGATGCATACCCGAGTCACCAAGCCACCAGTTCCAGGGAAAACCAACTGGCGACCTCCAGAGAGGCATTGTTCTAAAATTCATTGCCACCACCAATGTTCTTTAAAGTGATGCTAGTGGGAGTTAAACTTGGGACCTTAAAAAGAGAAAACAAATGACTAAACGTTAGAACAATTTGTCAGGACTGATTGATCAATGAAACATAAGAAAAACAAAATTCATTTGAATAAAAAAATCATTTAAGTTTGAAAAGAAAAACATTGGATTATGATTGCGAAATGTTCATGATTGTTGGTCCATGCATTCAAGCCCAAGAAGAACAGATGATAAGGAAAGCCAAAACTGGTTCTCTAACAACTGATCACCAATAAGCAGTGCATGTTCTAGTTTCCCTCCAATGGCAGTCCTTCTATCAGCTGATAACACTTAGTGTTGATCTACTCAACAACTGTTCTACAACCGCTGATCCTAAGGACTGAAAACCCAACAACTACTGCTTATCAAAGTACTGATGAAAACAAAGCACTGCTGTTCTCAAGGCCTGATCAACCTATGAAGAAAGCTCTGATGAGCAACATCAGTGCTTAAGCAAACAACAGTGGAAGGATCATCAGTGTTTATGTATCAGTGTCTATTTGTAATCAGTGTTTGTAATAGATCAGTGTTTAGAGGTTGTTAGGCTGTTCTCAGGTACTGTTCTATTAGCTCTTTTGCACATACTCATTCTGTATGAACTAACTAGTGAGCTTAGTGTTAGGAAACTTTATTTGTAAGTATTGAAGAAAATCGCAATCAATTGGATCTATGAAGAGATCACAGTCCTAAAGATCACGAACAAGAAAAAGAAGATCAGATGGGACAATTGAAATGAAGAACATCTACTTCAAAGTATCACAAGTTGATCAAGAGCTGAATTAGATTATCAGAAAAGGTCATTTCTGATGGATCTGATGATATTTCTGATGAAATATCATCAGTTTCTGACGATTCTGATCATCAGTATTTTTCTGATGATTTGTTCATCAGAATTTCTGATGAAGTGGTTTATCAGAATTCTGATGAAATAACCCACTTGTCTGAAATTAGCTCTGTCCTGCCACACTTACCGAAGCAAGTTGACATTAATTGACATCATGATGAAAAAGGCAACTTGAACGTTGGATTCAATGAATATGTCAATTGGCCACTTTTTGCAGGACTTATTGCATGAATAAACTATTGTTTATTCATGCACCCAGTCATCTATAAATAGAAGGCTCAACCAGGAGAAGCAAAGTGAGTTTGAAGCTTAGCATTCACACATACATCAAAACTCCATTGCCCTCTCACCCACAGAATTCAAGATTCGTTTGTACTAGATAATAATCTTACAATCACCTTGTAAACTATTTTGTTTCAAAGTGATATAAACTTGATAATTCTGTAGGTCTTGTTTCTTGAAAGTCTGATTTCCATTTCCGCACATCTTTTTCACATCTACTGAAATCACTTGCCATATTACGTGAAAAGAAGTTGTTTTAAGGCCATACTAGGTCCAACAATTGGTATCAGAGCAGATTGAATAAACTATTTTTAAACGATCAATCGCTCATCTTCTTTTCTCTAAATATGGCCAGCTTTCAATCCTGGAATAATGCTTTTAACATTGGTTCTATGTCTAAACCTCCGACTCTGGTCAGAGAGGAATACCCCCAATGGAAAATCAGGATGGTCAATTTCCTTAATGGTCATGACCGAGCTCTGTTTCAATCCATTGAAAGGGGTCCACATACACCAATGACAGATATACCTGCTATTCCAGCAACTGACCAATCACCAGCTATCCGTGCCTCCCGCGCTCCCAAAAGTGAAATAAACTGGAGCGCGGAAGACAAGGACCTGGTGGCTGGGGATGAAAGGGCAAAGTCACTTTTAATAATGGCCATCCCCAATGACATATTTTCACAAGTTGATGCATGTGCATCAGCTAAGGAAATATGGGATCAGTTGGAAAATCTTTGTGAAGGATGAGAAAGGATGAGAAGAAACAAGAGAACAAACAATGTCTCATCTTATGAAATGTTTAAACGTTTGCCAAATGAAAGGTTAAATGATACATATCAAAGATTTATAGAACTTTTAAACGAGCTAAAGAAATTTGGAATAACAAAGTCAAACGATGAAAGAAACATAAAATTTCTTGATGCCCTTCCTAGAGAATGGAGAAGTCTAACCATGACTTTATCATCAACCTTAGAACTAGGAAACATGAGTCTTCATGACTTGTACATCATCTTGATCCCCAGAGAGGAAGAAATATTTGAAGAAACCATTCAAAGAGGGGGATCTTTAGCTCTTATCTCTAACTCACAAAGAACAATACCCACCAATGATCCACAACCATCAAGCAGCCAAAGTTTTGAAGATTCTGATACTTCATCAGACTTTTCAGCTTTTGCTGAGGCAATAGCACTGCTCACCAAAACATTCGAGCAGAGGTTGAGGGGAGGAAGCCAAAGATACTAGAGGAGTGACAGAGGAAGGATGGATGGAACATCTAAAGAAGAGGTTAGATCTAAGGATAAAGGGAAGGCTGAAGTTGTGTGTTACAAGTGCAAGCACAGAGGTCATTATGCATCAGAATGCAAGACCAAAAAGCTGAAGGATGTTGCCTATTATGAGAAAAGGCTTGAAGAAGCAAAGAAACAGCAACAAGTAAGCTTAATTGCTGGAACAGATACATGGTTATCTGATGATTCTTCTGATGATGAAGAAGAAGAATTGGCAAATTTCTTCCTCATGGCACTCTCTGAAGGACTACCAGAAACTTCAGAACAAAAGGTAAACTTAGACAATCTTGATCTTGAACACAAGCTAAACAAGCTTATGTCAGATTTTCTAAATCTGCAAGAAAAACATCAATCAGATATTAGAAAATCTGATGAGTTGCAAAGGACTTTGAATAAAATCATTCTTGAAAACCAACTTCTTATAGAGGATAGTTTAGATCAAAGAGCCAAAATTGAGTTTTATGAAAATGAAAGAAAAGATCTTTACAAGAAAATCAATGACAAAGAAATCAATGTAAGAGGTTTTCAACAAGCCAAAGAGTTCATAAATTTTATTGAGTCCACACCTAAGAACAAAGGATAGGGTTTAGGTTATACAAGATCAAATGGAAATAAACCCACTATCTTTGTAAAAGCAACTCATCAGATTTCTGATAAATTTGTATCAGAATCTGAATCTTGCAAAACAACCTGTTCTGAATACTCTTTTGAAAAACCAAACTTCAAAACAAACAAGAGTGAATGCAGTCAAGAATCTGTAAAGACTCCAGAAGCAGTTCACTCATATTTTCAAAATTATCCACTCATTCCATCACAAGAGGTAATATCAGAAAATTCTGATACATCTTGTATGTGTGTTGACATACTGAAGCTTGTTTAACACCATCTTCAAAAGAAAAATGTAAAATCTGTTAGTGGCTCAGCATATAACAGAGTTTCTGATGCAAAACCAAGAAGAAGAAGAAATAAAGTGATTAATATTCCATCAGAAATAGTACCCAAGCATGCCTGGGTACCAAAAACCCTCTAATCATTTCATTTCAGGACCATCATGTGCAGCAGATCTGGTACTGTGACTCAGGAAGCTCCAAGCACATGACTGGGGACAGGAGCTTACCCAGCAACTTTGTTTCAAAGCTGGGTAGAATGGTAAATTTTGGAAATGGAGTGAAAGGAAGGATCATGGGATATGGATGCATAAGGTATGGATGTCTAACCATAGAGAGAGTAGCCTATGTTAAAGGCTTAACAAACAATATGTTTTGATATGGTCAGATCAATGATAAAAATTACTCAGATAATTTTATCACCAGAAAAATGCTTGATAAATTGCTTTAGTGGTAATCAAAATCATATATCTGATAAATCACCAGAAAATCTGGCAACTTATCTAAAATTCTGATGAAGTCATCAGAAAATCTGACACAACATCAGAACACCTGACAAGTCATCAGAATTCTGGTGAATAATCAGAAAATATGTTGGATAATCAAAATTGTCGAAGTTCATTAAAACAAATTGCTGCATGTCATCATCCTTATTCATATCTCTTGACTGTATATTCATAATTTGTACATTAGCTTTTCTTTAAAAAAAATTATAAATAGAGTTTTTTTCCCTTGTTATTCCTGATAACGTCATTCAACAGAAAATTTCTGGGAACTCGTTAATATGGAACTTTCTCTCTCCTTCATTTATTACACCCCATCATGTATTAAGAAGGTTGAAGTGACATATTGGTAGTCTATCAGATTACATCACCAGAAATTAGCCGCCTATATCATTTATTGCATGTGAAGTGGAGAAGAAACATATCTCTGTTATTTTTTCTGTCCTCTGGTAATCATTAAAATAACAGAGATTGCGGTGAACAAAATCTACAAGTTGGTAGCTTCCATTTATGGCAAATATTAAATTTACTATAAATAATCACCACTTTGAGTTAAAATCTGTCTTCTTCACTCCTCTTCTTCAGCTCATATTCACACACTCTCACAAAATGAACACCATCAAAGATGAATGCTTCCCACTTGATCTTTATCCATATCATAACCTTAGATTGAGGACCAATCTGGAAGGTCCTCAGTGGGAATGATGTCAAGTTGTGCTCAAGATGCTCAGGAGTAGCAACTTGAGCTATGCCCTCACTGCTCACATAAGTGTTCATCCAGAAATTCTTCAAATCTTTTGGAAAAATGCAACATTATCTGAGTATCAAAACAGGGAACAGATGGCCATCAAGAGTGTGGTGCTAAATCAACAAATTCTGTTAAATGAAGCCACCATCAGGACAGCTCTTCAACTCAATGATGATAATGATGTCCTGATGTTCACAAGGAATCAGAAGGATGATGTCTTGAGGCAAATGGGTTATCACACACAAACCCAACAACGAGCAATCAACAAACATGGCTTCATCAAGCCATGGCAATATCTGGTCACACAGATGGGTGCATGCTTTTCAAAGAAGGTCATCAATCATCATGAAGTATCTCTTAGATTGATGGAACCCATACTGGCACTCGTACTCAAAGTACCTTACAACTTCTCTCATTATCTAATGAGTGATTTTGCAAGTAATATGTGGGTTGGCAAGCCATTCTTGATGTATCCTCGTTTTCTGACAAAGATAATAACAAGCCAGCTAGACTTTGCAGGCATACCTGCAAGTTATCCAAGAGCTGATATGAGACTTCAAGAAAACATGGGTCTCAGCATGTTTGTACCCACCAACCACAACTTTGGGAAGATAACTGATCTGTTGTTGCTCCTAGAAATGGAACATGATGAAGGCATAGATATTGATTAGGTCTTGTTTGCTTTGTTTATACAAGTTTTTCTCTGTTAATATGTTAATATTTTATGCTTGCTAATTTTTCTGATCTATGGTTTGTATTTTTTTTGGGAAATGGGTAAATATGAAATAATCATCAGAAATCAAAATCCTGACTCAAAACTCAATGTTTCTGATGACAAAAGACAAAATCTGGTGATTCAAAAATGGTTCTTAATTTTTTTTTCTCTGATAAAACTTTAAGATGATAAAATGTTTTTAGAAAATATCAGAAAAGGCAAAGAGACATGGATGCTACCAGAAAAACAAATGTGAGTCTTCTGATCTTATCTTATTCCCTCTCATCTAAAAAAACTGTTAAAAAGGATCACAAGTTTAGGGGGAACATTCAACCAAGAAATTCTGTTGAAAACTATTGACTTCTGTTGACCACATCTAAAAAGGTCAACAAAAGACTGATCAAAAGGCAATATATATTTTCAAAAGAAATTATGTTGACTTTCAGATAAATGCATCAGAATGGGACTTTGACTTACAAAGAAAAGAGGATCCATGTGAAGAAAGGTGATTGGACCTATTATCTAATAGGGTCCACAAAAATGAAAAGGTGTCATAGAACCGATAGCTTTCTCCAATTAAAAATCAGTGCAACACTTTCAAGAAGGAATGATTGGAGAATCTACAATTTGAAGAGTCAAGTTGAAAGGGCATAACCACGATTCCATGATAAACAATTTCATTAATGTCTTAACACCCACGATCCAACGGTTACATTTTGAACCAAAAACTCAGCACTCACGATCTAACGGTTATAAAGACAATTAATGATCTCTTTATCACTATTTCATACCACGTTCTATACCCTTTCAACTCCTCCAACTCCATACACCCACAATACTCTGCTGAAACACTCCTATATAACACACCCATAGGAGAAACTCAAAAATCACTTATCTTCCTCACAAAAACAACAAATCTTAAAATCCCCTATTTTTCACTCACAATTCAAAAATCCCTAAATTTCAAACCCTAACTCACAGAGATCAATGACAAAAGTTAACCTCAACATTCCAATTGCTCAACATGAAGTACCTTTTGTCGAGGAAGCAGAATTTCTACCAATGAAGGAAAACAATCTGCTGATGAATACAGAGCATTTAGAGTATGATGAAAGATGTCAACTTCTGGTAGAATATCTCACAAAATGTCCAATCTCAGGAGCACTAACAAAAGGAAGAGAAGTACCAGAAAGGCTACTATAGCAAATTGTTCACACCTTTGATGAAGTTGAAGAAAATCAGATTTCTGCTCATGTTTGGGGAAGTGTTTATGTAACATTAACCCCTGCAAGAGTAAGAGAATGGATTGAACTGCCTATTCTTGATGGTTACACTGAAGCTCCAAGCAGAGAAGATTTAATAAGCTTCGTCATTGGGCTTGGCTACAAGAAAAAGGATATCAACAAAATTGGAGCAATTAGAAGAAGTGAATTGCCAGCCATCTTGCAAGTGATGATGGAAGTGCTAAACAAATGTCTCACCTCAAAGATAGGAGGAACTGATCAAATCAGTCAAGCTATTCTGACAATCATGTTTGGACTCATAAATGGGTTCAAAATCGATTATGGGTCAGAAATCTTTAACCTTCTTAAAAGATCAATCATCACCAGAAATGGAAAAATAACTTCTCATCTGCCATATCCAAGGTTAATCTCAATTTTCATTTCTGAAACATTTATTGAAAGAAACATGGAAATTCCAATCTTGGAAGATATTTGGAAATCAAAAACCATGAAAGCTTGGAGTTCTAATCATGGATGGGAATCAGACAAAGAAGTTCCTGTGTTACCAGAAAGCATGTTATGCTTCATTGCACCAGACTCACAATACATAATACAACATGAAAAACTTCTGACCAAATCAGACTCTCCAACAGAAGGGCCCAGCAGAAAAGTTGTGAACTGCTCTTCATCAACAGAAGAAGGAGAAAATGAGAAGTCCTCACCATCAGAAACAGAGGGTGCAGAAGGAAAAAGAATTCTGGAGATAGCTGACTCACCAGAAAACAAGACAAAACATGCTGAAAGCCAACAGATCCATGAAGCAGGAACTCATCATGAATTTGAAATTCATCAAGAACATTATGCAGAGTCACATATTGCTGAAGAAAAGCATACTGCTGAAATTGAAGCCACTGAAGTCATACATTATGATGAATCTCACATTGCTGGTACATCTCTTTTAAACATTGTTCTAGTTGAGTCTCATAGAGAAGAAACAAAATCAGAAAGTTCTGTTAATGTTTCTTACAAAATAGAATACTGAACAACTAATGTTGATGAAGAGGTTACTAGTTCCATTAATCTCAACTCTGAATCAGAAAATGAGGAAGAGGATGAGATCCTAACAGATGGAGATCAGGAAACTGATCAAGGAAATCTGGCTAAAGGTAATTTGTTTACCTTAAAAACTTATGGAGGATCATATGTTGATATGATTCAAGGACAAAAGGAAATCCAGGATGAAAATGAGTTTCTCATCACTGGTGGAGATGATTCTGGTAAACTTAAAGCTGTACCAAAATCTGGTAAAGCCAAAAGTGACCCTATCATTTCTAAAACAGCAGCAAATGTGTTTGCAGCTGGAATGTTAGAAGGAACATCTGTTGTTCCAATTATCCCTGAAAAACCCATAAACCAAGAAAACTTAGAAACAGTGCTGGAAAATGTTTACAAAGTCTGCAAAAGAAATCCGATGGAAGAAAAACTTGATATGTTGCTGTCAGAAATACAAGGTCAAAGGGCTGATATAAAGACTTTGTCAGAATCAGTGAAGGCAATAAAGAAACAAACTGAAGAAAACACTGAAGCACTAAAGACTCTTCAAAAGATGAAAGAAAAGGCACCAGAATCCAACATCTCTGCATCAGAAATCCAAACGATTCTCACAGAAATAGAAAATATCAAAGCATAAGTTGCAAATGTGACTGAATCAAGGCAGTCAAGTAGTACAAACAGAGTTTTGGAAGAAGTTACCATACTAAGGGCAAGTGATAATAGTATCACAGATGCCCTTGAGAAGCTGTCAAAAGAATGGGCTGTAATTCAGACAAAAGCTCAAACAGAATTCACAAATGTTCAGAAAAACATAAACAACAACTCAAAACAGGTAAAAGAGGTGCAACAACTAATAGAGAAGATGCAATTCAACATTGCAAAACTGGCCAAAGTGGATCCCCAAGAACTCATGAAAGAAATTCCTGCTGAAAGCTCACATCAAGAAGCTCCAAAGTCAACTCCTCAACAATCATCAATCACACCAATCACCAAAGCTGGAACCACAATGATGGGTCCACCTCCGATATCCCAAGAGATGAAATGCTGAAAAGGTTAGCAACTGCAAAACCTCAAGTTATTACAAATTTGAAATTGCTAGCATCTGTCCCAAATCCAACAATATCTGATGACTCAGCAATAAGTAAGTATATGAATATACAAACAATGAATGAATGGGAACAAGAAGGTGAGTCAGCAACAAAATCAAAGATTGTTAAGAGAAAAATCTCTGAAAGCAAGTCTGTCATGGTTAAACAGATTGCTCGGGATGTAATCATATTCCCTAAGTCCAATCAGGTGAGTTATTATTTAACAAAAGAAGATGAAGTACCAAGATCACTATCTCCTACCAGACTGGGTTTAAGAGAAGAAAGGATGAAAAGAGGGCCAGGTACCATTCACAAACAGAATGGGAATCCAGTAAAAAGAATTTTAAAGGTGAATGAAGTAAAAGTTACAACTGATGATGTTGAAGGAACTTATGTGCAAAACAGATACACACTTCAGAGGGAGAATGGGGAAGAACAAAAGGTGACTGATGAAGAAATAGCTGACCAGTTGCATCCTTTAGACATTTTATTTATGAAGGATCACTATGAAAAGGAAAAGAAAAATAATCAAGAAGTCAGAAGAGCATTGAATGGCATATCAAAGGCGGGAATACTGCTGTTTGAAAGAATGGCTTTTTCAGACTTTGATCTATGCATCAATTTTGAGCATGTACACAACAAAAAGGTGTATGTCAGATCACCAAAGACAAAAGTTCCCTCAGATATATTGGAAGATGCAAGATCTGGAGACATCATTATGCTGACAAATAAAAATGGAGAACAAGACTATGGTGTAATCTTCAGAGATCATGATAATGACAAAGCTATGTTCAGAAGTGTTGACATCTGCAAGTACTCAAATCAAACTCTGAGGTATATCTTGAAAACCATGAACAAAAGACAAGAACATCTTCAGAAGATAGAAAAGATCTTGGAGGGAAGCAGAAAAGAAATTGAGCAGATGATTGAAGAATGGATCCAAGCAAGAGAATGGTACAAAGACATGTATGTCAGCTGCAACAAATATATCTCCTACAAAAAGAAGTTAAAGAAAGGAGATGTGCATAAGAGAGTGAAGCTGAACTGAAGAAACTGTTTATTTAATTTCTCATCTTTTATGTAATTTGTTTTTTTAAAAACATCAGTAACTGGTTTAATTTTGCAAGTATTACGTTTCCACTGTTTGGAAATTTTCTGTTTACGAGGTAGTTCATTTTCTTACAATACTTAGGGGGAAACTGTTAGGAAACTTTATTTGTAAGTATTGAAGAAAATCACAATCCACTGGATCTATGAAGAGATCACAGTCCTGAAGATCACGAACAAGAAAAAGAAGATCAGATGGGACAATTGAAATGAAGAGCATCTACTTCAAAGTATCACAAGTTGATCAAGAGCTGAATTGGATTATCAGAAAAGGTCATTTCTGATGGATCTGATGATATTTATGATGAAATATCATCAGTTTCTGACGATTCTGATCATCAGTATTTTTCTGATGATTTGTTCATCAGAATTTCTGATGAAGTGGTTTATCAGAATTCTGATGAAATAACCCACTTGTCTGAAATTGGCTCTGTCCTGCCACACTTACTGAAGCAAGTTGACATTATTTGATATCATGATGAAAAAGGCAACTTGAACGTTGGATTCAATGAATATGTCAATTGGCCATTTTTTGCAGGACTTATTGCATGAATAAACTATTGTTTATTCATGCACCCAGCCATCTATAAATAGAAGGCTCAACCAGGAGAAGCAAAGTGAGTTTGAAGCTTAGCATTCACACATACATCAAAACTCCATTGCCCTCTCACCCACAGAATTCAAGATTCGTTTGTACTAGATAATAATCTTACAATCACCTTGTAATCTATTTTGTTTCAAAGTGATATAAACTTGATAATTCTATAGGTCTTGTTTCTTGAAAGTCTGATTTCCATTTCCGCACATCTTTTTCACATCTACTGAAATCACTTGCCATATTACGTGAAAAGAAGTTGTTTTAAGGCCATACTGGGTCCAACACTTAGGCTGAGGGGGAGATTAGTTGCATGCATGAAATTGTTTTGATTATTGTAATTTGATACAATCATTCGACTCAATGGAAATCATGTTTGCTTAAAGCTTTTCTTCCGTGGTTGTGTTTATAAAGTTTGCTTATTATTTCCGCTGCAATTATCACATCTCTGTTCTACCATTTTACATCAATTAATTCAAACAAACACAATCTAAAGAGACTCAGATCCTAACAATTGGTATCAGAGCTTTGGACAATCAAATTTGATCTAACAATCATTTTGAAGTAAAAGTTCAGCTCGAATTCATTGATACTTTCAGTTGTTCGTATTTAGTTGAAAAACAGAGTAAGGTATAATCACGTATAAAAGTTGATTATTCAAGACATGTAAAACAACCAGAATGGCGTCACATTCACAAGATACTCACAACACTGGCACACTCTTTAAACCACCTATGTTGGTCAGATCCGAGTATAACATCTGGCAGCGTAGGATGGGTCACGTTTTGGCTCAACAAAATACCAGATGTTGGAAGTCGACCTTTGGACCACATGTTCCGATGGTGCCGAGTACTGAAGATCCAAAAGGCTTTGTGCCCAAAAGCATCGAAAATTATTCCGAACAGGATTATCAAAAAAATGAATTAGATGCAAAGGCATTTAGCATAGTAACTTCAGCACTCCCCAATGATATCTATGCTGGGCTGTTACATTGTAACAGTGCCAATGAATTGTGGGATGCACTTAAGGAACAATTTGGTGGTACTGAAGAAGTAATTGAAAATAACAGGGAGGTTTTGAATCAACATAATGAAACCTTTTGTCATGTAAAGGGTGAACCATTAACACAACAATTTGAACGTTTTAGTTGTCTCATAAGTGAATTGAAACTTGTTAATGTTGAATTTGCTAAATCAACTCTAAATAGTAGGTTTCTAAGATCACTTCCTGAAAAATGGGACACAATTGCTTTTGTAACCAGAAACTCTGTTGGGTTTAAAGAACTTAGTCTGACCCAACTTCATGGTCTACTCCTCACCTATGAGAGAGAATTGAACCAGAAAAAGAAGTTACAAGAGTCTAGGAAGGTAGCTGATGATTACACTTTCGGTAACACAGCTCTTCTGGGTCAGGAAGAATCTGGTGATAGTAAGGATCAGGGTTATGATCATTATAATGACATAACAGCTGATGGAAATTTTAACAACTCTGATTCTTGCTCATCCAATTATGCTTTTACAGCTAATGGAGAAAACCAGAATTCTGATATATGTCCTTTGAACTCAATGATCTCTAGTACTTTGATCCAACTGATCTGGAGGAAATGGATATTTTGCACCAACTTGCACTGCTGAGTGGTAGAACCAACAAGTTTTATAAGAGAAGAAGGAGAAAATTTCCAGGGTTACATGGGAACTTGAAAGTGGCGTTGGATAAATCAAAGATAAAATGATACAAGTGTAATAGGTTAGGTCATTTTGCTAGAGAGTGTAGGAGTCAAAATAATGGACCAATAATCACACATCCTAGCCCTAGACCTCATACCCAAAATACTGTGCATTATTCCCAATATGCCCCTGCTGCTCATGTAAACACTACTCATTATGCACACACTGTAACACCTGTTCCTGTTCACTATGTCCAATCCCCTGTTCCACAGATACAGTATGTCCAGGCCCCAGCTCCTCAGGTCCAGGTGCAACAAGCTGCACCTCAACAAGTTACCCAAACATCTGCTCAAGCAGATCAGCAAAGCTTCTTTACCAAGGCTTTGTTGATTAGAGTAGCTTGCCTGAAGATTTAGCCGATGAAAACTTTTCTCTATATGCTAAGAATGATGTTTCTAGTGATGAATTCTATTTTGCAGCATTAGAGTCTATCCCAGAAGGGCTGGAAACTAAAGAAGGGGAATACCGTAAAGAAACAGTGGATGTAATTGTTGAAGCAGTGGTTACTGCTGTTGGTGAACAACTGTTGGAAGACAAACCTGAACCACTGATGGAGCCACTGTCTGACCCATGGTTTATTGAAGAAGAGGAGAAGAAGCCTAAAGAATGTGAGAGGGTCTATAACTTTGCCATGATGGTTGCAGCTAAGGTATCACCTCGGGTCCTCAAAAACCTATGTTTAGACAAATGCATCATAGCATTTGCTAATGTTAAAGAGGTGAATGAAAACCTTAGAGATAAAATTTTGAAAGATGAAGTACAATTTGAAAAGTCTTTAAAAGAATTGAAAATCAAATTTTTAGAAAAAGATAATGAAATTTGCAGCCTCAAGCATGAGCATAGCATAACCAAGGACCAACTCCAGGCCATGATAGAAAAAAATCAAACCTGTAAAAAGGAGTTGGAATCTACCCAAATCACATGTGAAAAATAGGTGGAATCCTGCAAAGGTTATGAAGTTATGCTTCAGAAACATATCAAAAGCAATGTAAAGTTTGGCATAGGTTTCAGGAAAACTGACCAAGTTTAAAACACTGCTGTAAATGAGTCTGTTCAAAACACTATTGAGATAATACCAACAAACAAGGATGGTCAAGAAATAAAAAATAACTGATAAAAAATGGTAACAAAATCACTCTTGAAAGACCAGAGGGGTCCTCAACTTTTGAGGAGATTGAAAAATACCAATTCAAACCCACTTGGTCAGATGAGTGTGACATCCTTGAAAATTTCAAACCAATGGATTTCTCCATAGTGGATGGTGTGAAAGCACCAAAGGCCAAGGTAATTCCTCTTAAAGACATCCCAACAGTGGTTCAAAATTCTGTTGCAAAAGTGTCTGAAAAGAGGAAAAAGAGAGAAAAAGTTAAAAATTTGTTTTGTGACTTTTGTGAAAAGAAAAATCATTTAACAAAAGATTGTTGTCACTTAAAAGCCTATGACATTAACAAAACAAGCACCATTGAGCCTTCAAAAATCTGCACCATCTGTGGAAATCCAAACCATCTCACTCATGAGTGTGTGTACCTCAAAACCTTTGAGGTTAAAAGAAAAGAATACACTGCAAAAACACCCATGAGTTCATCAAATCAACCAATCATGAAACAGCAACCATTTGTGTCTGTCTAAACAGCTGTTACAAAACACCTGAACAAAAACTTTGTTCCAAGAGATGTTCAAGTGACAGATGCACCTCCTGCAAACCAATTCCAAAGAGGAAAAGGTCAACCTCCATACCAAAGGGTCCCACATGTTTATGAGGTTTACAAAAGGCCTTCTAAACCAAAAGTTAACAGGCATCCCTTTGGATATCAACATCTAACAGGAAATGGCCGACAACTGTGGTTAGAGAGAAATGTTTCAAAAACTATTCAAACCCCTGAGCTAACCACTGTCCATGTTACTGGACTTGACTCTGACACTGTTGTGACCCCATCCAAAGCCTTATTGGCTTTAGAGACCCTCCTGAACTAATTATTTAGTTGATGTGCAGGGAGCTTCTGCATGCTTAGATAGTCTTTGGTATGTATATAGTGGAGGCTCTAGACACATGACTGGATGTAGAGCCCTACTCAAAGAATTCAAAACTCATGGAGGGGGTGATATATCTTTTGGTAATAATAATAAGGGAAAGGTGTTGGGGTCTGGAACAGTTCAGTCTGGAAAAGTCAAGTTTGAAAATGTCAATCTCATTGACAATCTAAAATTCAACCTCTTTAGTGTCTCACAAATGAGTGATAAAGGCTATGGGTCATTCTTTACTAAGGAGAGTTGCAAGATTGTTGGACCAGAAATGGTCAAAAAGATTGAAGAAATAATAAAAACTAGAAAAACTCAACTTGTTGTTCAAAGAAGTGGCAATGTTTATGTTGTTGACTTGTCAAAAGAGAGCCCTATGACTGATGACTGTCTGTTCTCAGCTGCCTCTAACAAAGAGACAAAACTATGGAACAGAAGATTGGGGCACACAAATCTCAAGACAATCACTGCTTTGTCAAAAGAAGGCCTTGTAAGAGGTCTTCCACGAAAATTGTTCACCTGTCCTAAGCATTGTGTCTCCTGTTTAAAAGGAAAACAACATAAAAGCTCATTCAAGTCCATTGAAGAGTCCAAAACAACCAAGTGTTTGCAAATGTTGCACATGGATTTGTTTGGCCCAGTAAAAATCATGAGCCTTAAAAAGAAAAAATATTGTTTGGTTATTATAGATGATTTTTCTAGGTTTACATGGACTTATTTCTTACATTCTAAAGATGAGACTGCAGGCATTTTGCAAGACTTTTTCAAACATGTTGAAAAGCAATTTGACTTGCCAGTAAAAGTCTTTAGGAGTGACAATGGCACAGAATTCAGAAATAGGGAGTTGGATGAGTTTTGTGTGTCAAAAGGGATTGTAAGGCAATACAGCATCCCAAGAACACCAGAGCAAAATGGGGTGGTTGAAAGAAAAAATAGAACTCTGATTGAAGCTGCCAGAACCATGCTTGCAGATTCAGGTTTTCCATTAAATTTCTGGACAGTGGCTGTAAACACTGTCTGCTATGTCCACAACAGAGTTTTGATCAACCCCAGGCATCAAAAGACTGCCTATGAGATTCTGTATAAAATCAAACCACTGATCTCATACTTCAAAATCTATGGCTGCCCTTGTTTCATTTTAAACTTAAAAGATTCAATTTCAAAATTTGCAACCAAAGTAGATTGTGGTTATCATCTGGGATACTCAACCACTGCCAAGGCCTACAAAGTGTTTAACACTAAGACTAGGTGTGTGGAAGAGACTTTGAATGTTAAGTTCAACGAACTTTCATATCTGAAAATCCCAGAAAATCCTGCTGAATTGTTTGATTTAGATAAATTCACTTTTGAAGATGTGTCTGTCAAGACTAACCATGCAGGTACACCACAATCCCCACCACCAGACAATGGATATGAAGTTGTAATTCCACAAAAAAAATTCACATCCATCATCAGAGCAGCAGATGTTCAAAACAGCTGTCAAAGCTCAGCCACTGCTACATCAACAGTTGTTAACCAAAGTAGCCCTTCAACCTCTGCCTCCACATCCTCAACCGTTGTTGATAAAAATCTGCCAACAGTGGATAAAAATCAACATTGTAACACACCAATTCCTCCTATCCCTCCACCTCCATTTCAAACAGTTGTTGGATCACCAAAGTCACCAACAGTTGTTAGCTCAGATGATTCACATCTGCAGCCCTCACCCTTTAATGCCATTGTTCCATACAAGGGAGATCTAATCTTCCTGAAGTCTCATCCACCAGACCAAATTATTGGCAACATCAATGAAGGGGTTCTCACCAGAAGTCAATCCCAAAACATCTGTCTTTTTGCTGGCTTTCTATCACTCCATCAACCAGTCAAGTACCAAGAGGCACTGAAAGATAACAGTTGGGTAGAAGCTATGCAAGAAGAGCTCCAACAGTTTAAAAGACAACAAGTATGGGAACTTGTACCACTGCCAGAGGGTGTGAGTCCTATTGGCACAAAGTGGGTCTTCAAAAATAAAACTGATGAAAGGGGCATTGTTGTCAAGAATAAAGCAAGGCTTGTGATTCAAGGTTTCAGACAGGAAGAGGGCATTGACTATGATGAAACTTTTGCCCCTGTAGCAAGATTGGAAGCTATTAGACTGTTCTTGGCCTTTGTTGTCAACCACAACATAAAGGTGTTTCAGATGGATATGAAATGTGCATTCCTCTATGGTAAGATTCAAGAAGAGGTATATGTTTGTCAACCTCCTGGTTATGAGGATCCATTTAATCCAAATCATGTCTACAAACTAAACAAAGCTTTGTATGGCTTGAAGCAAGCACCTAGAGCCTGGTATGAAACTCTTTCCACCTTTCTACTCTCCATTGGCTTCACAAGAGGCAAAATTGACAAAACACTATTTTTAAAATAGAGAGGGAAAGATCTGATGATTGTCCAGATTTATGTGGATGACATCATTTTTGGAAGCACATGTAACAAAATGTGTGAAGAGTTCAGAAAACTCATGACAACTGAGTTTGAAATGAGTGCAATGGGTGAACTATAGTGCTTTCTTGGTCTCCAAGTAAAGCAACTGCAAAATGGTACTTTCATTCTTCAAAGCAAATATGCTAAAGAACTTTTAAACAAATCTGAGATGAATGATTGTAAACCATGTAGTACACCCATGGCAACCACCAAGCCAGTAATGACTGATGAAAAGGATGATTTGGTTGATCAAACCTTATATAGAAGCATGATTGGGTCCTTATTGTACCTAACTGCATCTAGGCCAGACATCATGTTTGCAACATGTGTTTGTGCAAGATCCCAATCAGCCACTAGGAAGTCTAACCTCATAGCTGTAAAAAGGATATTCAGATACATAAAAAGTGCCTCCACACTTGGTATCTAGTACCCTGCTAATGGGAATGTGAAACTTTCAGGTTTTTCAGATAGTGTCTTTGCTGGCTGTAACACAACAAGGAAGTCCACATCAGGAGGGTGCCAATTTCTAGGTGATTGTTAGTATCTTGGCAAAGCAAAAAGCAAGCAGCTATTTCAACATCCACTGCTGAGGCATAATATATTGTTGCGCAAGCTGCACAGCCCAACTGTTATTGCTTCAAAATCAATTGCTGGATTTTGGTATCACTGCTTTAAAGACACCCCTCATGTTGGATAGTCAAATAGCAGAAAATATCATCAAAAATCCAGTTTCACATTCAACCACCAAGCACATTGACATCAGTCATCACTTTGTGAGGGATTGCTATGAAAAATGTTTAATTTCTCTGCATCATGTTCCAAATAAGGACCAGCTGGCAGATGTTCTAACAAAAGCATTAGACACATCCACCTTTGAAAGCTTGATCTCTAGAATTGGCATGCTTAACATGGAATAACAAGCAAAATCTTGTTTCTCTATGAATAAAGCATCAAAATGTTTTCAGAAAATCAAAAATACATCCTTAAAAATAGCTAAAAATGAAAGTTTTCATTAATCCTTAAAAGTCTGTTATAACCACTGCTTGGTTCAAACATCTGATTGTAAAAAATGATCCACTGCTGAAAGACAACCTCTGTTTCTTCATTTTCCTTGATAATCATTGTTGCTCAAACATCAGTGTTTTCATCACTGATGGCTAACCACTGATAGTTAAAATCAGTCACTGTTCTCATTTTCACAACTGACAACCACTAATATTGTTCATCAGTGGTTTCCTAAACAACTATCTCCCACCTTCCATTAGAGGTTGTCACATGGACAGTTCTTAGCCGTCCGATCTTTGTAACCGCTGCCACATCAGCATTCACTTTTTCACTTTTATAAAACCCTTATTAAAACCCCAATCAGAGGTTTCATTGCCGTATCGAATTCAAAATTCCTTCAAAAGCGGTTTCCATCTCTCATTCATCGTCTTCTTGCACTCGCAAATTTCTCAAAATCATCATGGCTCTTGTCTCAAAAACCCACACAACTATCTTTGCACACTTGAGAAAACAAGTAAAAACAAAGATTTCCACTCAATCATCGATGCTCTCTGATCTTCAAAGTACAAAACTTTGTTGACATGCAACGCACCTATCTACCAGGAAACCCTACGAGATTTCTGGAAAAATGCAAAAGTGAAAGTTCAAGACAAAAAGCCTTGGGCTTTTACTTCTAAAGTAGGAGAAATTCTGGTTTCCATTACACCACAATCCATATCTGAGGTTTTTGAGATGAACGATTTCACAGGTAAAAATTCTTTTCCTAAAGATGAGTATCAAACTTATTTGATCGAAAGAGGGTATGTGGGCCAAATGACAAAAGCAACTTTGCAAAAGGGATATTTACCACCTCGCATGAAGTTTTTATTTCATACCCTGCTCATCTGTGTTTCAAATAAAACAACAACTTTCAATGAAAATACATTGAAAATCCAATACTTGGGATATGCTATAATGGTAGAAGTTGATTTCAATTACTCCCAAGAGATTTTCAATGACTTGGTTTAAAATGTAAATAATATAAAAGAAAAGAAGAAACCATTTTTGTTATTTCCAAGGTTTTTGAGCTACTACTTACAGCAAAAAGTACCAAAAGACAGTGCACAAGTGCTTGTCCAAGGTGCTTCTTTTCAAATAAACAGTCTTTCTACTGAAACATTTACAAGACTGTTAAAGTCAAAACCTTCCAAAACACAAACAGAGGAGCCTGAGCAAAATTTGGATGAGTCCACATCTGCTCCTCATGTTTCTGCTGTTGAGCCCACTGCTCATGGTGACCACGCAGCACAACCACTGTTGTGCAACCCCCACCAACACTTCCTAAAAAGACCAAAAAGAAAATATCCAAAAGCCCACCAAACCCTCTAAAAAGGATCTTCTGGAAGATGAGATCCCATAAGATAATCCAGTGACAACATAAAAGTCACCAATAACCACTGTTGCTACGTCCTCACAACAGTTGGAAAGATCTCCACCCAAAGCCTTAACTCCTCCTGCTTCCTCACAAAAGGAACAAGTTGTAAGCACAGGGACACCATAAAATGAAGCATATACCTCACTTGAGGATATGTTTAATAGCTCTTCTCCCTGGGTAAATTCTCTTTCAACTCCTATCCCCTCATCACAATTACCACCATCTCTATTTGATGCCATTGAGCTTCAGACACTAAACAGCCCCTCTCACCAACTCATTAATGAGAGTATAACCACAACAATGGCCGTGTCTGAAATACCTCAATTGGTTATCCGACAAACAGTTGAGGAGGTTACACCACAGGAGTTTCATGAAATTCCTGTTGGTAGTTCAAGTGGAGCAGCTACTACAGGTGTTGGATCCACTGATCTACACCAGGAAAGTAGTTTCATAAGTTAGACTCCCTTGAAGGAAATTTCTCCTTTGGGAACCAAGGTATCCACTGTTGTGTTCAAGTTAAACTCTGGTGATATTACTAAGGTAGCCACTGCTGAAGAAAGAAGTCCCCAGTACCAAGAAAAAGGGGCATCAGTTGATGAACCATTGGAGACTTCTTCTGGTCCAACAACTGATATAACCACTGCTGGTGGGAAATCAGATGATCCCATTAACTTGGGCGATGGATTAAGATATCAAGATTTGATGGAGAGGCATTCTACTATGGAAACAATTGTTACAAAAATGAATGAATCCATTGAGTTTCTGGTTGCAGCTTCCAACAGTCAACCCACTCCACAACATTACTCCCAAGAGCTCTGGAATGCAGTTCAACCTATTCTATCTCACCAAAGGGAATTACTTGCTGCTCAACACAAAACAGAAATGGAATTTGTAAGAATCATGGTTGAGGCAAGATACAAGGATACTCAGGCTGATATCAGGGGCATCAAAGAAGCCCTGGTAACATTGACTGGCACTACCCCTGCACCTATCTTTAGAGATGATGATCAAGATGATGATGCCAAAAAAGGGGAGAAACATGACATGAAGAAGTTTGGCAGACCTACTCCTAAGCCAACTAAAAAGCCAGAGCCTGAGAAAAAGTCTTCTGAATCCACTGATCAAACATCTACAAAAGAAAAGAAAAAGGGAATTAATGACACCCTAAATATTCTGACAGATGAAGTGGAGACAAACAAAAAGACTGCTCAGAATAAAAAAGAAACCAAGGAAAGGGAGTGGAAGAAAGAACAGGATGCTAGAAAAGAATGGGAAATGAAAACTCAGAATGTTGGCACTTCCACTAGGAATAAATCCTTTAAACATAACAAACCACCACTTGCCAGATTCTCAAAACCACAACCACAAAAACAAACACCCAAAAAGCCAACCACTGCTGGTCTCAAAACCACTGATGGTTCAGAAAAACCAACCACTGACACACCCAAAACTACACCTTCACCACAAAAACCACCTGCCAAAAAGCAGAAGACAACCGTTGACACTTCAACAGTTGTTATGACAACAGTTGTTATGACAACAGTTGTTGAGACACTAGTTGTCTCAACAACTGTTAGTCAGCCATCCACCACATCTAATATTCTTTCCCAAGCTATAACCATTCCTGTTTCAAAATTCCAAACAAAAATCCCTTCTCCTACAAAGGTTTACACCAGAAAAAGAAAGTTTCAGGTGCATGATGATGACATACCAGCACCTATTCCTATATCATCTACACCTTTCAATCAAATCAAACCTAAACCATTCATTCCTCCATCATTATCAAACCCAATCACTGACCCAAAAACACTTGAAGGACATGATCCTTCAAGAGTTGTTCCATTAGCAGCAGACTATCCTCTGGAATTGCATGCAGTTAAAAATGAAATAAGGCAATTCTATACAATAGATGATCCTGCAAAAAGGAAATTTCCCTCCCTTCATGGCTTCAGACCTCCCAAGAACATTGAAGAATATCTGAAACTTAAAGCCAAGTAAGCTGGATTACATGCCAAGTATGAAGGACAAGGGGAAAGTGATAGTAGAATCTCAAGTCGAATGCAGATTTGCCTTAGTAAAGTAAAGAAACTAGAAGACTATGCAAGAGACTTAAGCAAAGAGATGTCCAATCTACCATCAAATGCTGATCTGCAAAAAGAGATGAGGAAAGATCTCTTAGAGCTAATCATGAGAGACAAGTTCTATCCTGCCAAGGTTGAACAATTCAAAGACTGGCCACCCATTGCACTCAAAGCTGAAGCCAACAGAATTGAAAGGGTAAGAAATGATCCCAGTATGAAAAGGTCTGCACCGGATTGGAATAAGTACAAAAATACTATTGCAGAACTTACCCTGGAATACAAAAGGAAGAAAGCTGAGTTGGTTGCAGCCAAGTATGGTTCAGCAAAGTCCATATCAAAGTGGTCAAGGCAGTACACTGACATGGTGTATGAGAAGCTTGACAAACTAAGAGAGACAGATCCTAAAGCTCCAAAGAAACCAGCATACAAGATTAAGAAAGCTGATGACTCACAACAGCAAACCCTCTCTTTAAAAACATTGTTCACATCATCTGACACTTCCATCATTGGCTTAAATCAAAGAAAAAGGAAAAAGCAGATTGATGAAGAAGATGCAGAAAGAGAAGCTGACATTATGAAAGTGGTCCTCAAGCAAATGATTGTAGAGAATCCTGACTCAGCAAAGTTACTAGAAATTGCCAAAAGAGTCATGAGCAGGCCTCCATCACTGTAGGACCGGTTTTGACTCCGAAACGATTGCGAACCGAACGTGTGACATGCGGAATCCGTACACGAATGTGACCGAACACACGAGACGTAATATAATCGGTGTTTCTATTGATAGACCTGAAATTTTATAAGAACCTGAATCACGTGGAGCACTTTCTCTCTCTAGCTTCTCTCTTTAACACTAGAGCTCTCCAAGTCTCCAAATGGCAAAAGTCTTCCAAAAGTTTTTAACTCTAACCCTAAAGGTCCTATTTATAGGCCAAGGCTTATAAGAGCTTTCCTCTTATTTACAATATTGCCACCTTGCCTTTTATATCTAATTATGACAATATAAGGCCAGAATAAATCTGTTTCTGCTACGATCTGAATTGACGGAGGCGATAGACATAAATGCACCAACAGACTCCCCCTTGGATATTGCCGCAGTCAATCCGTAGTCAAACTCGTAGCGACTTGTCTTTCTCTCTCTCTGAGTCTTCTTGAAGCTTTATCATCTCTTCAGCAACATAGACTCCCTCTTTCTTGAACAGAATCCCCGTGGATCTGTCTTCAGCTTCAGCTTCCCCTTTCAGTAGACTCTCCAGGCTCCCCCTTTCGTCAAGCTTCCATGCTTTGGGATCGATACCTGGCTTTCCAGTTACAAGCTCCTCCAGGATAGCTACCTAGCTCCTCAAATGCATGCTTCCCCTTGCGTTGAGCTCATCTTCAGACTCCCCCTTAGACTCGGCTATCGGGATCGTAGTCTGGAATAACATCTGCAATTCTCAAACATTTATAAGTACAAACATTTTTGAACATCCAGGATTGAAAATCCTGGCTCTCTCAGCATAAGCTGGAAAATTTTAACAGTGAAAGCATTTTCAGTTGTCCAGGAATCGTGACCGGGCTCTATTAAACTTTCTAAATCAAGATCCTGGCTTTAAGATATAATAATATGAATATATCCAGGAATACTTGATTCTATCTCTCTATCAACTATCTTCATAGATTTGGCAGTATTAGCGAACAGGATTGGAAACTGGCTCTTTTACATTACATTTTAACAGTATAAGCATCCAAATCCTTCACGGTTAATCATCCAAATCCAACTTAATGACCTTGGAGATTTCACAAACTGTTTTTGATTTTTGATTTAAAAAAAAAATTCAAGTTTCAAATTAATGAACTTGTTTTATTTTCAGAAACACGATCAGCATACTTAGATTTTGAAACTCAGCATCTCAGACATCGGTTGTCGAAAATAAAGTGAAATCAAAATCTTTTTGTATTTTTCTGAAATATAAAGCACTAAAAAAATATTTACAGACAATATTTTTGTTTTAGTTTGCGTCAGAGGATCATATCAGTTTTTGACAAATCACTAGTACCGTTGAGCTTTAAACACATTAAGTTCTAAACGATTCACTTAAATTGTCAGTATACTGATCCACTTAAAATTTCACACAAAGATCAATTGATTCGAGATACGAGATTAGTGTCTTAAGGACTTAAACTTATTCGCGTGTCCCACCTCAGAATATACTATCGTATCCAGACTCCTATATTCAGTCTTACAGGTGAATGTACACTAATGAATCTGTAAACGGGTAAATGCGAGGCCTTGAGAGCTCAGGTTAGAACTTCTGTTCAGACAAAGAGATGATGGCTCGACTTTCGGTGTGTCCCGTTTGGGGATCTTTTCTTCAACAGCACATGATTAGCATTTTTCAATGTTTCATCATTTTTTATGCTGAGGGTGGGCTTTATGATTAAAGCCGTGCAGAGTATTATACGAGGACTAGGCTATTGTTCCCGCAAAATCAGAAGTCCTGGTATAATACCCCAGATATCATCACGTACAAAGACCTAGTATGTCAGAAACAGAAAGCCCTTCAAACAAGATTTCAGGTGTTACCTATATATCCGAGAGATGTTCCCCACGAGATAAGTAAGTATTTGATATTTAGGTTTATATCTCGAAAACAATCTACTAAGCATGTAAAATCCTACTGGCATATCATCAGTGAGACCGTTTATCACATTTTAACTTTCCATTTCTTTAGCGTACTGTGATTGTCTACTGATGTACTATCATTTCCTCTTTTTACACACAACTCATTTTTGAATTTTATCATGTTTTTGGCTTTTTCAAATTTTCTAATGTTTTTGTATTTTCTGACAACAAATTTCTTACTCCCCCTAAAATACAAAACCATTTAAAGAAAATTTGACAACCTGATACTGATAGCTTTGTCTCGCCATCCATTTTCTACTTTTCGTGCTCTGTTTTGCAGAAAGTATACCCCTATGATTTACAACACATTGATCTTTTACAGTTTGAAAACCGTTTTTCAATCTTGTGAAATTAATCATGTTTGTTCAGCCGTGAGGGTTTCGGCATATTCACTGAACATATTTTTGGATTTTTGACAAATTTAAAAACAAACATATTTTTTATTTTTCAAATTTTTGACAAAATAAAAACATATTTTTGGTTTTTAAATTTTCAAATTTTTAGGGTTTTTGAAATACGGTTTATTTATTTACAGAAAATCAAACAAACTCCCTGTTTAACGATCACAGGGATCAGCAGCCTCTTCTTCTCGTGCCAGGCTGCTTCGATTCTCCTTTGGTTGACATTTTATTTTCTTCGGAAGCACCTGCATGTTCACACTTACTCAATTACTTGAACAATTTAGCCCAGGTCTGTTTGACCTTAGGCATTTCAACACAATATGCTTCATTCAACTTTGGAAAATCTTTGTCATTTCGTACAAAGACTTTTTCAATTTTAGCATCATCTACCGAAGTCACTTGTTTCTTAACAGTCCATGTTTGACCTTTTGGAGTTCCTCTTTTGTAAAAATGTGAATCTTTTTGAACATTTTGATTCTGAACAACATTTGGTTTCCAAAACTGATGTGGTTTTGTTGCATCGACATTTGTTCTCCAACTTTGTGTTGTTCTTAATCTGGGTGTATGAGAATTCCAGGTTTGTCTTGAATCGAACCTATTCGGGTTTGATTTCCAGGTTTGATTCAAAGCAAACTTTTTTGTGTTGTACCTCCAAGTTTGTTTGGAATCAAATCTGGTTAACCTTTGTTTCACATCCTCAGATTTCTGTTTCTCAACATCATCAGACTTCTTTTTCGTCTCAACATCAACAGGTTTCAGATTTGGACACTTGCGAGCAAGATGTCCTGTTTGATCGTATTTGAAACATGTTCTCTTTGACACATCTTTGACCTGTTGTTGTTGTTTTTTCTGAGCATAGAACTCTTCATTAGACTCTCGTCTAAATTTGAGTTCTTTCTCTTCTTCGAAACTTATTCCGTGAACAAAATTCATTTTTTTTCTAATAATTTGGTGTTTCATTTTTATTCCAACTTTGTTTCTTCTTATAACCCAACCTAGCCTTCATGTTTTTCTTCTTGAAACCAGGTTTGTTACAAAAAGTTTTGTGACTCTTTCCAGCAAACTTTGGAATCTCAGATTTTTCAATCTCAACCATCTTGAAAACTTTATCAATCTTTTCTGAAATCACATTCTGTATCGGGAATACAATATTTAAGAATAATTTGTCTGATCAAATCATGGTATAAACCAATCCTTTTGAATCACCATTCAAATTTTTCTCAGATTTTGAGTTTTTCAGATATTCTTCATGAAAACTACCTTCATTTTCATTCTGTGATTCAGATTTACCTGTTTCAATCGACTCTTCTTTCAACACACTTTCAACAACCTTACCTACCACCTCTGAATCACTTGAATTATCAGATTTGGAATAGGTTACGTCAATGTTATCTGGCAATGGATCGACCATGTTGAAAGCTTTTTCGACCTTCTCATCATCATAAAATGCGAACTTTTCCGGTGGTGGAACTTGATGAAACTCTGAGCCAATACCTTTCTTGTTTTGCTCAGAATCTTTACCATCCGGTTTTAGATTGAAAATTCTTTCAAGCACATATGATGATGCATGATAACTATGTAACTTGTTGTTATCCTGTTCTAAATCAGCTATTTGACGCTTTAGCTTAGCAACATCCTCAATGTAAGAATTGATAACTTGTTGCTTTATTGAATACTGTCGCTTAAGCGTATCAGTTGTTTCAAAACAGTATTTCAATCTGGATTGAACAAGTTTCATTTGACTCTTCACATTTTCATATGACTCTTTTGTAATGTGATAAGCCAATTTTATTGAATCGTACTCCTTTTTCATTTCTTGAAAAGCATTTTCTTTTTGTAAACATTCATCTGTCATTTTTGAAACCTTTTCTTTTAAAATTTCATTTTTCTTTTTCTAAACTCTTGCATTTTTGTGTAAGCTTTTCGTCATTATCTTTTAAAACCTTTTCATTTTCTAGCATTTCTTTGTATTTTTCTTTGAAAACATTTTCGATTTTAGTAAATTCAAGATCTCTTGTTCTGAATTTTTCATCTTTTTCAGCACAAGCACTGCATGTTTCCATTCATTTCTTGCACTGTTCAACAGTTTTTAAGATTTCAGAATCAGATTTTAACTCAGTGATTGGCACTTCGGCTTTCTCTGCTGTCTTTGTTTGATCAGCATCTTCCTTCACTTCTTCAGCCACTTTCTTCAAATCATCAACCAATTCTTCAACATTCTTTTTCATTCTCTCTTCATCCCTCTTCTTCACACTCGCGGTCATCACATCACGAATAATCTTATCCAGCCTTTTCAGATAAGTTTTATCTTTTGCTACGTTTGAGTAGTATTCGCCAGACAAAGGGATTACTGCAACAACATCATCAAAACAACTTCCTTTCGATGAACGACAGGATCACCATTTTTGTTGACATAGCAATCTTTCTTCTTGTCGTATCTTTTATTGCTTACAACATTTTCATACTCTTCTTGCATTTTCTCAATCCTGCAACCAGCAAAGAATCTCTCTGTTTCGGTTTTCTCTTTCAGAATTTCTTCTCTCGTTTTCACTTTCATTTCAGCCATGATTTTATTTCCTCGATATTCACACCTCGTAAATCACAGCACAAGAAACAATCAAATAACAATGATCAGTTACAACAAAAATATCAAACACTTAGATCGGATGGGCCTAATAGACTTCGTTCAGATGGACCGAAGCTGTTCGACCGGATGGGTTATGTGTTGTCCGACCGGATGGAAATGTTGTCCGGTCGAGTGGGTATCCGAGTCTTTGACAAACACCTGTTTTTGAGTCGGGTAGCAATCCGCTCGACCCACCACTCGATTAATGGCACTACACGACAAAAACAATATGCTGTTCGATCGAATTGTTGTTCGTTCGAGTTGCAATGTTTTGAATAGGATGGCTTTGAATCGGGTGGCACCTCGTTCGACCCACCACTCGATTGATGGCACAAAAAGATAAAATGTAATGTTGTCCGATCGGGTAGCTTTTTCACTTTGACTTCAAATATTATCTTACATGCAACCTACCATTATGTAGCCTACAACAACAATAGCTTCACATGCTCTTATTAATGACTGACAACTTTATCAATTCACTTGCAAACAATCAATTGCAGTTGTATAATGATTGGGCCGATGAATATGTACTTATCTATTTAAAAGATTCTCGTAAACACTAAAGTATGTTATTAATGAAAGCAGATTACTTTGTTGACTAAGTGACCCGAACAGGTGATGTGCTTTGAAATGAACTACCGCCCGATCGAGTTGTAGTCCGATCGGGTAGCAGTCAACAAGTCAACTACTTTAATGAATTGTAATAGAAAGTGTGGTACAATGGATCGGACTACTGTCCGATCGGACTGTACTCCGATCTGATAACAGTCAACAAGTCAACTATTAATGAAATGTAATGAAAGAGTGGGGCTTTGGATCGGACTACTGCTCGTTCAGACTGTAGTCCGATCGGGTGACACCAAGATGAACACCAACAGTAACAGCAAGCATATTTTCAACTTTTTTTTGAACCAAAAAAATTTAGATTTTTCTCAAACGGATTAAAAATAAGATCTGAAAATTTGTAGGCTTTTAGATCAAGTGTATTCGCACAACATATAAAAAAATCAGCAATTTTTAACTGTAAAAACTTGTTTAATTTGGCGATTTTTTTATAAAAACGTGAAGAGATGTAAAAGTGAAGAAATTTTGACAAATCTGTATGAATTTGGATCTGAATTTGATGAATTCACGAGCGAAATTGTGTGTTTGATCCGTGCAATCGAGAACCTGCTCTGATACCACTTGTAGGACCGGTTTTGACTCCGAAACGATTGCGAACCGAACGTGTGACGTGCGGAATCCGTACACGAACGTGACCGAACACACGAGACGTAATATAATCGGTGATTCTATTGATAGATCTGAAATTGTACAAGAACCTGAATCACGTGGAGCACTTTCTCTCTCTAGCTTCCCTCTTTAACACTAGAGCTCTCCAAGTCTCCAAATGGCAAAAGTCTTCCAAAAGTTTTTAAATCTAACCCTAAAGGTCCTATTTATAGGCCAAGTCTTATAAGAGCTTTCCTCTTATTTACAATATTGCCACCTTGCCTTTTCTATCTAAATATAACAATATAAGGCTAGAATAAATCTGTTTCTGCTACAATCTGAATTGACGGAGGTGATAGACATAAATGCACCAACAATCACCAAACTCATTAAAAATAAAATCTCTCCCAAGAAACCCACTGAACTCAAAAATACTAAAGTGGAAGTCTGATCAAAAGACCCATGTATTGACTTTGCTCAAGTCCAGTGGAGAAGTTGAACACATATCAAGGGAGGATGCACTAGGCCTGAGTGTAGCTGACCTGCAAGATCTCTTAGAACTTCAACTTTGCAGGGATAAGGATGATGAAGATTCCCTTAACCTTGAACTTCAATTCAAGGGGCAAGTTAGGGAAATGTTTATATGACAATAAAGATCATGAATAATGATCTTTATGGCATCATCTGCTCTAGGGGGAGATTGTTGGTCCATGCATTCAAGCTCAAGAAGAAAAGATGATATGGAAAGCCAAAACTGGTTCTCTAACAACTGATCACCAATAAGCAGTGCATATTCTAGTTTCCCTCCAATGGTAGTCCTTCTATCAGCTGATAACACTAAGTCCTAATCTACTCAACAACTGTTCTACAACCGCTGATCCTAAGGATTGAAGACCCAACAACCGCTGCTTATCAAAGTACTGATGAAGACAAAGCACTGCTATTCTCAAGGCCTGATCAACCTATGAAGAAAGCACTGATGAGCAACATCAGTGCTTAGGCAAACAATAGTGGAAGGATCATTAGTGTTTATGTATCAGTGTCTATTTGTAATCAGATTTTGCAATAGATCAGTGTTTAGAGGTTGTTAGGTTGTTAGATGTCACTGTCTAGGTGACGTCAGCAATGATGCTCAGTGGTTAGATTTGTACTATAAATAGAACTGTACCTATACTGTTCTATTAGCTCTTTTGCACACACTCATTCTGTACGAAAGGCTGAGGGGGAGATTAATTGCATGCATGCAATTTTTTTGATTATTGTAAATTGATACAATCATTTGACTCAATGGAAATCATGTTTGCTTAAAGCTTTTCTTCCGTGATTCTGTTTATAAAGTTTGCTTATTATTTCCGCTGCAGTTATCACATCTCTGTTCTACCATTTTACATCAATTAATTCAAACAAACACAATCTAAAGAGACTCGGATCCTAACAATGATGTATGCTTCTCGTCAGTAATCAATGAAACATCAGAAAATTTTATTTTATTTAAACAAATCATGTAATTGAGATTAAGTAATATTCAATTATGAAATTGAAAATTTTGTTATTATTAAATATCTTTGTTTTATAAACCAGAAATTTTAGGCCCAACCCTTTACTTATGGGCTTTAGGGTTTATAGTTATGTTTATCTATATATTTTAATGTTGAATATAATTCAGTTCATCTCTATTTCTCTTTGGTTTTTATCACGTTATCAGCACGAGACTCTCCATTGAGATTTATCGGAAATCTGAAATCAATCACAATAATTTGTAGCCGTTTCCCTATCGCCGGCCTCAACACATATTCACCGGACTCTATTTTTGTTATTCAGAAACTATTATGTTCTACCACATCCTGGTACATATCATCACAGTCTCAACTAAGTGTTCATTATGTTTCAATTTTTTTTCTTTCTACAGTTTTGATATTCCAAAGGATGATTCACATATTTAAATTTTACAAAGTGGCTATTAGAAAAATAGAATATTTTTATATTATATATGCTTTCTACGGTGGTAATTTTTCACAAAAAGGATCCACGCCATTTTTGAATACTTTTCAAATTGGATTTTAAGTCTCATCCTTTGGAACAAAAGAAATAAGAATTTCAATCTGGATACTATATTACTCAATTCATTTTTTTTATCTGGACTTTATAACAACTAGGAATTTCTTTTGATTTGTACATACAGAAACATATATTATGAACTGATACAACAATTAACGAATCGATATACAATTAAATTAGATTATTTTCCCTCAAAACACACGACGGTTCCTACCGTTACACATAACAATCTTACCCGAAAACCTTCCTCCGATGATTCAATTCACTGGTTAACCGACGGTGCGCACCACCGATGTTATTGATTTGCGATGTTAGCGACGGTTTTTCTCGCGTTTGACGCTTCGATGACGACGGTTTCTCTCGCGTTTGACGCTTCGATGACGATGGTTGTCTCCCTCTTTCTTTGTTCTCTCTATCGATATATTAAATACTTGAAGATGTTTTTTTTTGTTTTGTATATGGTTTTGCAGTTGAACCATGGTTTTTCTTTTGGAACTTGGTTTTTCTAGATGTTTTCCTTACCCCCTGATCAATATAACATTTAATAAAGATGAAAATGTGAAGCAGAGAATTCTTTGTTACAGCTGTTATAACGAAATACTACTGTAACTTTCGATGACTTACATTGAAAGTCAATATTAATACACTGTAAATAATATATCATATGTGAGAAATTTAATATCAATATGTGAGAATTTTTTTTTGGTGTGATTAATTTTATGATTAAAAAAATACAAAATGCAAACTCATCACTACGTGTGAAAACTGTCTTCTTGTTTAGAATCTGAAGTTCTGATTATAAAGAACCCGAAGTTCTCCTATAGTATCCATTACACTCACATTCTTGTTATTAAATGCATGTCTCTTTCCTTGGTAGATAAAATGTCGAACTTATCAAAGCTTGAATTCACTGCACTTGACATCTCAGGTAACAACTACCTCCCGTGGACTCTTGATGCTAAAATCCACTTGACGGCAAATAATTTGGGGGAGACAATTAATGTTGATATTTAGACCTCACCTCAAGATAAAGCAAAAGCTATGATATTCCTCCGCCATCATCTTCATGGAGATCTAAAGCGGGAATATCTAACTATTGAGGACCCTCTTGAACTACAGATAAATATCAAAGAACGTTTTGACCACCAGAAGTTGGTCTTACTCCCTAAAGCCAGTTATGAATGGCTTCATTTACGACTAAAGGATTTTAAGACTGTCAGTGAGTATAATTCTGCCCTGTTCCGCATTACCTCTGAACTTAAACTATATGGTGAGAAAATTACTGATGAAGACATGCTTGAAAAAACTTTCTCAACGTTCCATGCCTCAAATATGCTCCTGTCGCAGCAATACAGGGAGCGTCAATTTACCAAATATTCTGAATTGATATCATGTCTTCTGGTCGCGGAGCAAAACAACAAGCTCCTACTGCAAAACCATCTATCACGACCCGTCGGTGCAAGCCCATTCCCTGAAGCGAATGTGGCCAATAATCAAAGTGGACGATGTAGAGGTAGAGGTCGCGGGCCCAGCAGAGGTCGTGGTCGTGGTCGAGGACGGGGATATACATGGCATCGAGAGTCCTAGAACACTAAAAATAGCGGTGGTGAATCGAGTCAACACATTACAGGGCGACCTTCGAAAGGGAAAAGTAGCGGGAACCAAAGCAACATTTGTTATAAATGTGGGATGTCAAATCATTGGTCCCGCATATGTCGCACCCCTAAACACCTCGTTGAGGCATATCAACGCATGATGAAAGAAAAAGGAAAGAATGCTAAAACTAATCTGATTGAGGATGCACCTTCAGCCACGATATCAGACGTTCATTTGGATGCATATGATTTCATTGAAAATGTTCATGATATTTAAACATATTTAATGTACCTTTTATGTTTTACTTTTCACACTGTGACATTTGTTTTTGGTTTGGTTTGAAACTCTTACAATGTTTCATTTTACTTCTTTGCATTAACTTTTATTTATTTTTTATTTCCTGAAGAAATATGCATGCTAGCTCCAGTAGAGCTATTATTGGTGATGAATGTCTGGTAGATAGTGGTAGTACTAACACTATTCTTAAAGATATGAAATTTTTCTCTGAGTTGTCTCCGGCAGAGACACCGATTAGTACTATATCTGGTGTCAGTAACTTTATCGAAGGCTTCGGCAGAGCACACATAACATTATCTTCGGGTACCAAATTAACTATTGATAATGCATTATATTCTAGTAAATCCAGAAGAGATTTACTTAGCTTTAAAGATATTCGAAAAAACGGTTACCACATAAAAACAATATCTGAAAATAATATTGAATATCTTCAAATTACTTCAACAAAAATGGCAAAGAAACAATTGTTGAACAATTAGAAGCCTTATCCTCTGGATTATATTGTACTAATATCAATCCTATCGAATCATACATGGTGAGTAACCAAAAGCTGTTACATAAAGACACATTCAATATATGGCATGACCGTCTAGGTCACCCTGGTAGCATAATGATGAGACGAATAATCAAAAGTGCAACCGGGCACCCTCTCAAAAACTTAAAAGTTTTGCTACCCCAAGACTTATCATGTGCAGCATGCTCTTTGGGCAAACTTATAACTCAGCCCTCACAAACTAAATTGATACATAAAACCCCATCATTTTTAGAAAGAATCCAAGGGGATATTTGTGGGCCTATTCATCCTCCGTGTGGACCATTCCACTATTTCTTAGTGTTAATAGATGCATCCTCAAGGTGGTCACATGTGAGCCTTTTAGCTACTCGAAATGTAGCATTTTCCCGACTTTTAGCTAAAATAATACAATTGAGAGCCAATTTCCCCAATAAACAATTAAAAACATCCGGATGGATAATGTGGGAGAGTTCACATCTCAAGCTTTTAATAACTATTGTATGTCAATTGGGATCAATGTTGAACATTCAGTACCTCATGTTCATACACAAAACGGTTTAGCTGAATCTCTGATTAAACGATTACAAATAATCGCTAGACCACTCTTAATGAGAAGTAAACTACCATCTTCTGCATGGGGTCATGCTATTTTGCATGCCGCTACACTGATTAGATTGAGACCAACTGCTGATCACGAATACTCCCCATTGCAACTGGTCTCCGGACGAGAACCAAGTTTGTCCCACCTTAGAACTTTTGGTTGTGCGGTATATGTACCAATACTGCCACCACAACGTACTACAATGGGACCCCAAAGAAGACTGGGTATCTATATTGGTTTTAACTCCCCGTCCATAATTAAATATTTAGAACTAATAACGGGATACATGTTTACAGCACGGTATGCTGACTGTCATTTTGATGAAACAATGTTCCCAGTTTTAGGGGGAGATAAGGACAAAGAAAGACTGGTAACACAAGAAATAACGTAGAATGCATCATCGCTATAAAATCTCGACCCCCGAAGTGGTCAATGTGAATATGAACTCCTCGACCCCCGAAGTGGTCAATGTGAATATGAACTCCAAATGATCATACATTTGCAAAGAATAACGAATGAATTACCAGATGCATTCACAGACACGAATAGAGTGACAAAGTCACATGTACCAGCATCAAATGCACCTGCTCGAATTGAAGTAATCCCAAAAACGATTACTATACAACGAAAGCGTGGGAGACCAATCGGTTCCAAAGACAAAAACCCACAGAAACGAAAAGAGAAAAGTAACGCAGTTGGTGAAAACTCACAAAAGATTATAAGTGAAACCTCGGTAGAGGTAAATGTCCCAGAAGAGACAACTATGAATCCAGAGGAAAATGAAGTTTCAGAAGAAACACAGGTACCGAACGAAAATGAGATCTCTATTAATTATGTACAAGATAGTACAATATGGAACCAGAATAAAACACGTGTTGATGATATATTCGCATATGCTATAGCAACGGATGTAATCAATGAAAATGATTACGTACCAAAAACTTTAGAAGAGTGCATGCACAGAAATGATTGGCCAAGATGGCAAGAAGCCATAAACGCCGAATTGAATTCGCTCGAAAAGCGACATGTTTTCGGACCTGTAGTCCGAACGCCCATAGGCGTCAAACCAGTAGGTTATAAATGGGTGTTTGCAATAAAGAGAAATGAAAAGAATGAGATTGTATGATATAAGGCTCGACTTGTAGCACAAGGGTTTTCCCAAATCCCAGGAGTTGATTATGAGGAAACGTATTCCCCTGTAGTGGATGCGATAACCATTAGGTTCTGAGTCGGCCTCACAATCTCTGAAGGACTTCATATGAGACTAATGGATGTCGTCACTGCATACTTATACGAGACACTTGAAAATGACATCTACATGAAAATCCCTAAAGGATTAAAATTTCCTGAAGCATTAAAATCAGCACCTCAAGATATGCGTTCTATAAAGCTCTAGAGATCTTTATATGGTCTCAAACAATCTGGTCGTATGTGTTACAATCGACTTAGTGAATATCTCGAAAAAGAAGGATACAAGTCTGATGTAATCAGTCCATGTCTCTTTATAAAACGATCACTCTCAAATTTCACTATAATAGCAGTCTATGTTGACGATATCAACATCATTGGATCTCCTGAAGAGATAGAGAAAGCTACTCAATTGTTAAAGAAGGAATTTGAAATGAAAGACCATGGTATGACAAAATTATGCATTGGACTACAATTTGAGTATCTATGCAATGGCACATTTGTCCATTAATCAAACTACATCCAAAAGATGTTAGTACGTTTCAATATGGATAAAGCACATCCGTTTAGCATACCTATGGTTGTCCGACCGCTAGATCCACACAAGGATCCTTATCGCCCTCAAGAAGAAGGCAAAGAAGTACTTGGTCCAGAAGTACCGTACTTAAGCGCGATCGGTGCCCTTATGTATTTCGCAAATAACACAAAACCTGACGTTGCATTTGCGGTTCATGTACTAGCGAGATACAGTTCAAATCCAACACGTAGACACTGGAATGGTGTAAAACATATATTCCGGTATATTTGCGGGACACAAGACTTAGGCCTTTTCTATCAGAAAGATCAAAAGTCCCAACTTGTTCGGTATGCCGACGCTGGATATCTATCAGATCCTCACAAAGCAAAATCTCAGACAGGTTATGTATTCACAAACGGTGGCACAACAATTTCTTGGAAGTCGACTAAGCAAACACTTACAGCAACATCATCAAATCATGCCGAATTAATAGCACTATATGATGTTGGTCGAGAATGCGTGTGGTTGAGATCAATGATTAATCACATACAAGAAGCATGCGGATTAGGACAGATCAAGAAGGAGCTGACAATTATTTATGAAGAAAATGCTACTTGCATAGCTCAGATTAGAGAAGGTTACATCAAGGGTGATCGAACAAAGCACATCTCACCAAAGTTTTTCTCAACATATGACTTGCAGAAAGAAGGGGAAATTGATGTTCGCCAGATCAAGTCAAGTGAAAATTTAGCTGACCTGTTCACAATATCTTTACCAAGAAGCAGTTTCGAGCAACTATCACACAAGATCGGTCTCCGCAGATTGAAAGATGTTTGTTGAATTCAGGGGGAAAATTATATACACTGTACTCTTTTTCCCTTAACTAAGTTTTGTCCCAATGAGTTTTCTTAGTAAGGTTTTTAATGAGGCAGTACAACTGATCCAGTAGTATCAGTTTATTTATTCAGGTCCTGAAGTACCGATTTAACATCATCCTGAAGTATGTTGTTAAACTGTGTATAATTCTAAATGTCTGAGGAGGAGCGTTATAAACCAGACATTTTAGGCCCAACTCATTACTTATGTGCTTTAGGGTTTATAGTTATGTTTATCTATATATTATAATGTTGAAAAGAATTAAGTTCATCTCTATTTCTCTTTGGTTTTTATCACTTTGTCAAACATTTCAATGGAATTATAATTTCCTTAGGCAGGTTGAAGGATTCTTAAAATCCATCAAATAAAGAATAAAGAAATTTGATGGAATTCAGTGTTCAACCAAAAAACATTTTGAACGGAATAAATTTTAATTTCAATGCAAATTCCATAGAATTCCATGAATCAAATGGGGCCTTAAAGTCACTGGTTCAATTTCTATTATTAAATAATTACTATTATTAAATAGGTGTCAACTATTTGAAGTTCATATTTTCCGTTCAATTTCATTCATTTGAAACGGTCCATTATAAAGTCACTCGTTCTAAACTATTGAATTGACTCAAAAAGTTGTAGTCAACTTTATTCTTGGTCTTATATCATTCTTTGACTTTTTTAACGGCAAGGAACGACATGTTAACCACCGTGACACCGGGCGCTGTGGACAAGGTCGACTACTCGATCGCCGACAGCCCCTTGGCTCTCCCAGATGCGCAGAAACCAGACCTCCACCCGCCCGAAGACACGACAATGGAATAATCGGTAAAACCTCGCCTTCCATCCAAGACGAACCGGAGTCACCCATATTCGTCCTCCACCGGATGTCACAGAAAATAATGGGGAGAGTGAAAGTCAAACCTAGGTCACAAGGAAACACCAAATTTCACGAATACATGATGGCATCTCACGAGTACCACAACTAGAAGTCGAGGACTAATAAGTAAGTTGAATACTAATAATTAGTATTCTAGAATTATGAAATTATTATTTTGTTATGAGATAAATCGAACCTAGAATCAATGTTTAAATTGTCATAATCAATGGTACGGTTCTTTTATTAAGATAATATTTGATGTAAGTTAGTAATGAGTAAGCATTGCCATTTAAAAAATAAAAATATAACAAAACTTTAATCACAAATAAATCCATATGATACTTAAGAAAAGATAACAGATCACATATTTATATCCACCTTAGTGTTATCTTATATGTTAACCAAATCCATATGATATTTAAGAAAAGATAACAGATCACATATTTATATCCACCTTAGTGTTGTTATCTTATATGTTAACCAAAAATGATTTATAAGGATGCATGTAAACTTGGTTACATAAGTTGATAAGGGTTTTATTAAACGGCGCAACTTGTTGCCTGTTTACCTTCTATTTTGATGTAATTTTTTTATGTGGTTTAAATTTGTTATAAAAAAATATTAGTGTTATACTTTATTCTAATAGGTTTATTTAAAAGAAAATGTTAAAAATAATAAATATGCACAAGTTTATAAAAGACATTAAATATATGAGAGTTAGATAATTTTTTTGAATGGCTCAGCGAAACACACCTTTAACGAAATAACTCCACCTCCCGGGTTCGATCCCCGGGGCCCCCTTAAGGTCCAACCCCCCATTTCGAACAAACTACTCTGGGTGGGAGTCGAACCCTACACCTCTCACAGAAGAAACCCCTTAGGAAAAACTCATGAACACCCCACCAAAGTGATGATGAGAGAGTTAGATAATTGATAATTCAAATGACGATAGTAATGACATTTTATTGTTCATATAGCTATTAGTAATTGTTAAATGATTAATTTATTGTATTCATCATCTATGTATTTAAGGGTGAGGTTATTTGTACAGCAGTAAAATAGATGTACATTCTCCTAATACGCCGTGTGTAGAGCAATGAGCGAAGTGTAGGTACAGTGCATCAAATGTGTCAGAAAAAGTATTTCGATACGTCACTCATAGAGCAATGAGCGATGTATAGAAATGTGGTATAGGGCAATGAGCGACGTATAGGTACGATATGCGAGGAATTTAAGGTATAATCACTGACATTGCAAGGAGTTCAGACTGAAAAGTCTGAAAAGGTTCCCTTGTACATTGCTCATTGACCTATACGCGACGTATTGTTCCAGAAAATTGTTATTAATCCAAGCATACGAGAATCATTTGATTCAAATGAAAATTCACAATCTAAAAAGTCAGATCAAACCGTTCGTATCACGAGGTCTCCTTGGGACATTGGTTATGTTTTTGGCGAAGATTTGAACCAGTCGTATGTCTCCAAAAGCGTTTGGTTTCCCAGCATTGAACGGGGCGAGGAGGAGGTTGTGTCTGTGCTTCTGGCGTGCGCGGGTGTAGTTATATTTTTAAGGTATATTTTAACTCTTTTTACTCGCAAATTCAAGTTTTAAATTTATAAAACACGATATAATAGTATCACTCTACACACACGTTAGGGCAAGTGCACCCATTACGGACGTAGTATAGTGATGGTAAGATACCGAGGTCATCCAAGGAAAGAAGAGTTTTTAATACCGACTTATCGTTAACGTCTAATCGAACCAAACTTTGAAAAGATTTTTAAAGCTAGAAAAAGATAAAATAAAAAGCAAAAATAAAATATAAGGAAAAACAAATAAACAAGAAGGAATCACTTGGTTCCAACTCCTCTTTTATGTATCCTTTAGTGATTTTCGCACTTTGGGCATTTTAAGAGACTATCTTTGAGTTATAGTAGTAGCCCCCTCTTTTGAAGGTGACGTTACCCTCAACCTATTGGTCTTAGTCAACAGGGATACAGTCCCGCAAGGTCGGATTATTGAAAGTGTGAATGCATGTCTGTAGCTTACGTCATGTATCGAGTCTTAGTTTATAGTTTATTGTATGTGATTGTATATATTCCGTTATGAAGTAAATGGAAATCTATGTAACAAGTCCATTCGTACAGATGGAGTCCATCCGCATGGATGGACATATAAGTCCGTTCGTACGGATCTGTTGATCTGCTCCTATTGGGTTCGCACGGATGGACTAGGTCTATAAATAGGAAGTCAGGGGTCTTCATTTGTAAATCAGTTTATATCAATGAAAGAATTGTTCAATCGTATCTCTGTGATAATGTTCACCTACTACACGGATTCCACACGTGATACTAGGATATAGCAAGCCGGTCGGAGCGTACATAGAGCCGAAACGGTCCTCACAAGTGGTATCAGAGCATGGAGACCGGTTTTGAGGACAGAGATCACTTGATACCAGAGATTTCAGAGAGATTCAATCCGATTTGAATCTGATTTCTTCATTCTTCAACTCATTCTTCTTTTTCACATCTTTCTCATAATTTAAACTCAAAATTAACGTTGAAGCCGTCGACAAAATTGCGTAAATTTTTATCATGTTGTGCGAAATCAGTGATTAATCAACCCTAAGAAAATTCAGATCAAAATTCGACTTAATTCACATAAAAATCTTGAAAAAACCATGAAAAACGCAACTTAGGTGTTCGCAGTGTGCATCCGCACGGATTGACATTCTCAATCCGCACGAACCTACTGATCAGTTGTGATTTTTGAGAGATTTAAGTGCATCCGCACGGATCAGCATTCCTGATCCGCTCGAATCAACTAAAACAATTTTTTTCAGGAAATTCAGTACATCCGCACGAATCAACTAAAAAATTTGAGTTTGAAAAATTGCTACATTCACACGAATCGACATTCTCGATTCGCATGAATGGAGTTTGTTTTTGTTTTCAATTTTGATTTGACCAAGTGTTAATTTTTGCAGGTATTCTTCGAAGATTTCAGCGTTGATAATCATGGAAAACGAGTTTTACAACGAGTTCTACGACGCGTTTACAACTTCGACAACACCCGCTACAACTTCTACTTCTAAGAATGTGTCGAATGTCATTTTCGAAACATTAAATGTTGATAATGCTTATATTACATACCAGAAACCACTGAAACTTATGAACATTGAAGACTATAGTAGGTGGACTGCTAGATTCGAAAACTGGTTGAAAGATTATGCCTATGAAAGTTGGAAAACGTTAAAAATAGGGTATTGATGCGTGTGAAGTGTTATATATATTAGGTGTATATTTTAAGCCCCTTTAACACTTATTTTTAGCCAAGTTTTAAATTTATAAAACACGATATTTTGCTAACACTAAACACACATATGGGCAAGTGCTCCCATCGTGAGCGTAGTATAGTGTTGGCAAGATACCGAGGTCGTCCAAGGACACAAGAGCTTTTAATACCGGTTTATCCTCAACGTCTAATCAAAATAAAAAGTTAAAAAAAAATGTTTTAAACTAAGAAAAATAAAAACTAACTAAAATGCTGAAAATAAAAATAAAAAGAAAAACAGATAGACAAGATGAATCACTTGGTTCCGACTCGTATCTAGTGTAACATTTGATTATTTCCGCACTTTTGCACATAATTAAGAGATTATCTTAGTTATTGTAGTAGGCCCCTCTTTTGAAGGTGACGTTACCCTCACCCCAGTAGTTTGAGTCAGCAAGGATACAATCTGATGCGTGTGAAGTGTCGTATATATTAGGTGTATATTTTAAGCCCTTTTTAACACTTACTTTAGCCAAGTTTTAAATTTATAAAACACGATATTTTACTAACACTAAACACACATATGGGCAAGTGCACCCATCGTGAGCGTAGTATAGTGTTGTTAAGATACCGAGGTCGTCCAAGGACACAAGAGCTTTTAGTACCGGTTTATCCTCAACGTCTAATCAAAATAAAAATTTTAGAAAAATGTTTTAAACTAAGAAAAATAAAAACTAACTAAAATGCTTGAAAATAAAAATAAAATAAAACAGATAGACAAGATGAATCACTTGGTTTCGACTCGTATCTAGTATAACCTTTGATTATTTCCGCACTTTTGCACACAATTAAGAGATTATCTTGGTTATTTTAGTAGGCCCCTCTTTTGAAGGTGACGTTACCCTCACCCCAGTAGTTTGAGTCAGCAAGGATACAATCCTAAAAGGGTGGATTATTGGAAGATAATGAATTAAGTTATTAATGCAGTATTGTGGTAGGCCCCGCTTTTGGCGGTGACGTTACCCTCGGCTAAGTAGTCTGAGTCAGCAGGGATACAGTCCTAAATAGCCGGGTTATAGTATTAATAGTAGTTAACTTATGAGGGGATCAAAGAGTTTGGACCCCCGCCATCCAATACCGTGAAGCATTGAATGAGGTCCTACTAAATTTGACCCAGGTCCATTGCAGGACCATTAAACGCTGAACAATGGCAAGACCTTTACCAAACCGTTCCCTTAACCCCCGACCAGGTAGCCAACATACCTCCATATAGATCGTGGAGATATGAATGGTGAAAATCCTTTATTTTATATAGACAGTAAAATAATGCCAAGACACCACGGAAAAACGATAAGGAAAGATCACCTTCAACATAAGTAACTAGTTATTAAAGTCATTAATACAAAACCAAATAAAAAGTGCAAAAGATTAGAAATAAAAAGTATTATACTAGACACTTTGTCTTCACCAAGTGATGTAAGAGACTTAGGCAAACATGGCCTTGATTGTCAAGAACTCTTACGATCAATCTTGGGCCCCGAGACGACTCACACACTCTACGATGGACAATGGATGATGGTGGTGGATGATGGTGTTGTGATGGTGGTGGGTGGTGGATGAAGTGTGAGAGAGGTGGTGTGCCAAGGGATGAGATGAAATGAATCCAAGCACTCCTATTTATAGGCTGAACAGAGAGCTGGGCACGGCCGCGTGCCTGTCTGACACTCTCTCTCCTCATTAATTGTAATTCGCAATTACAATAAATGCGCCTGCTGTACTTTCGACACGCCCCCGTGTCCGCTGGGCACGGCCCGTGGTGGGCAATAGAAGCTTCTAGAAGTTTGTCTTTTCTGCTGCTTCTTGGGCACGGCCCCGTGCTGGCTGAGCACGGGGCGTGTTCAGTCTTCTGACTTCTCTATTTTGCTTTGGAAGGTGCCGTTGAGGGGTCGGGCAGTCCACTAATGTTCCTTTCCTTGTATTTATGTTGGATTTAGCTGTCTTTTTGTTTCTTTTGTGTTTTTGAGCTCATTTAGTCCTGAAAATACAAAAGGAAGACAAAAACACTCTTTTTCCAATATTAGTACTTAAAAAGGGTTAGTTTTATGCCTCATTTGATGTAATTTATATGTTGCATTTTACACACATCAAATACCCCCACACTTGAACTTTTGCTTGTCCTCAAGCAAAACTCTTTAATATGTGGCTTACACTCCCAAATGGAATAGGTAGAAGAGAAGGTTTTGGGCTTGTCGTAGAGTGTCGGGATATCCAAGATCTTTTTGGGTTTTATTTTTATCTATTTACAATCCTATTCGTAATGATTTATTTAGAACGTTTCATAGGAGAAATTACTTATTTGGGCATAACATGCCTTTTTAAAAATTCTATTTATATACAAGTTCACATACCTCACGGGAGAAATCACTCACACTCGGCCGAAGGTGTATTTTTAGTGAATCACTCGAGAGCGGCATGGAACTTATTCCTACCATAGGCTTGCCAAGCAATCAATCCTTCTCCTTTTTAACTTTTATACCTTTGTAGATATCAAGAGGACTTTGTGGGTTAAGGGTTAGGCTTGGGTTAAAGGTAGGTGGTTGGGATAGTGGTTAGTGGTTAGTAGAAAAAGGGCGAAAAGCGTAACAAGTGTCGGTTTTCGTAAGACTTTCTATTTTTTATTTTGATGAAGCTTTTATTCAAACAAAGTTATTTTTGATGAACTTGTTTGTTTATTTTCTTTTTGCTTCATCATCAACATTTTTTTTTCATACGAAAAACCGAACTTGTTACTAAAACAAAGGGTTAAAAATAAAAAAGGTTTTGGTGGGTAAAAGGGTTTTCGGTTTGGGTGATGAAATGAAAAGGTTTAGGCTCAAAGGGGTTAACTAGGGGGATTTTTGGGTAGGTGGTAAAAGAAAAAAAGAAAAATAATGGTGTAGAAATGAAAAGGGTTAGTCCTAATGCCTCCATCATTTACTTACTCGGGTTTAAGTTGATAAGGACCGGGAATGTATCGTCATGGCAAGTTCTAGAGTTGTAAGAACCAAGCAGCTATTCACACAAGAAACGAAAAATGAGCATTTAGTCTAATGATATGTAATTGTATGCTCAATAAAGGCTCAAGACTCACTTTTGTGGGAATGGGTTTTTATGTGATCAAGTATATATAGTCAAATTTTAACTAAGTTTGCCATGCCTTTTCATAATTTTCTTATGTTGGTTCTTTTTATCACTACGCTATTGGTTGTAAATTTGTAAAAATATAACCTTTTTGAGAACTTGAATTTCCCGAGTTAAACCTAGACAAGTAAAAAAAATGAAATTTTTGAAAAAATTTGGGGTGATTAGCGGTTCCAATAGAGTTTTGTGTAAGGCTTGTATTTAGGACTTGCAAAATTCAAGGTTTTAGCATCCCCCCCACACTTAAATTACACATTGTCCTCAATGTGTCCCAAAAATAAATTTTTAGGTTGATTAGATGTGTAAAATAGTGTTTAAAAAGCAAAAATTTGTGTTACTGGGCACTGAACACGGCCCCGTGTTATCCGTGCACGGCCCCGTGTTCAAGTGCCAGTAACAAAATTGAAATAAGAAAAGCAGAAGTCTGGACACGGGGGCGTGTTGGTTGAACACGGCCCGTGTCCAGGTACCTGAACTGGGCGTTTTTCTGCAGGTGGTTCAGCACGGGGCCGTGTTGGTTGGGTACGGCCCGTGTTGAACCTTCTGGACTGGAGAGAATTGTCGGGTTGCCTTGTTCTTGTGCATGAGTTCATTTTTCTCGTTCCTCTTTTCATCCTTTACCACCATGAGTGTGTTTTATTCATTAAAAACCATCCAAGCTTTAAAAACCATCATTTCATTGAAATCATAGAGAGACCTTACATAGTCCTAAATTTAAACTAGATAAAACGAAGAAATAATAAACCATGGAGCTCTAGCCTCTACTTTATTTTAATTAGCAAAATTTCCAAGAAGTAACTAATCTTGGTTAGACAAGGCCTTTTTGAACTCCTTCTTCCGCGTGCGGTTCTCCTCATATGTCGGCAAGCCATTCTTCCACCTCCCTTGGAAGGAGAAAAGAAGGCTCATTGGCATTAGTTTGAGGAGTTTCAACTTCCACCGGGATCTCTTGTTGGTGTTTCACAGGAGGTTCCGCCGGAAAGTCTTCCCACCCGGTAGGGTTGTTGATTCCGAGCGCCAGGTTCCAATCCTGCTGAGGAAGGACTGGTTCCATCGGGGGTGCTACAAGAATATTTAACCTCTGGTGCAAGAGGTTAATTTCTTGGAAGCTGCTTTCAAGTCCCATCGTAAGATCGTTAATACGGTCGATTAGGACCTCCTCTACTGAAGTCATTTTGTCGAGAGCCTCCCTTAATGCTACCACATAGTGCACAAGTGTGGCCTCAATGGAGGGTCTCCTTCCTCTTCGGCTGTTTGACGAATGCACAGAAGATGTTTCGCTGTTTTCACTCGACATCCTACGAAAAATAAACTGAAAATAGTTTATTTAATGAAACAGTGACCGGACACGGCCCCGTGCTCATTGAGCACGGCCCCGTGTTCATCTTTCTGCAGAATTTCGGAGCAAGGAAACTTAGATTTTTTAAGTTATTTTCTGAATTTGTGGGGCCTTTTTAGCTTCTAATAACTTAAAAGAATGTTACATAACATGTTTTTACCAAGATTCCTTGAACAAAACTCATTAATCCCTACCACAAAGTTGGAAGAATTCCAAACTTTCAATGGTAGTTCTTGGAGAAAGATGGAGAAGAAGGAAATGGCTAAAAGAGGAAGGGACAAGATGGTTTGTTGGAACCTTCTTTTAGACTTACCTAGGATAGTTTGAGAGAAGATTCCTGCAAATCTCTGCCCCAAGTTGGTCCAAATGTGCAGAATTCTTGGCTACATTTACAGAAAATGACAGCATCCTGGACACGGCCCCGTGCCCAGTGGACACGGCCCCGTGTGCAGGTGGAGTTCTGACACAGTTTGTCCGTATTCTGACGTACTGATCAGAATGGAATCTTTTGATGGACACGGGGGCGTGTTGGCTGGACACGGCCCCGTGTCGAGGGACTGTTTTATGAAGTTGTCTAGTTTTTAAGGAACTTGTTAGTATCGGGTGGCTCCTGATTAGTTGGAACAACCCCAAAGTGCCTAAGATACCTTAATTGTCCTAGACTAAGGCGAGAACGCAAGAGGTTATCGGTGAGGGTAATTCCTATTTTCATTCTAGGTGGACAAGTCCAACCCTTTCCCGCGCTCTCGTTAAAGAAGGTGTATGCCGAATCGCTCAGGTCTATGTATGCATCGAACGAAGTCGATGGAGAGTCCTTCACGGCACAATCGACACAGGGACGACTATCGTCCAACTCTTTGCTAGGTACGAAGGTATTTTTGGGAGCAACGAGGTTGTCGAAATGCGGTTCCAGCATTTCGTCATGGTCATCGTCTTGGGGTGGATTAATAAAATCCTTCCTAAGCTCTTCTAACCAATTCAGAATTAGCTTTTCTAGTTGAAATAACTCATCAAGGAGCATTTCCCCTAGAATATCTGGCTGGGCGCATTCGAGGGAGAAATAGTGCTTATTTTTACTTTCGCCCCTCTTAAGGTTGTAAGAAGTCGGTGGGTCCATGTAGTGGGGCCTATAATTTAGAAAGTAGCATTCTACTTCTTCATGTTTGCCACCACATAATTGACACCACGTACCATAAGAGTGCCGAAAGTAAAAACAATTACTATCACTCATGTTTATGTCAGAAATTACCAACCGCTGGGATCTAACGGTTCTGTTTTCAGTAAGTGAATCTTGGGCACGGGGGCGTGTTGGGTGAGCATGGCCCCGTGTTCAGCTTACTATCTGACGTAAAACAGGATTGCCAGTTCCAATGATTGAGCACGGGGGCGTGTTCAGCGGGCACGGCCCGTGCTGAGCTCTGCAGAAGCTGAAAAACTAAGAAAATCCTAAAAAAAATAAAAAGAAAAATAAAAGATGATTAGGCCGTTGATTACTAACTTTCTTAAAATCCTTGTGTCCCCGGCAGCGGCGCCAAAAACTTGATGCGTGTGAAGTGTCGTATATATTAGGTGTATATTTTAAGCCCTTTTTAACACTTATTTTAGCCAAGTTTTAAATTTATAAAACACGATATTTTACTAACACCAAACACACATATGGGCAAGTGCACCCATCGTGAGCGTAGTATAGTGTTGGTAAGATACCGAGGTCGTCCAAGGACACAAGAGCTTTTAGTACCGGTTTATCCTCAACGTCTAATCAAAATAAAAAGTTTAGAAAAATGTTTTAAACTAAGAAAAATAAAAACTAACTAAAATGCTTGAAAATAAAAATAAAATAAAACAGATAGACAAGATGAATCACTTGGTTCCGACTCGTATCTAGTATAACCTTTGATTATTTCCGCACTTTTGCACACAATTAAGAGATTATCTTAGTTATTGTAGTAGGCCCCTCTTTTGAAGGTGACGTTACCCTCACCCCAGTAGTTTGAGTCAGCAAGGATACAATCCTAAAATGGTGGATTATTGGAAGATAATGAATTAAGTTATTAATGCAGTATTGTGGTAGGCCCCGCTTTTGGCGGTGACGTTACCCTCGGCTAAGTAGTCTAAGTCAGCAGGGATACAGTCCTAAATAGCCGGGTTATAGTATTAATAGTAGTTAACTTATGAGGGGATCAAAGAGTTTGGACCCCCGCCATCCAATACCGTGAAGCATTGAAGGAGGTCCTACTAAATTTGACCCAGGTCCATTGCAGGACCTCTAAACGCTGAACAATGGCAAGACCTTTACCAAACCGTTCCCTTAACCCCCGACCAGGTAGCCAACATACCTCCATATAGACCGTGGAGATATGAATGGTGAAAATCCTTTATTTTATATAGACAGTAAAATAATGCCAGGACACCACGGACAAACGATAAGGAAAGATCACCTTCAACATAAGTAACTAGTTATTAAAGTCATTAATACAAAACCAAATAAAAAGTGCAAAAGATTAGAAATAAAAAGTATTATACTAGACACTTTGTCTTCACCAAGTGATGTAAGAGACTTAGGCAAACATGGCCTTGATTGTCAAGAACTCTTACGATCAATCTTGGATCCCGAGACAACTCACACACTCTACGATGGACAATGGATGATGGTGGTGGATGATGGTGTTGTGATGGTGGTGGGTGGTGGATGAAGTGTGAGAGAGGTGGTGTGCCAAGGGATGAGATGAAATGAATCCAAGCACTCCTATTTATAGGCTGAACAGAGAGCTGGGCATGGCCCCGTGTCCGCTGGGCACGGCCCCGTGCCTGTCTGACACTATCTCTCCTCATTAATTGTAATTCGCAATTACAATAAATGCGCCCGCTGTACTTTCGACACGCCCCCGTGTCCGCTGGGCACGGCCCGTGGTGGGCAATAGAAGCTTCTATAAGTTTGTCTTTTCTGCGGCTTCTTGGGCACGGCCCCATGCTGGCTGAGCACGGGGCGTGTTCAGTCTTATGACTTCTCTATTTTGCTTTGGAAGGTGCCGTTGAGGGGTCGGGCAGTCCACTAATGTTCCTTTCCTTGTATTTATGTTGGATTTAGCTGTCTTTTTGCTTCTTTTGTGTTTTTGAGCTCATTTGGTCCTGAAAATACAAAAGGAAGACAAAAACACTCTTTTTCCAATATTAGTACTTAAAAAGGGTTAGTTTTATGCCTCATTTGATGTAATTTATATGTTGCATTTTACACACATCACAATCCTAAAAGGGTGGATTATTGGAAGATAATTAATTAAGTTATTAATGCAAATTATGGTAGGCCCCTCTTTTGGAGGTGACGTTACCCCCGACTAAGTAGTCTGAGTCAGCAGGGATACAGTCCTAAATAGCCGGGTTACAGAATTAATAGTAGTTAACTTATGAGGGGATCAAAGAGTTTGGACCCCCGCCATCCAATACCGTGAAGTATTGAAGGAGGTCCTACTAAATTTGACCCAGGTCCATTGAAGGACCTCTAAACGCTGAACAATGGCAAGACCTTTACCAAACCGTTCCCTTAACCCCCGACCAGGTAGCCAACATACCTCCATATAGACCGTGGAGATATGAATGGTGAAAATCTTTTATTTTATATAGACAGTAAAATAATGCCAAGACACCACGGACAAACGATAAGGAAAGATCACCTTCAACATAAGCAACTAGTTATTAAAGTCATTAATACAAAACCAAATAAAAAGTGCAAAAGATTAGAAATAAAAAGTATTACACTAGACACTTTGTCTTCACCAAGTGATGTAAGAGACTTAGGCAAACATGGCCTTGATTGTCAAGAACTCTTACGATCAATCTTGGATCCCGAGATGACTCACACACTCTACGATGGACAATGGATGATGGTGGTGGATGATGGTGTTATGGTGGTGGTGGGTGGTGGGTGAAGTGTGAGAGAGGTGGTGTGCCAAGGGATGGTTTGAGCTTGAGCCAAGCACTTCTATTTATAGGCTGAACAGAAGCTTGGGCACGGCCCCGTGTCCAGTGGGCACGACCCCGTGTCCACATCCTTCTCTTTCTTCATTAAATACAGTTTTGTCTTTTTAGTTGACCACGCCCCCGTGTCCGCTGAGCACGACCCCGTGGTGCAGAAGAATCTTTGTACTATGCAGATTTGCTGGATTGTGCGAATCTTATAGTTGACCACGGCCCCGTGTCCACTGAGCACGGCCCCGTGGTGGGCAATAGAAGCTTCTACCACTTTGTCTTTTCTGCTGACACTTGGGCACGCCCCCGTGCTGGCTGAGCACGGGGCGTGTTCAGGCTTCTGATCTCTTGTTTTGCTTGGGAAGATGCTGTCGTGGGGTCGGGCATGTCACGTCTTGTTCCTTTTCTTGTATTTATGTTAGATTTTGATGTCTTTTTGCTTCTTTTGTTAATTTGAGCTCATTTAATCCTGAAAATACAAAAGGAAGACAAAAGCACACTTTTTCCAACATTAGTACTAAAAAAGGGTGAGTTTTTATGCCTCATTTGATGAAATTTATATGTTGCATTTTTAACACATCAAATACCCCCACACTTGAATCTTTGCTTGTCCTCAAGCAAAACTCTTTAATATGTGGCTATTACACTCCCAAATGGAATGGGTAGAGAAGAAGGTTTTTTGGGCTTGTCGTAGAGTGTCGGGATTTCCAAGATTCTTTATTTAATTTTATTTTTATTTATTTACAATCCTATTCGTCATGATTTATTTAAAATTCTATTTATATACAAGTTCACATACCTCACGGGGATCACTCAACACTCGGCCGAAAATGTATTTTTGTGGATCACTCGAGAGCGGCATTGGAACTTACTCCTACCATAAGCTTGCCAAGCAATCAATCCTCCTCCTTTTTCACTATTATACCTTTGTAAATATCAAGAGGACTTTGTGGGTGAAGGGTTAGGCTTGGGTTAAAGGTAAGTGGTTGGGTTAGTGGTTAGTAAAAGGGCGAAAGGCGTAAAAAGCGTCGGTTTTCGTAAGACTTTTTTTTTTTTAAGTTTTTATTTTGATGAAGCCATTATTCAAACAAAGTTATTTTTGATAAACTTGTTTGTTTATTTTTCTTTCGCTTCATCATCATCAATTTTTTTTTGAAAGTCATAAGAAAAACCGAGCTTGTTACTTAAACAAAGGGTTAAAAAATAAAAAAAGGTTTTGGTGGGTGAAAGGGTGTTTGTTTTTGGGTTTTCAAATGAAAAGGTTTAGGCTCAAAGGGGTTAACTAGGGGGATTTTGGGTAGGTGGTAAAAAAAATGGTGTAGAAATAAAAAGGTTAGTTTTAATGCCTCCATCATTTACTTACTCGGGTTTAAGTTGGTAAGGACCGGGAATGTATCGTTGTGGCAAGTTCTAGAGTTGTAAGAACCAAGCGGCTATTCACACAAGAAACGAAAAATGAGCATTTAGTTAAATGATATGTAAGTGTTTGCTCAATAAAGGCTCAAAACTCACTTTTGTGGGAATGGGTTTTTATGTGATCAAGTATATATAATTAAATTTTAACTAAGCTTGTCATGCCTTTTCATAATTTTCTTATGTTGGTTCTTTTTATCACGACGCTATCGGTTGTAAATTTGTAAAAAATATAACATTTTTAGAACTTTGAAATTCCCAAGTTAAACCTAGACAAGTAAAAAATGAATTTTTTTTTTTGAAAAAATTTTGGGGTGATTATCGGTTCCAATAGAGTTTTGTGTAAGGCTTGTATTTAGGACTTGCAAGATTCAAGGTTTTAGCATCCCCCCCACACTTAAATTACACATTGTCCTCAATGTGTCCCAAAAATGAGTTTTTAGGTTGATTGAATGTGTAAAAGTGGGTTAAAAACAAGATTTTATGGTACTGGGTAGCTGAACACGGGGTGGTGTTGGCTGAGCACGGCCTAGTGTCCAGACTGCCAGTACCAAAAGTAAACAGAAGGCTGGGCACGGGGGCGTGTCCAGTGAGCACGGCCCCGTGTCCAGGTACCTGAACTGGGCATTTTCCACAGAACCTCGGGCACGGGGCGTGTTGGGGTGAGCACGGCCCCGTGCTGAACTTGCAGTAATGAAGAAAAATCATCGGGAGGCTCTGTTTTTGTGTATGGGGTGTTGGTTCAAGCTTCCCTTATCATCCTTCACCATCCCGAGTGTGTTTTATTCCTGAAAATTAAAAACTAAACTAGAAAACATAAAGGTTAATCTAAACTAAACTATGGATAGTTCCGCGGAATGCCTCCGTGGTGCGCCACGTTTATAAGGGTCCTTGGCTAGACCCACTTTATCAGGTGGTTCTGGCTCATCTTCAATTAGGGGGTCGTCATTGCCGAATGGATATTTCATTGATCGCTCAAAATCGACACTCTTTTTAAATGCCCCTAATTGAAGAGGTAGATTGTTGAACTTCCGGTTTTTCAAAGCTTCGTGAGTTTTTACAAATGGTCGTCCCAACACTAGAGGAGCGTCATCGAGGATGACAAAGTCGGTCGGGATTACCATCTGATTTGTTTGAACCAAGACATCCTCAACTATACCGGTTGATTTTATTACTTTCCGTTTGGATAGAAAAATGGGTATTTGAAGTGGAGAAAAATCACTAATACTTAATTTTTAGAAAATGTAGTTAGGCATTATGTTAACACAAAGATCTTTATCGATTGTGACATTACTAATAAACGAATTTTGAAAGAAACATGGAACCGGTGTAATGTTAATTTCAAATGGGTCTTCTTTTATTAGTGAGGTTTGATCATTAGTTAACTTCACACTTACCATTTCGTCAATTTTAGTGTTAGTGTTTAACTCTTTTAAAAACTTAGCATGAGTGGGTACTAAACAATGATTTTCAAAAGAAGGTGACAAGAGATTAATTTCTTCAAAATTAGACTCTTCTTGAATTTTAACGTTGTCGGACTCACCTTTTTCGTTGTTTAACTCATGTGTCGTTTTTTCACTTATTTGTTCTTCCATTTTTACACTTTCAGTTATCTCTTCCTTTTTTAATTCTTCTCTTGCACGGGACTCCTCTTCCCTTGCGCGAGATTCTTTTATACAACGATCGATAACTCTAATGTGTTCTAATATCCTATCGGTCACTTCGGTTATAGAAAAAGAATCGGGATTTTCAAAGCTTGAATCCGGTTGTTCGATCCTTTGTTCCTCATAATACCCATATGAAGTAGATGGTTCGCACCATTGTTCTTCATTGTAAGCATATGATGGATAAGGTTCGTAATTTTGTTCTTCGTAATACTCGTATGAGGTGGGTTGTTCACGCCATGGTTCCTCATAGTAAGTATACGAAGGTGGTGGCTCATATCTTGGTTCCTCAAAGTATGAGTATGAAGGCTCATACCTTGGTTCATCAAAATATGAGTATGAGGGAGGAGGTTCATACCTTTGGTCTTCATAGGATGTGTATGAAGTTGATGGCTCGTACCTGGGCTCCTCATAGTAGGTGTATGAATTGGATGGTTGATATGAGTGACTATTTTGAACCGAGCGTGTGTTACGACAATTAGTGCAATAGTTACCCCTATAATCATCCTCCTCATAGGTGTAGTTGTAACCTCCTGAGTATTGATCCATAAGAATCACTCAGCAGACCACAACCAAGTCCCGAGATCAGAAAATAAAAAGAAAAACAGAAACAGAGGCTGGAAACGGTCCCGTGTTCAGTGGACACGGCCCCATGTTCAGAATCTGTATCTGGGCGTTTTAATTAAATTTACTGATTTCGTTGAGCACGGGGCGTGTTCAGTGAGCACGGCCCGTGTTCAAGCTTCTGTTACTGGGTGTTTTATGAATAATATGCAACACGGCCCCGTGTTCAGTGAGCACGGCCCGTGTTCAACCTACTGTAAATGCAAAACTAAACTAAAATGCAGAAAAATGTGGGCCCGTTTTGAAAAGGTTTTAAAAAACTGATTAGGCCGTCGATTTTAAGCTTTCCTAAAATCCTTGTGTCCCCGGCAACGGCGCCAAAAACTTGATGCGTGTGAAGTGTTATATATATTAGGTGTATATTTTAAGCCCCTTTAACACTTATTTTTAGCCAAGTTTTAAATTTATAAAACACGATATTTTACTAACACTAAACACACATATGGGCAAGTGCACCCATCGTGAGCGTAGTATAGTGTTGGCAAGATACCGAGGTCATCCAAGGACACAAGAGCTTTTAATACCGGTTTATCCTCAACGTCTAATCAAAATAAAAAGTTAAAAAAAATGTTTTAAACTAAGAAAAATAAAAACTAACTAAAATGCTGAAAATAAAAATAAAAAGAAAAACAGATAGACAAGATGAATCACTTGGTTCCGACTCGTATCTAGTGTAACCTTTGATTATTTCCGCACTTTTGCACTTAATTAAGAGATTATCTTAGTTATTGTAGTAGGCCCCTCTTTTGAAGGTGACGTTACCCTCACCCCAGTAGTTTGAGTCAGCAAGGATACAATCCTAAAAGGGTGGATTATTGGAAGATAATTAATTAAGTTATTAATGCAAATTATGGTAGGCCCCTCTTTTGGAGGTGACGTTACCCTCGACTAAGTAGTCTGAGTCAGCAGGGATACAGTCCTAAATAGCCGGGTTATAGTATTAATAGTAGTTAACTTATGAGGGGATCAAAGTGTTTGGACCCCCGCCATCCAATACCGTGAAGTATTGAAGGAGGTCCTACTAAATTTGACCCAGGTCCATTGCAGGACCTCTAAACGCTGAACAATGGTAAGAGCATTACCAAACCGTTCCCTTAACCCCCGACCAGGTAGCCAACATACCTCCATATAGACCGTGGAGATATGAATGGTGAAAATATTTTATTTTATATAGACAGTAAAATAATGCCAAGACACCACGGACAAACGATAAGGAAAGATCACCTTCAACATAAGTAACTAGTTATTAAAGTCATTAATACAAAACCAAATAAAAAGTGCAAAAGATTAGAAATAAAAAGTATTACACTAGACACTTTGTCTTCACCAAGTGATGTAAGAGACTTAGGCAAACATGGCCTTGATTGTCAAGAACTCTTACGATCAATCTTGGATCCCGAGACGACTCACACACTCTACGATGGACAATGGATGATGGTGGTGGATGATGGTGTTATGGTGGTGGTGGGTGAAGTGTGAGAGAGGTGGTGTGCCAAGGGATGGTTTAAGCTTGAGCCAAGCACTTCTATTTATAGGCTGAACAGAAGCTCGGACACGACCCCATGTCCACATCCTTCTCTTTCTTCATTAAATGCAGTTTTGTCTTTTTAGTTGACCACGCCCCCGTGTCCGCTGAGCACGACCCCGTGGTGCAGAAGAATCTTTGTACTATGCAGATTTGCTGGATTGTGCGAATCTTATAGTTGACCACGGCCCCGTGTCCGCTGAGCACGGCCCCGTGGTGGGCAATAGAAGCTTCTACCACTTTGTCTTTTCTGCTGACACTTGGGCACGCCCCCGTACTGGCTGAGCACGGGGCGTGTTCAGGCTTCTGATCTCTTGTTTTGCTTGGGAAGATGCTGTCGTGGGGTCGGGCATGTCACGTCTTGTTCCTTTTCTTGTATTTATGCTAGATTTTGATGTCTTTTTGCTTCTTTTGTTAATTTGAGCTCATTTAATCCTGAAAATACAAAAGGAAGACAAAATCACACTTTTTCCAACATTAGTACTAAAAAAGGGTTAGTTTTATGCCTCATTTGATGAAATTTATATGTTGCATTTTTAACACATCAGGTATACACCTCCAATAACTCCTCAAGGTGCTAGAATCCCATTTACCGCATTGGGAAAAACTGATCAAGATAATTTCTCACACGAACAAAAAGCGATAGCACATATACATCAATCTGTTAGAGATGATATCATTTTGTTATTTCAATATGATAACACATCGAAAGGATTGTTTGAAGCTTTAAAGAAAAAGTGTACAGGTGGGCAAGAGATAGTCAAAAACAAAAAATCATTGCTGAAAAAGGAATTCGATTACTTTAACTTCATGAAGGGAGAAAATATTCGCTAGATGATTGAACGGTTTTATCATCTGAAATTGGAATTGGAAAGGTCTGGTATTACAAAAGACAATGAGGAAAACAATGACAAGCTGATTGAAGAAACACTGGATAAATGACCGGAATCAAATTATCCAGGGGGTAAGGTTCTGCATAAAAAGGGTTGGTTATCTCTCGTCTGAATCAAAGGGATGGACCTTCTTCTCCAACGAATACTGCAAAACAGAGCACTGTTAGTCTCGTCACGGGGAGAAGGGAGGTTCTCTCCGTGACCACACTCCGGCGTGAGAATAAGTATGTGTTTATGAAGGAGAAGAAGTATTAGTGAAGTGAGTGTAACTTGAAGTTCATACCTGAATTACTCTCATATTTATAGCCGGGATTTTGGGCGGGAAAACCTGTTATTGAAATGTTAATGGAAGATACTAACTCCGTAAGCGGTTATTTCCTTCCCCGTTAATCTTCTTGATCTAACGTGAAAGCACACGGATCGCCATTCGGATCAACGGCCGGGGTGTTGCCACGTGGAAAGTGGGCAAGTGGAGGTTTCTCTCGAATTCCATGCTATCATCGTGATTTCAGGGTGGCCTGGGATGATGACACGTGTCCCAGACGGTTATAACCGTCTTGGTGGTGCACGATTAAGTCTTCCAGAAGATTATTGCCATAATCCGGTGTGACTCCTTATCGTGTGGTATCAGTTTAGTAAATAATATCTAAGTCTGGGTTTTATTTAAGCAGAAGTGCTTGTTGGGATTTGTATCCCTTTGTTATGGAGAATCGGCGCAAGGACTTATAATTTTCCTTTTAGCGCGCAGGTGTTTTCTGTTGTTTTTCTTCTAAACTCTTTTTGTAGGACCAGTGCGCGGCCACGCAAGGCCAAAAGAGGGTTAAAAGATAAGGTTGTGGTATGTTCCTAAGTACTTAATATGAGGTTTTAGGGACCTTACCCCTTCACTGATTGATGCATTGCCTAAAGAAGATGATTGGAAATATTATGTCATGATTTTGAAAAACAGTTTGAAAATGTAGGAGGTAAGTCTAGACTATGACAACTCTCAAAATTCCGGGTATCCGTACGATTATTAAATAATGATTAGTGCTTAATGACTGTGCTGAATTACAATTAATTACTTGAATTGCTTTCTGATTAATGCCTTATACATACATGTGCATCACATATTGCAAATGACATATCATCATTGCATGCAAACTTTGTTGATTCGAATGATGCACGAAACACCGGCAGCACAGTTATCAGACAAATCAGAAAAATGCTGACGGAGTTCAATAAATAGACAGACATTGTATTGAGACACAGAATGAGCCAGAAACCAAGAGTTACACTAGAATAGTGTGTAGGAAAGTAAGGATCACAAAACAACCTTCCTAGAGATAGTTTAAGTGCCGGAAAGTGCCTAAAACTCACATAAACTACAGAATTCTGTAGAAAATCACCAAAATCAACATTTAAACAATCTAATATCATGCAGAAATATGGTTAAATGGTTCTGAATGCTTTCCTAAGTGTCGGGAATCAAAACTGTCACGAACGGTAACATAAAGCACACTAAACTGCAAAGTTTAGCACCATAACGAACCGGTAACCAACCGAATAATCGGACACTACCCAAAACACCAAATTTTCACTAGAAGCATTGTTTTAACATTACCAAGCTAGTTATGGTCCCCGAACATCATAACACATCATATAACATCTAGTAACTAATACACCTAACCAAATACTTGAAATCTAACTATTGACTAACTAACTTAGTTGAAACCTAGCCTAAGCCCCCCCCCCCTAACCTATAATCGGCCAACATGAAGGCCCACACCAAGATTTTATTTTGATTAAATATTGGATCATGTTTCTACTTTATTAAACACTAAAACCATTGGAAAAACTCATGAAATGGATTATAAGTATAACCTTAGAGCACATAACTTCTCATTTCTCTAAACAACACACCCACACATCTTCTCCTTCCTCCTCTTCTAGTCTCGGCCGAACACCACCCCCACTCCATGATCATCATCATTCATCTTACATACATTCCACACATATACAAAGGTGTTAGAAGGTGCACAAGGAAGCGTGGAGCTTTCGGAAGCTAAAGGACCTTCACCATTTGCTTTTATCCACTTCATTTCTTCCGTTGATCATCCATAGCCTTGAGCTAGTAGTAAGAACACTATACTCTTCATTTTACATCATATTTTGTTGGCTAAAAGAAGATGCATGATGTTAATCTTGAAGATCACTAAGAATCAAGAATATGAAACATGAACATAAGCTTAAAATCATAAGAAATCTTGATGTTTATGTGTTATTATGCTTGTTGATTGTTGTTTTTGTTGTTGATCATCATATGATCTTGCTAGATAGTGATTAAAAACATAATCTAGCAAGATGAGAGGATGAAAAATGTAAGAGATCAATTGATCATCCTCACATAAGTCATGAACTTGAAAGAATAAATTGTTTTCTTGTTAAGTGATGATTAAAGTAAGATGTAAGACTTGTGGATCTAAGATTTCACGGATGATTTTTCAAGAAATTAAGTTAAAAATACAAAGTTTACTTAATCTTGGTTCTTAAAGAAATCAACCATGTTTTTAAAGGTTAAACAAGTGTAGAAACACATATGTAACAAGAAAAATCCCAGAAGAAGCATTTTTATAAAATGTGATTATAAGTTGTAAAGAACTATTTTCTTTAAAAATGATGTTTTTAAAGAAACAACCACACTTTAAAGGGTAACAAGACTTACTAAACACACTTGTAAGTTACTACAAATATTTGTAGATTTCAAGTTCATGAAGTAGTAGTTTATGCTTGTTTTGGCAAGATGGTAAGTATAAATTGATTTGTTGATGATTGTGTTGATTTACAAAAGAAAATGATATGCCATGAAGGCATGAAACCTCCATTTTTTAGGGGAAACTATGGCAAAATTTTCTAAAAATTTAAACACTTAGAAATATATTTTTGAACAAATATTTACAAGTATATTTTAAACCATGAATTTTCATATAAAGTTTGCCATAAATTTTTGTTACAGAAATTACAAATATTGGAGGTTGGTTTTTATAAATAAAAGTGACTAAATACGTATTTAGGAAATAAATATTTAGAAGTCACCATGTGTGTGATTATTTATATATTATGTGTACTAATTATATTATTTTAGTACTTGAAATAATATAACTCATCAAAATACCAAAAATTACAATTCAAAATATTACCAAAATTCCAACAGAACGAATATACAAAGAATACCCAAAATATTGGAGAGACCGAACAAAGGAATATAACTCACAAAATATTCCGAAAAACTAATTCAAAAGTATATTTTGGTAATTGGTATTTTGGACACAAAAAGAATGAAAATGTGATTTTTACAATTATTACAAAATATAGCATATTTTTTACAAGAAGAAAATATATTATTTTTGGTAAGTAAAAATATATATTTTCTTGGAATTATTAGAAGATATATTATTTTCGGATAAAATATATATTTTCTTAAACAAACATGAAATACAATATTTTTGGGGTGAAAGATATATTTTCTTAGATAAACATGAAATGCATTATTTTTGGATGAAAAATGGATTTATATATATTTTGTAAGTTGGACTTGAAAATATATTATTTTTTAAGTTTACACGAAAATACAATTATTTTTGCCAAAGAAAAAATTATAAATAATTTTTCCGAGTAATATTTAATAAATTATTTTTGCCAGAAAAGCTAATGCAAAAATTAAGTATAAGGATACTTAATAAACACAATAAAAATGCGTATTCTCGTACGTATAAATACACACCAGAATACACCACCGATACTTGGCAAAAATATACAAGTAAAGTTATAAGTATGAATACACCCATCCTTGGGAAAGATATACATGTATAAATACATAGAAAGAAACATGTTAAAGTATATTATTTTAACTATTATTCCAAAATTTAATAAATATAATTTAAGTTAGAATATTTATTATTTTAACAAATAATTATATAACTTGGGATAATGCTGAAGGCACAATGAAACGTAACTCAAAGACACTAATTAATACTAAGTCAAGGCACGACCCGCTCGTCTAATAGATCATAGTACGTTGTAGGTAGTCGTGTACACCAGGAGAAGCTTTGAGTTACAGTTGATTACGAAGAACGCAAAACCGTGAGTTCATGTCCCCCTTTTCTTTTAACTGTTTTCAGTTTTATAACTTCGGGGGTGGAGTACATGTTACAAACTATTTACAAACATTTACATGTGGTATGGTTAGCTAAGGAAAGGTACTGCTAGATCATGTGAGTGGTGGGTATAACGCTTAAGACCATTAATCCTCCTAGTAGGACCAAGGGACATGAGTGATAGATCTATTTGGGTGTAGCGAGCCCACACCCATGTGGACCGGGGTTGGCCTATGTGGTGACTATGTCTTCAAACTGAAGCCCGATGCAAAATCTGCTAGGTTTGAGCCTTCCTGCATCACGTCACACATATTAATGGCCTTGCAAACCATTAATGATCTGTTTTTCCTTGTTTGCTTTCATACCATGGGTTTTACAAATACATACTTACTTACAATGATTACAAAGTTTATTCGAGCACACACACTAAACACATGAACTCGCTCAACTTTTGTTGATGTTTTCAAACTACATGTATTTCAGGAAACTAAGTATGGATCTGGCGGGCGTTGAAGTTTTCAAGTGTTGTTTGGAATAAAAGATGTCATTCGGTGTCGTATGGTTTGGAGTATGTACCCTATCCTGGATAGGATACATATTTCAAAGCCTAGTTTTCATTAGTGTCTTTTATCGAGTCCTTATGGAACTCTAAAACAATTTAAATGGTATGTACCTTGGGTTTGAAGTCTATGTTTGGATTCTAAAACAATGTTGTTGTACTGCTTTAAAACTTAGTCAATGGATGAACATCTTTGGTTTTATCATATAGTTGTTTGTTATGGTTGAATGCAATGATATTAAGCAAGTCACACATAATCACGCTTCCGCAAAAGTCAGGGTGTGACATAGACACACTGATTGAGAAGTTGGAAGGTCATGAGCTGGAAATTAGAAAGCAAAACAAAACAAACAGCTCAAATTATCAACAAAATGTGAACTTGTATTACCGTGGACGCTTGCTATCAAATAATCCATAACCAAAGATTGGAACCGCATTCAGTGCTGAGAATTCCAATGATTCACCAAAAAGCACTCCTAGAGGTAGATTTTCAAGTAGTGGGTTTGGATACTCGAGTTCAAATTCTAACACTCAGTCATCGTCTGCATCAAATACTCAACAGAGTCAGAACAATTCCAATCCGAACGTGATTCAGTGTAACATCACCGTGAACTTGAACAATGCACAGAGTTTAAGTGCTGAGTCGGCGAAACAACAAATGGTCTTCTTGGCCTCTATTCTAGAATCGTATGAAAGTCTTGTTGCGGGCAAGATCGGTAACCCGAACATGACAAAAGAAGATTACGACCAAATCGACCCAGAGGAGATGGAATTGATAGACATTAGGTGGTGTATGGCGAGCGTGATAAGGAGAGTGCAGAGGTTCATGGAAATCACCGGTCGACAATGCGTGGGAGGTCTAAATTCGAAGCTTGGATTCGATAAATCCAATTTTACATGCTTTAAATGTAAGCAAAAAGGACATTTGAACTCGATCAAGATGCCGCTAGAGAGGTTGCATATGGATCTCTTTGGTCCCGTAAATGTCAAAAGCATTTCAGGATATCTATTCTGCAGAATCCGGAACTTAGTACACTGCAGTTTGTTCTCTAAAAGTGCTCATTTGCTGAAACATTAAGTCCATTCGCTGAAACAGAAGTACATCCGCAGAATCAGTCGCAGAACTACTTCATTTGCGTAGAATTTTGGTCATTCGTAGAATATTATTCATTCGTTGATTTCAGTTTCCATCCGTAAAACTGAAACAGCAGGTTTTTGGAAAGTATTACACATCAGTAGATTTGATATTCACGGATCTGGATCAGAGTGTTAGAAGTGTCAAATGGATTCATTGTACATCCATCATTTTGTTCACGAATCAACCATGAACTACATTCGCACGGTTCGACATTGAGTTTGGATATTTTGTGGGATGTTAAAATCAAATCTGTATATTCGTCTATCCGCAGATTCAAGTTTATTCCTTGTTTTGCCAACACTATCGACGTAACACTTTTCTCGGCGAATGACATTCTATGGTTGTAGTCTCGGATGACGAGATTGCACCAGAGCCGGAGATCTTTACATCAGATACTGAGAGCGACCCAGATATGCTATCAGACGACGGTGATGACTTTCAGCCATTCGTGTTGCCTGACTTTGAAGATGACTTACCGCTTGCTGATGGTATTCCAGACGAGGATCCTTTTCTCATTCCTGTTCCAGTTCATGATCATCTCATCATTGGACATCCTGATGGTGAGCACATCGTGGCTCCGATCCTCGATCATGTTCCTCTTGTGGTCATACCTCCCGAGGATTGGCCTTTCGACGATCTGGTTGATGATGACGTTGATTTGTTTGTTGTTGGTCCTCCTGTTGATACCCAGGGTGATGGAGAGATAGACGAGGATGTTGTTGTTGTCCCACCTCCTGAGATTCCTGTCATTGAGTTATCCTCTGATTCTAGTTTATCCCCTCTCCCAGATTCCTTTGAGTCTTTGACGTCTTCGGCTTTACGGGCGGTCGGATTACAGCGTTACGCTACTGATTCTGATGATGACACGACCATGTCTGTTGCACCATCTCCTCCACATGACCCCAAGCTTGATCTTGAGCTAGATTTTGTTTCTGTTGATCAGCCTGATGTTGCACCTGCTGATCCTGAGCCCATACCTGATCATGATCCTATTCCTTTTGGCGTACCTGACAATGCACCCCTCATACCCGATCTAGTTCCTGCACCCGTTGACCCTCCTGTTGTTGAGCCATTTGTTCCTGCACCCGCATCCTTTTCTTCCTGTGGAGTCTGACGTCCATCGCACTGACTTACCCATCGTTTTCCTTTAGGACATCCCTGCACCCCATCCAGGGGAAGGTACTTCAGGTCAGCACCCGTGTGACGATCCTTTTGTTTCAGCAGCTTTTCCACAGATCCCTCAGTCTGCACCGTTTGCTCCATTTACTTCTTCACCACTTGATGAGCCATTCCGATGGTCCCCACCGTATTCCATGCAGATCTCGGACCCATACCATCCCTCACATTTTGTTGGCTATACACAGGATGAGTTACATTATTTGCTTCAGCTTCGATATGAAGTTATGAGTCGCAGAGTCTTAGAGCTTGAGTCGACACCACGTCCTTTACTGTGTCCTTGTCAGCCTACTTTCATTCCCCCCTCATCCATCACCGTCTCCTTTTGCACGTCCACATGCTCCTCTTACTCCTTTTCCAAAGCTTGATGCTCGATTTCTTACGGTTGAGCAGCAGGTCCGTTATTTGCGTCGTCATGTGTGCAGTAAGTTTTTGGTCTTATGCAGATGCATTACCTGTGATGAGAGCACCACTATTGAGCTGAGCTTGTGAAGCCTTTTGGAAATCACTTTTGATTGTATGACTTTTGTAGATTGGAAGACTTGTTGGACAAGGGTAGTATGACCCTGTGTTCCTTTTGATATGATACACTTTGTGAAGCATGTAACAATATTTTGTGGTCGATGATTAATTAAAGCTCAATCGTCATGTTCTCATTAATTACGTTGTCAATCTACTTATTTATGTTATGATTGTGCTGTTGCTTGATTGTTTGATATGATGATTTATTATGTGTATATACATACGACCTCTAGACAACTATATACATTTCCTGAACAAATAAGACCTGACCAATTTGATCTCTTTCCTAAAAGATGCCTCCTCAAGAGATCATTCGGCTGCCCATGATCGAGGCAGAATTTCAAGCGCACATCACACAGGCCATCGCACGGTATGAGGTTCTTCGCTACAGACACAACGGAGGTACCTCAGGGAATAACCCACCTAACGGCTGTACCTACAAGCAGTTTTTGGACTGCAAGCCTCTGAACTTCGACGACACTGGAGGTGCCGTAGCTTTTGTGAGATGGGTCGAGAATACAGATTCTGTTTTGCGAATGAGCAAATGTACTCTAGAGCAACAAGTCATGTACATTTCTGGATTGTTTCAAGATGGGGCTCGATTATGGTGGAACCTCCAGGTTCAGATGTTGGGTGAGGCTGCTGCGTATGCTTTGACTTGGGATGAGTTGGAAGAGTTGATGCGCAGGGAATATTGTTCTCAGACGGAAATCCAGAAGCTGGAAATTGAATTCTGGAACCTGAAGATGGAAGGTCCAAAGGTGGTGGAATATGTGCAGAGACTTCATGATTTTTCGCGAGTTGTTCCATATCTGGTGGAACCAGAGTTTAAGAGGATAGGACGATTCGTGTGGGGATTGGCGCATCAGATTATGAGCTTGATGACGGCAACAATGCCTCCAACAACTATCGATGCGAGTAACTTAAGTGTGGCACTCACTAAAGAAGCAATTAGATTGGAAAAACTTTCAACCCCTGACGAGAAGAAGGAGACTCATGCGGAGTCATTCGGGAAGAACAAAAGGAAGCTCACTGATTTCCAAAAGGGTGCTCGGGAGAATAACAACAACAATGCAAAAAAGGGGAAATAGTACATGGGTAACCTGCCTAAGTGCGACAACTGCCTACTTCATCATGCTGGGCCAAGCAGGTATGGAAAAAGTGATGTATGTGGCAAAGTGGGGCATGCCAAGGAGACGTGTTGGTACGGTGCTGGACATGGAAATGAAGGTCAAGATGGTAGCGGAAATCACGGAGGAAACAACGACAACAACAACTATCAAGGCAGAAATGGTGATGATCAAGGAAGTGGCCAAGGTTCTTTTGACTGTGGCGACATAGGGCATTTCAGGAAGTATTGCCCTAAAAACAATTAGGCCGGTGGTAAGATTTACTTGGGGACTAAACCAAGATGTGATGAGTGCAAGTTTCACCATGAAGGTCGGTGTCTGAGGCCTAAGTGCGATAGGTGCGGAAAGGAAGGACACAACAAGGATGCATGTTGGGCGAAGTATCCCAGAAAAGGAGTAAATGATGACGACAACCAAGACGGAAACGATAGTGGTAGAGTTCCAGGCTGCTACAAATGTGGGGACGTGGGGCACTTTAGGAAGGATTGCCCTAGGAAGAATAACCAAGCTCGTGGAATAGTGTTCAACATTGGAGCTCGCGAAGCACACTAGGATCCGAATGTAGTCACTGGTACGTTCCCTACTAACCAACGCCTTGCATCTGTGCTATTTGATACAAGTACCGACTATAGCTTTGTATCTCTAGAGTTTAAGTATATACTTGGGTTAATTGCAAGTAAGTTAGATATCATGTACTCGATAGAGCTAGCTAATGGGAACCTAGGAGAAGCCAAATAAGTGATTAGAGACTGCGTTATAGAGTTTGGAGAGCGTGAGTTTTCATCAGATCTTCTGCCAGTTGAATTGGGAAGTTTCGACGTGGTAGTTGGAATGGATTGGTTGTCGAGTAACCGAGCTGAGATCGTATGTCATGAGAAGATTATCCGTATCCCATTGGTGAATGGAGAGACGGTCGTGATTCATGGGGAGAAGCAGGATACGCCTCTATGGATTATCAGTTGTTTGAAGGCACGGAAATTTTTGCGTAAAGGATGTGTTGCCTTCTTAGCTCATGTCGTGGAAAAAGAAGCCGAAGAATCAAAGTTCGGAGATATCCCTGTGGTAAGGGAGTATCCTGAAGTCTTCCTCGAAGACTTGCCAGGATTACCTCCTCAAAGACAAGTCGTATTCCACATTGACCTGGTTCCAGGCGCCGCGCCTGTAGCCAAGGCACCCTACCGACTTGCGCCTTCAGAAATGCAAGAGTTGTCAACGCAACTCCAAGGTTTGCTAGATAAGGGATTTATAAGGCCAAGCTTCTCGCCTTGGGGAGCTCCAGTTCTGTTCGTCAAGAAGAAGGGCGGTAGTTTTCAAGTGTGTATCGACTACCAGGAGCTGAACAAGCTAACCATCAAGAAATCGGTATCCCTGCCTAGGACTAATGATTTATTCGACCAACTACAAGGATCCAACTACTATTCCAAGATCGATCTTCGATCAGGCTATTGCCAGCTACGGAATCAGGAAGAAAGCATACCGAAGAACAGTGAGTCAACAATTTGTTTTTAGACATACGCTACCATTGTGTTTTATGCCTGGTACACAAATAGTTAGACTCAGAACACAAAACTTTGAGAATCTAGGAGACATGTACTTAGGACCTTTGGGAACTTATGTAAAAGCTCATTAAAAGCTATCACTTAGGAACCACGTCTATTAACTCGGGCAAACACCATTATGATTCGTATATGCTATTTTAGTTAACCGAACAAATGAAGTACTCAAAATTCTTATATTGAAATTTCCACTTTTGCTTCTAGCAAGTAGAATTTTGCATCTCTACTTGTCTTAATGGTAGTTGCATCACGACAATTTTCTTCACTAAAGCAAACATTCCTTTGTCTCGATACTTGATCATTTCTCCATTATAGCGAATACTCATTGTTTCATTTCTTGGAAATTCATATGTTACGCATGCACCATTTGTTATGCATGTGGTTTCGTTTCGAATAAGCGCTTCATCAAAGTTCAAATATTATTTTGCTAAATCTAATTATTGATTTGTGATTCGAATGACCTACATTATTGTACTTGTTGGCTCCTTTGCTATCAAGTCAACACACTTTCTTGAAACTTCTTTTCTTTCAAGTTACATAAATGGTTTATCCTTGTAACCATGCCGAAATTCTTTTATCGATACATACGTTTATTGTCAGATTGCGCTGAAACCAAGTTCAATTGCTTGAACTTGTCCATTTCGCATATTCAATTTAAGATACCATATGATGTATTGAGAGCATCATATTCAAATTCAGTTTTGCAAGTGTCTCTTTTGTACCAATTCGTAGTAGACGTGTTTGGTCTACAGCTCCATTGAAACGTCTGTTGGTTCCCACACCTTGTGGTGGTGTCTCGTTAATTTGAAGCATGCGCTAATCTCGTTTACGCATCTCATACACAGATTTAATTGTTTATTTATTGACTTGCTCTAAATCCGTTTTGTTTTATCATGGTTAAAGCAGTCTTAACACAATCGTGTGTTAAGACAATGGTAAATAAATTCACTTTATATCCCAGTGTACCTCCTAACGGTTCTTTCATTATTGATCGAATACTTTACAGTATTCATTATTTCTCATCTTCGGTCGAAAACAGTAGTTCTTTGATGTTCCATATTCAATTGAAAACCTTATGACATTGTTTAAATCATATCTTCAGATTTGTTTTAGTGCACTTTCATTTGATTTCAAACACGGTGAACTTGTTCGGTCACCGCTATTATTGAATTATGTCATCACGACACCTTGTGGTGTTGGTACAAACTTGTAGCTTGTGCTAATCATGGTCACCCGTTTCGCACGAAACTACACATACTTTTGTTTGACTTGTCATTCAAACATTCCTAATGCAACTACGAATTAAGACAATGATACACCATATTCGGTTGTATTTCATTCGGTGTATTCTCTAAATTCAATAATTTCAACACACTAATTTTATTCATTTAATTGTTCGGAAGTTGACGTATCATTTTCATGTCACTAATACCTTTGAGCTTGCTAATTCTGAGTTCATCTAGCGGATGTTATTGTTTCTAGAACTCATTTGCATATTGTAAACGATCGTTTGAAATTCTTTCGGTCAGAACTCCTCTTTTATCGAACCTCTGTGAACTAAGTCACACAAGGTTATACATCTATACATCTCGTATCCTTTGACATCAGATCCTGAAAACACATACCTTTTAACCAGTGGGTTCCTAATGTTGTAATATGCCCTTGGATTCACCTGATTAGAATAAGTTTTGATTCGGATTCGTGGTTAAGCACTTTGGTATTATTCATATCCATACGCGTATAACGTAACCCTAAGAAGTTAATGTAGTTTAAATTTCGAGGACGAAATTTTCTTAACAGGGGGAGAATGTGACAACTGTCAAAATTCCGGGTATCCTTACAATTATTAAATAATGATTAGTGCTTAATGACTGTGCTGAATTACAATTAATTACCTGGATTGCTTTCTGATTAATGCCTTATACATACATGTGCATCACATATTGCAAATGACATATCATTATTGCATGCAAACTTTGTTGATTCGAATGATGCATGAAACACCGGCAACACAGTTATCAAACAAATCAGAAAAATGTTGACGGAGTTCAGTAAATAGACAGACATTGTATTGAGACACAGAATGAGCCAGAAACCAAGAGTTGCACTAGAATACTGTAGGAAAGTAAGGATCACAAAACTGCCTTCCTAGAGATAGTTTAAGTGCCGGAAAGTGCCTAAAACTCACATAAACTGCAGAATTCTGCAGAAAATCAGCAAAATCAACATTTAAACAATCTAATATCATGCAGAAATATGGTTAAATGGTCCTGAATGCTTTCCTAAGTGTCGGGAATCAAAACTGTCATGAAAGGTAACATAAAGCACATTAAACTGCAAAGTTCAGCACATTAAACCGGAAACCAGCCGAACAACCGGACACTACCCGAAACACCAAATTTTCACTAGAAGCATTGTTTTAACATTACCAAGCTAGTTATGGTCCCCGAACATCATAACACATCATATAACATCTAGTAACTAATACACCTAACCAAATACTTGAAATCTAACTATTAACTAACTAACTTAGTTGAAACCTAGACTAAGACCCCCCCCCCCCCCACCTATAATCGGCCAACATGAGGGCCCACACCAATATTTTATTTTGATTAAATGTTGAATCATGTTTCTACTTTATTAAACACTAAAACCATTGGAAAAACTCATGAAATGGATTATAAGTATAACCTTGGAGCACATAACTTCTCATTTCTCTAAACAACACACCCACACATCTTCTCCTTCCTCCTCTTCTAGTCTCGGCTGAACACAACCCCCACTCCATCATCATCATCATCATTCATCTTACATACATTCCACACATATACAAAGGTGTTAGAAGGTGCACAAGGAAGCTTGGAGCTTTCGGAAGCTAAAGGACCTTCACCATTTGCTTTTATCCACTTCATTTCTTCCATTGATCATCCCTAGCCTTGAGCTAGTAGTAAGAACACTATACTCTTCATTTTACATCATATTTTGTTGGTTAAAAGAAGATACATGATGTTAATCTTGAAGATCACTAAGAATCAAGAACATGAAACATGAACATAAGCTTAAAATCATAAGAAATCTTGATGTTTATGTGTTATTATGCTTGTTAATTGTTGTTTTTGATGTTGATCATCATATGATCTTGCTAGATAATGATTAAAAACATAATCTAGCAAGATGAGAGGATGAAAAATGTTAGAGATCAATGGATCATCCTCACATAAGTCATGAACTTGAAAGAATAAATTGTTTTCTTGTTAAGTGATGATTAAAGTAAGATGTAAGACTTGTGGATCTAAGATTTCACGGATGAATTTTCAAGAAATCAAGTTAAAAATACAAAGTTTACTTAATCTTGGTTCTTAAAGAAATCAACCATGTTTTTAAAGGTTAAACAAGTGTAGAAACACATATGTAACAAGAAAAATCCAAGAAGAAGCATTTTTAGAAAATGTGACTATAAGTTGTAAAGAACTATTTTCTTTAAAAATGATGTTTTTAAAGAAACAACCACACTTTAAAGGGTAACAAGACTTACTAAACACACTTGTAAGTTACTACAATTTTTTGTAAATTTCAAGTTCATGAAGTAGTAGTTTATGTTTGTTTTGTCAAGATGGTAAGTATAAATTGATTTGTTGATGATTGTGTTGATTTACAAAAGAAAATGATATGCCATGAAGGCGTGGAAACTTCCATTTTTAGGGGAAACTATAGCAAAATTTTCTAAAAATTTAAACACTTAGAAATATATTTTTGAATAAATATTTACAAGTATATTTTAAACCATGAATTTTCATATAAAGTTTGCCATAAATTTTTGTTACAAAAATTACAAATATTGAAGGTTGGTTTTTATAAATAAAAGTGACTAAATACGTATTTAGGAAATATATATTTAGAAGTCACCATGTGTGTGATTATTTGTATATTATGTGTACTAGTTATATTATTTTAGGACTTGAAATAATATAACTCATCAAAATACCAAAAATTACAATCCAAAATATTACCAAAATTCCAAGAGAATGAATATACAAAGAATACCCAAAATATTGGAGAAACCGAACAAAGGAATATAACTCACAAAATATTCCGGAAAACTAATTTATAAGTATATTTTGGTAATTGGTATTTTGGACACAAAAAGAATGAAAATGTGGTTTTTACAATTATTACAAAATATAACATATTTTTGACAAGGAGAAAATATATTATTTTTGGTAAGTAAAAATATATATTTTCTTGGAATTATTGGAAGATATATTATTTTGGGAGAAAATATATATTTTCTTAAACAAACATGAAATACAATATTTTTGGGGTGAAAGATATATTTTCTTAGATAAACATGAAATACATTATTTTTGGATGAAAAATGGATTTATATATATTTTGTAAGTTGGACTTGAAAATATATTATTTTTGAAGCTTACACGAATATACAATTATTTTTGCCAAAGGAAAAATTATAAATAATTTTTCCAAGTAATATTTCTTAAAATATATATATTTTGGAAATATATATTGATGTATTTTTATTAAAGTTATTATTCCGGAAAAGCTAATACAAAAATTAAGTATAAGGATACTTAATAAACACAATAAAAATACATATTCTCATACGTATAAATACACACCAGAATACGCCACCGATACTTGGCAAAAATATACAAGTAAAGTTATAAGTATGAATACACCCATCCTTGGAAAAGATATACATGTATAAATACATAAAAATAAACAAGTTAAAGTATATTATTTTAACTATTATTCCAAAATTTAATAAATATAATTTAAGTTAGAATATTTATTATTTTAAAAAATAATTATATAACTTGGGATAATATTGAAGACACAATGAAACGTAACTCAAAGGCACTAATTAATACTAAGTCAAGGCACGACCCGCTCGTCTAATAGATCATAGTACGTTGTAGGTAGTCGTGTACACCAGGAGAAGCTTTGAGTTACAGTTGATTACGAAGAACGCAAAACCGTGAGTTCATGTCCCCCTTTTCTTTTAACTGTTTTCAGTTTTATAACTTCGGGGGTGAAGTACATGTTACAAACTATTTACAAACATTTACATGTGGTATGGTTAGCTAATGAAAGGTACTGCTAGATCATGTGAGTGGTGAGTATAACGCTTAAGACCATTAATCCTCGTAGTAGGACCGAGGAACATGAGTGATAGATCTATTTGGGTGTAGCGAGCCCACACCCATGTGGACCGGGGTTCGCCCATGTGGTGACTATGTCTTCAAACTGAAGCCCGATGCAAAATCTGCTAGGTTTGAGCCTTCCTGCATCACGTCACACATATTAATGGCCTTGCAAACCATTAATGATATGTTTTTCCTTGTTTGCTTTCATACCATGGGTTTTACAAATACATACTTACTTACATTGATTACAAAGTTTATTCGAGCTCACACACTAAACACATGAACTCGCTCAACTTTTGTTGATGTTTTCAAACTACATGTATTTCAGGAAACTAAGTATGGATCTGGCTGGTGTTGAAGTTTTCGAGTGTTGTTTGGAATAAAAGATGTCATCCGGTGTCGTATGGTTTGGAGTATGTACCCTATCCTGGATAGGATACATATTTCAAAGCCTAGTTTTCATTAGTGTCTTTTATCGAGTCCTTATGGAACTCTAAAACAATTTAAATGGTATGTACCTTGGGTTTGAAGTCTATGTTTGGATTCTAAAACAATGTTGTTGTACTGCTTTAAAACTTAGTCAATGGATGAACATCTTTGGTTTTATCATATAGTTGTTTGTTATGGTTGAATGCAATGATATTAAGCAAGTCACACATAATCACGCTTCCGTAAAAATCAGGGTGTGACATAGACACACTGATTGAGAAGTTGGAAGGTCACGAGTTGGAAATTAGAAAGCAAAACAAAACAAACAACTCAAATTATCAACAAAATGTGAACTTGTATTACCGTGGAAGCCTGCTATCAAATAATCAATAACCAAAGATTGGAACCGCATTCGGTGCTGAGAATTCCAATGATTCACCAAAAAGCACTCCCAGTGGTAGATTTTCAAGTAGTGGGTTTGGATACTCGAGTTCAAATTCTAACACTTAGTCATCGTCTGCATCAAATACTCAACAGAGTCAGAACAATTCCAATCCGAACGTGATTCAGTGTAACATCACCGTGAACTTGAACAATGCACAGAGTTTAAATGATGAGTCGGCAAAACAACAAATGGTCTTCTTGGCATCTATTCTAGAATCGTATGAAAGTCTTGTTGCAGGCAAGATCGTTAACCCGAACATGACAAAAGAAAGTTACGACTAAATCGACCTAGAGGAGATGGAATTGATAGACATTAGGTGGTGTATGGCGAGCATGATAAGGAGAGCGAAAAGGTTCATGGAAATCACCGGTCGACAATGCGTGGGAGGTCTAAATACGAAGCTTGGATTCGACAAATCCAAGGTTACCTGCTTTAAATGTAAGCAAAAAGGACATTTGAACTCTATCAAGATGCCGCTAGAGAGGTTGCATATGGATCTCTTTGGTCCCGTAAATGTCCAAAGGATTTCAGGAGACCTATTCTGCAGCATCCGAAACTTAGTACACTGCAGTTTTTACGCTAAAAGTGCTCATTTGCTGATACATTAAGTCCATTCGCTGAAACAGAAGTACATCCGCAGAATCAGTCGCAGAACTACTTCATTTGCGTAGAATTTTGGTCATTAGTAGAATATCCTTCAATCGTTGATTTCAGTGTCCATCCGTAAAACTGAAACAGCAGGTTTTTGGAAAGTATTACACATCAGCAGATTTGATATTCACGGATCTGGATCAGAGTGTTAGAAGTGTCAAACGGATTCATTATACTTCCATCATCTTGTTCACGAATCAACCAGGAACTACATTCGCACGGTTTGACATTGAGTTTGGATATTTTGTGGGATGTTAAAATCAAATCTATATATTCGCTTATCCGTAGATTCAAGTTTATTCCTTGTTTTGCCAACACTATCGACGTAACACTTTTCTCGGCGAATGACATTCTTTATATCTATTCATACACCACTTGTGTACTACCAACTATACTCTCGACAACGGATAAACTCTTACTACCGACCCCAAAACATTTTTGCATCAAGTTGAACACATCGATTGCAGCTACACTTTAGTATGTTTCCACGTCTTATCATGTTATGCATCATGAACGCCATAATTCTTATCCAACACTATTTTGCGCGAAACCTCACTTGGATGAATAACCCCCTTTACGTACGTTACTTAAGGAGCATTGAGCCAAGGATACCTCGGAGGTGAAGACTTCTTAAAGACTGCCATTAGAACTAGATATGACCAACACGAGTTCCTTGTCATAACGTTTGAATTAACCAACGCACCCACGGTTTTCATGGATCTCATGTGCTATGTGTGCAAACCCTACCCTGACAAATTTATCACTCATTTTCTTTGACGACATTTGAACCTACTCGGAGAGCCAGTAGGAACCTGAGCAGCACATACGCCTTACCCTGGAACTTCTACGAAACAAAAAAAACCTTATGCTAAGTTTTCAACATGCGATTTTTGACACCATGAAAGCCACTTTCGTAGCTCGAAAGAGTGCCACATACGAATAGAGAGATGCTCAGGGATCCACAATTCCAGCAATTGAAGGATAAGCTATGAGGTGCACCTATCCTATCATGTTCGAGGCACCAATGAATTCATTGCTTGTTATAGTACACCCACCCAAGTACTCGATTACAAGCTGAAGCAACGCGAGAAAAATCATTGCCTACGTAACACGACAACTTGAAATTCGCGAAAAGATTTACACTACCCACGACCTGGAACTGGGAATGGCAGCGTTTGCACTCAAGGTAAGGAGAACCTACTTTTACGGTACCAAGTTCTCGATTTACACCAATCACAAGAGTCTCCAGCATGTCCTCGATCGAAAGGAGTGACCATGCGGTAACACCGATAGGTCGAACTCCTAAAATGATTACGAGTGCGCGATCAGATATCACCCAGGCAAGGCTAACGTTGTAACCGATGCCCTCAGCCAAAAGGAAACTAAACTAAGCGTTTACGTGTGTTACAACTTACTATTCACTCAAATCTTCTGACTCAAATTCGAAACGCTCAGGTTGAGACACTGAAGGAAGAAAACCTTCTAGCTTAGTCCATGCGGGGCATGGAAAAGCAACTCGAACTCAAGGAAGACGACACTTACTACTTCATGGAATGTATATGGGTTCCATCCTATGGTGACCTACGAGAGCTTGTGATGGACGAAGCACACAAGTCTCGACACTTGGTACATCCTAGTTCCGACAAGATGTATCATGATCTCAAAACCTTGTACTGGTGGCCTAACATGAAAGCTATCATAGCGACCTATGTTAACAAATGCTTGACCTGCGCTAGGGTCAAGATCAAATACCAAAAGCCATCAGGATTACTTCAACAACCGTAGATACCAACATGGAAATGGGAGCAAATTTCCATAGATTTCATCACTGGTTTACCCAAATCACAACGAGGGAACGACACCATCTGGGTGATCGTAGATCGACTGACAAAATTTGCACACTTCCTAGCGATCAAAGAAACCGACAAGTTTTCGAAACTTGCAAGCATCTATTTGAAGGAAGTAGTTGCTAGGCACAGAGTGCCAACCTCCATCATCTCTGATCGTAACCTGCTTTTTGCATCTGATTTGTGGCAAGCGATGCACATATCCTTTGGCTCGCGTCTAGACATGAGCACTACTTATCACCCGCAAACAAATGGTCAGATTGAGCGCACCATCCAAACCTTGGAAGACATGCTGCGAGCGTGTGTTATAGACTTTGGTAACGGCTAGGAAAGACACCTTCCTTTGGTGGAATTCTCATACAACAATAGTTACCACACCAGCATTAATGTTGCTCCGTTCGAGGCTTTCTACGGACGGAAATGCCAATCACCTCTATGTTGGGCTGAAGTTGGCGCCAGCCAAATCACTAGCCCAGAATTCGTACTCGACACAACGGAAAAGATTGCTCAGATCAGACAACGAATGGCGGTAGCTCGTTACCATCAGAAAAGCTACACTGATAAGCGTAGGAAACCAGTGGCATTACAGGTTGGAGATCGAGTTTTGCTGAAAGTTTCACCTTGGAAAGGTGTGGTTCATTTCGGCAAACGGGGCAAACTTAATCCACGTTATGTCGGACCCTTTGAAATCACTGAGAAAATCGGCACAATGGCGTATAAATTGAACTTGGCAGAAGAGCTCAGTTGTGTACACAACGTCTTTCACATTTCAAATCTCAAGAAGTGTCTGTTAGATAAGACTCTCATTGTTCCTTTCAAGGAACTTACGATCGATGACTAGCTACGCTTTGTCAAGGAACCGGTGGAGATCATGGACTGGGAAATCAAAACCCTTAAACTTAGCAAGATACCTATAGGTCGAGTTCATTGGAACTCATGTCGTAGCCCAGAGTTTACCTGGGAATGAGAAGACCAAATGATGCGCAAGTATCCTCAGTTTTTTATGAAAGTTGCATCCAGTACTGAAGCAACTACTGAATTTCGGGACAAAATTCCAAACCAACATGGAGATGATGAGACACCCCATGAAAACGCTCAACCAAACTAGCTTCCCCAGTGAATGTTTGCTAAATTTAGGGATGAAATTTCTTTCAACTTGGGGATAATGTGACATCCCGTATTCTCGGGTTAACGTTGTTAACCCTTCTATTAAATTATCATTTGTTACATGCAATTTGTTTTATATGTATACATATACGCGACATGTAAATTGGTAACGGTCATGCGTAGTTATTTCACGTACTCATAGACACTTGATTTACGTGTGCAAACAAGGGATAACTTACCCGATAACCAAACTAGTTGAGAGGAACTCATGTAACCCAACTATAAGAACTAACCTACAATTCCTCTACCCAAGTTGTATGTCACACCACGATTTCCACGTGTCACCGGTGGGCCCGGTGGGGGAGTGTCGTGACGTGGTTGGCAACGTAATAGTCAAACAACACAATATAATAATGCACAGCGGAAGCAATTTAAAAATAAGATACAACCGAATTTATTTATTGTAATCAAAGTCACAATATCCGGTGTTTATCCACAGAACGGATCGAAACAAAATAACAATTATGGTTCAACAGACTTCTGGCATCCTAAGCTTGCGAGACTTTTATTGATGCTTAGGAGACAATCCAGCAAATTTCGTTTAGTACCTGCATTCAGTCTTTGTGGGAAAATACGTCAGTTTACACTGGTAAATACATTCAACTGACTCATTTTGGAAAATGATTGAAAATTGGTTTGGATGCACATGGCATAAACATTTTTATTTAACTTGGGAGAATTATTTAATATTATAATCTTGTGAACGAATTACATGTTACTTATGCGTTCAGTAGCCCGAATCTAGTCCGGGTTAAAGATCAATAGACACACCACTATAATGAGTTATACACGGACGATGTACGCCTACACCCCGTGCTCAGGTCGTGGCCAATCTCGTAAGATGATGCCAGGGATATCCGGGACATGGTCATTAACCCCCCAAAGGCTGTAAAGTAAACAAGACTGTTTAAAATGAGCCGATCAAATTATTCAACTACCCACTAAGCGTGGAGATTTGATGCCCGATCAAGCGGTACGCTATGTACCGTAACCCAAGCCCGTATAGGGAAGATAAGTTAAAAGTATTTACCTGATGCAAGTATAAATCACAATAAGCAGAATGCACGTAGCTTTTACTGTTTCTCCTAATCTGGAACGAAGGTTTAATATAACCTATTAGAATTCTAACAGGTCTTTTATTAAGCTTAAGCTTAGACCGGCTAGTTTCAGGATACGGTTCGTACGCACGATTAAGCGAAGACCGGATAGAATGTGATTCAGACCCGACAAGTTTGAAGACTTGTTTAATATGGGTTTATTATTCACATTCTGGATTTTGAGATAAAACCGTTAAGGTTTGACCCGTTTCGGCTAATTTATGTAAACTTGTTACATAAACCGAGCCGAACACGTAATATGCGTAACGGGTATCCGTAAGAGCCATATACAGGTTTCCTAAGTTAATATGCTTCAAATATGTTGTAGCATCAGTAGGATGTCTTTCGTTATGCCCCGAACTAATTTAAACACAAACTATGCCCCGTAGGGGTAGTTTGGTCATTTTAAAGTTTGTAAAAGAGTTTAATTGTTTAACTGAGTTACAGGTCTGATGTAAACAGCAAACATACTCATTTTGATGGGTTATAACAGTAGGCTAAGGCATATATGTGAAACTTATCATTTTTAACCAAACTAGGCCCCGTAGGGGTATTTTGGTAATTTCACATAAGCCGAAAAGCTCAAAACTGAAGTCTGATTTTATCAGCCTTTGCTTACTGTTAAAATATCATAATTTGCCTCTTATATCAGTAGGTATCAACCCGGGTATGTCCAATATGATTTGAAAACATATTATGCGTTAAAAACGCTAATTAAGGCGATTAAAGGCCATTACCGGGTTCGATACTTAAATCTGACATTTTTATATTTCCAGAAGGCTTAAAATAATTTATTTATCATAACTAATCAGTAGCAAAAGGTTTGGAGTCGTTTAGATGTCTAAAACTCATTTTATGGCCCGTAAGGGCAAAACCGACAATTACCGAATTAAGCCTACGACTATGAGTTATGCTCAGCCTAAAATTAATTAAAAATCTTTAAAATTCCCAAAATAATATATTACATCAGTGGGTAATTCGTTTGATACCAAAAAGTATGTTTAATTAGGCTATACGCTAATTACGCCATTTTATTAACAAAAAGCACCGTAATTACGCTAATGAGCATAACTCTTAATCTACAAGTCAAACTGATGTCAAATTTTGCATACAAGTTTATATATCAGTATTTAAGGTTCCTACACTTTTACATTTTCATAATTCATGTTTTAAGGTAATAAGGGCATAACGGTCAACGTATGAGCAATTAACGGAAATATGCATATTAATTGGATAACTAGTGAACCAAGGTGTATGATCACAGAGGGTTGTTCTAACATGTATCCTAATCCAATTAAAGCTCTGAGGAATTTCTAAAATATGCCCAAACGGGTCAGAACTGAAAGTCAAACTATGTGACTTTCGGTTCCGAACCGGGTCTAAACAGGAAATGGTCGGGTTGAACATGTTTGGACATGTTCTTAAACTTATTACTAAGTTATAACAATAATCAAACAGGTTATATGTGATCTAGATAGCTAATTATGCATAAATGACATTTTAAGCATTATGTTGACTTTTTAAGTAAAGGTTTGACCCGACATTTGACCTGGTTAGGATGGTGATCAGGGGAAACCCTTTTGGGGTTTTATTACCCACATAAATACCATCCTATAACTACTTTTAATTCGAGATAAGACCGAGCCATTAGTGACTAATCTCGAAGTCAAACCGTAATTACGACGGTTTGACTTTTAGCTAATTAACTAAACTAAACATAACTAAACAAGAACTAGCAGACTTACAAGAGTCCAATGCACGAATTTTGATCTGATGGGAGAGTTCCTTAGCTCCAGAAATGCTCCAATGATCAGATGCAAGTGTGAAGGATGTTGTGATCTTGGAGTGCTTTATATAGTGATCATGGCACCATGAATTGATGACAACAAAGTCTACAACACTCCACAACTGATATACACATGTCTCTAATATGTAGGAGGTTCCTAGGGGTCGTTTATAAGTGAGAAAAACCGGTGGAATAGGTCACAATCGCGCATAACAGCCAACAGAAGGTTTCTGGTCGCTGGCAACATGCTTACGGACCGTAAAGGTCTGGCTTACGGTCTGTAAGCCTCCTGTCTGACGCGGAAAAACGTTGATCTTTGGCGTTTTGAAGGGGTAAACAGGTAGATACGACTTGTGGACTTATTTTTGACAGTTAGGGACTTCAATTATCAGTTGCATACCCTACCACTTCAATTTGTTTCACTATGAAACCAAAAACATGTACCGAAATTTAAGGTTTACCATTCTTTTCTTTGTGGGATCATATCATGCACTTCCGATTTATTTTTGTCAACCCATTTCTGGATTTTAGGCATGATAGATGTTTAATATATAAAAACTTTGGGTCTTGGGATTTATAAATGAGGTGTTCAGAGGTAAAAATTTAACATGACGCCACTTTTAAATCCTGCCAATACGTCTTTATTAAATCCGGGTTTACAACGCGTTTTGTCTTACATGAAACGTGTCGTTTTATTATTTAACACGAATTTTCGAGGTGTTACATCCTCACCCCCTTAAAATAAATCTCGACCCGAGATTTACTGAAACAAGTAAGGGTACTTTTCTTTCATGGTAGATTCAACCTCCCACGTGAATTCGGGACCTCTACGGGCATCCCATTTGACCTTTACAAACGGTATATGCTTCCTTCGAAGCTTTCTTACCTGTCGATCTTCAATCGCCAAAGGTTTTTCAACAAATTTCAAGCTCTTGTCTATCTGCACATCTGTATGTGGCATGACATGTGATTCGTCAGCGGAACACTTCTTTAGATTGCAGATGTGGAACACATTGTGAATTCCACTGAGCTCTTCCGGTAAGTTCAACTTATAGGCAACTGACCCGATACGTTCGATAACCTCGAAAGGTCCTATGTATCTCGGGCTTAGCTTGCCCTTCTTACCAAATCGCATCACTCCTTTCCAGGGTGACACTTTTAGTAGAACTTTTTCACCTACTTCGAAGTGAAAATCCTTACGACTAGGATCAGCGTAACTCTTCTGCCTATTCCGGGCAGCTTGGAGATTGTTACGAATCTGGACAATCTTGTCCGTTGTTTCAAACACGATCTCTGGTCCTGATAACTGGACTTCTCCAACTTCCGCCCAACAAACTGGCGATCTACACTTTCTATCGTATAATGCCTCAAAAGGCGCAGCCTTTATGCTGGTATGGTAGCTATTGTTGTAGGAGAATTCGATCAATGGTAGGTTCTTATCCCAGCTACCTCCCAAATCGATCTCACATGCACGCAGCATGTCTTCCAACGTTTGAATAGTACGCTCACTCTGACCGTCTGTCTGAGGATGGTAAGCCGTACTAAAGTTCAAACGTGTGCCCAAAGATTGCTGGAAGCTTTTCCTAAAATGTGACGTGTACCTAGTATCTCTATCAGAGATAATAGCTACAGGTATGCCATGTAAGGCTACAATCTTATCAACGTATAACTGGGCTAACATATCGGAGCTATAAGTCTCCTTGATGGGTAGAAAATGAGCTGACTTAGTCAGTCTGTCAACTATAACCCATATTGTATCATTGCCTTTTCTCGTCTTGGGTAACTTGGTAATAAAATCCATAGTTACCATTTCCCACTTCCACGTAGGAAGTTCAGGCTGTTGTAGCAAACCTGACGGTTTCTGATGCTCGGCTTTGACTTGCGCACATGTCAAGCATTTTGCTACATGGGCGGCTACAGACTTTTTCAAGCCTATCCACCAATAATTTGCCTTCAAATCCTGGTACATCTTATCAGCTCCAGGATGAACGGAGTATTTGGAACTATGGGCTTCCTGGAGGATGACATCACGAAGTCCTCCAAAAATTGGAACCCATATTCGTCCATTTAATCGCAGAATTCCGTCTTTGCTAAGACTTAACTGCTCCTCAGTTACTCCTAACTTTTCATTAGGATAGTTAGCTTCCAACACAGCTTCCTTCTGTGCAGCTAACACCCTTTCTATCAAACTGTTCTTTATTTCCATGCGCTTGGCATTGATTCGAATGGGTTTAACCCTTTCCTTTCTGCTCAAGGCGTCAGCGACTACATTCGCTTTGCCGGGATGATACTTGATTTCACAATCATAGTCATTCAAGGTTTCCATCCAACGGCGTTGCCTCATGTTTAATTCCTTCTGATTAAACAGATGTTGGAGGCTCTTGTGATCAGAATAAATCACACATTTGATACCATAAAGATAGTGCCTCCAAAGCTTCAGTGCGAATACAACGGCACCCAACTCCAAGTCATGGGTGGTGTAATTCTTTTCATGCACTTTCAGTTGTCTTGATGCGTAGGCAATCACCTTGCCCTTCTGCATAAGCACACACCCCATGCCAGTGTGCGAAGCATCACAATAAACCACAAAGTCTTCAATTCCATCTGGCAGTGTCAGTACCGGGGCGTTGCTCAACTTCTGCTTCAAAATATCAAAGGATTCTTGCTGCTTAGGGCCCCAAACAAACTTAACCTTCTTCTTAGTTAAGGAGGTTAGGGGTGCAGCAATCCTTGAAAAGTTTTCAATGAAACGCCTGTAATATCCTGCCAATCCCAGGAAGCTACGAATTTCAGTAGGCGTTTTTGGCTCTTGCCAGTTCATAACAGCTTCAACTTTAGCGGGATCCACCTGGATACCACGCTCACTAACCACGTGTCCAAGAAATTGGACTTCTCGTAGCCAAAATTCACACTTAGAGAATTTGGCGTAGAGCTTTTCCTGACGTAGGAGTTTGAGAATACAACGAAGGTGTTTCTCGTGGTCAGCTTGACTCTTAGAATAAATAAGGATGTCATCGATGAAGACGATAACAAATTTATCTAAGTAAGGCTTGCAGACGCGATTCATGAGATCCATGAACGCGGCTGGTGCATTAGTGAGCCCAAAAGGCATCACTAGGAACTCGTAGTGACCGTAACGAGTCCTAAATGCAGTCTTGTGAACGTCTTCATCTTTAACCTTCAACTGATGGTAGCCTGACCTCAGATCAATCTTTGAGAAGTAACTTGCCCCTTGAAGCTGATCGAACAAATCGTCGATCCTGGGCTATGGATATCTATTCTTGATCGTGACTTTATTAAGCTCGCGATAGTCGATGCACAGACGCATCGACCCATCCTTCTTCTTCTTGACAAACAAGATTGGCGCTCCCCAAGGAGATGAACTAGGTCTAATAAAACCCTTAGCCAGCAATTCATCTAGCTGCGTCCGCAACTCCTTCATTTCTGTGGGTGCCAATCTGTATGGTGCCCTAGCAACTGGTGCCGCTCCGGGGATGATATCTATCCTGAATTCAACTTGTCTATCTGGTGGCAACCCAGGTAGATTTTCAGGGAACACTTCTGGGTATTCAGAAATGACAGGGATGTCTTCTAACTTCGGTTTGGGCTCATCAATAATCACCTGTGCCATGTAGATGACACACCCCTTCTTCAAACACTTGGAAGCCTTGAGCATAGTCACGTGCTCAGGTAGTCCATACTGGGTATCTCCCCGAATGGTAAGTGACTCACCAGACGAAGTCTTTATCACTACTTGCTTCATGTTACAGACGATTTGGGCCTGGTTATGAGATAACCAGTCCATACCCAGAACTATATCAAAACCGGCTAACTTAAACGGAAGTAGAGACAGAGGAAAAGAATGGTTCTTAATGGATATAACACATCCATCTAACACAGTAGAGACGGTTTCTATGGTACCATCTGCTAATTCTACCTCATAGTTTGCGTTTAAGGTTTTGATAGGTAAATTCAATAATTTACAAAACTTACGATCTACGAAAGACTTATCTGCGCCTGAATCAAAAAGTACTCTTGCAAAGACATCATTTACAAGGAAAGTACCTGTTATGACATTATCGTCCTGCACGGCTTCTTTCGCGTCCATTCTGAAGACTCTGGCATTAGTCTTCTTAGCCTCCTCAGGCTTCTTGTTGTATTTTGGGCAGTTGGTCTTGATGTGCCCCTTCTCATTGCAACGGTAGCACGTTGCGGCCTTTATCTTTTTGCAATCCAGGGTTTTATGGTCCGTGGACTTGCAAATTCCACAAGCAAATGATTTTGACTGAGTCTGAGAGCTTGAATCCAGTCTGCACTTTCCATAGTGCTGCTTCTTGCAAATTTTACACCTGGGCTTCTCATCAGACTTATGCCCATCCTTCCTCGACTCAGATCCCTTTTTGTTATCACCGTTCCCACGGTGTTTCTTATTCGACCTTCGCGAACCATCATCTTCATGCTTCCTCTTCTCGGCCGCCTTATTCCTCTGCGATCTCTACCGGACCGCATCCAGAGTGAGGGATAAGGAAAGGTCAGTTACCGACCTGAAGGTAACTGGCCGAGAAGCTTTTACACTGGCCTTGATCTCGGGTTCTAAACCACCAATAAAGCGAGCAATTCTTTTTTGCTTCGGGGTTACCAGGTAGGGAACCAACCGGGACAGTGTATTGAAGCTTGTCAGATAAGCTTGACAGTCGAGGTTCTTCATCACCAACGATAGAAAGTCAGATTCTATCTTTTCCACCTCATGTTGAGGACAGAAGTTTTCCTTAATCAGGGCAATGAATTGATCCCACGACATGCTATACAACGGGATCTTTCCGGAGGCCTCCATTAGAGATCTCCACCATGCCAATGCTTCACCCTTGAAGGACTGTGACACAAACTTAACTATATCCCCTTCAGCGCACCCGCTGATATCCACCACCGTGTCCATTTCATCCAGCCATGTCATACAGTCGACGGCCCCTTTTTCCCCAGTAAAATCCCTGGGTTTACAAGACACGAAGTACTTGTAAGTGCAACCCTTGTTACGGGGTCCTTGATGCTGTACTATATGCTGGGATGGGTCACTTTGATTGTTGGTGGACTGACGGTCATCACCGTCTTTCTTGGGTCCATTCTTCTTGGGAGGAGGCTTGTTATGAGCCTCAAAATGTGTCCTGGGCTTTGAATGTGATGCTGAGTGGGTCCTACTTCGAGTATCACTGTATTCCTCATACTGTCTATTCAAAGCCTGGGTGATAGCGCCATCTATGATTGCTTTTAGTTCAGCACCCGTTAACGTAATCTGGGCGTTCTCATTCGGCTCCACAGGATGGCTATTTATTTCATTTGAGTCAGCCATTTGAATTGAACTGTTGCAGAAAACAAGGACACTATTTTATTTGGGAGTTTATTATGGAATTACCCCTTAGGGAAATTCGTTAACCATGGTAAACAGAGACCATATTTGGTTAACTTATTAGTCGCGTTAATTTAGGATTTTAATTAAAATTTATCCTAAACACAAACAATAACGATATATATTAGCACATAAGGCTTGGTCACATGGACAATTTAAATTATAAACTATGATTTCAGAGAATCAAGACTTTTAAGGTTTGAACCTAGTTCATTTCCCTTATTAGACAGGGAGTCATAGCTACCTCTGTCTTTTGGCTCATATAAAAGTGAGCGGGACCCGTAGGCATCATATTACCACGTATGGTAAAAATATGATCATCTTAATTGATGATCTTAACCCATGATTCAGGGATCACATAATTGGGTTTGGAATTTTCTAAAGAATCCTTATATATATAAAATGACATGTGATTGTAACGAATCACTTCTGCCAGGAGTGTTAACATGTTTTAAGATGTTAACAGGGATTTGAATCTTTTTAAACAGGTCTTACCCTTTTGGCCCGGTCTTATAATTGACACGAAGCTAGGTTTCACACTTTAAGATCCTTAATTAAATAATTACTTAGGCAGATAAAAAATTTTAATTCACTTCTTTCATTTGTAATTATTTATGCACAAAAAGGCAAATCTTGAAATTCATAGAAATAACATTCCATTAATTTATTCAAAGCATTACACACTTGCCCTAAACGGGTCTTTCAAATTACCAACTTACCCACGTAGGGGTTAAATAACACACATGCCCACGCAGGGGCTAAAAGCAACATACCAAATACACTCACGAAGGGGTTCAACAATAAATACAGGAGAAAATAACTGTGGAAAGATTCAACGATCCTTCTTGTTCTTTCCCTTGATCAAACTAACCAACCCTTGGAAGAACGTCTGTCTTTCCCTACGATCCTCAAGAGCTTCTCGTTCAACTTGCTGCAACCTATGAAGAATTTCCTCCGTTTCTGGGGGAGAAAACCGTGGTGGCTGCGATTGAGCCCTGATGATGGGTCTAGGAGGTATCGAGTATCCCTGAGTCGGGTAACTCACCCCCCATGGATCTCCATAGGGTCCTTGGTTGTTGTAGTTCGCTGCTACCATGTATGGATCAGCCTCCGCGTACTCATAGTCGTGATGCGTTGGAGGTTCAAACGGGTAGTAAGCCATGCCACCCGTATATGCCGGGATTGGGTTTTCAAACCCCATCGGCGGTGGCTGTAGTACAGCAGGGTTGGAGGGTCCACCCATTTGTGGGTCCTCCTGGTATGGCGGGTAGTGACTAGCACTTGACTGTTGTGGGGAACTGAAATTGAAGCCCCCCGGTCGCACCGACATGCGTGCACCGGTTCTTCTACGCCTTGGCGGTTGAGGAGGTGCCGGTTGAACTGGTGGCGGTGGAGGTGGTGGCGTAACTGCCACAAATCGATGATCCTCAGATGAATCTTGATGATGCGGCTGTGGCTGTGGCTCCTGTTGCTGATGAGACTGCTGCTGCTGATGCTGCCCATGAGACGACGAGTGGTGCGATGGTGTATAATACCACTGGTGTTGATCGAACAGGGCTTGGAAACAGTCCGGACCACCATAGGGTGATCCGTGGAAGGACGATCCGTCGGAGATTTCGATCGGATGGTTTGGAGTACCACTTGCCGGCATGACGGGGTCCGTATCCTCGTCCATATCGTCGGCGTGATCTCCTGAAAAGTGGTCCTCCGGACCCAGTGGGTTAAAACCCACGGGCTCTGGTATGAACCCAACCGGGTTAAACTGTCTCCTAAAAACAGGTGTAGGGTCTCCATACGAATGATGAGATAGGGATCTCCGAAGTGGTATGTAGGATGGTTGAGGGTTATTGGGTTCATAAGGATTTAGAGCAGGAGGTGTGGAAGTATGCGAAACCGATCGTCTGGCCGGCTCGTACTGGTTTCTTCGGTTTTCCCGAGGGTCGTCACTCTCGGTGTTGGATGGAGCTCGCCTTCGTGAAGGTCCAGCTTCATGATCGTTGGGGGCGGTAACTGGCCCTTTTCCACGTCCTCGTGTTCGGAAGAATCTAGGAGGCATCTTTGTTATACCTGTCAATAAAGCATGAGATAACAATAACAAAAATATAAAATTTAAAGGACAAAACAAAACCCGAATAAGGTGGAATTTGTCCTTGGTTATAAGTCTAGACTCGAAGGTTTAGATATGTGCAATTGTGTAACTGAGATTAAACACAAAAGGCTAGTGTTTAATTCACTCAGTGTTGGCTCTGATACCAACCTGTCACACCCCGATTTCCACGTGTCACCGGTGGGCCCGGTGGGGGAGTGTCGTGACGTGGTTGGCAACGTAATAGTCAAACAACATAATATAATAATGCACAGCGGAAGCAATTTAAAAATAAGATACAACCGAATTTATTTATTGTAATCAAAGTCACAATATCCGGTGTTTATCCACAGAACGGATCGAAAAAAATAACAATTATGGTTCAACAGACTTCTGGCATCCTAAGCTTGCGAGACTTTTATTGATGCTTAGGAGACAATCCAGCCAAATTTCGTTTAGTACCTGCATTCAGTCTTTGTGGGAAAATACGTCAGTTTACACTAGTAAATACATTCAACTGACTCATTTTGGAAAATGATTGAAAATTGGTTTGGATGCACATGGCATAAACATTTTTATTTAACTTGGGAGAATTATTTAATATTATAATCTTGTGAACGAATTACATGTTACTTATGCGTTCAGTAGCCCGAATCTAGTCCGGGTTAAAGATCAATAGACACACCACTATAATGAGTTATACACGGACGGTGTACGCCTACACCCCGTGCTCAGGTCGTGGCCAATCTCGTAAGATGATGCCAGGGATATCCGGGACATGGTCATTAACCCCCCAAAGGCTGTAAAGTAAACAAGACTGTTTAAAACGAGCCGATCAAATTATTCAACTACCCACTAAGCGTGGAGATTTGATGCCCGATCAAGCGGTACGCTATGTACCGTAACCCAAGCCCGTATAGGGAAGATAAGTTAAAAGTATTTACCTGATGCAAGTATAAATCACAATAAGCAGAATGCATGTAGCTTTTACTGTTTCTCCTAATCTGGAACGAAGGTTTAATATAACCTATTAGAATTCTAACGGGTCTTTTATTAAGCTTAAGCTTAGACCGGCTAGTTTCAGGATACGGTCCGTACGCACGATTAAGCGAAGACCGGATAGAATGTGATTCAGACCTGACAAGTTTGAAGACTTGTTTAATATGGGTTTATTATTCACATTCTGGATTTTGAGATAAAACCGTTAAGGTTTGACCCGTTTCGGCTAATTTATGTAAACTTGTTACATAAACCGAGCCGAACACGTAATATGCGTAACGGGTATCCGTAAGAGCCATATACAGGTTTCCTAAGTTAATATGCTTCAAATATGTTGTAACATCAGTAGGATGTCTTTCGTTATGCCCCGAACTAATTTAAACACAAACTATGCCCCGTAGGGGTAGTTTGGTCATTTTAAAGTTTGTAAAAGAGTTTAATTGTTTAACTGAGTTACAGGTCTGATGTAAACAGCAAACATACTCATTTTGATGGGTTATAACAGTAGGCTAAGGCATATATGTGAAACTTATCATTTTTAACCAAACTAGGCCTCGTAGGGGTATTTTGGTAATTTCACATAAGCCGAAAAGCTCAAAACTGAAGTCTGATTTTATCAGCCTTTGCTTACTGTTAAAATATCATAATTTGCCTCTTATATCAGTAGGTATCAACCCGGGTATGTCCAATATGATTTGAAAACATATTATGCGTTAAAAACGCTAATTAAGGCGATTAAAGGCCATTACCGGGTTCGATACTTAAATCTGACATTTTTATATTTCCAGAAGGCTTAAAATAATTTATTTATCATAACTAATCAGTAGCAAAAGGTTTGGAGTCGTTTAGATGTCTAAAACTCATTTTATGGCCCGTAAGGGCAAAACCGACAATTACCGAATTAAGCCTACGACTATGAGTTATGCTCAGCCTAAAATTAATTAAAAATCTTTAAAATTCCCAAAATAATATATTACATCAGTGGGTAATTCGTTTGATACCAAAAAGTATGTTTAATTAGGCTATACGCTAATTACGCCATTTTATTAACATAAAGCACCGTAATTACGCTAATGAGCATAACTCTTAATCTACAAGTCAAACTGATGTCAAATTTTGCATACAAGTTTATATATCAGTATTTAAGGTTCCTACACTTTTACATTTTCATAATTCATGTTTTAAGGTAATAAGGGCATAACGGTCAACGTATGAGCAATTAACGGAAATATGCATATTAATTGGATAACTAGTGAACCAAGGTGTATGATCACAGAGGGTTGTTCTAACATGTATCCTAATCCAATTAAAGCTCTGAGGCATTTCTAAAATATGCCCAAACGGGTCAGAACTGAAAGTCAACGTGAAAGTCAAACTATGTGACTTTCGGTTCCGAACCGGGTCTAAACAGGAAATGGTCGGGTTGAACATGTTTGGACATGTTCTTAAACTTATTACTAAGTTATAACAATAATCAAACAGGTTATATGTGATCTAGATAGCTAATTATGCATAAATGACATTTTAAGCATTATGTTGACTTTTTAAGTAAAGGTTTGACCCGACATTTGACCTGGTTAGGATGGTGATCAGGGGAAACCCTTTTGGGGTTTTATTACCCACATAAATACCATCCTATAACTACTTTTAATTCGAGATAAGACTGAGCCATCAGTGACTAATCTCGAAGTCAAACCGTAATTACGACGGTTTGACTTTTAGCTAATTAACTAAGCTAAACATAACTAAACAAGAACTAGCAGACTTACAAGAGTCCAATGCACGAATTTTGATCAGATGGGAGAGTTCCTTAGCTCCAGAAATGCTCCAATGATCAGATGCAAGTGTGAAGGATGTTGTGATCTTGGAGTGCTTTATATAGTGATCATGGCACCATGAATTGATGACAACAAAGTCTACAACACTCCACAACTGATATACACATGTCTCTAATATGTAGGAGGTGCCTAGGGATCGTTTATAAGTCAGAAAAACCGGTGGAATAGGTCACAATCGCGCATAACAGCCAACAGAAGGTTTCTGGTCGCTGGCAACATGCTTACGGACCGTAAAGGTCTGGCTTACGGTCCGTAAGCCTCCTGTCTGACGCGGAAAAACGTTGATCTTTGGCGTTTTGAAGGGGTAAACAGGTAGTTACGACTTGTGGACTTATTTTTTACAGTTAGGGACTTCAATTATCAGTTGCATACCCTACCACTTCAATTTGTTTCACTATGAAACCAAAAACAAGTACCGAAATTTAAGGTTTACCATTCTTTTCTTTGTGGGATCGTATCATGCACCTCCGATTTATTTTTGTCAACCCATTTCTGGATTTTAGGCATGATAGATGTTTAATATATAAAAACTTTGGGTCTTGGGATTTATAAATGAGGTGTTCAGAGGTAAAAATTTAACATGACGCCACTTTTAAATCCTGCCAATACGTCTTTATTAAATCCGGGTTTACAACGCGTTTTGTCTTACATGAAACGTGTCGTTTTATTATTTAACACGAATTTTCGAGGTGTTACATTGTAAAACACTAGTTTATTGAGGGACTCTTAAAAAAATAATAAAAATTTGGAAAAGAGTAAAATGCACGGATAGTCCCTGTGGTTTTACAAAGTTTCAGCTATAGTCCCCAGATTTTGGAAATTACACTCATAGTCCCTGTGGTTTGACAGTTTGTTACGCTGATAGTCCCTGGAGTGGATGTGGGTTAGTTTTCTCAGTTAAGTCCATGTGAAATTACAAAATTACCCTTGCTTTTATTATATTCATCAACATCATCATCATTCAACAGACTCTTTCTACTCTCTCTCTCTCTCTCACTAAAAACCACCACCACCGTCACCTCCCGTGCCGCCATCACCACTCCCCACCACCGCCATCCCCTTCCACCACCAAAGTTCCGCCTCCTAAACCCATACCCGCCTCCACCATCAACCACCCATCCCCAAATCAACCAACACAGATCTGGAGTTTATACCCAACCATCCTCTCGGCTCTCCCTCTCTCACGACTGACCGGCGGCGACAAGTTCCCCCAACGATGATCACCGGCGAAGAGAGTGGAGCCGGCAGTTGCCGGCGATGTTACTGAAGGCGATGATGATGCCGACGAGCGGCTGTGGTGGTGTTCTCCGACGAATTTCGACGGTAAATCCCTCTCGACTGTTTCTTTTCTTTTGGTATTGATGCCGATGATGATGATGGGCGGGTTCTGTTTGTCCGGCGACGGTGGTGCCGGTGATGGCGATACTGGGAACAGTTTAGTCTGGTTCGGTTTACTGGGAACAGATCTGTGTTGGTTGATTTGGGGATGGGTGGTTGATGGTGGAGGCGGGTTTGGGTTTAGGAGGCGAAACTGTGGTGGTGGAAGGGGATGGCGGTGGTGGGGAGTGGTGATGGCGGCAGGGGAGGTGACGGTGGTGGTGGTTTTTAGTGAGAGAGAGAGAGAGAGTAGAAAGAGTCTGTTGAATGATGATGATGTTGATGAATATAATAAAAGCAAGGGTAATTTTGTAATTTCACATGGACTTAACTGAGAAAACTAACCCACATCCACTCCAGGGACTATCAGCGTAACAAACTGTCAAACCACAGGGACTATGAGTGTAATTTCCAAAATCTGGGGACTATAGCTGAAACTTTGCAAAACCACAGGGACTATCCGTGCATTTTACTCTTTGGAAAAATTACAAGTTTTGTCCTTTATCTTTATACCACTTTTTAGGCGGTGTCCTTTTTAACGAATGTTGACAGACGGTGTCCTTTACTAGGTATTTTGTTGCAAGTACAACAAAATACCTAATAAAGGACACCATCTGTCAACAATTAACAGAGTTTTTTAATTGGGTTGGGTGTAAAGGACTAAACTTGCAACAAAATACCTAGTAAAGGACACCGCCTGTCAACATTCGTTAAAAAGAACACCGTCTGAAAAGTGGTATAAAGATAAAGGACAAAACTTGTAATTTTTCCTAAAAATTTTAATTATTATATAATGAAATTATAAAAACCTAAACCGTCTCCCACCCTCCCCTCGATCTCTCTCATTGTAAACCCTAGTTCCCACCACAACACTTTACGGCAACCACCATCCTTCTCCCTTCCGGCCAAACTACAGTCGCCGAGCATTGGTAAGACTCGCTTCCCTCGTTTCTAAATCTTTATAATAACACCTTCGTCGCGAGCTCCTCGTCACAGTTTCGGATCAAGTTGTGTAGTCACGTTTATGTGTAGACCTACTCATGCGATATATGTGTTTGATGTTAGGTAGTACCGCTAAATGTTTATGTTATGCGAACTTGATTAACATGTATAAATCTGTAAATGCTTTTGTGCCGTAATTAAGTGGTTATATGGAAACTGTTGATAGATGTATGTTGTATATTCTGAACTAAGATTACAACTCCAAATATAATAACTAAAGCATTTTATGAGTCATTACCTCTGCACTACATAACAAATGAGCATTTTGACTTTGGTTTCGTTTATAACTAGATCAGGTTTGAGATTTTTTTCTTAACTAATAAATTCACAGTTCACTTCCTAAACTCTAATGTATACAATTACATGTGTGTCCTCGAGTATTTGTATATTGTGAACTAAAATTACAACTCAAACTATCTTTGATATCAAACCTGAGCCAATTATACCACCTTAGATATTTGGAGATTGTATGTCAGTTATATTTAGTGATATGAAGACCTGATTTGTTATTTGTTTGCATTAGTAAATGTTCATATTGCATTAGTATTTGGTATTGACGTCATGTATATTTTCCCTACTTGAAAGTAACAGAAAAAAAAAACCCTAGAAGTGAAACCTGGAAAACAGCAAACTGTTTGGCGTTTACAGCCAACTTCAGTTGGCTGTAACTGAGTCGTAACATGTTGAAAACTGTATTTTCTTGAGCCTATAACGTGGAATTTCGAAATACGCTTCTAATGGCGCTAGAATCATAATTTTTGGACGTCGTTTGCTATTTTAAATAAATTATTTCGTTTCAGCAATTAAAACTGCATTTTTCTACAGAAAATGCAGCTCACGTTTCGTGTCATAACTTGGTATGTGTTTACTGTTTAGAGTTGAAAATTTTACTGTAGATGCTCTTAATTGTCCGCGTAAATCTAAAACTGGAATTTTGTCAATCGGATAAACGTAGATTTTTAAATAAATTTTTCGGCAAACCTGACCAGACTACGTCAAATCTGAACATGGTTTGGCGCAAGATTTTTCATGAAAATCCGTAAGGAATTTGGTCACCAAATTTTAATACAATGGTCTCTGGTTCAATTGAAGTGTTCCGTAATTCTTCGGGAACTTTCCGGTGCCCGAACGGCCCCGATTAACGCACCGCAAATTGTCCGATAATGCACTTAAAAGCCAAATTTTTGTGACAAGAATTATTATGTGATTTGTGACGAAAATGTGGTCGCTATTTCTAATAGTGACACTTGCATGCATGTGTATATATATATATATATATTATAATATTTTACGTGCTACGTGCTAGATACGTGTAGGATTCATGTTTTCGCGTGAGCACACACACTAACTCTTAAATGGTAATCATGTTAGGACGTGATTGACCGGTTTTACCTCGCGTATTTCTTTCCATAACTTAATTTGTCGAGCTAATCTATAAGGTGAGTTCACACTTTTCTTAAAAGCATGGGATTTCCGGTGGTTTGGGAATGGGTTAAATAACGACAACTATCCCCCTTGGGTGGGATGCAACCTGCGTATTCTCCATGGGTAGAATACGTACTACCGTCCTCCTAGGTGAAGGACGACAACCGTTATAATACATGTCTTAAGCATACTAGACAACAACTCTATCTTAAAGTCCCCACTCATTTTATATTGACTTAATCGTCGGGCCAATGGTGAACGGGTTATTAGTTAAATAGCGCTATTAGGTTTGACAAGCCTCACACCGTGTCGCAGAGGACGGGAGTGGACTAATATACTTGGGCACTTAGTCAATGATGATAGACATTAACTCGGGGCACTCAACATAACTACAGTCAGTAGTCGGTATGGTACGGGTCTAGTAGTTTAAAACAGTGGGGTAGCCCCCATGACATGCTTTTATAAAGAACAAAGTAAATTGACAAACGTATGGTTTTTGAAACAACACAAAATAATTGTGAACTCGCCAACTTTATGTTGACACGCTACTATATGCTTGCAGATCTACAGGTACAACTGCGGACGGACGTTGCAAACGGATGGAGTGTGTGTGGTTTGGAAAGTGGTATGTTTTGTACATTTGTTTAAATTGTGGTTTCTAACCGTGATAAGTTTATTTTACATTTCCGCTGCAAACTTAAAGTACATTTTTAAAACTTTTAAACTAAATCACCAATTGTATCATTTGGAATAATTTACACATTTCGTAAACGATTCAAAATAATTAGTGGTTGTATCCTGGGCAGTCGCACGCCTCGCGGTAATACTCCGCATGTGGAAATTTTGAGGGTGTGACAATAAGAGGTTCACCACTAGCTATCTCTACTGTTAAAGGTTTTCCTAGTTTAGTTCTAGGTATAGAAAGCAAAGGTTCAAAGGCTAGCGATACAAAGCTTCTATAGACACCCGAATCAAAGAGAACAGAAGCAGGATGATTATTAAAAAGGAAAATATCGTTGACTACTCCGTTATCAGCACGAGCCTCGTTAATGTTGAATGCGCGTCTACGAGCTTGATTTGAAATAACAAGTTTTGGGCACTTGTTCCTGAAATAAACCATCTCGCCACAGTTGTAGCAGGATCCAGGTGGGAATGGAGGTCTAATAGGGTTTCCTTGAGGTTGAACAGGGTTTGGGTTAGCTTGATTCGGGGCAGATTGACAAACATTGGCCAAATGACCGAGTCCACATGAAGTACATTGACGACATTGTTGGTGAGCTTGGTGGTGACCGTTGCACCAGTTATACAACGGTGCAGTACTAGCATATGGTTTCCTCGTAGGATGTTGAGTTGGTTGGTTATGATTGGCTTGGTTGGGTTGAGCAACCACAGTAAAGTTTTATTAAGCCTTACGCTTCCTTGATTTCTTGGAAGCTTCGGCTTTGGTTTCCTTGGGTTTCTCCTGTGTAGTCTTGGAAGCTTGTTTCTTGTCACCTTTGCTAAGAGTCAGTCAGGGTAGCTGCTAGCTCAATAGCCTATCTAACTTTAGCGGGATTGCTACCAGTGACTATGTCCTGAACTGGGTCAGGGAGGCCATCAATGTACTTTTCAATTGCCTTATCCAAAGGCGTGACCATGGTAGGACGTAGCAAACTCAGCTCCTCATAATGGTCTGTATAGGCACGATGTTCTCCACTATCTTGTTTAAGATCGTGGAATTCATTCTCAAGTGCCCTTTGTTCGTGGTATGGGTAGAATTCCTTCATCATGAGAGCTCTAAGCTCTTCCCACTTCTAAGCCATTGCTACATCAGCACCCCTATCTCTCACAACTTCGTTCCACCATGTGAGTGCTCTCTTTTGGAATACACTCGATGCAAACTCTACTTTGCGCTCATTTGGACACTGAACATGGCAGATAGTGCTCTCGAGACTCTCAAACCACTATAGGAGCCCAGTAGCTCCCTCAGACCTACTAAACTTGAGTGGTTCAGCCGAATTGAATTGTTTAAAGTTGCACGAAGTAGGTGCATTGTTATTGTTGTTATTGTGGGCTTGGTTTAGTTAGGTCCCAAAGATTGGGAGTACAGCAGCTATTTGTTGAGCGATCATTGCCACCATTTCGGCATCCTGAGTAGCGTTGGACGAGGAGGCATTCTAAAAGAGAAGGAAAATATGAGAGAAAACGTGTGAGATTGACATTGGATAATCAAAAGAGATGTTTAAAATATCGACGAAACATAAGGATTGTGATCATTTGTTCGTTACTTAAAACAAACAAATGACACACAACGACTAATCAAAGTAAATGGGTCTTTATAATGTATCATGAAGACATGCTTAAGCCTATAAGTGGACACTCACCCCAAGAGTTCCCAGGTAAGAGTGACTGGTCTGATAATGCGGATTTGTACGAACACTCTAGCCTTAGACAGAAAACTCAGGGTACATGCATCCACCCTTCCAAGTTGCACGTGTTCACATTATTAAAACCCAAAATTCGATGAGATTTTGAGAACTTTGAAGGCATAAAGCCTAAAAATAAATCATCTAAGGATGGATACTTTCTTTAAAAAGTTTTGGAAAGAATTTGTGACTTTTTTATTATTTGGTAATCACCTAAGGATAGGTGATGGTATTGTATTAAGAATCTAAACGCAATTTATCTTGTGTTAGGGTCCTAGAAAGGTTATAGTCTAGGTCAAAAGTAATGCTAATAACCTAATTCCTTTTAACCATGGCTCTGATACCAATTTCTGTAACACCCTGATCGCGTAATACAACAAACCACGGTGGAAACATCGGGGAGTCCGGTTACAGGAATTGTTTCACAACACATGGTACATAAGGTTTTGTTTTATTGAATTAATATATTACATTGTTTTGGTACAAACACAAACAATTGTCTTTCAAGTTTTAAGGTAACTAAGTCCCACGTCCATCCTATGTGAAGCATGCGTTCCTAATCAAACATTAGCTCTTGAAACATATGTGAAAAGACAGTAAGCATAAAAAGCCGGTGAGTACATAGGTTTTGTGTGTGTCAAATTCATGGCTTTGTATTCGTTAATGCAATACCTCGTCCAACTATGAGAGTCGATAAATGAAAACCTTGTATAAAAAGTGTTTGGTATTGCAATATATTTAACCAACTAAACAAGTTGGTTTAAGTTATAAAACCTTGTATCCTTGAATTTTGACCAAAGCATTTCTTTTGTAAAACCGAGTAATAAATCGATTTAATGAAAACATTGTATAATTTATATCTTTAGTTGAAAAGCGTTCGTGTCTCGTCCAAAACCATTTGTCCTTGTTGAAGTAATTTGGATAACACTACGTTATGCAATACAATAAAAGCATTTATAAATAGGAAGTACTAGTGGCGTATCCACCATGCTTTTATCATATTACAACCGTCTCGTTATCTAAATTACCTACCATAAACCAATCGTCCAATCGTCCGTGTTATAAGACAATCATCCGTGTTATAAGCCAATTGTCCGTGTTATAAACCCATCGTCCGTGTTATAAACCAATCGCCCGTGGCATAAACCAATCATCCTTGTTTTGTATAAACAAATTGTCCGTGCTTTAATTGTGAAAACTGTGGTCATTCTTTAATGAATACATTTAAACATGTGATGACTCGTCTAGACCACCAAAGGGTCTCTTTAAATTAACTAACAAACCACCAAAGGGTTTATTAAAGTACAGTTTCTATCGTTCCCCAGACTTCCCACAATCCAGTGGAAAATCTGGTAATGGGATTGTCAGTCCTATGGTACAATAACATACTACTGATCGGCTCGGCCAAAGCTAATGAATGTCATTCGTGTTATGGATAACGCACCAACAAGTTTACCACATTATTGAAATCGTATTGTTATATATAAACCATAGACTTTGTTTTGAAAACTTGAAAACGGTTTAGCACATATGAGTCACCCCAAAACAATTAGAAAGCGTAAAATAGGGGAGCCATGTACTCACTTGGGATTGCATGTATATCCTTGTTCAATTGAATAAACAAAGCTCAAGTGTGTCCTAATGTATCAGATAACTATGTGTTAGTGTATCAAGACTTTAATCGGAGGATTCAGATAGAATGGGGTCTATAAACCAAACTAGTGTTGGGTCTCGTATGATATGGTTTAATAATCCTTACATTCTGATTTGGAAGAGTTCCTAATTGCTTTGACCCGTTACGACTTGTTAAAGTGGCTTACGCCACTTTAACGGGTCGTAAGCGTAACTACAGGTTCAGATGGTTAAACAAGTCCTATGAAGAGTCTAATATGTCAAAACAAGTTTGATTATGTTGCAACATCAGTTTAGAGGTCAAAACATTGGTCTTATATGCTTAAAACCATTTTATGAGCCAAAAGGGAGTTTTCAGAAATTTAAAAGAACATAAAATCGACTCGTCATATAACTAACCAAACGACATGACCATAAGGTATAACCTCAGAGGGTTATTCCCTATCTTACTATGGTCACAAAAATGCACTTGGTCGAATCCTAAGATTGATTAATCAGGTCAGATTTGAAAGTCAAAGCAGTAGTCAAACCGATCGACTTTTGACTAAATAAAAAGCACTAAACTAGAAATGACGAGTTAGACATGTTGAAACATGTCTAATAATGTTATAAAATTGATTTGGTGTCAAAACCTTAAGTTTTAATACCCAAAAACGTTTTCGTCGTAAAATGCACTTTTGTGCATTTTTTACTTTTAATTCGTAAAACTTTGACTCGTCACTTCGCCTACTAAACGTGGTAATCAGAAGGTGCAATCTCAAGGGATTAATACCTTCGTGATTTTGATCACGTTGTAAACTTCAATTTGAACTTTGACTCGACCAAAATGGTCAGAAGTCAAACTATTTGACTTTTGGCTCAAAATAGCTAAAATATAGAAGGAACTAGGGAGAGCACTTACTTGTGTTGAAGAACACTTTTAGCACTCAAGATAGGAGGCTTCCAATCAGCTGGAAACAAGCTCCAAGATAGAGAAAGAATTTTTGAAATGAGCAAGTTGAAATGAGGACTTTGATCACCTATTGATAGTGATCAAGAGGCCACCAAATCATGCCAAGTGCCCATCCAGGTGTTATGGCAATGCTTAGTGTCTTCCCAGGTGTCCAAAGCAGGTGAGAAGTGGCAAAAATCGCGACTTGGGGGTCAAGAAATGTAGAAGAACATCCAGCTGCCAGTTCTACTGTTCTGGCAGGTCCATACGGACCGTATGGGGGTTTTGCTTATGGTCCGTAAGCCCCCTTGAAGTAAAAAAGTTTCAAACTTTGGCAGTTTTAGCACATGGACTTGTATTGTCGCATTTTCTCATTTTTAACCCCTTTTAACCTAATATTTAGGTTATATAAAGGTGTTAAGGCATGTGTAACTCGGAATTTGTTCCGGAATTGTCGTGAATACCATTTCGTTCGATCGTGTGGTTACGTGTTTCGTAAATAAAATATAGAGTAAACTGCAATTTTACCCCCTGGGGTTTAGGCCAATTGGCACTCTAACCCCCTCTAACGAAATAATTGCAATTCCCCCCCCCCCCCAACGTTGTTGTTATGTCGCACATTTACCCCCCTGGCATCTAATTCTGTTTAAAGTCAACATAAGTTATTAACGGTCAAAGGGTATAATCGTCTTTTCCACACTAGTTTTATATCTTACTCAACATAACACCCTAATATATCACACTCGCTGCAATCTTACCCCCCACCTATTAAGCTCTCCTTCGTTTCTTCTCCGGCGACATAACGATGAACAGTACGGAGATGGTGAAGGTTTTACAGTCGTCGATGGTTGTCGAGGAAGGTGTACGGTGGTGATGAAGGTGATTCAGGTTGTAGGTGTGAGGAAGATGACCGGAGATGGTGATAGGCGATGGTGATTATGGTGAACGACGACGAACAATGGTGACTGAATATGATGACCGATGGATGGAGGTGGTCGTCGATGATGACAGTGATAATGGATATTGACGATGATGAAGGTGAACATTGAACCGTGATGGTTGGAAATGGTAATGAGATTGTGAGTCGAAACCGGTAATGAAAATGGTTGCGACTCGAAAACTATGTTGAAATCGTGGAGGTGATACTCGAGATCGGTGACTCCAAACCACAATCGGTATCGTCGGAGATGACTCCAAACCTGCAACAAGTCAATAACCTTAAACTGGGGAAGTCAAAACATGCCTTATACACAACCTAGCTGCTAATCTTCTAGCCTTATCAGACCGCATTTTGGTTTTTTTTATTTGCTTTCAGGTCTAATAACAAATATGTTCTCTGTTCTTAATGCATTTGTAAGGCGATTGTATTTCTATAATCAATACCCTAAACGTTATATTACAGTTCCGGTTAGGCTTCAGATAACTATCGCCTGAAAAGAAAGCTCCAAAGTAGAACTTTAACTCTGTTGAATTACACATACGCGTGTAACATCCCCTGAGACATTCATATCAACAATATATCATCTATTTCAAAGAAATACATCATTAAGCTAATACAAATTCAAACACTGGACCTCATACCATTAGTTTTCTGGATGCAAGCAGTCAAGAAGTCCAAATTATCCGAAAAATTGAAAGCTCTATCCCACTCAACTTCCCTAAACAACATACAAATTTAAAAGTTCAGAGTATCCAGTCAGATTCATCCCAAAATACAAACAACAATATCCATCCACTTTATTCCAAATGAGTATCTAGAGATCGACTTTACACTTTACAGCTCAAATTGAACCCTACTTTAACCTCTAAATTCAAATTAAGTATTTCTATTTGCAAAATCAACTAGAAATTGCAAACCTAACAACATTATTAGATTTGTTGATATGATTATAACTTATTAATTTCATATCAATCTCGAATTAGAAAGCTAACTAACTGCTTATATCTGGTGCAAATTAATAAATTCTTCTAGCATAATTAATAAGATTTTAAGCAAATGTACTGATCGTTAACACAGAAAGAAGCTCGATTTCTGACATCACTATTAAGAATAGTAGAAGTAGTGTTAGAGAGACTGCTATAAACTCTCTGTGTAATGAACGGTAGAAACGCAGAATCATTGATCTGACCGGCGAATTCGTCACCGATGACTTGAGAGTGTACAAACTCCCATCCAGGCTCACAACCAGAAATCGAAAATAGTAAAATCCTCCTAAAAGTTCCTTATCCAAACCACAATAGATATATTTTAGGTGATTACGATTGACGGTGATGTTGCTGTGGTGTTCAGTGGTTCGAGAACGGAGATGATGACAATGATCAAACTCGAAACCGAAAACTTAACTCGGAACCTCAACTCGAAATCAGAAGATGACGAAGTGAAATGGAGGTGGTTATAATACCAACGATGCAGTTGATAATGATGATCAGACGATGGCGGTTGCCGGAATGGTGAAGATGATGATTTCTGGTGAAGATGATCGGAGTGGGTTTCACACCGGGGGTAATATTGAAGAGTAGAACAAACCATAGGGGGTAATATGAAAGGGTAACATAGTCATTTCACATTCCATTTAACAGATCAGTTAACTTATTTGACGACAGGGGGTAAAATTGCGACATAACAACAACGTTGGGGGGGGGGGGGGATTGTAATTATTTCGTTAGAGGGGGTTAGAGTGCCAATTGGCCTAAACCGCAGGGGGTAAAATTGCAGTTTACTCTAAAATATAATATTTTATTAAACATGAAAATGATTGAAATTGTTCAAAGATTGAAAATGTGAAAATGTCACAAGGATGTTGTCTCTCCCTTATCAATCGTCGACTGTTGTTGCTCTGACAGTTTTTTCCGGCCGTGGGTCTCACTCTCCTAAACTCTCTCTTTCCATTTTTATTGAAAACTGATTTAATGTTGGTTTTACACAGTACAAACAATTGATGCATACAAACGAACCCCCCCCCCCCCCCTAATATTATATCCTTCTGTTCTTACTTCTTATCTTTTGAATATCTCTTCAAATTCAAACAGCAATGATCTGAATCAAAACACAAAGCCACAAGCCCTAAAAAATACTATCCACATGAAGTACCCACTTGCACGGTACAAACACTTAATGCATGCAGACAAATTTCCCTTAAAATTCAAAAGTATGTGTTCATAAATCTTACCAAAGAGAGTGTAATCTCCATCTTGAATCACCATAAGAGATCCAAACGGCTGTAGTTTGAGGTACTCCGGAGTGAGAGTTTCACCGGCGATGAGATCGATGGGAACCGTCTCAAAGTCGATTCGCCTTCTCCTTTCTAAGTTTTGCTCTCCAAAGGTTGCCAATTGCCCTATCTGTTTCCTAAACAGCTGCAATTTGACATACTCGACTCCGAAGTGAGATTTTCGTCGGCGATGAGATCGACGGGAACCGTTTCGAAGTCAATTCGCCTTCTCCTTTCTAAGTTAGCTACTTTAACTTTTAACTCAAGTTTTTTTAAGATGTATTTATTCAACATAGTTACTTAATAAGCAAACAAAACTTTACCTGACATAATTGACTTAACATGTTATTAGAGTGCACTTGATCTTTATAATTTAAGACATAAAATACGCACGCACATTCCATTATATTATTCTGTTTCACAAAACTACGAATTAAAAATTACCTAAAACAATAAACTTTTAACCAACGTAAAAGGAATTTTATTACTAGGATATAGCAATAATACTCAAAGAGAAAGTGGAAAACAAAACAGAAATTTCATACTAAAAAAAATTAACATCTATTGGAAAATTAATAAAAACTTTACTTGACATAATCAACTTAACATGTTAAAGTAAAATCAAACTCCTACATATTCGGAAACCTCCAACTTAGGTATGTATACAAGGATCATTTAGCTTGTTTCTTGGGTAAGAGGGTTATGAGGCGAATTAGTTACCAAAGATCTTAGTTCCTTTCAAAACTGATGAATTAAGCCCAGTAGCTCCACCTTTGTTTAAGGAACCTACGTCGTTCCAAGTTACAGGGTCATGCGAAAGAGTGCTTTAGATGAAATTGTTCGTATTTTAGATCTTATGTGGCTCATTAACATGAAGATTGAAGATCTGAAGAAGCTGAAAAGACACTGGTTACAATATCGTGTTGATATTCGTAAAGTAGCAATGCAGTACATCAGGGTTGTTCAGTTCTGCGTGAAACACATAGTTTGTATAGGAGGTGCTTTCTCGTCACATCAATGAAGACAAGTAGGCAAATTTTTTTGAATATCTAAGCATTCATCAGGGTGGGGGGTCTATAAATGCACTAAAGTGATTAAGTGCTGGATCCAACAACTCTACGAATTTAAGGGTATTTAGTGTAACTTTTGTAAATGTTTGTATATTACCAAGTGTCTAGTAGTCTGAATTATGATGCATGTCCATCGTATATGTGTAAACTCGAAACAATATGTTCCGAGATATTGGTCCATAGTATTAAGAGTTCAGAGGTATGTTCTTGTGAACTCAATGCTGTCCGTAGTATGGGAAAGGTAATACGGAACTTATGCTGTTTTGGGTTATCCTTGTATGCCTATATATATGGCATATGCTTTGTTATTTGTAAGATTTTTGTCATTTGTACAATCAGCAAACTCTGTGTTTGTTGCGTTATTGAAATACAAGTGATATTTTGGTGATTTCATGTTCTCTACTCCTTTTATTACATTGTTTTCTGTCACACCCTGACTTTTGCGGAAGCGTATATCTGTGACTTGATCAGTTTTCATTGCATTCGATCATAGTAAACAACTATATGACTAAAAATAGCGATGTTCATCCATTCATAAGTTTAAAACGTTACAAACATAAGTTGTTTAAGTTTTCAACCAACACAGTATTAAGTTAAGTTACAAATCATCAAAAGATAATAAGTTCCATAAAAGGACTTCTTTTAATAAAAGACTAGATTCACGAGGCTTTGCACCATATATCTCATCAAAGATGAAATATACGAATCAAACCCTCCAAAAGTGGATGACATCTAAACTTGAAATTCACTTCTTGAAAACAACTCCAGCGCCAAAGATCCATCTAGTTTCCTGAAATACATGTAAGTTTGAAAACAATCAACAAAAGTTGAGCGAGTTCATGCGTATTGTGTGAGCTCCAAATAAACTTGTAAACATTTGAGAGATTCTTTTGATCATAGGTATGTAAAGCATCTATGAACAGATCATTAATGTTTGGCAAGGACATTAATATGTGTGGTGGCGTAGGAAGCACTCAAACCTAGCAGATTTCCACCGGTCCATCCGGCTGGAACACAAAAGCACTACATGATGCCACACAAGGACCCATGAGTGGGGCTCGCTACACCTGATAGATCTACCACTTCTGCCCCTCGGTCTTAACAAGATTAATGGCACTTAAGAGAGATACTACCCATCCACATGATCTAACAGTTCATTCCCTAGCTAAACCATACCATTGAAACATGTATTTCACCCCCCGAGAGTTATAAATCCGATAACAATTAAGAGAAAAGGGGGACAAGAACTCACAAGTTTGCGTCCGTAGTCGTGTATACTCAAAGTTGACGCCCGCGAGTCGTGTCACTACCTACAAACGTGCTATGTTTTATTAGACACCTTGGTCGTGTAACGGCTCTTAGTCTTAATTATTTAATAGGACTTGTTTTGGAATTGTGTTTACTTTGAGTTACACTTTCGGTGTACGATGTATATATAATTTTAATAATTATATAATTCCAAATTTAATATATTAGTTAAAATAATTATATTTTAACTTTTATTATTTTCATGCAATTATTCGGGGATTTTGTTAAAAATAATATATCTTTAACTCGTTGTCTCATATGGTTCTCATATACGCATGTTTGTAGATTCCATAACCAACATACCGTTTATTGAGTATTATACATTTATACGTATTCCCAAGTATAGGTATACTTGTATTATAAGTATGTTAAGTATGTCACTTTGTATCATCATACTTATGTATAATACTTGTATATGGGTATTTACCAAGTGTTGGTAGTGTATGTTGGTATGTATTTGTACGTATAGGAATACGCATTTTCTTGTATTTATTAAGTATTTCATACTTAATATATTTAATTTTTCCAGAATATTCTTAAAATACATATATTTTAAGATAAGTTTATAGAAAAATATCTATATTTTGACTTGGTAAAATATATTTATATTCACATATATCTTAAAAATAATGTATTTGTAAGATCAAATCTAGAAAAATATATTTTTAGTTTCCATCAAAATAATATATTTTCAAGTTTGGAAAAATATAGTATATTATTTGTAAAAATATATTTTGTCACTTGTTCAGTTTTCGGAAAATATATTCTCCAGCAATCCTTAATATATTGTTTTTAATCCGGAATATATACATATAGTGTTCATTATGTCCGATAAGTCCGTTTGTCCAAAATCCATTGTTTGTGTCCAAGATGTATATTTTGTATTCTTGTAATTTTTGTAATTCTTTAAATTACAATTTTTAGTATTTTTGTGTGTATATTATTTTCATGTTCCTAATTTTAGTATAACTAATACAATTAATATACACATAGCACATAATTTGTGTGATTTCTAAATATATATTTTCCTAAATATATACTTAGTCATTTTTATTTTGGAAAATCAACCTCCATTACTTGTAATTTTGTACCAAAATTATGGAAATTTTTATATTTAAAACCATAATCCAAGATTACTTGTAAACACTTATTTAAAACATATTTTTCTAAGTGTTTAAATTCTACAAAAATTTTGCCATAGTTTCCTTTGAAAAATGGAGGTTTCCATGTTTTAAGCATATCATTTTCTTTTAAAAAATCATTAACAATCATCCATAACAAGGTCACATCCTAATACCTGCATAAAATGCATTTCTTCATGAAGTTATGAACTTGAAATTCTATAAAAACTTGTAGTCTTTTAACATGATGATTAACAAGTTTCATAAGTTTCAAAAACATGATTTTTATTCCGTAAGGACCATTCTAGTAAAAGTTTCATCTTCACAACTTGTAAACCACTTTGGTAAAAAAAATCATCGTCTTGAACTTTTCATGTTCTAAATACTTCACGTGTTCCATTTTTACATATGAAGTAAGTTTACTTTCTTTCAAAAACCAAAACCATGCTTACATGAAGTAAACTTTGTTTCTTTGAAACTTTAATGTTTGTAATCTTTCATTTTTAAGATCTACACCTTGTAAGAATCATAATCTACACAAAATCATACTGATTCTTCAAGTTCATACTTCACATAATGTAAGTTCAACATGGATCTTTCAAGATCCATGATCATACTTGCTAGATCATGTGTTCAATCATCATCTAGCAAGCACTTATGTGGTGTCTAACACCATACACACAAGAAATCATCAAACAAGTTCATCACATAACATAAACAACTTATATTCTTGTGATTTTTAGTTTTGTTCATATGTTCATCTTCTTAGTTTAGTGAGATCTTGAGATTTTTAGTTATACATATACTCTAACTACTAAACCAAGATGTAAAAATGAGTTCAAGATGCACTTACTACTAACACAAGGCTAGGGTAGAAACTAGAAGATGATGATGAAGGAAAATAGTGGTTAAAAGCTCCAATGAGAGGTCCTTCAAGATCCAATGCTTGCCACCATCTTTGATTGCCTTGATACACCCTAGGATATGCTTGGTTTAGTTAGAAATTGAGTGAAGATGGATGATGGGGTGGGGCTTGGTTTCGGCCGAACACAAGAGGGAGGGAGAGGAGAGTGTTGTGAAGTGTTATGATGATAAGAAGAAGTTTGATGGTGTTTTAAGACGTAGATAAAGAAATTTGCACAAGGGTTATTATCTTCCCTCCATAAGATTAACCATAGGGTATCAAGGAAGGATCTTTGACTAACTAGATAAAGAGTCAACACCATTAGGTGTGGGGGGTCACATGGGGACGGTTAGGAGGGGGTGTTGTGGTTTAAATTTGTTAAGTGTTGAAAGATGGTAATATAGAGGTTTAGTTAGGATTTTTAGGTGTTTAGATGTTTTGATACATACTTGATGTTTACGTCCATAACTAGTTTCATTGTCATAAAAATATGGCTAACTAGTTCACATGGTGCTTCTAGTTATTTCCGGGTGTTCATTTGTGTCACACCCCCAAAATCCACCATGCGGAGTTCCACCGCTTGGAGGCGTGACGTGACCAGGATCGAAAAACGGAATTTCAAAAGCCGAAATCGTGTCTTTTCGAAAAACGAAGAAAATGGCGCTGGAATCGTATTTTTCTGAGGTCGGTTACTATTTTAAAAATCTGTTTTCGTGACAGCAGCTAAGGCTGATTTTTACTGCAGAAAATTGGGCTGTGCGTTTTCGATCACAACTTAAAACCTGAACCGAACCAGCCCCTGAAACTTTTATCAAAAATGGTCACGGATGTATTTGTGACCCTCGAACTGGAATTTCGATAAACGGATTATTCCGTAAACTGTGATCAGAATGTGACAAATCTGATCACAGTTCGGTAAACGATTTTCTATAAATTTTCGATAATGAACCGGACCCCAATATTTTTACACAATAAAATATGGAACGTTTAAGACATCCTGTAAAAATTTGGGAATTTTTGGAATAATTTAACTATTTTATTTAAATGTCCGAAAACAGCCGGTTTCGAATATTAATGCTGAATTGACATAAGTTGTGACTTGCGTGTCTAAATGTCGAGTATGCTATCGGTGAATTATCTAACATGTTATATGTGTTACGTGCAATATCGTATGTTTGTTTATGAGTGGGGAATGGATGGGAAGTTTATATGGGCATAAATCGTTAAAGTGTGTACCTGTTATGTGGACGAAGTAATGTGCAAATAAACCATACGTAGGATACGTGTTATGCATGAGAAACTGATTGTTATCCGTACCTTATTAGGACGTGATTGACCGACCTTAACTGTTAACTATATTTGAGAACCTAACCGAGCAAACCGAGGTGAGTTCACACTCTTTCTAAGGCATGGGATTCCCAGGGGTTGGGAATGGGATTGAATAACTACTTGTACTATCATTACTATTAAACTATTTTTACTATCCTCGGATTGAAGGGCACGTACGTAAAACCTACGTACATGATCATAAGACCATCAACTCTATCACTTTAAGTCCCTCAATTATCGACTTAATCGCCGAGGCCTATGGCGAGCGGGTCATTAGTTAATAGCGCTATTAGGTTTAACAAACCTCACACCGTGCCAGTCGGACGGGCGTGTACTAATGGACTATGGGCAAAGGGTCAATGCTGATAGACATTGACTTAGGGCACCTCTTACATTTTCGTAGCAGTCGATACGCGTGGTCTAGTAACATATGGGAAACCCCCACTAATCTTCGCAAACATGTCAGAAAGACCGCGATGCAAACTTATACGATACATGGTTTACAAAACGAACATATGATTTACGAAACGAATGCTATAACTAAACAACCAAACGTGAACTCACTCAACTTTGTTGTTGACTCGTTGTTACATGCCTTACAGGTCGCTAAACATTTGGAGCTTGCACGAGGAAGGATTCGTTGTGGTATGCGGACGGTTATGTCCAGTGTTTAATGTTTAAAACATTATGAACTTATTAAACCTATGTGTTGGACTTTAAACTTATGAACTGCGAACTTATGTTTTGAACTTTACGTTTATGCTTCCGCTGTCTAAATTAAAAACTTGGTTAACTAGTTTTTGGTCATCAATCGTATTTTGGTTGTCTTTATTTACTTAAGCACGTTGTTCAGTATGATTGGTGGCTCGATCCTGGTCACGTCACGCCTCCAAGCGGTGGAACTCCGCATGGTGGATTTTGGGGGTGTGACAGATTGGTATCAGAGCCATTGGTTATAGTGGACTTGGTTTTAAAAAGGGAAAAGCTTTTTGATAAAACTAGACTATAACCTGTACAGTGCTCAATGATCCACAACGACGCTTCGCTCCACGTGCAAGACTCGACACCATAAGTGGTATGATTTATGTTATATTGTCGGTTAGATAGTTCTCACTGTGCATTAGATAATGTGGTAATTGCTATTTGAACTTTGCATGCTTACTCTCCACTATCGCCCCACACTTACGCACTTTCGCGACACTTTTCTCATCTATGTTATTTCGTTGTGAAGATCATGGGTGGACGCTTGAACCTAACTCAAGCCCAGCTGACGGCTTTGATCAACGAACGAGTTGCTGAGGCACTCGCAGCTGTTCCTGCAGGAGGTCAACATGCTCAGCCTCCTGTGTGATCATTCAAGACGTTCATGGACTGCCGACCTACCACTTTCAGTGGCACCGAAGGAGCAGTGGGCCTTCTTCACTGGTTTGAAAAGCTTGAGTCAGTTTTCGAGATGTGCGAATGCCCCGAAGACCGTAGGGTGAAATATGCTACCGGAACACTTGAAGGAGCTGCGTTAACCTGGTGGAAGGCGCAGGTTCAACTACTAGGACTGGCAGTTGCTAATGCCACGCCCTGGAATGGTTTTAAAGAGCTGATCAAGGAGGAGTACTGTAGTCGGGATGACATCCACAAACTAGAAGTGGAATTTTACCATCTAAAGATGACGGGGTCTGAGATTGAAGCGTATACTAAGAGGTTAAACGAACTGGCCATCCTGTGTCCAACTATGGTGGACCCTCCCATCAAACGAATCGAGCTGTACCTCAATGGCCTTGTACCAGAGATTCAAAGTCACGTGACTTCAGCCAATCTGGGTACCATTCAGCAAATTATCAAGTTGGCTCATCGTCTCACCGACCAGGCGGTGGAGCAAAACCGGCTACCCAAACGTATCAGTGCCACAACTACTTCTGATGTACTTACCGACAACAAGCGAAAATGGGATGGAAACTCCAGTAAGGGTTCTGCTTCGGGTCAGTCTCAGCAGCGAAGGACTGACGACTACCAAAGTCCGGGTCAGCAATCCTCCGGTAATCAAGGACAGGGTGGGTATCGAGGAAACCACCCAAAGTGCAACAAATGTAACAGACACCATGGTGGTCAGTGCAACAAAGGTCGTTGTCAGAGATGTCATAAGTTGGGTCATGAAGCTAAGGATTGTAGGAGCCCGTGTCCTGCAAATCAGAATCGCCAACAACAACAACAAGCTCCACAGAATCACCATCAGCAGCAGCAGGGAAATAAAGGATGCTTTCAGTGTGGCGCTGAAGGCCACTTTAAGAGGAACTGCCCCCAGCTGAACCAAAACCAGAACAATAACCAAAGAAACGGGAACCACCATGGAAACAACAACGGAGGCAACAATGGAGGTAACAATAATGGCAATGGCGCCCAAGGTCGTGCTTTCGTGATTGGTCAGGGAGAAGCAAGGAACGATCCCAACGTTGTGATGGGTAAGTTTCTTCTGGATGACTTCTTTGTTACTGTTTTATTCGATTCAGGTGCCGATACTAGTTATGTGTCCGTAAAAGTTAGCCAAATGCTTAAGCGCACTCCAACACTTTTGAACACCAAACACGCGGTAGAGCTAGCAAATGGTAAAAGTCTTGAAGCCACACATGTAGTTAAAGGTTGTAACCTCGTCTTAGCCGGTCAGACTTTCTCTATCGATCTTATTCCTATCACACTGGGTAGTTTCGACGTCGTTATTGGGATGGATTGGCTATCTCATCATCAAGCGGAGATTGTTTGCAAGGAGAAAATCATCCGCATTCCTCGTTCTGGTGAAGAACCTCTCATGATACGTGGCGACAAGAGTGGTGCTGTCGAAGGCATCATCTCTTTCCTTAAGGCCCAGAAGTGTTTGCGAAAGGGCCACACTGCCATTCTAGCACTCGTTACCGACACATCAACGGAAGAGAAGAGAATTGAAGACATACCTGTTGTACGCAATTTTCCTGAGGTATTCCCTGAGGAATTACCTGGTCTTCCTCCTCACCGCCAAGTTGAATTTCAAATCGAGCTAGCTCCTGGAGCAGCGCCAGTAGCTCGAGCACCATATCGTCTAGCTCCATCAGAACTCGAAGAACTGTCCACACAACTACAAGAGCTCTTGGAAAAGGGTTTTATACGTCCTAGCTCTTCGCCCTTGGGAGCTCCAGTATTATTTGTGAAGAAGAAAGATGGTACCTTCAGAATGTGTATTGACTACCGCGAACTCAACATGGTGACTGTGAAGAATCGTTATCCTCTTCCACGTATTGACGACTTGTTCGACCAGTTGCAAGGGTCGAGCTATTACTCCAAGATTGAATTGAGATCGGGATACCATCAGCTGAGAGTCCGAGATGAGGACGTCTCCAAAACAGCATTTAGAACTCGTTACGGCCATTACGAGTTCCTGGTTATGCCATTCAGGCTGACGAATGCACCAGCGGTCTTCATGGATCTCATGAACCGAGTGTGCAAGCCTTACCTGGATAAGTTCGTTATTGTGTTCATCGACGATATCCTGATCTATTCTAAGAGTCAGGAGGAACATGAGCAGCATCTACGACTTATGTTGGAACTTCTTCGAAAAGAGCAATTGTATGCCAAGTTTTCGAAATGTGACTTCTGGCTTCGCGAAGTCCACTTTCTAGGCCATGTGGTAAACAAGGATGGGATTCATGTTGATCCATCCAAGGTTGACTCAATCAAGAACTGGCCTGCACCCCGCACACCAAAAGAAATCCGCCAATTCTTGGGTTTGGCAGGATATTACAAAAGGTTTATCAAAGAATTCTCCAAGATTGCGCAACCTCTCACTTCACTGACTCAGAAGGGTGTCATCTATCGTTGGGGAGATGCACAAGAGTCCGCATTTCAACATCTAAAGGATAGACTTTGTAGCGCGCCTATCCTCTCATTGCCCGAAGGCACCGATGATTTCGTGGTTTACTGCGATGCTTCCATTCAAGGACTTGGTTGCGTGTTGATGCAACGTGACAAGGTCATTGCCTACGCATCACGCCAACTCAAGGTTCACGAAAGAAATTACACTACTCACGATCTGGAGCTGGGAGCAGTTGTATTCGCGCTTAAGATATGGAGACATTACCTGTACGGTACCAAGTGCACCATTTACACCGATCACAGGAGTCTCGAGCATATCTTCAAGCAAAAGGAGTTAAACATGCGTCAACGCCGATGGGTTGAGCTCTTGAACGATTACGAATGCGCGATCAGGTATCATCCGGGTAAAGCCAATGTTGTGGCCGACGCCCTCAGTCGAAAGGATACCCTACCTATGCGTGTACGTGCTTTACAGCTTACCATCCAATCCAACCTTCCCGCTCAAATTCGAGATGCCCAGGTCGAAGCATTGAAAGCAGAGAACATCAGGGCTGAGTCCCTACGAGGATCGAGGCAGCGGCTAGAACAAAAGGAAGACGGCACCTACTATGTAACAGGGCGTATTTGGGTTCCACTCTATGGCAACTTACGCGAGCTTGTGGTGGATGAAGCACATAAGTCTCATTATTCAGTACATCCTGGTTCGGATAAGATGTACCACGACTTAAAGACCACATACTGGTGGCCTGGCATGAGAGCCCACATAGCAACCTACGTCAGCAAGTGCTTGACTTGTGCGAGAGTCAAGTCTGAATATCAGAAACCATCAGGCCTACTTCAACAACCGGAGATCCCGAAATGGAAATGGGAGCAAATTTCCATGGATTTCGTTACCGGCCTGCCCAGATCTCAACGCGGAAACGATACCATTTGGGTGATCGTAGATCGACTAACCAAGTCTGCACATTTTCTGGCTATCAAAGAAACGGATAAGTTTTCTACTCTTGCAGACATTTACCTAAAGGAAGTGGTATCGAAGCACGGAGTGCCAACCTCTATTATATCTGATCGTGACGCACGTTTTACTTCTGAACTGTGGCAAGAAATGCACAAGTCCTTTGGCTCACGTTTAGATATGAGCACCGCTTATCACCCGCAGACGGATGGGCAATCTGAACGCACCATCCAAACCCTTGAAGACATGCTTAGGGCATGTGTAATCGATTTTGGTAATGGCTGGGAAAGGCACCTCCCGCTAGTGGAGTTTTCGTACAACAACAGCTACCACACCAGCATTCAAGCCGCTCCGTTTGAGGCATTGTATGGACGCAAATGCCGATCACCTCTCTGTTGGGTAGAAGTTGGTAACAGTCAAATCACTGGCCCAGAACTTGTGGTAGATACCACCGAGAAAATTGCTTAGATACGACAGCGAATGGCGGCAGCTCGTGACCGTCAGAAAAGTTATGCTGATAAGGGAAGAAAACCACTCGAGCTCCAGGTTGGGGATCGAGTGCTACTCAAAGTCTCACCTTGGAAAGGTGTAGTCCGCTTTGGCAAACGAGGCAAACTCAATCCGCGTTATGTCGGACCATTCGAAGTCATTGAGAAAATTGGCAAAGTCGCCTACAGGTTGGATCTACCTGAAGAACTCAGCGGAGTTCACAATGTTTTCCATGTGTCGAATCTGAAGAAGTGTCTGTCAGATGAGACCCTCATAGTTCCTCTGAAGGAACTCACTATCGACGAACAGCTGCGATTCGTCGAGGAACCAGTAGAGATTACGGATCAAGATGTTAAGATCCTCAAGCATACCAGGATACCTCTGGTCCGAGTTCGTTGGAATGCTCGTGGTGGCCCAGAGTATACCTGGGAACGAGAAGACCAAATGAAACTCAAGTATCCCCAACTGTTTAAGAAAAACGCAACCACTACTGAGGCTGAAGCTACTGCAGAATTTCGGGACGAAATTCCAAATCAACGGGGGGATGATGTGACACCCCAGGAAAATCAGGAAAACAACGCAACTTAACTAGCTTCCTCAGTAACCACGCGCTAAATTTCGGGACGAAATTCTCTTAACAGGGGGAGAATGTGACAACCCTCAATTTACATGTATTCCGTACAATTTATTTAATAATAATTTAAGTGCTTGGTGACTGTGTTGAAATATTTAACTGCTCTCTGATTACTGAACTATACTTACATGAGCATGTTAACATACTGGTAGTATACAGAAAAGTCACTAAATGGTCCGGTATATTTTCCTATGTGTTAGGAATTTATTTCGTTACAAAAATATATAAATAAGACACTTTACGGTACAATCAAACACTTTAACGGAACAGTATCCGACCGAACAACCGGACATTACCCGGGACACCAAATATTTGTCAAACACGTTATTTTATTATTTATGGCTAGTCATGATCCCCGTATGCCATAACACCCACTTAAATTCAATTTACTACACATAAAAGTTCATACTTACAATCTTACTATCCTTTGCATTTTAGTTACACATTTTGCAATTAGACCCCCTCCCCCCAACCGAATTCTTGGCTCTTGATGGACCCCACCATATCAACCTTCCATACTTCAAATATATGTATTGATTTTATGGCATTTGTTTATTGGATGTTTACTTGTGTATCTAAACATAATATATGAGTGATCTTATAAGGACATGGCACTAGATATTCATCATTCCACAATATTCACTCTCTCTCTCCTCACCACTCTCTCTCTCTCTCATTCGGCTGCCCAAAACCGAACACCCCATCACCACCTTAAACATCACCATCTTCTTCATTACATTGTCCATTCAAAGCTTAGAAATCATCCATGGAAGGTGCATCTTGAAGAACTTCATAGGAGCTTGTTCTAGTCCTTCTCACCATCATTTTCTCTTCATTTTCACACAAGATTCTTCCCTAGCTAGAGGCTAGTAGTAAGTTCCTTGCACTTGATTTCATCTTGTTCGAAAATTATGGCATATAACATGATGTATTGTTGTTTAAATTACTAGATTACAAGAACACTAGAAAAATATGAAACATGAGTCATGAACATATAAACTACATAAAAAGTTTACTTGTGGCTGAATTTTGAAGAGGAATCTTGTTGGTTTGAGGGTTGGTTAAATCATACTTGATGTTTGATTGTTGGTTTCTTGTTAAATCCATTGTTCGGACACTCGTTGATGCGATTTAGTAATGTTTAAACTTAAAAATAACATGCTGATGCATTTTTACAGCCGCCTTCAACAGGCTGTAAACGGACTTTAAAACTCGAAAAACGGAATTTCAAAAGCCTAAATCGTGTCTTTTCGAAAAACGAAGAAAATGGCGCTGGAATCGTATTTTTCTGAGGTCGGTTACTATTTTAAAAATCTGTTTTCGTGACAGCAGCTAAGGCTGATTTTTACTGCAGAAAATTGGGCTGTGCGTTTTCGATCACAACTTAAAACCTGAACCGAACCAGCCCCTGAAACTTTTATCAAAAATGGTCACGGATGTATTTGTGACCCTCGGACTGGAATTTCGATAAACGGACTTACGAGGAATTTTTGACGAATTATTCCGTAAACTGTGATCAGAATGTGACAAATCTGATCACAGTTCGGTAAACGATTTTCTATAAATTTTCGATAATGAACCGGACCCCGATATTTTTACACAATAAAATATGGAACGTTTAAGACATCCTGTAAAAATTTGGGAATTTTTGGAATAATTTAACTATTTTATTTAAATGTCCGAAAACAGCCGGTTTCGAATATTAATGCTGAATTGACATAAGTTGTGACTTGCGTGTCTAAATGTCGAGTATGCTATCGGTGAATTATCTAACATGTTATATGTGTTACGTGCAATATCGTATGTTTGTTTATGAGTGGGGAATGGATGGGAAGTTTATATGGGCATAAATCGTTAAAGTGTGTACCTGTTATGTGGACGAAGTAATGTGCAAATAAACCATACGTAGGATACGTGTTATGCGTGAGAAACTGATTGTTATCCGTACCTTATTAGCACGTGATTGACCGACCTTGACTGTTAACTATATTTGAGAACCTAACCGAGCAAACCGAGGTGAGTTCACACTCTTTCTAAGGCATGGGATTCCCAGGGGTTGGGAATGGGATTGAATAACTACTTGTACTATCATTACTATTAAACTATTTTTACTGTCCTCGGATTGAAGGGCACGTACGTAAAACCTACGTACACTCATACTTACTACTGTCCTCGGATTGAAGGGCACGTACGTAAAACCTACGTACACGATCATAAGACCATCAACTCTATCACTTTAAGTCCCTCAATTATCGACTTAATCGCCGAGGCCTATGGCGAGCGGGTCATTAGGTTTAACAAACCTCACACCGTGCCAGTCGGACGGGCGTGTACTAATGGACTATGGGCAAAGGGTCAATGCTGATAGACATTGACTTAGGGCACCTCTTACATTTTCGTAGCAGTCGATACGCGTGGTCTAGTAACATATGGGAAACCCCCACTAATATTCGCAAACATGTCAGAAAGACCGCGATGCAAACTTATACGATACATGGTTTACAAAACGAACATATGATTTACGAAACGAATGCTATAACTAAACAACCAAACGTGAACTCACTCAACTTTGTTGTTGACTCGTTGTTACATGCCTTACAGGTCGCTAAACATTTGGAGCTTGCACGAGGAAGGAGTCGTTGTGGTATGCGGACGGTTATGTCCAGTGTTTAATGTTTAAAACATTATGAACTTATTAAACCTATGTGTTGGACTTTAAACTTATGAACTGCGAACTTATGTTTTGAACTTTACGTTTATGCTTCCGCTGTCTAAATTAAAAACTTGGTTAACTAGTTTTTGGTCACCAATCGTATTTTGGTTGTCTTTATTTACTTAAGCACGTTGTTCAGTATGATTGGTCGCTCGATCCTGGTCACGTCACGCCTCCAAGCGGTGGAACTCCACATGGTGGATTTTGGGGGTGTGACAATTTGGTTATCGGATCGCTTGAAAAGTTAACATTAGTAACTTGTATGATATAATATGTAATTACGTCGTGTTAATGTTTTCAACACTTTTTAAGTTGTTCTGAGCGTTCTGGCATTATTTCAGATTATTACATAAGCTGGAAAATGCCGAATTTTTGTTGAGTTTAGCTGAATTATATTGTTTTAGCTAGTTTCGGGCCGTTTCTAGTGTTCACTCGTCACTCGGAAAGCAGTATCATAAACCCTTATTTTCTCACATAAGGTTCTAGTATATCTCTGGTTCTGGGGCTCAATTTGTGTCCTAAACATGTTGTCTGTCTGTGTACTGAACTCCTACCAGTACTATTATTTATCTGATAAGTGTGTTAGTTTCATTCTGTGCACAGTTTGAACTGTTTAGAGTCAAAATCAATAATAATAGTCATCATGCGTCATGAAATATTTTGTGAGTTCTTTAAACGTAATCCATGGATTCATGCACATCATATGTTCAAAATACACAACCATAACATATAAAATACTGGTCACATCGTACGGAAATTACATGAAAAATGCCATTTGTCACATTTACAGTATGTATAGCCTCGTGATGGATTCCACACATCACGATGTATCGTTTCAATGATTTGATCTGTATATTAGATATCTAGGTGACCTTACAGGAAGTACATATGGGAGTGCAGGCGAAAGTATTTAAGGCCTCCGAGTGGAAGATTGTTGTGTTCGTAGGCCTTGTAGCCCTCTAGGGACTTTACTTGGGGAACAATTTGCTAAACCCTAAGCATACCCTATAAATATCTTTGATGTACTTGTAATTTTATAACACCTCAATAAAATCATCCTTGTTTCCATCTGTGAACGTAGTTCAGTTTAGACCCAACCAATAAATAAATGTGTCCGTTTATTGTTTTCGCGTTTCTTGTGTTTCCATGGCAAATGACCACAGGCAGAGCCGCACATTGTGTGTTTCCATGGTTGGTCGTTTGTGAGTTCCACGAGGGCATTAGCGGGTCTTAAAAACGGGCATTGAAGATGGTTTAAGTAACTTATAAGCATTGAAGTTCTTTGTTTATATCAATGTTCGAAATTGAGTTATGTTTGTTTAAACTGAGCATGCTTGTTTAAAATTAGAGTTATGTTTGTTTAAACTGAGCATGCTTGTTTAAAATTAAAACATATTTGATTTTTAATATTGAGTTATGTTTCTTAAGATGATTTCTAAAATTTAACTATTTATAGTTGAATTTTTAAGATGTCTCAAATTGAACTTATTTTTATTTGAATGTTTAAATGATAGTGTTTGGATTTTTTATTTATTTATTTTTTTTCATATTAGGGATTTCTGTTGTATCTTCGATACCTTTTTAGAAAATTTTAATTAATTATGTATACCATTGGTTCAAAGAAGTGGCAGACTATAAGAACATTCGTTTTCTGGGAAAAAAAAATGTAACGCATTGCATTGCGAAGAAGTAAAATATCATTAACAAAAATATACTAATAATGTGTAAGGGGTTGTTTGTTTAGCTTTTAATAAGACTCTTAATGGTTTAGACATTTTATTGGTTTAGCACTTAATGGTTCAGACTGTTTGTTTCGTGAGCACATGTCTGAATGGTTCAGACATTTGCCTCTGAATGGTTAAATATTATACTGAGTCTAAATGGTTAAGACCTCTAATCTGAATTGCCTCTGAACGGTTAAGCATTATACTGTCTGTTAATGGTTCAGACCTCTTACAGTTTCAGTCTTTAATGGTTCAGACATTTTACTGGTTTAGCACTTAACATTCAGAAGTTGCCAAACAACCCCTAACATAAAAATTAAACATAAGATGGATAATCGTTCCTTTTTTGCTATAAATCCTAAAAGTATAGAATCTATCAATTCTATTATGGGAAATTGGCTTGTAATAATCCCTAGTAGACGTCATTGACCATTGGCAATCTCACTTTTGAATATTCACCCTGCCAGTCCAACATTTCACATATTTTTCCTCCACCGGTCCCCTGTTAAAAAAAAACTTAACAGAGTGAAGTTTTTATCAGAATTACAAATATATGTTTTAGGGCTTTTGATCAGAACGATGATATGAGTCCACTGATGTAAAACTTACCTCGAAACCGTGCTACAAACGACTTAATTTTGGTTAATTGAAAGTTTTAACACCCGAATTGAAGCATTGTTTTCGTCGTTTGAAGCACCATTTCGAAGTAAGTTTTACATCAATGGACTTGTATCGTTGTTCTGAGAAAAGCCCTAAAACATTCGTTTGTAATTTGGAAAAAAAAAAAAAAAAAAAAACTTAACGGTTAAGTTTCTTTAGCTAGGAACCGGTGGAGGAAAAATAGGTAAAAAAGTAACACTGTCAATGGCCAATAACATTTATTAGAGATTATTACAAGCCATTTTCCCTTTCATTATTATTCATTGCATAGAGTTAAGCTACTGTTATTATTATTCTAGTTCTAGTTACAAATTAAACATAAGATGGATAACCGTCCTTTTATACTAGAGTTAATTATTGTTTTTGTCCTGGTGGTTTGTCAAAAATCACTATTTCAGTCCATTAGTTTTAAAATTGCGATTTCAGCCCCCGTGGTTTCACTTTCGTAACCATTTCAGTCCACCTCGTAACCATTTCAGTCCCTGTACTTAACAGAATAATGGACTGAAATGGTTACGAAAGTGAAACCACAGGGACTGAAATTGCAATTTTTAAACTAATGGACTAAAATAGTGATTTTTGACAAACCACAAGGACGAAAACAGTAATTAACTCTTTATACTATAAATCCTAAAAGTATAGAATCCCTCAATTTCATTATTAATTCATTGTATTTAGTTAAGCTACTACTATTATTATTCTAGTTCTAGTTACACCCGCATTTCACGGTAGAGCAACCCGAACACTCAATATAAAAGTAGAGTAACTAAACATGTATACCAGCAAAGTTAAAGTAAACCTGTAGAAAGGCTGAACATGTAAACTTAACTATAGAAGAAAGATAATTAAAGTAGAGAGACTAAACATTTATATTATGAAAGTTAAAGTAGAAGAAAAGTACGATAAATATAATAAAGAACAAGAGTTAAAAAGACTAACCCTTAGCAAATTAAAGTATAAGAACATAGCAAATTAAAGCATAAGGACACTTACAAGAAAAAAATACTTTATGATAAATATAGTAAAGAAGAGAGAGTAAAAAGATAAAAGCAGAAAGAAACTTGAAAGAGTATAAGAAAAAAAATTACACTAAAAGATAAAACCCTTAGCACTAGCTAAGGGTTTGTGTTTTAGTATTAATAATAACTAGAATTACGACCCGCCGCAATGCGGCGGGGATTCTTTAGTTATAACTAAGTTGATTTAGAACGCGCACGTTATGTTGAACCTTTCAAACGGGAAAAAATAGACGATGTAAAAACGTTCACCCACACACGTACGTTGCGTCGTGTTAACTCGCAAAATTTAGAACGAAACGTAAAAACGTTAAACAAAGACGCACGTTTCGATGTGTTTAGTCACAAAATTTAAAACGAAGCATAAAGCGAAAAATTTGCGGAAACTGAAAATTATAAAGGACCAAAGTTGAAAGTAAAAAAAGTTATGAGGATAGATTGCAAAAGATAAAAAGTTTTATGTTAAAAGTAAAAAACAAATAGTTTTGCGTTAAAGGTAATTTATGAAATACATTTGAATGAAAAGTAAAAAATCATTTTTTTTTTAAAAACCCTCAAAGCCAAGGTTACAACAACCATATGCATAACCATTTTTTCTTTGAAAAAATCTCAAAGCTAAGATTACAACACATAAGTAAAAAAATCAAAGTGGTTAAATCGTAAAAGATGGAAACTTTTAAATTAGAAGTGAAAAATCAAATTAATCAAAGGGGTTAAATTGTATAAGATGAAAACTTTTGAATTAGAAGTGAAAAATCAAATTAATCAAATGGGTTAAATTAACAAAGATTAAAACTATAAACTTAAATTGTCAAAGATTAAAACTTTAAGGTTAAAAATGAAACAAAGATTAAAACTTTAAACTTAAATTGTCAAAGATTAAAATTTAAGGTTAAAAAGGAAAATTTCAATTTTTTTTTTGAAAAACTCCCAAAGCCAATTGTACAAGTATCATATGCATAAGTTAGTTGCTTTTTAATAAGGTTATAATAATAGTAATAATCATTATTGTTGTTATAATAGGTGTTAACTATTTGAAGTTCATATTTTCCGTTCAATTTCATTCATTTGAAACGGTCCATTATAAAGTCACTCGTTCTAAACTATTGAATTGACTCAAAAAGTTTAGGTCAACTTTATTCTTGGTCTTATATCATTCTTTGACTAATACATGATGGCATCTTACGAATACCACAAATAGAAAAAGTCGAGAAATAATAAGTAAATTGAATACTAATTTATTAGAGTGATAATAGACCTGTATATTACATGAGTTTTTAGAATATAAACGATATAATTATATAATTTTTAAAAAACTTTATACTAACGGCCTAAATTAATTAGTAACGAAACTTTATATAAACAAATTTTTATTACCATATTTTAGTTCACACAACTAACTTGAATTTATCACAAATACCGGCCCATGTGAATTATTAACAATGAATATACCATAATAGCCGTGTATTACAAAGATTGAATACTGAAAAACATGTAACACACAAATTTATATATTATTAATATGAATGAAATTACCTATTACTTTACATATAACATTGTATAAAAATAATAATAATTTTTATCATTGCATATCTTTTAAATATAACTTCTATTTATATAAATACCTCAATTCTGTTTAAAAATTTCATTATTTAAGATTTTCTTTTTCTTTTTATTGATAAAAACTAATTTTATTGGTATGGCATAAATATATTTGTTATTCTCACTAATCATTGTTATGTTGATTTAATTAATAGACAGTTATTGTAAAGTTATGATATAAGTTAAAGGTTTATATATAATAATTTTTTTTTTCATTATTAAAGGTTAATTGACTATGTCACAAATGAGTATAAAACGAAATTAATATATTTCTTAGCTCTATTAAATTGAAAACACATTTATTGATCATAAATCGGTGTAGCTACAAACCTTAATATTATCTTATCTATAAAACTTCAAAACGTTTAGTCTTTTTACGAGATAGTCTACTGGTTAGTTGCTCTTTTTTAACTTTTATTTATATGTTAGAAACCTCATATATCAATTTTATATATAATCTCAGGTATGGATGACAACTTTTTTGTAATTTAAAATATTTTATTTTAATTTTAGAAGTACTAAAATCATAGTTTTTAAAATTATAGATTATTTATGTTTATTTTTTATTCATAAATTAGAATTAGATATTAATTATTATATTTGCTAATGAATTAAAGATGAAAATATCATGTGATACTAACTGGAAGAGAAGTTAGAGAAGAGAATATCATGTGTTATTAGTTGTAATCATTTATTAGTATTTGATATTAGCATTATGAAATCATTATTTTGGTATGAGCTAAATCGAACCTAGAATCAATTTTTGAATTGTTATAATCAATGGTTCGGTTCTTTATTATTGTGATAGTTGATTCGTTAGCTAATTATTTTAGATACGGGTCAATTTAAGCTCATGTTAGAGCATTCCCATCCAGTCCATCATATCCAGTACGTAGAGTTTTTATAATATAAAGAGTATAAAAAGTGGTTGTGAGTGGAGGGGAGAGAAAATGTTACTGTTCATCTGTATATTTGGAGGGACACTGTTCACCCACTATAATTTTTTAATATATATTGAAAATGGTTGTGAGTGAAGGAGAGAGAAAAATGTAATATATATTGAAAATGAGAGAGAAAAAGTATTTGTTTTTAGTGGAAATATATTGATATAGGAGTTGTTTTTTAGTGGAATGTATATATATTTTTAGTGGATTGGATGTGAATGCTTATGGGGGTATGGGATGGGTCATTAATTGACACCTAGGATGGTGGATGATGTGCTACACCACCCCCTTATTAGAAAATCATCATAGTTTGTAGGGATTAAATCATGGTCACCATAGACATCTCTTTCTTAATTAGTTAAATATATTTTACACAAAATAAATGCGTTAAGGGTTATTTTTTATTTAGTCATCATTATGGCTAAATCAAGTTTGAATAGTTTGAAAGCGTAAGAATTTCATGATTCTTTAGCATTTAATATTATAAAGACAAAATTGTATAAAACAACCTTTATGTTTGTTTTAAACTGCACTTTATACTTTTTACTATGAAATCGGTAAAAACTAACCTTTATGTTTATGTTTTATTACACCCTATAACCTTTACCATTAACCACGTCAAAAAATTCAGTTAAATGAACTCGCATGCCCTGCACATGAGGGCATTTAAGTATTTTACTTTTAAATTAAAACAATACTTTTTTTTATTAATAAAAACCAAAATGCGCCCCACCCCCACCCTACCTTTTCTCTCCCTTTAACATAAATAGAAATATAATTAAGAGGTGCCCATTTAGTCACCAGTTGATCTAAAGTTTTTCTTTCCTCTTTATTCTTCTGTGATGGATGAACTGACTTCGTGTTTCTTCTCGGCCTTTGGAACTATACTTTTAGCCACGAGTTGATCTAAAGTTTTATCATTGCTGAGAGGAAAACTATTTGATTCTACAATACCTTTTTGAATGTGTATATCAGATACACTTTGAAAACTCGCAGGTGAATCGGCAAAATAATCGGTAACACAACTGTTACCACTTAACGAGCAGTAAGACGACTGAAATCTGGGTGGTGAATCATGATTTACAAAAACGGTTGGTACAAGCGAAGAACCGTAATTACTAACGTCACAGCTAAAACCTGTACTTAGAATCACCGGAATTGATTTCCCGTGTCCCGGTTTTAGACCGTCCTAAAGGGTTGAGGAGACCGGAAGTCGGCTAGCAAATTACGCAGAAACTTTTAACGTTCCTTTTAAGTTCAAAGCCATAGCTCAAACGTGGGAAACGATAAGAACAGTGGTGGGTGAGGGTGGGGATGCAGTGGTGGCGGCGGTGGTTTCTGAACATGGTGGTGGTAGAGTTTTTATGTAGGTTACAGTGATGAAGAACTGGGTGGTGGGCCCATCTTAATTATATTTCTTTTTAGGGTGGCCGGGGCACAATCGGTGACCCCATGCGGGGACCGATCTAACCGAACGGTGAGGTGCTGCCGGTGCAGCGGGGAGCCAAAAACGGGGAGCCAAGGCGGTGAGGAGGCACCGAAGAGAGGGGAGGAGAGAGAAGGTGGGGTCCATTCAATCAACCAATGAATTTTTTTTTTTTTAAATAAAAAACCAAGTCACCTAAGAGTGGAGTGCCGCCAACAATTTAGGGTGTGAGGGGAGTTGACGTGGCACATGAGGATTGGTTATGCGTAAGAGAGGGGACTCCCCTCTTAGGGGAGTGCCCCTTACACCCTTATGTTAAAAGGGATAGACAATATAGGGTGGGGGTGTGGTGCATGTGGGTTTTTATTAATAAAAGAAATATTGTTTTAATTAAAAAGTAAAAGACTTAAATACCCTCATGTGCAAGGCATGTGAGTCCGTTTAACTGAATTTTTTGACGTGGTTAGTGGTAAAGGTTATAGGGTTTAATAAAACATGAACATAAAAGTTGGTTTTTGTCGATTTCATAGTGAAAGGTATAAAGTGCAGTTAAAGGCAAACATAAAGGTTGTTTTATGCAATTTTTTCTATTATAAAACTTATCCTTCACCATTAAATTTGAACCTCTTGGGAAGCAAATATTAAAACTATGGATATACAAATGTAAACTTAGAATGTAACTTGGTTTTATTTATCACCAATTAAATCGATACATGCACACCCATGTCGAAAGATTACAAGACTAGAGTGAGAATGATAGATTGTGTAACTCTCTTAAAGTTGTAAGCTAGTCCTGAATTCAAAAACAAAAAAAAACTTGTGTTATAATGAAAATTACAACGTGTTCATCATTAACCAAAAAGTTACTTCAACTTTCTCTTTTTTTTAACGACAAATTTGGATCATAATAAATCTGGGAAAAACTCTTGTGGGAATCGAATTCAGGTTCTACCGAACCCTAAGCCTCATCTCACCCTTAAAATGTCATTAAGCTATAATACCATAAGCTACTTTAATTTTTAACTCTAGGTTTTTTTAACATGTATTTATACAACATATAGTTAGTTAATAAGCAAACAAAACTTTACTTGACATAATTAACTTAACATGTTATTAGAGTGCGCTTAACCTTTATTTAAGACATAAAATACGCACATTCCATTATATTATTCCGTTTCACCAAAACTACAAATTAAAAATTACCTAAAATAGTGAACTTTTAACCAATGTAAAAGGAATTTTATTACTAGGACATAGCAATAATACTCAAAGAGAAACTGGAAAACAAAACGGAAATTTCATGCTAAAAAAATAATATCTATTGGAAAATTAACAAAAACTTTACTTGACATAACATGTTAAAGTAAAATCAAATTCCTACATATTCAAACACCTCCAACTTAGATATGTATACAAGGATCACTTAACCGAGGGTCATGAGACGAATTAATTACTAGAGATCCTAGTTCCCTTTTTTTAAGTTAACTTCCTATGACCGAATCAATAGGTTGGTGGTCCATTCACAAATAAAAAACCTTTAAACACTTTGGGAAAGATGGAGGTATTAGGTTCAATTCCCACAGACAGCAGGTAATAAAAAAATTTTGCCGTTCAAAAAAAAAAAACTTCCTATGACGGATGAATTAAGCCCGGTCGGTCCACAAGTTACAAAGTGGATTCACTCTTTATTCAAAACACAAAATACACATACATTCCATTATACTTAGTTTTGCTATTAAAAAAAGGGTAGCGGCGCAGCTTGTTGCCTGTTTAACAACTATCTCGATGTAAATTCAAAACACGAAAAATTATATTATTTCGTTTCATATTATTATAAACAAAAAAATTATTCAAAACACAAAATACGCATGCACATTCCATTATACTTAGTTTTGCTATTCAAAAAATGGTAACGGTATAGTTTGTTGCCCATTTACCAACTATCTCGATGTAAATTCATAACACACGAAAAATTATATTATTTCGTTTCATATTATTATAAACAAAAAACGATTAACCAATGAAAAAGGTATGTTTTCATTACTAGAAAATTAATTACGATTACACCCAAAGAAAGTGGAAAACAAAACAAAAGCTTCATGCTAAAAAATACGTTAGTTTACACAAAACATGACTAAAATAACTAAACCGGAGGATCCTCAACGCGCCGTCGTTGTCCAGCCAGACTTGGCCGGAGAAAACCCATATCCGGGAAACGGACTTGCACGCGGCGATCGCATAGGAAACTCAGTGGTAAGGTTTCCATCTTTATCATAGTAAATTACACCGGAGAAATCAAGCGGCTGACATTTATCCCCCATCAGAATCTCCTTCCGCCATACGCCGTCGTTTTCATCTTCACCGGTAGTCTTTTTACGGTGGCACAACTTTATCGCTTTATTGCTGATGGAAGACATGAGTTTCTTTGTCTTTGTTGACTGATTTTTTGAAGATTTGATTGTGTGTTTTGCATAGAGGATTAGTTTGGTGGTTAAAGATTGCAGAACTCCGGTGGGTGTACGGTTGTTTTTGGCGGTAGTGGCCATGTCGGAGGATGGATGTGGGGTTTGATTATTCTGTGAGATGAGGCCAGGGTTTATTATATATAGGGATGACGAAGGTCACCGACTATTCCCGGTGATTTATTAGGTTTGACTGGTATTTTTTCTTTTTTTTAAGAAAAAAAATAATGTTGGTTGTTTATGTATAGGAAGGAAATATTAAATAAGATTATTTCTTAGTAAATATGGTGTGAATTAAATGACTTCTGAATTTGGATTAACTAACATTAGTAATTTTGGATTGGTTTTTACATTAAAGTAGACATATATATATATATCTATATTAAAACAATACATTTTAGTGCCACTTGGCACAAACTTAAGCCACTAATTGCCACCTGGCAACTTATTAGACCTCTGAATGTTAATTTGAGCGGCAATATACATCTTCAATGTAAATCCCGCTTTCACTTTGGTCGTAACGCTGAATTGAAGTTTCCATCTTTCTCTCAAATTTCCTCAAATAAGTGAACCAGAAATACGATTTCCATATTTCTTTATAATCATAATTGACGACGGGCAGTGGGTAAACCCACTTTACCCGCTTTGGGCCTTTTTATCTAGAAGCCCAATTATTTAAAAAGCCCACTGGTCATAATAACCTTGCTCACTAAGGTTCATTCTATGTACAACGGGCGGGAAACAGCTAAGGAAACAGGGCTCATTAAATGCATGACAAGGGGCGGCTCCGGTCTAAGTCACTGTACTTATCCGGCAGGCCATTAATGAGAAGGATTATCCCACCGTTGGGGGTCAGACACGTGTCTGACCTTCCCAAGAAACCTCAAAAACCGTTGGATCATGCATAAGAGAATCCTTCACAAAGATAAGGGCATGCCATTATATAAGAGGGAACAAAGGAGCCAAGGCAGGTATGATCTCCGGTTTCACTCTCATTTACTACATCCTCATTTACTCCATACACATTAACTTCCGACCATTATTCTATCACATTTAATACACATCAATAAGATTCACACCATAAAGGGAAACCTTCCGGTGACTGCATTCATCGGAAGAAGCTCCTTTCTTGTCCGGCACGTTTACTTACTCTCACGCCGGAGCTTGGTCACGGATCCCCCTCCCGGGGTCCCCCGTGACGAGGCTAACGGTTTATTCTTTTGTAGCAAGCAAGGATAAAAGCTCTTGACGTCACCGAAGATCCATCCCACGTCAGCCGGAGGTTGGGTATTCGACATTGGCGCCATCTGTGGGACCTCAGCCTGCCCGGTGTTCCCACACAAACACTCGACGTCCAGAGAATAGCTTATCCTGCTAAAAACAACATGGCAACCCCACATAACTCACGTGTCACTTGACGGGTGGTCCGTAGGACAACCCTTAAATGAGATAATTACGTGCATATCCCATATTTTACACGGTTATTTATTGCGAATGTGATAACTACGAGTTCTTGTGGTTTTACAGGTTAACCGTCTAAATCGTTGAAGTTAGGACGCCTGGAGGTGAAGTGGAACTACCGGGAATGATAAACAGTGCGGAAGATATCATTCGATAGATGTTCGGGTCAAGACATGGTTGAATATGTGCAAGCTACGGTTGTTTGAGAGACATTAATTGATTATCATCGGGCCATTCTAAAAGAATCCATCTCATCAATTGGGCCGCCATTACTACTTGGAGTGGGCTGCTATCACAAAGTCAAAGAAAACATTAAACCAACAAATCATCCATTATCATCAGCAATACATGTGGAGTTGTTTGATGGGCCGCTGAGATATAAAAGAAGAGGGGATCCACGTGACATGGGTGGACTTCTAAGCCACATGTGGGCTTCACATGGACTCATCATGGGCCGAGAGATAAGTCAAATAATTAGCGGCACATATTAGCACATACTTGGACTTTTTGGGCGGCAGATTTTTGGGACCTTGCTTTGATTGGGCCAACACAAGGCAAGCCGACATATGCACATGTAGGCGGCAATTTATGAAGGAAGTCAATCACCTCCAACATCTTTATTATGTGTTGATGGCATATGGGCGGCACATGTGAAGACTACCTTAGGTTTCGAGAGGCACATTCAACAAGCACGCAGACCAAGACCAAGAGCCACAAGTCAACAACATATAACCATTATCAACAACATCATCACGTGGACTTCTGTTGATTGGGCTGCTTTGGAGGTGAGTGCACATGGGCTTGGACTCTCTTGGATGCACATGAGGTAAAAACGGATGACATTAGAATTGTGATTGGGCCGCACATATGAGCAAGGAATTTATGGAACATCACAACATCATCATTAATCATTATTGTGGAGCATAACAATCATGTTGACCAAGGAGAATATATCACCATCTTATTAATTGGCAGCAGACATTGGGTCCAACACAACACACGTGAATGAGTAGATTATTGGCAGCAAGCATCGGTGGACCTGGATTGCATTTGGAGGCTACCGTAAAGCAGATGGTTTGCACCGTAAACGAATCAAGTCCACCGTAATTTACGGTGGAGCCGTAAATTACGGTGGTGGCTGGCGATCAAAAACGTAACTGCCCTCTTAAAGCAGTTTTATTATGTCTTTTCTTTTTCCTCATCATTGGGGTTATTGGAGATTGGGGGGGCGATTTTTGGCTCTCTCTTGTGTTCTTGATTGGTCAAAACATGAAGATTTTGTTTTTGATTCCAATAAACAAAGGTTTGATTGTGATGATGATTCACCACACTATGAGCGGCTAGGTTTGCTTGGTGATCATCCCGAATGTAAGGTTTACTTGTGACAATTATGTTTTGTTCTTGAATTTCTGGAATATTAAACTGTGTATGTGTTGTTAGTTTATTATGGTGCTTGATTGGGTGTTTGTAAATTGTTGATGTATGTTTGATCATAATTCTAAACCATGCGTTCTTGGTGCCGTTGGCAATCGAGATATCACGGGAAGGATTAGGGTTGGATATATGTTAATTGGTCATCGGGTAACAAACTCGCGTTCTAGGAATCCGAGTACTTAGTTCCCTTTCATCACAAATAATTGATCTTGCATGAGCTATGTCTATGTAGTTCTTTCCAGTTGAACATAAACCTTGATTGTCACTTAAAACCTGAAACTCGGGATGATTACTACCCTCTTATCCTGTGACAAAACTTACTTTTGATTTGTATTCTAATTTAGTTTAATCTAGTAATTAAATCCAATTGCCAAAACTCTTGAATTTATTTTATTTGCAATTAGATTAATTTAGTCAAGTTAGACATACATCAAATAACACACATTCCACAAACTCCCTGTGTTCGATACCCACTTACCGCTATCTATATAGTTGTTATTGGGATTAAATTTGCGTGACCACGACAATCACGTCAAATTTTGGCGCCGTTGCCGGGGAGTAGTGCGCAACGTGTGTTATCTTGTGTATTAGTTTAAAAAAAAAAAGTCCAAAAAGATTTCTTTCATGTTCATGATTTACACTTGGTAGTTGAGTTGTGTTGTGCAGGATGACAGGGCATTACACAAATTTCAGCTTATTTACGTGTAGATTGTGCAAAGGCCCACTTCATCCGAGTATATGTTGTGGGGAGGCCCAACATAAGCGTAGAGAAGAACAGAAGAGAATGGACGAGCGGAATGTCCATTATGATGAGTTTCACCCACATGATTCATACTATGATTCACCTTACAAGTCGAACATGGATTATTATGATGAATATTCCCAACTTTCATATGAAGGCCCTCAGATGTACAATCAAGATTATTATCATGCTCAGTATACATTTGATCAGTCTGGTTATGAATGTGTAACTCAACAACCTACTTTGCACTATCAGTCACATAAATCTGAAAGTCTTGGAGAGATGATGAGAAAGAGACACATGGTTCATGTTGAAAAAGAATTAAAAAAACCTCATTTGTCAATGGAAGAACGAGTAGAACTTTTGGAATGGAAATATGATTTGCTACCAAAAGAGGTGAAAGAGATGAGGCCAGGGACGTCGATGGTGGAAAAACGTCAAGCAAAACAACACTGGATACATGTGCAGATTGAACAAATGACATCTATGGGTGATGTAGAAGAAAAGGTTGTGAGTCCTCCCGAACTTGAAACTGAATTATTAGGGTCAAATGAGGAATATACAATTGAAATTATTGTGGAGGAACCACCTATGGAGAGCAAAGTTGAGGGTCTTTTACTTGGTGAACCAATAATTTTACTTGATGAACCAATCAAAGCTGATTACAACTCTCCAGCTGTGGTGGTTATGGAAACCAAGAGTGTTGCGGATGCATGTTTAGAAACTAGGAAGGTGGCACTTCATGATGTGGGAGGTTTCATTCATAATTTATGTTTATGGGAGAGTGTGGATTTGTTGGGCACAGAAAACGAAGTAGTGAAGTGGAGAGTAAACTACCGAGCATTTGTTGGAAATTCGGTAGGAAAATGTGGAATTAAAGAATTTTGCAAAGAAAGATGGGACGTGAAAAAGCACACACACAATAGAAGAATCAAACACCGTGCTTACATCAGCAACGAAAAAGGTAAATGTGCATTGAGACCACCTTGAGACATATCAGGTACGGTCTGGCTGAAGACCTTTAAACTTAGCGCTCTCGGGAGGCAGCCCGAGGATGTAGAGTATTGTATTTGTGTTTTGTTTTGTTTTGTTTTGTTTGGTTTTGTTTTGGTGTTGTGTTTGTGTGTTGGCAGGTTATTACGTTTCAACCCTCGCGGATGCAATGATTCAAGTGTGGGGATGTTTGGCAACATCCCTGTTGAGATATCGGCGAATCTGAGAGATGTTTTTGAACCGGTTCGATTACCGCAGCTTCATCACTACCAACACTGCTAATTTACTAATCAGGTCGTGTCTTGTTCTCATCTTGTGCCCCTTTGTATATATTCATGTTTAAGTTTTTGGTTGGGCGGTTGGGTGGTGTTTGATGTGTTTAGTTTTTGGGTTATGAAGGAATTGGTGGTGTTTTTAATAATTAAAAAAAAAAGAAATTTGGGGTTTGAGAGTATAAGCAATTGTTGATGTTCTTGGTTAGAAGCGATCTTTCCCTCAAAACCATACATTGGGACAATGTATCCCAAGTGTGGGGATGGGGGAATTTTTGAGAATTTTAAAAATTTTGTAAATCCGAGCGAAAATTGTTAAAATTTGAAAGCTTGATATTATACCATTTGACACACCGATACCCATTCCTAGTCATTTCTTGGTGAGTGTTTGAGCCACATATGATTATTATAGATATTTCATTGTTTGAGTGGCGGTGTGTGTTTTGTGTTAATAGAACTTGTGTACGAATTCTTGTTAAATCCTAGAATTAGCATGCTTTTGAAAATGATAGGGGGACTTTTAGGAAGCCTCGTCTAGATGTGTGAGAGTGTGGGAATTGGGGGTTGGACCTCATACTTTACATATATGAGCTTGGTATTGTGAGGGGTGGGGGTTTGGTCCTTAGAAAGCCATGTTGAGCCTTAGACCATTCGATTGTGACCCGAGCCTTCTTCCTACAAAAAAAAATTTACCTTTTGAGATGACCCGGTTTAGGAGATTTAGTTTGTAGTATTGATGTTCTTGTATATATTGTTGAGTTTGATGTGTTAAAAAAAAAAAAAAAAAAAAAGAAGAAGAAGAAAAAAAAAATGAAAAATACAAAAAGAAGTATTTAGTTGCAATAGAGTTGAGAATGTCAAAAAGCTTTGTATTTATTTTTGGTGTTTGCTTCGTAGTGGTAGAAATAAAAACCGGGTCAAATCAATTAGCTCTTTCATATGTATTCCACCATTTTCCTACCTTTACACCTAGCCCCGTTGCAACCCGCAAGTCCCTTTGATTCTAAAGCATGTTAGATATTGTTAGGAGGAAACTTGATTTGTATACAAGCTTATTGTCGCGCACACACACACACACGCATTGAGTGGTTTAGCATTATGCTAATATTTCTTGTTACCGAGAGATTTTCGTGAGGGGTGTGTCTTATGGTATGGTTGAAGGTTAGTAAAAGGACGACACATTTAGCTTGGTTTGCATGTTTGATCGCTATGGTTTTGAAATAGTTTTTGAACGAGTTGCTTGGGACAAGCAACGGGTAAGTGTGGGGATGTGACGGGTGGTCCGTAGGACAACCCTTAAATGAGATAATTACGTGCATATCCCATATTTTACACGGTTATTTATTGCGAATGTGATAACTACGAGTTCTTGTGGTTTTACAGGTTAACCGTCTAAATCGTTGAAGTTAGGACGCCTGGAGGTGAAGTGGAACTACCGGGAATGATAAACAGTGCGGAAGATATCATTCGATAGATGTTCAGGTCAAGACATGGTTGAATATGTGCAAGCTACGGTTGTTTGAGAGACATTAATTGATTATCATCGGGCCATTCTAAAAGAATCCATCTCATCAATTGGGCCGCCATTACTACTTGGAGTGGGCTGCTATCACAAAGTCAAAGAAAACATTAAACCAACAAATCATCCATTATCATCAGCAATACATGTGGAGTTGTTTGATGGGCCGCTGAGATATAAAAGAAGAGGGGATCCACGTGACATGGGTGGACTTCTAAGCCACATGTGGGCTTCACATGGACTCATCATGGGCCGAGAGATAAGTCAAATAATTAGCGGCACATATTAGCACATACTTGGACTTTTTGGGCGGCAGATTTTTGGGACCTTGCTTTGATTGGGCCAACACAAGGCAAGCCGACATATGCACATGTAGGCGGCAATTTATGAAGGAAGTCAATCACCTCCAACATCTTTATTATGTGTTGATGGCATATGGGCGGCACATGTGAAGACTACCTTGGGTTTCGAGAGGCACATTCAACAAGCACGCAGACCAAGACCAAGAGCCACAAGTCAACAACATATAACCATTATCAACAACATCATCACGTGGACTTCTGTTGATTGGGCTGCTTTGGAGGTGAGTGCACATGGGCTTGGACTCTCTTGGATGCACATGAGGTAAAAACGGATGACATTAGAATTGTGATTGGGCCGCACATATGAGCAAGGAATTTATGGAACATCACAACATCATCATTAATCATTATTGTGGAGCATAACAATCATGTTGACCAAGGAGAATATATCACCATCTTATTAATTGGCAGCAGACATTGGGTCCAACACAACACACGTGAATGAGTAGATTATTGGCAGCAAGCATCGGTGGACCTGGATTGCATTTGGAGGCTACCGTAAAGCAGATGGTTTGCACCGTAAACGAATCAAGTCCACCGTAATTTACGGTGGAGCCGTAAATTACGGTGGTGGCTGGCGATCAAAAACGTAACTGCCCTCTTAAAGCAGTTTTATTATGTCTTTTCTTTTTCCTCATCATTGGGGTTATTGGAGATTGGGGGGGGGGGGCGATTTTTGGCTCTCTCTTGTGTTCTTGATTGGTCAAAACATGAAGATTTTGTTTTTGATTCCAATAAACAAAGGTTTGATTGTGATGATGATTCACCACACTATGAGCGGCTAGGTTTGCTTGGTGATCATCCCGAATGTAAGGTTTACTTGTGACAATTATGTTTTGTTCTTGAATTTCTGGAATATTAAACTGTGCATGTGTTGTTAGTTTATTATGGTGCTTGATTGGGTGTTTGTAAATTGTTGATGTATGTTTGATCATAATTCTAAACCATACGTTCTTGGTGCCGTTGGCAATCGAGATATCACGGGAAGGATTAGGGTTGGATATATGTTAATTGGTCATCGGGTAACAACCTCGCGTTCTAGGAATCCGAGTACTTAGTTCCCTTTCATCACAAATAACTGATCTTGCATGAGCTATGTCTATGTAGTTCTTTCCAGTTGAACATAAACCTTGATTGTCACTTAAAACCTAAAACTCGGGATGATTACTACCCTCTTATCCTGTGACAAAACTTACTTTTGATTTGTATTCTAATTTAGTTTAATCTAGTAATTAAATCCAATTGCCAAAACTCTTGAATTTATTTTATTTGCAATTAGATTAATTTAGTCAAGTTAGACATACATCAAATAACACACATTCCACAAACTCCCTGTGTTCGATACCCACTTACCGCTATCTATATAGTTGTTATTGGGATTAAATTTGCGTGACCACGACAATCACGTCATCACTCAGACGGCACAAAACGACTTGGATAAAGTCACTGTAGAGGACATCACTCATGAAGAAGATGATGAGAATCAGGGAGGAAATCTGAGGGAAACGGAACATATCACTCCCGATTTTGTGGCCATGCACAGGGAAAGGCTAACCAAATATCTTGAAGACCTAAAGAGACAGGAAAGACTCGACAGCCTCAGAGCCAGACTCTCTTTTGACACACCCTCCAGCCAGGAAGGGACAAACCTTCAGAACAAGAACAACAGTGGCGACCAGCTAGAAACATTTATGTCTGCCCTAAGGCAGATGTCCTCTGAAGAAAGGGAGGACCTGATCACAGGCCAGAAACCCAAGGGGAAGGAAAAAGGGAAAGACAACTCTGATAACAGCGGTTTGGACCAACCATACTTACCACGGGATTTGGCTGAAGTTTCAAAATTCACAAGAAGAATCTCAGAAACACCTATGCCTCCCAAGACGAAACTACCACCGGGTTTTGATCGATATGACGGAACGAGGGACCCGGAAGATCACCTGCATGCCTTCAAAGGAGCAGGGCAACTAGGAAGATGGCCAATGCCGGTATGGTGCCACATGTTTGTAAAAACCCTAACGGAGGGAGCCCGGCTTTGGTTCGACAGTCTGCCCTCAGGAACTTTGGCCAACAGAGGAAGGTGGTCAAAAATCCAAACGAAATCCTTCACATCAGGCAAAGAGATAACGAGCGAATAGACCAATACATGGAGAGGTTTGTTAAAGAGAGTATGAACATCAAGGACGTCCCAGAAGTCATGAAGATTAGTGGTTTCATAAATGGGCTGAAACACGCACATCTATGTGAAAAGCTGGGGGAGGAGTTTCCACCCTCCTTTGACAATCTTATGGACAGAGTCCGGGCCTTTGTCCGGGGAAAGGACACAGTCAGCAAAGCAAATGAAACGGACGTCACACCTCGGAGGATTGCCCCGGCTGCAAGACCCCCTGACAAAGGTACACCCTATTCCCGGAAACCTTCTTTTGATAGAATGTTACATGATAGGGCAAGGCCCTCATACTCTCCCTATAGACCCCGAGGGAGAGGTCCCCCCCTTACCCCGATAGCTTCACCCCTCTCATTAAGACCCCAAGTGAGATACTAGCCACGGAGAGGGTAAAGAATTCCTTCCCAAGGCCACCCCCCATAAAACCGGGACCAAAAGCACAACCAAACGAATACTGTGAATTCCACAAAGGTTTTGGGCACAAAACCGATGATTGTATGTACCTCAAAAGAGAAATAGAGGCTGCGGTGAAAACGGGGAGACTGGCCCATTTGGTCAAGGAAATCAAGGAAGGGGGAGGGGATCGCAAGGGAAGAGATGCACGGGAGCTGGGGAGGGCAGACGTTGATATGATTAGGAGGAGAAATGAGTTTGATACCACCCAAAGTGTCAAGGCCAGAATCCTAGGCTCCCCAAACTGCATGAAAGCTCCCATCCTCATGCCATATTTAGAAGAAAGCGAGGTGCAACGACTCCCGCTGAACATCTCAGCAGTGATAGCGGGACACAAGGTGTCCAGGATACATGTGGACGGAGGGTCAGGTGTTGAAGTAATATACGAACACTGCTTCCTTAGGTTCGACAGGGACATAAGGGATAGGTTGGAGGAAGATTCAATCCCATTAGTAGGATTCAACAACAGTGTGTCACATCCCCTGGGAAAAATCAGGCTCCCATTCACAGTCGGCGTGGGGGATCGGGTCCGGACAATAGATCTGACCTTTACGGTAGTCAGGGCACCCTCTAAGTACAATGCAATCTTGGGAAGACCCGGAATTGGTGATCTGCAGGCACAGGCCTCTACCCCCCACGGAGCTTAGGTATTCCAAACGCCAAAAGGTCTCGCATGGGTTAAGTCCGCCTACGAGGTAGTTTCCTCCGTATCCAAAGAAAAAGAGCCAAGAAAGTCCCAGGGAAAGAAGGTGGAAGAGTGGGTCCTCTGTGATAAGTTCCCAGAACAGACAGTCAAGGTGGGGAGTCACTTGAGTGACAAATGTAAGAGTGCCCTGAAGGAGTTGCTCCTCCATAACATAGAGGTGTTTGCATTCCAACATGAAGATATGACGGGGGTCCCAAGGAGCCTTACGGAGCACCGACTTAACACATTTACATGGGTAAAACCAGTAAAACAAAAGAAGCGGAGTATGGGACCCAATAAAAGAAGGGCTGCTTGTGAAGAAACTCGGAAGCTGCTTAGAGCGGGGATAGTCAGGGGAGTCAAATACCCGTCCTGGGTTGCCAACCCTGTAATGGTTCAGAAAAAAGACGGAGGATGGAGGATGTGCATCGATTTCCAAGACCTCAACAAAGCATGTCCCAAGGACTGCTATCCTCTTCCGGAGATAGACACCCAAGTGGACTCCTTGTCTCAATACCCCCTGAAGTGTTTCCTGGACGCCTACAAAGGGTACCACCAAATTCAAATGTCAATAGAAGACGAGGAGAAAACCGCCTTCATCACAGACGAAGGGACGTTCTGCTACACCAAGATGCCCTTCGGCCTCAAGAACGTCGGGGCCACATACCAGAGGTTTATGAACAGTCTGTTTAGGGAGCAACGAGGAAGGAACCTAGAGGTGTACGTCGACGATATTGTCATCAAAAGCTTAACGGAGACCGCCTTGATAAACGATGTAGCTGAGACTCTCCACACTATGCAGGACGTAAACATGAAGTTAAACCCTGGGAAGTGCTGTTTTGGAGTAGAGGAGGGGAATTTCCTGGGGGTAGTGGTCACCAAGGGCGGGATCAAGGCAAATCCGGAGAAAACCCAGGCGGTGGCCGAGATGCGATCCCCCAGGTCCCTAAAGGACATTCAGCAACTAAACGGAAGGCTAATAGCGTTAAACCATTTTTTGTCAAAGGTGGCTGACAAGACTCTTCCCTTTATGAAAGTATTGAAAGACTGCCTTCAAACAAACAAGTTTAAATGGACAGCGGAGGCTGAGACAGCCTTCCAAGAAATGAAAGCATACATCTGTCAGCTCCCGATGCTAGCCACCCCAGTACCCGGGGACCCACTGCTCCTATATCTATCCGCCTCAAAAACGACCATAAGTGCGGTCATGATGGTAGAGCGGGAAGGGAAACAGATCCCCATATATTTCATCAGTAGAACGCTTAAAGGGCCTGAAGAACGATACATGCCCCTGGAGAAGCTCGCGCTAGCTCTTGTCTTCGCATCCCGAAGACTCAGGAGGTATTTCCATGAGCACAAGATTACCCTAATGACCGATCAACCCCTCCAGAAGGTACTCAGGAGGCCGGAACTGTCCGGACGGTTAGCCAAATGGGCTGTAGAGCTAGGGGAACACTCCCTGGAGTTTAAGCCCAGGACAGCCATGAAGGGACAAATATTAGCCGACTTCTTGGCAGAAGTCCCGGGGGACGAAGAAAAGGAACTGTTAAAATGGGAGGCCTTAGAAAAAGAAGAAAGAGAGAAGGAGGATAAGGCGGTGTGGAAGTTGCTCACTGATGGAGCATCCAGTGAAGAAGGAAATGGAGCTGGAATCACATTGATAAGTCCCGAGGGGGTTGAGCTGACGTATGCCGTAAGGCTGGATTTTGAGAACACAAACAATACTGCAGAATATGAGGCCCTCCTAGCAGGGATGAGACTGGCACAAAAAATGAAGGCGAAGCACGTAGAAGCCAGCACTGACTCACAGCTAGTAGTAAAACAATACCAAGGAGAATATGAGGCTAAGGATAACATCATGGCTCGATACGTGGAGAAAGTTAAGGAGACAGCTAAGGCGTTCAAAACTTTCAAGCTGGAATACATCCCCCGGGGAAGGAACAGGAAATCTGACGTGCTTAGAAAGTTAGCCTCGGTAGCATTCGATCATCTAGCGAAAGAAGTTAAAGTAGAGGTCCTGACATCCTCCTCCCTCAACACCGCGGAAGTGGCCACGGTTAAAAGCCCCCAGGAAACATGGATGACCCCGATAGTCAGATTTCTCCAAGACGGAATTCTACCCGAGGGGGAATGGGCGGCCCGGAAGATAAGGGTCAAGGCCCTACAGTATGAACTGGTCGAAGGAGAGCTATACCGGAGGTCATATCTGGGACCATCCCTGAAGTGTGTTGACATGGAAGAAGCCGAATATGTAATTAGGGAGATGCATGAAGGGATTTGCGGAATGCACTCGGGACCAAGAACAATAGTGAGAAGGGCAATGAATGCAGGGTTTTACTGGCCGCGGATGTACGAAATGGCATCTGAAGAAATCAAGAAGTGTGACAACTGCCAAGTGCATGCACCAATGACTCACCAACACAAACACCCCATGGTACCAGTTTCGACGTCATGGCCATTCCAGAAATGGGCCATCGACATAATCGGACCTTTCCCGGAGGGTCCGGGAGGGGTCAAGTACGTGGTAGTAGCCATTGATTACTTCACTAAGTGGGTTGAAGCGAAGCCCTTGGCAAAAATTACTGGGGACCAGATGAGAAGGTTCGTACTGGATAACATCATATGTAGATATGGGGTTCCGAGGGAGTTAGTAAGTGACAACGGGGTCCAATTTGCTGGAAGGCCCTTCAAACCATGGTGCGAACAGATGCGGATCCAGCAAGTGTTTACTTACGTTACCTATGCCCAGAGTAACGGGTTAGTGGAGAGAGCCAACCAAAGCGTCATCAAGGGAATGAAGGGTAGGCTGGGGAGAAAACAGAAAGGCTGGCTGGAAGAACTTCCATTTGTGTTGTGGGCATACAGAACCACCCCCAAAAGTTGCAACGGGGAAACCCCGTTCAGCCTTACCTATGGGACGGAGGCTGTCATCCCCGCTGAGATCGGATCCCCAACTGCCCGGATGAAGCTCCGGGATGAAGAAAATGAGCAGGACCTCAGGATGAACCTAAATTTGTTGGAGGAAAGAAGGGAAATAGCAGCAGTTAAGGAGGCCCAATACAAAAAGCTCCTAGGGAGCTATTACAACGCCAGGATGAAGAAGCTCAACATCGTCCCTGGGGACCTAGTCCTCAGGGCCAACGAGGCTAGTCTGCAAGAAAGCACCGGAAAACTAGGCCCCAACTGGGAAGGACCTTATAGAGTCACGTGGGCAAATGGCAAAGGGACTTGCAAGTTGGAAACATTAGAAGGAAAGGAGGTTCCCAGGACCTGGAACCTCATGCAACTCAGGAAATATTACATGTAAGGGGTGTACCCCCAAGAAAAACGGCCAAGAGCCACTTTTGTAATAGATAACTATATGTACGGGGACCTCCCCCCAAAAGGATGGACCTTTTGTAAACAATCTATGATGGGAGATATAAGCCCCCAGGGATTAAATGAAAGACGGACGAAAACGTCCCATTTTGAGAAAACAATGGACAGTTACACCTGGGCAGACGTGCCTAAGGACACCATTAAATCTAAAACTAGAGCGAACAAACACACGTGTATAAGGCATTCAAAACATGTCCAAAAGCCCGGCCGTGGGGCTAATAAAGGTCTAGCTAACCTAAAACGGACAAAACAAGTTGAAAACATAGCACCACGTTATAAACTTGTCCACCGATTGGCCTCGAACAGACAATCTCAGTTTAACGAAGCAAACAACAAAAACAAATAATGCAAACACACCCGCATGTACAAAACTACGAAAGGGAGCCTGCTTTATTTACTACGAAATACATATACAAAGAAAAGCCTTAACAACTTGGGCAAGAATTAGCAATATACAAAGATTGCAAACACAGCAAGGTAAAACAAAAACATAGCTCCTTGCTAAAATAGCCTAAAAATCCCAGGAAATCACCAAACTAGCCTCCGGAAAAAACCCCTGCAAAAGCAAAACAAGCAAGAAACAGGCTACAAAACAAAAAGGCCATACATAACTATGAGCCATATGGTTAAAGGTCAAAGTGGTCCCCAACACAAAGGACCACCCACGACAGTCAAGCAAAACACACAAGTATCCTAGAGTAAGTTAAAGTTATTACAACCATATTGAAGTGTATCAAATGTTTGGAATTCATTGGGGATCACCCCCGGAAAGAGATGGCGGAGACGAGGGACCGGCAGAGGAGAACAGGGTCTTCAATTCATCAATAGAGATCAGGGGATGCTCCAGGATTTTGGCAAGAATAGCTGGGGTCTTGTGCCCAAACTCCTCATTCAGCTTAGACAGCTTCTTCTTAACCTTGGGGTCATACAGAGGAGTTTCCTTCCTATCCAAGCCTTGAGCGGAGTATTTGTAGCCATCCTTCAATCCCGACTGGTACCCAACATCCCTGTAGGCCCTATACACCTGCTCCAAACCACTCTTAAAATCCTCCGACTGAGCAACAGCAGCAAGAAAGGCCCCAAAACCTTCAGTAATTAGCCAATGCTTCTCCCCCGCTAATCGTTGATTATCATCAGAAGTTACTCCATAGTCTGCGTAAATGGTATTGAGCTGCTCCTGGGAAACGGAGCCAACCTCCTTCAAATGCCTCAGCTCAGCAGCAAGCTCCTCCTTCTCCTCAACCAACGATGCCATTTCCCGCTCCCAAGCTCGTTCCTTCCTCTCAAGCATAGCCCCAGCTCCCTAAACAAAGAATCAGTGAGTATATATAAAAAAAGAAAAAAAAAGGGGGGGGAGGGGGGAGAAGACTACGCACCTTCTCCTCTTGTAACCTCCTCTCAGCATCAACCACCCGGCTCCTAAGCCCAGCAACAGCCGACTGGGAAGCCTTAAGCTCAGCCTTAAGCCCTTCGTTCGCCTTCCTCAGATCATCAACCCTTTGAAGCATCCCAGCACCCCTAAAAAAGCTTTCACATAGAGACATACTGTATTGATCTTCAAAGAGATCATCCCTCAGGGCAGAGTTTACAAATTTATGTGAGGGAGGAACAACATGGTTCAGAAAGTCCCTAGCAGCTTCAGGAGTCCCTATAACGGAAGAATCAGTTACCTTCCACTTAGGGACATAAGTAAAGGGAAGGGCGTCGGCAAATAAAGGGGCAAGAGGGGATCGATGAACAGGGCCTTCAAGAGTAATGGGCTTGCTAGTCCCAGTTGCATGTGGAGGAGAAAGTTCGAAAGCCGAGGAAAAGCGAGCCACTCCCACCTCAGAGGCCTTGTCCCGGATACGGGAAGGAGAGGGACCAGTAGGTATTTCTATAGGCTCCAAGGAGCTCCCCTAAGAAATAAGAAAAGGAGCAATCAGAAACTACACAGAAAGACAAAGAAAAAACAGGAGAAAAGGAAACTTGCCAACAAAGGAGCACTCACTAAGCTTGAGGACTTCAAATGCTTAGACAAGGAACCCTTGACCCCAGCAGGAGGAAGATCAGAAACGGCTCTAGAGGGAGGGGGAAGCTTCTGGCCACTGGCACTGCGAAGCCTGTGGCGGATGCTACGAGGTACAGGATCCGGTTGGGGGCTAGCAGACCTCCTCTTACGAACGAACTTTATCTCCACATCTTCGTCGTCACTTTGGCCAGAAGGATGAACAGGAGAAAAATCAGGAGAACTTTCCTCCTCCCCGGAAGGGCTCTCCTCATCACCACCTAGGGTAGCAGAACCTCCTGCCTGGACGGATCCCCCGGTAATCTGCACTCCCACATTCAGCCTGGGATCAACCTCATTATCAACCACATACTTTACATCCTTGGAATCACCCTGAAGAAGTCTCCACAAAGTTATCTCTGCACAAAAAGAAGGCACAAAAGATGACTACGGAATTTTCAAAGATGTAAAGGAAGAATGAATGTAAGAGGCAAACCAAGAACAAAGAGGTACCTTTCTTGCCGAAAAAAGCCCTCGGACGGACAGAATAAGAGGGACTCAGCCCCCCCATAGCCAGCATTCCTTCTGAAAAGGTGAATGCCCTCGTTGGATTGTCACACATCCGTTTCCACTGAAGGGTTTCGACTGCGGAAAGAGTAGGAACAAGGTCTTCGATTGCGGCATCAAGGTCCCTCGGCAATGGAGAATCCGATAACATGGTGGCAGAAACAAATATAAATCTGCTTTTCCAATCTTTTGGATAAGTGGAGGTAGGCATGAAACTATAGCAAGGTCTCGAGACACCGTTTGGTCGTTTTGTAAAGGTAAACCAATCCCCGTCCGAAATTAGTCTGTAGAACATGCAGAACAAAGGGACAGAAGGCTCCCCTGAGACAGCTGCACAAGCTAATTCAAAGTGGACTACCCGCATAAACCCTAGAGGGTGAATCTGTGAGAAGTGAACGCCGAAGTGACGGAGCAGAGAAACCTTGAAAGCGGAGAGGGGATATTGGACCCCACAGGAAGAAAAGGCAAGGGTGTAAATAGGTATCCTGTCCGGCGTACATTCCGCCGACTTATTAGGGCCAGGTAAGGAAGGAGAAAAGCGATCCGGGATATTGTACGCCTCGACGAAGGATTTTAAGTCTTTCGCCGTCAGCACAGACCTTATCGAAGAACGGCCACCGCGACTCATGATCGGAAAAAACGGGAGTTCAGGGAAATAGTTGCAGAGAAGAAGAAGGGTTTCAGAAAGTTTGAATGAGGAGTCGGAAAGGCCAAATAGGGTCTTTAAAGGGATTCTGCTGACATACAAGTAACCGTCACATCAGCAGTCCCTTCAAAATTAAAAAAAAAGGGGCACGTGCAACTAGGGGATTAATTCCCTCTACAGTCATTTCGGCGACGATATGATTAATGGGAGTAACAAGTCATAACTGATCCAGAGTGGGCCCACCAACAGAAAAACCGTCTCTCTCAAGCAGTTGTGATTCAGCCCCGGATCATGAGCCTCGGGTCTCAGAACCAGGGACTAAAGATGACTTGACGACGGGCCAGTGGGTAAACCCACTTTACCCGCTTTGGGCCTTTTTATCTAGAAGCCCAATTATTTAAAAAGCCCACTGGTCATAATAACCTTGCTCACTAAGGTTCCTTCTATGTACGACGGGCGGGAAACAGCTAAGGAAACAGGGCTCATTAAATGCATGACAAGGGGCGGCTCCGGTCTAAGTCACTGTACTTATCCGGCAGGCCATTAATGAGAAGGATTATCCCACCGTTGGGGGTCAGACACGTGTCTGACCTTCCCAAGAAACCTCAAAAACCGTTGGATCATGCATAAGAGAATCCTTCACAAAGATAAGGGCATGCCATTATATAAGAGGGAACAAAGGAGCCAAGGCAGGTATGATCTCCGGTTTCACTCTCATTTACTACATCCTCATTTACTCCATACACATTAACTTCCGACCATTATTCTATCACATTTAATACACATCAATAAGATTCACACCATAAAGGGAAACCTTCCAGTGACTGCATTCATCGGAAGAAGCTCCTTTCTTGTCCGGCACGTTTACTTACTCTCACGCCGGAGCTTGGTCACGGATCCCCCTCCCGGGGTCCCCCGTGACGAGGCTAACGGTTTATTCTTTTGTAGCAAGCATTGATAAAAGCTCTTGACGTCACCGAAGATCCATCCCACGTCAGCCGGAGGTTGGGTATTCGACAATAATCATCTTCGAAAATATGATTGAGTTCCCATGTTTAATGATGTTTGATCGCATAAACCCTAGATATATAAATCCATATGTATTATGGGGTTTCTTCACATCGATTATGTGGGCAATCGATTTATCAATCATCATCTGTTTGTTCACATCGATTTGGCATTCAATCGATTTGTCAACCATTATTTAAGGTACGATTCTTTATCAGTGGTATGCATATTTATCTGGTATTTAATCTGTAGCAAATTTTAGGGGTTTTTTTGAATATGTTTTTGATTGAATATCCGATTTTGTGTCGATTTTGTCTGAATATCATAAGTAAGCATATGGATCTTTTCTCAATATTCTGATCTTTAACAATTTTCATGGCTGTTATATTAGGGTTATAATCTGTAGCAAAATTTAGGGGTTTTTTTGAATATGTTTTTGATTCAATATCCGATTTTTGTGTTGATTTGCTTTGAATATCATAAGTAAGCATATGGATCTTTTCTCAATATTCTGATCTGTAACAATTTTTATGGCTGTTATATTAGCGCTTATTTGATAATATGTTATTCCGATGCTCTTACGTTTTAGGTTTATTTAATGTTGAATTAAGATCTGCAATTTAGTGAGTATAAATTTTTAGGGCTTTTTTATGTTTACATTATGTGAATTCTGCAATGATTTGTGGTTAGAAACTAACACATTTATATAGAAAACTTAGTTCTAAATATAATTCAGACTGCCTTATGGTTGATTGAAACTCTAGGGGAACATAGATCATACTGATTGAATCATGTAGAACTATATATTTATTCTTTATTAAAAAATAAAATATATATTGAGGTCTAATACAAAGATGTTAGATTCTGTGAATTCTGCAATGATTTGTGGTTAGAAAGTAACACATTTATATATAAAACTTAGTTCTAAATATAATTCGGATTGCCTTATGATTGATTGAAACTGTAGGGTAACATGGTTCATACTGATTGAATCATGTAGAACTATATATTTGTTCTTTATTACTGTAAAAGTATATATGCACTTAATACAGCTCAAGTTTACATGAATGTTTCAGTTGTTTTAATATATCTTACTTGTGTTTATATATCTTTGCATCTATGCTTTCTGTTTACCTTATATAATGAACTACGAAGACTTTTGCGACATTCTTAGTGGTGTCATGTGACATTTGTTCAGATTTATATAAGTTTTATAAATGTAAACATGTTTGTTATTTATATTCAGTTTGCATAATAATTTATCTGATGTGGTTTGTTTATGTTATCTGGTTTTGTAGGTATTTACTATGGGTGAAAGTTCATCAAGGTATTTTGTGTTATTTTTATTGTTTATGTAACATGTCATTGTTGTATAATCTTTTTTTTTCATGGTTTTACATATTTTGTAACAATAACCTTAACATGTTCAAATTTATTAACATTGCATTTTTTAACTCAGTTACAGAAGACCCTGGTTCTGTAGGGTAATGAATCGAACAGACCAACTTATTCTGGTAAATGAAAAATTATTACTTGAGTTCTTTTTTTTTTTCTGATTAAATACATTTTATGAGTATTGTATTGTTTAAATATTTTGATTATTATTATAATTCATTTTCTATTTGATTGTTTTATTAGTCCATTCCAGATGACGTTGCGTCCAAAGTATGGGGTGTTGATAAAGTCCCTGATAATGTTATGATACACACTGAAGATGGAACGGACTTTAATGTTTTTTTAAGCGCTTCTAAAGGGAAGTTATTTTTTTTTTCGTGGTTGGTCCAAAGTTGTAGAACACTTGGGACTAACCCAAGGATGTTTGGTAGTATTTATTCCTGTAGATCCTACTACGTTTAAATTATGGTATTTCGTTGATGGGGTTAGTCGTGGATCTTTCTGGACATATATGCTCCCTCCATCATCTAATTTTTATGTAAGATAAACTCAGATTTTATTTTTTATAATGTATTTAATTATTACTTTACTTATAATTTATATTAATAGTCCTTTTTTTATTTTTTTTATCATCATACAGGTCATTCCTCAATGTATTTTGCCAAAAAGTTACGATGGTTCCTCAAATGCTGTAACCTCTATTGTAATGATAGACAACAAAACGTTTAACGTTTCCATTGAAACGTCTGACGGTAAAGTCGGTTTTACCGTTGGTATGGACGTAATTGTTAGTCTATTTCAGTTGGAGGTTGGTTGCTTTTTGTTATTTACAAGAGGTTTTGGTAATTTTTTCTATTTAAAAGTTTTAGGAAAAAACGGTGTTGAAATCGATTATCCTGACGTAGATGTTAATGAGGTAAATTACATATTGTTACTTATTTATATATTTTATGAATTGTAATTTAATACATGATATATAATTAATTGGCAGGCTGAAGTTGCACCTGTTGATGCTGAAAATGAAAATGATGAACAAATACATGGTGGTGTTCGTCGGTTTGTTCGTACGGCTGGTCCAGATTATTTTGTAAGTTTGAAAATCATTTTACAGACTGCTATAAAACAAGTGTTCTCAATTTTTTACTTAATAAACATTCTTCTTTTATTTTTTAAACATTACAGAGGATTCCTGATCCTGTTTCACGCATGGCTAAACTTCATGAAGGTTTAAAAGATTTGACCGTAAGATTTTTGCATCTGGATCCGCCAATGCAGATTACCAACGGTACCAGACGTGAAAGACGTGAAAGAAGAGGCAAGACTGCTTTTCGATACGCTTTAACCTCTTGGAAGAAGTTCATGAAAGCCGGTCGAATTAAGGTCCGTGACCAGGTTCACTTTTATTTTGATGAAAATGATCAGGTTTTGAGTGTTGAGAGGGTTGTGCCTTACGTTAGGCGTACCAATTAGTTATATGACAATTACGGCATGTTTTTTTGCCTTTCAAGTTTTTTGGTTTTAACATTGGTTTTGGTTTTGAATTTCAAGTTTTTATATAATTTCCATATCTTAACTGTTATTTTAACCACTATATGTCATGTCTTTAAAGTTTACTCTATCTTTTTAGTACTTTTTATTCCCACTACATGTATGATAGATCAAAAACGATATAGAAACTACTTTTAAGGATACAATTAAATTGATATATTCTCATATTAAGAATTAAGATTGCTGATTATTGTTTACAAAAACCCCTTATGCCATATAGTGGTTATAATAATAGTTTAAAAGACAGACTATTACTACAATAATTTGATTATTTCATAACAAGCCGCTTTACGAAACAACCATTAAGAGCACATTTCAAGCGGCTATATACCAGCTTGCCTTATACTGTCCATTCAATATAAAACACATATAAACAGGTCCAAATCCCCATATTTATAACTAGGTGCTTTAAGTATTGAATTTCAGGTCATTGTTACAGTTGACTAAAAAATCTTAAAATGATTATGTTAAAAGCTATATTGGACTGATCTTGCCACTAATAGTTTTATGTGTTATGCCTTGCCACTAATAGTTTAAACAAAATGAGTAGATTGGCGAGTCGGTTATTAGGCTTTGAACTGATTTTTTTTTATAGTTACACTTCAATTAAAGTTACTGAAGTGGGAGTTTAAAACCTATCTTGGATGGCACGAGCAGGTAAGTTTAATCACATTATCTTCACATTATTATCATGTTTACATAATAAGCTACATTCTACTTAAAACAATTACACTTCTTATGATGTTCTACAACAATCACTGGAATCCATCATTACCACAACCATATTCGCTTTATTCTTCTTCTCAGTCCGTATTCACGATACTGACAATGTAAATTACATTAAAATTTGTTAACCCATTTTACTAATTCAACCTTAATTACATTTTTCATACACAAACTATAATGTGTAAAAATGTATATAACTTTGTATGGGTATCACGTCTTCTTTAATGTAGATAACATATGGTCAACTAAATGTTTTGTTCATAAATATATTGGACGTATATACAATTGTTAGCCAACTAAACACATACATTGGACCAAATATACTATTTCTTTTTATATATTTTCGTTTTTAATTACTTTTGGTATAGAATGTAGATACTTAAAATGGAATCTTTCATATTTTTTTTTTATTTTAATTTGTTAACTCTGATTATGATTATGATTTGTTTACTAATTAATATAAATGACTAAATTCAAGTTTTAAGTACTTTTAATTGATTATATACTTTTTTATTTTTTAGAGTTAACTGCCATTTTCGTCCCTGTGGTTTGGTCACTTTGGCCATTTCAGTCCATTTTTCAAAAATGCGCCATTTTCGTCCCCAACGTTCTGGAAAGGTGTCATTTCAGTCCAAAAATCATAACCCAGTTAAGTCAGTTTGTAAATAAGGACTGATTGTGTAAATTTGTAACATAAAGGACTGATTGTGTAAATTTGAAAAATGGACTGAAATGGCATGGCAGTTAACACCACCACCACTAGCCCTGCCACCACCACCACTCCGCTACCACCACCGCCACCACAGCCACCACAGCCCTGCCACCACCACCACTCCGCTGCCACCACCACCACTCCGCTGCCGCCACCACAGCCACCACCGCCACCACAGTCACTGCCACCACCACCGCCGCCGCCGGAACCACCACCATCAACGATAGCAGAAGATGAATTCCCATTTTCATTTGAACCTTTCGCTGCCACTGTGTCCTCTGAGTTCTTCAAAACCATTGTCTTTTTATAACTAATTTAATTATCAAGCAGTGGTCAACAAGTGATTGGTTTGATCTTTTGATAGATACCCATGTCATAAAATGATAATAAACTTTGATTACCATCAAAATTAACACAATAACATAAAGTACATATGAATCTTGATTCTTGAGAGAAGAAATGAATAAAAAGACTTGTAGACAAGATATAGTTCCCATGATACAATATTTACATCAAAACGCCAAATGAACTGCTTCTATATCGATGATGTAATTATGAAAATAATACTTATTTCTTGGTTTCATTTCAAAGCTATGAACTATGCATGTTTTCAAACATATATAAGTTAATAATTCCACAAATGTATATCTAGTCAAACATCCATTTAACAGTTTGCAATCAATGGTGAAACTTTTGGCAGAAAATATGATGACAAATATGAGCAAATGGTTGTTCTATTATCTGCAAATAAAGTAATTAACCCATCTAAAGAGCCCAAAACCAGATGACATTAATATTTTTACAGCCTATAATCGGTTTTCGCCTTTTTGATCATTTGTTTCAACCATAGTCACATAATTCGCTACTCATGGCACGATTTTCGTTTTGGTTCGTCCGGTCCACTTGGCGATCCGGGTTCGCTCGGGATCGCGTTTCCGACGACCATAATGGCAACAATTCAAATGTAATAGAGAAGAAATGGTGGCTAATCGAAGCTTACCTGCTTGCTGGCTGATTGAACCTTACCTTACCCGCAAGCTTCCGACGACCGGAGAAGACGAAGACGTCCCCGTAACCCCACTGGCCCGGGATCGAACCCGTGACCTGTGGGTAAACCTTCACACCTCTTACCAGCTGAGCTATGTAACTCCAATTTTCAAAAACACACACACATAAGAGTCAACAAGTGCCCACACAGACAGGAGACTCAATCCCTATACAACTCATAGTATTTTGTAACATCCATATCATCACAATTCATATAACTACAAGAAATATATATACAGAGATAGGACCCCAAAACAACACCAAGTAACATATCCCAAATTCATTCCCTATAGTAACAGATCTACAATATATAATTACATATAACCTAACCAATTGCATCATAAGATCAACACATCATGAAAAGAAAAAAATAAATATATAACACAGCGCAATGCTAGATGGATTGTTCATACTTAACAACAATTAAATCAAAAACTACAATCTAGAAAATAGTTTCAATTTCTTAGTTGCATCTGAACTTAAAACAGTCATAACAAACACATATATGATATATACACACAGATCGAATCGTAAATAAACTAAGCATTTGCAGCATAGGCAACTAAAAACACGATCAAGTAAGGAAGTTACCATGTAGTCAGTAGTGATAAAAGGATCATTAACAGCAACAAGCTCAACATCATCTCTCTGAAGAGCATTTGCAGCGGAGTGGTGGTGGTGGCAGGGCTGTGGTGGCGGTGGTGGCGGTGGTGGTGGTGGTGGTGGTGGTGGTGGCAGCGGAGTGGTGGTGGTGGCAGGGCTAGTGGTGGTGGTGTTAAGTTGTTAACTGCCATTTCAGTCCATTTTTCAAATTTACACAATCAGTCCTTTATGTTACAAATTTACACAATCAGTCCTTATTTACAAACTGACTTAACTGGGTTATGATTTTTGGACTGAAATGGCACCTTTCCAGAACGTGGGGGACGAAAATGGCGCATTTTTGAAAAATGGACTGAAATGGCCAAAGTGACCAAACCACAGGGACGAAAATGGCAGTTAACTCTATTTTTTATATATAAATATAATACTCATAAAGTTGAAATCATAATCTTTTTAAAATTTGCGTATATGAAATATTGTAATTATTGAAATATGGTAATCATTGTAAATTTATTATAAATTAAAAGTTTGATTAAATATACTTCGTAATTAAAGTTTTAAGTAATTTGAATCGATTATATACTTTCTTAGATACTCTTAAATTTGAAATTTGGTTCGAAATCTAAAATATTTTTAAAATTTGGGAAATTGAAAATGGAAATTGAAATATGGTAATGATTGTAATTTTATTTTAAAATAAAAGATTGATTGAATATACTTCCCAATTCAACTACTTAAATGATTCTACAAATTTGTTCTGATTTATATATTTAAGGGAAAAATAATGACCAAAAATAATATACTAGCATAAATACCAATTTCGAAATACAGTTTCATTCACAACTTCGCTTCTTCATTCTAAGAAACATCATCGTTCACTCATCTGAATGTATGAGTTTGATTTGAGTTTCAATACGTTATTTGATATTGATTTCAATGTAGTATTTTAAATGTTCTTTTTTTTATCTTATTTTTTATGTCCATTTAATTTATTCTTTATTTGCATGCTATGTAGAATGGAACAACCAGCCATCACGTCGCTAAAAAATTTGAATCTCAACCAGGATGACTATACCATCAAGGTTCGCATTGTCAGACTATGGAGTCGAGCAGCGTTCAATGATCCGCGAAAGGTTTATTGCTATGATATGATTTTAATGGATGAAGAAGTAAGTGTACATAAAAATGTTTTTAATAATACTTCATATACATATGTTTTACGTTCTTTTTCTGGTATAAATTTTATAATTTTTTTACATATTAGGGGACGAAAATGCAAGCCTTTGTCTTAGCCACAACTGCAAGAGAGTATGAACATTTGTTGACTGAGAAACAATGTTTGTTCATCCGTAATCCTTCATTAGGCGACAATCGACAGAAAGTGAAATATGTTCATATTCCGACGAAGATTAATCTAAACAGCAACGCAATAGTTTCGGTTTGTGATGAACCTGTTGGTACTGAGTGGGGATTCGACTTTTCTCCTTTTCGTTCTATCGTAAAAGACCCGAATGACGAAAACAAGTCCTTTAAAAGTCCTATTGGTATCTTGACTCTCTATTTTGAATATATTATACCGCAATGTAATTTACATGATGTTACAAATAATTTTATGTTAATATTGTTTTATATGTAGACGTAATTGGTTTTGTCGTTAAGAGTTTTCCTTATGATCTAAAAGAGGATACCAAAGACGGGAAACAAGAAAAGAAGCTAACATTCATGCTTCAGGATTTAGAGTATGTTAATCCTTTTTTTGTCTAATAACGATATGTAAATCTATAACTCCTATGCTAATTTTTTTGTTTTTGTTATTTTGTTTCATAGAGGGAAGCAAATATATGTTACTCTTTGGGATGCTTATGCTGAACAGATATTGGATTTTGAGAGGGACAATCAAGATGAAAAAAATGTGGTTGTAATTGTTCAATTCGGAAAATACAGGTTCTGGGGAGGTATACGCCTACATATATATGACAATTTTTTTGAATTACACAATTTGTTGTTAACAATTGTCCATTTATATTAATTTGAGAATTTTGTGTACACTAATAGGGTATCTTTATGTTTCAAATCTCTACACTGTCACTCGCGTGTTGATCAACGCTGAAATTGATGACATAATAACTTTTAAGAAGAGGTATGTTTTAACGTCACCATATCCGGTCTTTTTTGATTATTTTGATAATAACGTTCAATTAAACATTTTTTTTAGGTTCCTTTCAACCATTACCCCTGAAACGTCTTCCAGCTTTTCTGGATTGAGTTCCTCTAGAATCAAGTCTCCTACTGAAGAGTATCTTTCAGATTTTCAGTTCAGTACTATTGGAGCTTTAAATCAAATTTCGGAGGTACTAAAAGTCTTACTTTTACCATGTTTATTTAATTCACATATCATTAAAACGTCATTTCTAATATCTTTTGTACAGCAAAAGTTTGTAATTATTGTCGGAACTATCAAGAGTTTTGCTTCCGAGGATTCTTGGTTTTACAATGCTTGCAAAAATTGTAATCGAAAGGTCACCACAAAAACAATTTCAAAAGAAAAGCAAGATGGTTCAGATGGTTTTGAGGATATTGTGGTTCTGGAGTGTAAGGACGATGGCTGTAACAGTAAGACTGTTTACTCCGTTCCGAGGTACTATTACTTTACATATTAACTGGTATTTTTACATGTTTATGCGTTACATTATTGTTGTATAACATATAATTAATATGTTTCAGGATCAGGGTACCGATACGGGTTCAGGATTGTACAGGGATTGTGACGCTCACCCTATTTGAGCGTGAGGTGCTTAAGCTGTTGAAGGTTAACGCGAGTCAGCTGTTGGATAAGAACCTTGATGTACATAATTAGTTGTTTTGTTTTACAGATGTGGATTATTATTAGTTAGTTAACATTACATCATTTTTTGACAAAATTATTATTTTTTGTATATGACTCGCCAGTTAGCTAACGAAGGGAATTTTCCGCCTGAACTCAATGCTCTACTCAACAGGAAGTTTGCTTTCAAGATAGCCATAGGTTCTTTTAACATAAAAAACAAATCGGATGGTTACTCTGTTTCGAAATTAACTGACAATCCAACCGTTATTGGCGAACTAGATAAGATTTTTGATGTCATTCAGGTACTTGAAAACCTATGCACTGCTATTTAGTTATATGTTATATAATTATAACCAATAATATAACTTTTATATTTCATATTTCAGCCTATTGATGAGGAGCGTGTGAATGTTGTTAGCTCTGACATGAAAGCAGCAGATGAGGTCCCCGATAATGTGTGTAATTTGTATCTGGTTGTTCATGAAAAATGCTTTGTTTTTTTTCTGCTGGGTTTTAATCGTTATTTGTTTTCCCTTTTTTAAGGATTCTATCTCCCGTACCAAAGCCGATGAGACACCTGTGTCTAATTTTACTAAAGGCATGTTTACAACACCCTATGAAGATGGCAACGGTACCTCAATTCGTGTAATGGAAAACGAACTGAAGCGGAATTTGGACAGCATGTACGATGCTGATGTGATGTCTTCGCAGTCGTCTACAAAACCACGTAAAGCTGGCAAGGAGGTTGTGGATGATGATGGTGTCACAGTTGGATTACTGATTCCCAAGGTTGAGAAGTAGTTTGTCGCAACTACGAATGTTTTGAACATCTTATTGGTTTTTATGTTTTCTTGGTGTGTTTTTTTGTTTGTTCTTAAACCTATTAATGGTTCCCGTGTTAGACTTTCATGATTTTATCCTTTTGTGTGGTTGCTATTATTTTAATAAGAGATGTTCCTTTTGAATTTTGGTATGTATGTAGTTCGTTGTGTTGATAACATTTTCCATGAATTATTGCTTTGTTATGATATTGTATGTTTTCTTAAAGTAAGTCTTTTGTTAATGAAGGAAACGGCAAAAGTGGAATCCGTTGATTTCTTTTCTGATTTGAAAGAAGATGGTGTTTGGTATTCTATTATCTTTGTTAGCTTTGAATTTGTATGGCATGACAAAGACTTAGACAGATTGATTGTTGTTCTACTCGACCAACAGGTAACTTTATAACATGTTTACTAAACTTTCGAATTATACCTTTCGTTTAAGTTTACTTTATTGAAATTCGTTTTCCATGACTTTTTTTAGAGGCAAAAGATTGCAGCAATTGTGCCTATTAATTTGACTAACTTATACCCATTTAGTAAGATGGTTGGTGGTGTATATTCTCTATCTCAATTCAAAATAGAAAATCTCATGTATCATGAGTATCCAAGATATGAAGGCTACATCATTGTTTCAACAAACAAAAAAATCGTATTTAATGAATTTTCAAAAGTAACACCTTTTTTAGTTGATCCTCCTAAAGGTTTTGTTTTGTACCCTTTGACACCATGCATTAAAACATTAGCTCATGACAGAAGACGTGAAAAGTATATTGTTGGTAAGTTTAATTTCTTTTAACCTTCATTGATTACATGTTATTGTTTAAAGTTTAATTATAGTTGTTATATATTATTTATTATAATATATTCTTTTAATTTATTTGAATACTTATGTTAATAGTTGTATCTTTTATAGATGTTGTTGGAAGAATAATATGTGGCGAACGAGACAAAGACAAATATATGTTTAGGTTATTCCTACAAGATTTCACGTAAGTCAACTCTTTGGTCAATATACATTATCTAAAATTTACTTTTTATTAATAAATTAAAATCTGACAGCGGACATGTTATTGAAATGGAATTGTATGACATGAGAAGATTTGGATATGTTTCAACTCGAATGAATATAGAAAATAAGTCTATAATATACGTTGCTCGGGTCAAGTTGGTTAACTGGAGCACCAGTAAGTGTTTTAGTTTTATTTATTTTTTTAATAACATTTAAGGTTAACCAAATATTTGTTTAAAAGTCTATAATATAATTCGCAGGAAACATTTTGAGATCAACGGATTTGACTAACATCATTTTTGAGCCTAAAATTCCGGAAGCACATCTTATTGGTTTTAATATTCGATCATCTATTCCATGCGATTGTATTACAAAATGACCCGTTCATTGTTTTATGTTACATGGCATTCTTTTACTTATTTATTTATACTTTTTTAAGCTTTCAATGAAATCTTAAAATGCGTTACATTATTGTTGTATAACATTTAATTGATATCAATATATGTTTAGGTTATACTTTTTGGAAGAATAATATGTGGCGAACGAGACAAAGACAAATATATGTTTAGGTTATTCCTACAAGATTTCACGTAAGTCAACTCTTTTGGTGACTACACATTATCTAAAACTTACTATTTAACAATAAATTAAAATCTAACAGAGGACATGTTATTGAAATGGAATTGTATGACATGAGAGGATTGGGATATGTTACAACTCGAATGAATATAGAAAAAAAGTCTATAATATACGTTGCTCGGGTCAAGTTGGTTTACTGCAACACCAGTAAGTTTTTTAGTTTGTTTTATTTTGTTTCATAACATTTAAGTTTACACAATTATTTGTTTAAAACTCTATAATATAATTTGCAGGAAACATTTTGAGATAAACGGATTTGACTAACATCATTTTTTCGCCTAAAATTCCGGAAGCACATCTTATTGGTTTTAATATTCGATCATCTATTCCATGCGATTGTATTGTAAAATGACCCGTTCATTGTTTCATGTTACATGGCATTCTTTTACTTATTTATATATACTTTTTAAAGCTTTCAATGAAATGTTAAAATGCAATGTTATTTGATGTTATGATTTACATATTTTTTATCTACATCTACATTCGAAATATATGATATTAGTTGTTCCATATATTAGTTGTTCCAACAAATAATAAACGCAATTGAGGGTAACAAAGGTGGGGTTTTTTTTGTGTACGGCTATGGTGGGACCGGGAAGACCTTCTTATGGAAGACATTATCTGCGGCAATAAGATCAAAAGGTCAAATTGTATTAAACGTTGCCTCCAGTGGGACCGCGTCGTTGTTATTGTCTGGTGGCAGGACCGCGCATTCCAGGTTTCGTATTCCATTGAATCTTACAGAGGATTCAGTTTGTAATATAAAACCTGATGGAGATGTAGCTAGACTACTACATGAAACAAACTTGATTATATGGGATGAAGCGCCTATGGTCCATAAGCATGCATTCGAAGCGTTGGATAGAACAATGAACGACATTTTCAATATCGACATTTCCAACCGATCAAATATCCGCTTTGGAGGAAAGGTTATTGTTTTAGGATGCGATTTTAGACAGATCCTTCATGTTGTTCCAAATGGTGGAAGACAAGAGATTGTCAATGCCTCATTAAGTTCGTCTTACCTGTGGAATACATGTAAGTTGCTGAGACTAACAAAAAACATGAGGTTAACAGTTGGAAGTTCAGCATCGGACGCTGAAGAAATAAAACAATTTGCAAAATGGCTTTTGGATATAGGTGAGGGAAATGTTAGTGGTCCAAATGATGGAGAAGCATCAATTGAAATACCAAGCGATCTTCTGATCACTGATACATCGGACCCCATTTCAACTTTAATTGATTTTGTGTATCCTTCAATTCTTGAAAACTTCAACAATCAAAATTATTTCAGTGAGAGGGCTATACTTGCACCTAAGAACGAGGTTGTGCATGAAATTAATGATCGGTTGTTGTCACTATTCCCAGGCGAAGAACGAGAATATCTTAGTTCAGACAGTCTTTGTCAGTCTGAAAATCCAAACGCTACACAACAAAAACTATACTCTCCTGATGTGCTTAATGGTCTTAAAGTATCCGGCTTACCTAATCATAGGCTATCACTAAAAGTAGGCGTTCCGGTGATGCTCTTACGTAACATTGATCAACAAAATGGTCTTTGCAATGGTACACGACTACAGGTCAAAAAATGTATAACCGTGTAATAGAAGCCGAGATAATATCCGGAGGGAACATAGGCACTCGCACTTATATACCAAGGATTAGTTTGATACCTTCTGATAAAAAAATTCCTTTTGAGTTTCAAAGGAGACAATTTCCGTTGGCTGTTTGTTTCGCAATGACTATTAACAAGAGTCAGGGACAATCACTGTCTAGAGTTGGTCTGTATCTGAAACAGCCAGTTTTCACCCACGGTCAGCTGTATGTTGCTTTATCGAGAGTTAAAACCAGACAAGGAGTTAAACTTCTGATTTTGGACAATGACGGCAAACCTACTACTAAAACGACAAATGTAGTTTACAAAGAAGTATTTCGTGACTTGTGATCTCCATGTACTCATTCATCGTTCGATCATTCATTCCATGTAACTGTTCTCTAAAATGATCCATAACATTTTTTTGAAGTCATTTAATGTTTATTTTTTGTTGTTTTTTAATGATTTTTGTTAACGTAATACAAAACATGTATACTCATACACACACTTAAATATTAACCTAAACTTCTACATAAAGAAACAGTATGTTGACTTATAATTCGCTATCCATTATCTTCCATAAACACAGTATTAAACAAATTTGCATCATCATGTATCACGAGATATTAAATTATTTGTCTCATTGTATTTTATTAATTTATTATTACTTGAACGGTCATTTAATTCAAAGGATTAGTTCAATAAATTAAAGTTACTCATTTGTGTTTTAGTCCACCCGCGAACCTCGCGGGTTCTTAAACTAGTATATATATATAGGGAGAAGATCATGCGAGAACCACCTCTTATTGTGAGAACCGCGAGAACCAATGTGAACACACCAAAAATGCCTAAAAATAGCTAAAAATCACACAAAAATTTTTTTTTGATTTTTTAAATATTTTTTAGATTTTTTTTAGATTTTTTTAGGTTTTTTGGGGGTTTAGTTTTTAGCATTTTAGCTTGGGGGGTGGGGGGTTTAGGTTTTTTGGGGGGGGGGGGGTAGGTTTTTTTTTTGGGGGGGGGGGGGGTGGGGGTTAGGTTTTTTTTAGGTTTTTTTAGCTATTTTAGGTTGTGTTCACATTGGTTCTCGCGGTTCTCACAATAAGGGTGGTTCTCGCATGAGCCCCTCCCTATATATATATATATATATATATATATATATATATATATATATATATAAAAGGTAAAGATAGTGTAAAAAGGGCCTAAAGTGTGAGAAGTGTAAGAAGTGTATTATAACACTATATATAATACTATATAACACCATATAAACACCGTATAACAATATGTAACACCATATAATACCATATAACACTATGTAACACTATATATCATTATATAACAAATATAACACTATACATCTATCATAGACATGCTATCAGACAACCTATAGTGTTATATTTGTTATATAATGATATATAGTGTTACATAGTGTTATATGGTATTATATGGTGTTACATATTGTTATACGGTGTTTATATGGTGTTATATAGTATTATATATAGTGTTATAGTACACTTCTCACACTTTGAGCACTTTTTACAGGATCCTCTACCTATATATATATATATATAGGGGAAGGATAAATCGAAAACCCACTCCAGTTGACTAAACCCATTAATAACCATTGATTAACCATGATGGATGGCTGAGATTCATTTTGGGCCATTAATTGATTTTGAATCTCTTTATCTCTATTTTTTAATATATTTGATGTACTAGAGGGCAATATGGGAAAGATTTACAAAGAGACAAAACTCTGCATGTGTAAGAGACCTTACATCACTACATCAGTCTTCAAAAATTTCAAAAACCACAAAATAACTCTCTCTCTCCCTCTCATAATCTTCATCAACCCCTCTCAATATACCCCAAAAATCACCAGACAAATTCGATGAACGCTGGAGATCTTCATCTCTCAAAATTCTTTTTATGTTGTGATTATTTTTTATTAACTCAATCTTGCTAACTACAATCACCACATTTATTGTCATTAATAACAGTCATTTATTGTTATTAATTTGTTGGTATAAAGAAAATTTTCGAAAATGCTCGTCAAAATGGTGAATTATTTTTCTATACACTAATTTTCTTAATTAATATACAACATTGTCATAAAAAAAAGATATTCAAGCAACCATCAACAAAAGCACATGATCAAACACACATAGAGCAAAAATGTACAAAAATCTCAGTGAAAAAAAAATGTAACACGGATACAGCAAAAATGTACAAAAACCTGAGGCAAAAATAAAATGTAACATGGTAAAAACAAAACCAAAAAATCCAGAACATATAAAATTCTCAGATTCAACACAGCAAAAGTCTACATAAATCTCAGGCATTTTTGCTTTGATTGATTGTTACATTTCTAACACAAAAAAATGTAACAGGCATTTTTTCTTTGATTATTACATTTCGTAACTATGTTCAACATCAAACATCTTTTGAATCATCTTCAAACATCTGAAACATCATCTTCAACATCTGAAACATCATCTTCAAAGTGTAGATTTCCAAACAAAGCTGAAAAAAACATACTTATTCACCTTCTTGAACAAGATCTAAAACAAATTTTACACAAAAAATGATGTAATCAATAATAAAAACAACAGTCTAAAAAAGTGTACAACACACTTTATTTTCAGTAACGTGCATTATTTATGTAACACGAAAAAATGTAACATGCATTTTTTAATTATCAATTTATGCCAGAAACACAACACACTTCATTTTCCGTAACGTGAATTATTTATGTAACACGATAAAATGTAACTATTTATGTTTTTTTAGAATTTTTAAATATGTAACTAACAAAACATATTAGAATTGTTACATTACTAAACCCATCTATGTTGGGTTACATAAAAAAGTGTAACATAACCAAAGACCAGGTTACTTTCTGTTACATAAAAATATTACATTATTATGAACCAATTGTTACACTCACACGAATCCCTTTGACTTTTGTAAACTAACACATTTGTTTCATCTAACAAAATTTACTCTATCTTTATTATTTGTATCAAGAGAAAACTACAATTAATGACAATAAACAAGAAAAGTAACTTCAATTTAATTCAATAAACAAGAACTTAAATCAAATTGTTTCGATTTGTTAAGAAATCTGAAACAAATTTTACACAAAAAATGATAAAATCAATAATAAAAAGCAATATGTATAGAAAACAAGAACTTAAAAACTTTCATCTTCTTGAACAAAAAATAAAAAAAGTTATAGATCCACAAAAAACAACAAAAATGCAGAGTAAAAAAAATTGCAGATTTGCAAAAAAAGCTTAAGAACATACATATTCACCTTCTTGAACAAAAAATTCGAACAAAACCCTTCAGCATCCTCAAAAAACGTAAAAAAGGATGTGTAATTTTACTGGATCTTTGCCCTGGTTCGAACAAAAACACCATCTTCAACATCGGATTTGCAGATCCATAAAACAAGAACTTAAAAACCTTTATCTTCTTGAACAAAAAAAAAATTGCAGATCCATAAAAACAACAAAAATGCAGACTAAAAATGCAGCCTAAAAAATGAATCAAATCGAGCACCTGAATTAAATAAGCTTAAAAAAAATGCTTCAAAATCAAATCGAGCACCTGAAATTGGCTTTGGGGAAGAGTGATGTTTAATTCTAATTATTTCCGATCTGGATCCGGATCCGGCTGTGGGGATGAGAGTTTACGGCGGTGGTGGTGGTGGTGGTGGTGGTGGTGGAAGTAGGTTACGGCGGTGATGGTGGTGGTGGAAGGAGGAGGCGATGTTGTTGGTAGAGAGATGGAGTAGAGAGTTGGAACTTGGAAATGAGAGTTGAGATTATGGCTTGAGATTATATCCATGAATATGTAAAAAGAACATGTGAGAGAGAGATACACAAGTACAAATGTAATTAATGAAAAGCTTGACAAGAACATGCAATGTTGAAAGGTCTGTGTGTGCAGACTTACACATGAAAAAGGGTCAACAAAACTCAAAAGGTAAAGAAAGAAAAAGACCGTTATGCCCTTTCTTACTATCAATCTAAATACATACGTGGATCAATCCTAGCCACATATGTGAGTTTTCAGGGTTTAGTCAACTGGAGTGAGTTTTCTCCTTATAATTAGCCTATATATATAGGGTAGGGTTCCAGCGTGAACCTAATCCCATGCGTGAACTGATCTGGACCATTGATTTCCTTTTTAGTTGTTAAGGGTATGATTGTAATTATATAAAAAATTATATTTAAATCATTATTTTAATAATTGAATGAAGTTACATCTTTCCTATTTTAAATTCATTATCCACATTATCTTTTATTTCATTTTTATTTTTTAGATTTCGCCACCAGAATTCGGATTATGATTTTTAAGATTCACGTAACCTTCATATTTCAACGGTATACACATGTGTACTTTGATATGAATTGAACAGTACACATGTGTACTCAGCATGGTACATATGTGTAATTAGCTACATAATACATACATATAAACAAACAAAACTTGTAAACCTATTTTATATTAAGCAAATAACAATTTTCATAATGTTTTCCAAACAAAAAAAAACATACAATTACAAGTTCCAGTTTCGTGAAAACAATAAACGCAACATAATCGGAAAAATAAAAAAGACATAGTCTTTTACAACTATTCGCCGCGTTGTATGCTGAATCATCCTTATCGACCAAGCAAACAAATATACGTGAATCATCCTTATCGACCTCATACGTGAATCATCCTTATCGACCTTCCATCTCCACTTTCCTCATTTACGACGTCTCCTATAATAACACAAAAAAAAACTCAGCAATTAGTACTTTGCGTAATTCACAAGTGTGCATCAACAACTTTACACATTCAATACACAAAAAAATGAGATATCACAAAAACAGACGCTATACACATGTGTACATCGCATTAAAAACATAGCAAAACCAGAATACACATGTGTACAGCGCCTTAAAAACAGAGCAAAATCATAATACACATGTGTACAGCGCCTTAAAACCAGAGCAAAAACCAGATTACACATGTGTACAGCGCCTTAAAACCAGAGCAAAAATCAGAAAACACATGTGTACATCGCATTATATTTTTTTGACGAACATTATTGCTACTAACGAATTTACCAACAACTTAACTAATCCGTTCATCAATGCTACAACCAGACCCGTCTTAAAGAAGTCACTATTACACAATCTTAACCCTTTTGAAAAAAAAACAGTTGATATAATATCAAACCATTTTGTAAGTTCTAACTAACATCAAGTTTCACGATGTTGCTATAACCATGGTGTTGCTATTTTTATAACAAAAGGATGCTGCAATCTATGCCCCTACACTAACAAAACAAGAGTAACAAGATTCAAGCTATGCAAAAACAAGAATTCCTACAATATTTACTCCCTTTTTCTGACAGATCAGTGCAGGTTCAAGCTATGCAAAAATAATAAGAATAACAAAAACGAAAGATTATATGATAGGATCTGCAAACATACACCTCTATTCTAAGCCACGTACTTTTTCCTTGCATATAAGTATTTTGTTTTTGGATTTTTGGCGACTTTCTTCTAGAAAGATACTCTCAAGCTTTTAGAGTTGCATAAGGCTGATGAAGTACACAAGTGTGAGCAACTGAGTCCTATGAATCTTAATAAAACAGCCACAACACCAAAATAAATTAAATTAAACAAGATAAAACAAATTCCCTGTAGGTGCTCATTGTTAGTTACAAATTGCACAACACGAAACCATATGTCATCACTGACAAAGTCTCATGCTTTGTCAATCAATTGAAGAATAACATCCACATACCTGGACAAATAATATATAATTTGGTTCCAAAATCACAATTATAGATTCGATTTATTGTTAAAAAAGCATACCATGATAAACTCTTCCAGAAGAGCAATAGGGGTGTCGTTTGAAGAGCTTTCTTCAACCTTTGTGGATGAACCACTTTGTTTATTTGAAGATGTCTGAATTGCAAAAAAAAAATAATAATAATAATACAATCTACTACTTTCTTCTTGTGAGTGGAATATATTTTTGTATTTACTCAATTGCATTCTAAAGGATGTGTAATAAATAGCATACATCGCTAAATATTCCAGGTCAATACAATGACATTGATATTGATATATAATGTTGTACATTAAAAAAAATATATATATTATCATTTATCGGTCCATATTTATCAATCAAAATCAATTTAAATATTAAAAAACTTGCTCATTGAATTGGATCCTTATAAATTTACCAAAACGACTGGTACAAAGACACATAAAAGTGGCTGCCATTTCATACGAACAAAAAGGAAGTATCATAATTTACCAATTGTTTACCTGTTGTGAGATGCCAAGTGCCTAAACAACTATGCTTGAAACGGCCCCCACTTTATGCAATCGAACTTGAGGTTCAAATGATTAGGTGGCCGGCGGTTATGGTTGATGGTTTATGGGGAGAAGATGAAGAACATGATGGTTGGTGGACGGCAGTTGATTCTAGATCTAGGGTTGAATATATTGAAACTGATATAGGGATTTTAGGGGATTACAATTTAATTAGTTTCCATATCTTTAATATGAAAGTTCCCTATTTTACCCTTTTGATTAAAATTTAAATTAAATTTATTAAACCTTTAATTACAATTCTGCCATTGATCTAAGATCTATCATCTACAAAATCAAGGGCCCAGATAAGTTCACGCAGTTCATGCTGGAGAAAATGTTCATGTTTGAACCTAATCCTATATATATATATATATATTAAAAGTAAACTATGTTAAAAACACACCTACGATCTAAACGGAAAAAGGCTAAACAATAATAAGTTATATATAGAGAGAGATTAATTAACTAGTAAACAAATTTTTGATAATAAATAATAATGATTATCATATATGAAATTGACAATTAAATTAAAACCCATTTATGGAACCGTGAAAAATTTAAGGCAAGAATAGATTGCTATGAACAAAATTAACCAGAAAATATTTTTTAAAATGTATATGTTGTAAGTGGTTTGGCTCCAGTCCTCGTTTTGAGGACTGTTTGTGAGCGTTTTTTAGTGAAGTTGAATGTTAAAAAAAAAAAAGAAATAAAGTAAATGTAATATAGTGAACGTATACGTACAGAAAATTTAAGAAAGTGAGGTTTCCATAATTCCACAAAACAGAAATTCTTTTAACAAAGAAGAATAGAAAAAAAATCATACACTCAAACATCATATTAATTAAATTATAGGTAATGATCAATAAATTCACTTTGAATTCTAAATTTCAAAATTTTTAAGGAAAATTATTTTTTGTTTCGGAATTATAAATTCTAATAAGCTAGAAATTATGAAAATAAACGTAAAAATGTAAAACTAAATGTTGATGAAAGAGCAAGTACATATTTATTGATAGAAAAAATATTTAGTTTTGCATACGTTTTTGTAAATTATATTTTGACCAAGTACATATTTGTAAATTATATATTGCAAACCTTTTTTTAGCTGATAAATAACATGAGCATTTAAAAGATTAATATGTTGATCATAACTAATTAGTTATATACATGATTCTAATACTTGATTCTAAGACCATTTGTAACGGTTAATGGCTTTTAGAGTCATTTTTCGGCATATCAGCATTATAATGTCTCATGTATTGATTAAGGTTTCTTAATGTCCTTTCATTCATTATTTTTCATGTTTTTTCTTCTCATTGGGCATTATTATAGAAATGTCTCTCCCTGTTTTAATAAAAATCATTTTCACAAATTTTTTAATTTAACTTCACAAGACTTTTTTTCTAAGGGGGTGGTTGAAAATTTTCAAAGAGTACGGTCGGGATTTTGCGCGAAATTTAACCCTAACTTTTTTTTTCCAGGGAGCATCCGCCTACCCACAAATGTGGGTAGGTCCGCCATTGGTTGGATGCGTTCTCTAACTTAGACGCAAATTGTTGGAGGCTACCGTAAGCGCAAATGATGTTCATTTTAGTAAATTGGTATGGTTGACTTTCCCTATCAATATGAATACGTTGCTTTAAGCGCAAATGATGTTCATTTTAGTAGATGCAAACTCATTTTTAGATGTAGCCTGTAGACGCAAAAATTCATGAGTCTATGGTAGACGCAAAACTTGCATCGTTTGTATCGTTTTCTGTGATGCGTCTACCGTAAGCGTAAATGATGTTCATTTTAGTAAATTAGTATGGTTGACTTTCCCTATCAATATGAATATGTTGCTTTAAGTTTATTTTATACCTATTTAATATGTAAAACGACCATGAAAACAATCGTGCATGGCTTTTCTGTTTGGATGGCATAGTGACATACCGTCCTTTTACTCATGCTTCGCACCGGTGACAGCTCTTATTTTTTTCATGGGTTTGAAAATTTTTGGAGCAGATTGTCTATAGCTATATATATTAATTTTTTTTATTCGACTCAGGACGGATCAAATGATAAAAATAAAACCAAATTAAATTTAAAATTCGTAACAAAAGTGCGACAATTAATCAACACACGTATATACCCGGTCAATGCTTTTGACCAACCACTTTTTACTATGCTAACTCTGTTCATAAGTTTTCCACAAGGGGGTTGGGGCACCACCATGGTGACCTCTTGACTACCGTGATGGGGTGATCACACCACCACAAGTTGTTTGATCACGGCAGTGATCATGATGGTTGTGGACTTGTGGTGGTTAACACATTCGTGAAGAGCATTTCAATTTTCTTTTTTTTTTTAATGATGATATTCTCATACTGTAAATTAGTAACATGTTGGTGATTTATGAAGTTGTACTCTAAGCAAAGAAGGTTTTCAAAAAAAAAAAAAAAGTTGGTTTTTCCGGTTCTAATTTAAAGGTTTTCATTTTTATGCATTTTTACCTCTTTATTTTTTTTTTTACTTTTACCCAAACCTTTTCAACTTTTGCAAGTTAACCCCTAATATTTTTTGTTTTCAACTTTGATCCCTCGTACTTTTCATCTTTTGCAAATTTTTTCGTTTTACATTTAATTCTAAATTTTGCGAGTGAATACGTCGTAACGTGCGTGTGGGTTCAATGTTTTTTCGTCTATTATTTTCCATTTGACAGGCTTGTCGCAATGCGTCTTTATTTCCCTGTTTGACAGGTTCGTCGCAACGAGCAAGGTCCTAGATCAACTTAGTTATTCTTTTCTATGTTTTACGTTTTGGTCTAATTTTTTTCGCACTAACAATTATCCAATTAAATTTAAATAATAAAACCTTAGTGTACTTAAATTATAGAGTTAACTTCCATTTTGCTACCTGTGATTTGTTCATTTAACGGTTTTCTCTCAATAGTTTAAAAATAACATTTTTCTCCCTGATTTTTCTAACTTATCGTCATTTTGCTCCCCGCCTCTAACTCCATCTAAAAAAATCCATTAACTAAAAGGGTATTTTGGTAATTTTATAGATAAAAGCAAGGGCATGTAAGTCTTTCCACCTAAATAAACCTATAACTTGTTTATTTACATGTATATAAGTAATTCTTTTCTGATCCCCCATCTTTCCAACCACTCTTTCTACCGGCCATCACCATCCACAACCATCCACCACCACCTGCAACTACCACCTGCCGACCACGACTACTACGACTTTTAACTAAACGTTTTAATTGAGTTAGAGTCAGGGAGTAAGCTACCGAAATACCCCTACTTTTAATTGAACGTTTTATCTGAGTTAGAGCCATATAGTAAATTGGCGACAAACTCGAAATATCAGGGAGGAAAATGACTATTTTTAAACTATTGAACAAAACCGTTAAAATGACCAAATCACAGGGAGCAAAACGAAAGTTAACTCTAAATTATATTATATTATAGAGTAAATAACGATTTTGTCCCCTTGATTATATTACTTTTAACCTTTTAGCATAAAAAAGTGAGGTTTAACAAAGAAAATTTAAGAAAGTGAGGTTTCCATAATTCCACTCAACAGAAATTCTTTTAACAAAGAAGAATAGAAAAAAATCATACACTCATACATCATATTAATTAAATTATAGGTTTTTTTTTAATGGTAGATCAATTGGATTTCCAGCTTACTCCAAAGGTGTTAAAACGCCAGCATATGCTGTTAAAACCCCTCACCCCAAGTTCGAATCCCTCCCAGAGGTGTTCTCTCATATTTACATAATTTTGCACTTAGTAGGAATCGAACTTGAGACATCCCCAAGAGAAAACCACTTAGTGGAAAACCCCCTGACCAACTGGGCTATACCATATTGGAAATTAAATTATAGGTAATGATCAATAAATTCACTTTGAATTCTAAATTTCAAACTTTTTAAGGAAAATTATTTTTTGTTTCGGAATTATAAATTCTAATAAACTAGAAATTATGAAAATAAACGTAAAAATGTAAAACTAAATGTTGATGAAAGAGCAAGTACATATTTGTTGATAGAAAAATATTTAGATTTGCATACGTTTTTGTAAATTATATATTGACCAAGTACATATTTGTAAATTATAGAGTTAAATGTTTGGTTGGTCCCTGTGGTTTGCAAAAATAGCAGACTTGGTCCTAGTGGTTTACTAATTACACGCTTGGTCCCAAAAGTTTTCAAAAATGCACTCGGTTGGTCCCCAGCCCTAATATCAGTTAAAAATCTCTGTTAAAACACCCCATGTGCCTGGCACATGAGGGTAATTTGGTCATTTCAGCATTGGGCTTCATCTTCTCCACTTAAACCCACCTGCATTCACATTCACCATCCATCATCCAACACGCTTCATCTCCTTCACGAGCAAGAGACCCATCGCCGGGCACTGTATTACCGGTAGGTCGATTTTCTGACGAACCTTTTTATGAGGAGTTTAACCATACTAATCTTTTTCCCCAATTTGGTTAACCCTTAACAACAGCTACAACTCGAATCTTGTTTTCCTTCATTATTAATATCAGTTGTTCGAGTTAAAAGAAGCTACTGTAACTCAATCGGTGGTGGGTTTATCAGTTTTCGGTTGCAGGTCAGTGGTATACACCAGGTGTTTGTGAAATATCCATTGTGTCGGATATTACTCATATGATTGGAGTAATAATGGTAATCGGATGATATATTTAAAAAAAATTAAAAAATATGTTGATCGAAAAGTTGCAGATACCATTTCTAATTCATTTACTTCTAGGATCACATGTGTCATGTGAGAGTTAGATTAGCAGGTGAATTGATGTAGGCTTTGATAAAACAGAGAGTAAGAAAAACGATTAGCCGGATCGGTGGAGGGATGTGGTGGCGTGTGGTGGCAGCCGTAAGTGTGCAGCTGGTGTGGGTTTGAGGTGGCAGTGATGGATGATGGATGGTGAATGTGAATGCAGGTGGGTTTAAGTGGAGAAGATGAAGCCCAATGCTGAAATGACCAAATTACCCTCATGTGCCAGGCACATGGGGTGTTTTAACAGAGATTTTTAACTGATATTAGGGCTGGGGACCAACCGAGTGCATTTTTGACAACTTTTGGGACCAAGCGTGTAATTAGTAAACCACTAGGACCAAGTCTGCAATTTTTGCAAACCACAGGGACCAACCAAGCATTTAACTCTAAATTATATATTGCAAACCTTTTTTTAGCTGTAAATAAATGCGCTTCTTTTTTTTAATAATTTTATTTTTGAAAATGGGCTTAGAGGGTATGATATATTGATATGAAAGGGAGAAAATTCACTTATCTTAAAGATAATAGTAACAAACTTAGCAAGATTGATAGAGTCTTGGTTTGCCATGAGTTCTTCTCGGAGTGGCCGGTGGCTTGTCTTCGTGCGATGCCGAGGTTTCTCTCGGACCATTGCCCTCTTGTATTAACTTCCTCGGATAAAAACTTTGGCCCCAAGCCGTTCAGACTTTTCAACTCTTGGTTGGAGAGAAAGGATTTTGATGAAGTGGTTCATAAGGCGATTGGCAAATTCAATGGGACGGGGGAGCCAGATGAGATGCTGATGCAGAAATTAAAGGAGATAAGGGAAGATATTAAAATATGGAAGAAAGAGGTAATATCCAAGGAAGGGGAATCAGAACTGACTATTAAGGAAGAATTAGAAATTATCGAGGTTTTGTCTGAAGGTGGATAGTTAACCGAAGAAGAGGAGTGGGCCAAAATGGAATGCCTGAAAGACCTTGAAGAGCTCGAAAGTTACAAAATCAAAGATCTCAGACAAAGAGCTAGAGCTAGATGGGACTTGGAAGGTGATGAAAACTCAGCGTTTTTTCACGGATACATTAATAGTAGACGGGCTTTCAACAATATTCCGGGCCTTATGATCGACGGAGTTTGGACCACAAAACCTTCTTTGATAAAAAAAGAGATTATGAGTTTTTTCAAAAGGGCTTTCGAGGAAAGAATTAAAGATAGACCAAAACTCATTTGCCATAATGTGAGACGTCTTTCGGAGGTTGATGCAGCTTCTTTGACAGTTCCTTTCAGCAAAGAAGAAATCAAAAAAGAGGTGTTCGAATGTGGATCTGACAAAGCCCCTGGGCCGGACGGTTTTAACTTCAATTTCATCAAAAGGTATTGGAATTTATTTGAAAATGATTTTTGTTGGTTGCTTTCTACAGCAAAGGATCTATCGCGGTGGGATGCAGCTCTTCCTTCATCACCCTAATCCCGAAAAATAAGGATCTAGTGGGGTTAAGAGAGTATAGACCGATCAATCTAATAGGATCCTGGCTAACCGTCTCAAAGTGGTTATAGGGTCCATCATTTCGGAGAACCAAACGACGTTTCTAAAAGGAATGTACATTTTGGACAGCCCCTTAATGTTAAACGAGATCATAGCTTGGATTAAAAAATATAATAAAAGGGCTTTTCTTTTAAAATTTGATTTCGAAAAAGCTTACGACAACGTTTGTTGGAGTTTTCTTTTGGACATAATGGGGCAAATGGGTTTTCCTGTTTTATGGTGTAAATGGATAGAAGGGATCCTCGTTTCGGCTAGATCTTCGTTCTTGTGAACAGGTCTCCCACCTATGAATTTAAGTGTTTCAAAGGGGTCAGACAAGGAGACCCGTTATCTCCATTTCTTTTTCTCTTAGTCATGGAAGCTCTGTCTAGTATGTTGTGCAAAGCTAGGGCTGAAGGGCTCTTCAAAGGTATTCAAACCCTTAATAACGGTCCAGTAATTTCTCACCTTTTTTTATGCTGATGATGCGCTTTTGTTGGGGGAATGGGATAGGGACAATGTGAAGAACGTGGCAAGATGTTTGAGAGTTTTTTATTTATGTTTGGGTTTAAAAATCAATCTCCATAAATCTAACTATACGGGTTGGGGTAGATAGTGATGAAGTGTCTGTTATGGCTAGAGTGATCGGGTGTAAAACAGACTCTGTCCCGCTTACGTACTTGGGGATTACGGTGGGGGCTAATATGAACAGAATTAACAACTAGACTCCTATAATCGAAGTTTTTGATAAAAGGCTTTCGGTTTGGAAAGCTAAATCTTTGTCGATAGGGGGAGGCTTACTTTAATCAACTCGGTTCTAGAGAGTCTTCCTATATATTATTTCTCTTTATATAAGGCTCCGGCCGGGATTATTAAGACACTTGAAGCCAAAATGAGAAAATAACTATGGGCGGGCTATAATAATAACCATAAATGAACTGGGTGGCTTGGGATTGGGTAACTTGGCCCAAGGTTAAAGGTGGGTTGGGCATTAACAGACTCCAAGAGGTCAACGAGGCCCTTCTTGTTAAATGGGGGTGGAGATATAGGGTAGAAAATCATAGTTTGTGGTGTAAAGTGGTGGAAGCTTGTCATTGTAAGAAAAATCAAAGGAGCTTCCTCCCAATTAACGGGAACATCGCAGGGTGCTGGAAAAATACGGTTAAATTGATTTCCAATTTGAAATTAAATGGGAAGGGGCTAAATCGGATTATCATGGGCAAGGTGGGAAATGGGTTGGATGTTCGATTTTGGATTGACACTTGGGTGGGCGATCTTCCCTTCTTGGAAAGATGGCCTCGTTTGTTTGGTTTGGAATTGTCTAAAATGTGCAGGGTCACTGAGAGAATCGGAACAGGTCAAGGAAATGGTTTATATTCCTGGCAATGGTCTAGACAGCCTGAGTCTGAAGAGGAGATAAAGGAATGGCAGGAATGTATTGAGGTTCTCAGCCTTGTGAGTCTCTCCAACGATAAAATGCGTAGAATTGGAGGGTAGACAGTCAGAATGGTTTTTCGGTTAAATCAGTTAAAAGGGCTTTGATTATGGATAGAGGTACAGGTCATCCTCCTAGTTTTGTGTGGTGTAAATGGATTCCAATCAAGTGTAATATTATGGCCTGGAGAGGCAACATGGATAGGCTCCCCTCGAGATCTAATTTAAGAAGAAGGAATGTGAACATTGATTCGGTCATGTGTCCTTTTTGTGGCGAATACGAGGTAACGGTGGACCATTTATTCACTGCATGCTCGATGGCTATTCAGGTGTGGTCGGCTTTCAGTGTTTGGTGTAACATTCCGCCGTTATTCTTTTTTGAGTTCAAAGACATTATGGACATTCACAAGGTAATCATGAAAGGTAAGAAGGCGGAAAAGATCATTTACGGTCTGTCTATTATTTCATGTTGGTGCATATGGAAAGGAAGGAACAAGGTGATTTTCAACCAGAAAAAGTGTAGCCCGCATGATATCATAGGAGAGATAAAGTCGAGAGGTTTTGCTTGGGTTAAAAATAGATTTCAATGTAATTATATCAGTTGGGCGGAGTGGTGTAAATACCCATTATATATGTTGTAATTTTTCTGCCCTTTGCCCGTTTGGGTCGTGGGCGTTGTTGTGTTTGGCCTTTTGCCCGTTTGGGTCGGAGGTTATTCTAATGAAGTTTAATTTTCAAAAACATAAAAAATAACATGAGCATTTAAAAGATTAATATGTTGATCATAACTGATGAGTTATGTGACACCCGACTTTTCAGGCCGTACCGTACGATTGTAAAATGTGTAGTGAACATATAAAAAGGTTGTATGTGACTGATTATGATATTTATGTATGATACTTAATGTGTTGGTAAATCCAAACGTTTATAAAAATTATGTTGGCAACGATAAAATAAACGTTTATCGCGTAACGATTAAAATGCGAAACTAACATCGGTGACCACCCGATCAGTGTTAAAATCCTAAAAATAGTCCGTTATGATTAGAATAGTAATTTTAATCATATCCGTGAGGAAAAATAAATTAAAACGCTAAGAAACTCTATTTTTCGAGTTTAAGCGCGTACCGCGTACTGCGCGTATTAGACAAAATACTGTCAACACAGCCAGTCAAGGCAACTGGTAATTATTTCAGTAATAATTTTATGTGATTATTTTTATAGAATGATAAAAATAATTTAAAACGCACTAAAACGGGATTAAAACGCTAGATAAAATACCCGGTATTCAATAAAATGCCTGTTTTTAACTCAAATTTACATATATAAGTGTATGTATATAAAATGTATGTGAGAGGGGAGGTATGTGGCGGCACATAGGGCTGCCAAAATTCTCTTGATTCTTTCAATGAGACACTTGTAGCCATTAGGGAAAGCATGGTGATGATTATACTTGTACATGCTTCCATATTCTTGCATAATTCCAAGAAACACATTCAAAAATCATTCTCTCTCTCTCTCCTTGAACATTCTCGGCCGAACACCCCCTATCACACTACCATTTTCATTTTCAAACTCAAATCTTGAAGAATCATGTCCATTCCAAAGTGATTTCAAGCTTACATGAAGGATTAGAAGTAATTTCAAGGAGGTTTGAGCAAGAACAAGGCTTCACATCATCATAAGTCTTAAAACCCACTAAGAATCTTGAAGATATTTTCTTTTAAATCTTGTTCTTGATTCATGGTGATGAAGATGATCGTGAAAGTTTCTCTTGTTCTTGAATCTAAACACTAACTTAAAACTAAAAACAAATGGTTTTTTTGAATGAAATAAAAATGGGTGTATGCATATATGTATGTATGGCCGTGAGTGTGTGTGTATGTGTATATGTTGTATTTTGATTTTTGTTGAAAGATTTCTTGAAAAGTAGGATGCATGAAGGAATTTTTATGTGTCATACAAGAATGTTCTAAAATGATTTAAGATTTGAAGGTGATATGTTGAAAAGTAAACTTTTAGAAGTATATGTATGTATGTATTTCGTATATATGTATGTATATATGTATGCATGCATGCATATAAAAGTTGTCATATAATCTTAAATGTGAAAGATATAAGCATGAATGAATATGAATGATTTGAATGATCATGATGATGTGTGTAAAGTTTGTAAGAACATGATGTTAGTGAGTTCTAGAGTATGATTAGATCATAAGTGATGATAGTGATGTTGTCACACCCTGACTTTTTGCGGAAGAGTGATTATGTGTGACTTGCTTAATATCATTGCATTCAACCATAACAAACAACTATATGATAAAACTAAAGATGATCATCCATTGATTAAGTTTTGAAACATCACAAACAACATTGTCTTAAAACATAGACTTCAAATCCGAATACAAACCATGCAAATTGTTTTAGAGTTCCACAAGGATTCGACAAAAGACATTAAATAAAACCAGGCTTTGGAAGATGTGTCTTATCCAGGATAATACACACTATCCAAACCCTTAGACTCCGGATGACATCTCTTATTCACAACATTACTTGAAACATCCAAACGCCCGCCAGATCCACATTTAATTTCCTGAAATACATGTAGTTTGAAAACATCAACAAAAGTTGAGCGAGTTCATGTGTTTTGTGTGTGAGCTCGAATAAACTTTGTAATCATCATAAGTAAGTATGTATTTGTAAAACCCTGGTATGAAAGCAACAAGGAACAGATCGATTAATGATTTGCAAGGTCATTAATATGTGTGCAACGGTGTAGGAAGGCTCAATCCTTTGCGTATTTCGTACCGGGCCTCCCGGCTAGAACGACATAGTCACCACATGCGGTCAACTCGCGGACCCATGGGTGGGGCTCGCAACACCCAAATAGATCTATCGCTCATGTCCCTCGGTCCTTAATAAGGATTAATGGTCTCAAGATAACGCCTACCCATTCACATGATCTAACAGTATTTTCCTTAGCTAACCATACCATTTGTAATCATTGTATCATTTGTAACATGTACTTCACCCCCGAAGTTATAAAACCGAAAACAGTTAAAAGAAAAGGGGGACATGAACTCACGGTTTTGCGTTCTTCGTAACCAACTGTAACTCAAAGCTCCTTCGGGTGTACACGACTACCTACAACGTACTACGGTCTATTAGACGAGCGGGTCGTGCCTTGACTTAGTATTAATTAGTGTCTTTGAGTTACGTTTCATTGTGTCTTTAATATTATTCCAAGTAATATAATTATTTGTTAAAATACTAAATATTTTAACTTAAATTATATTTATTAAATTTTGGAATAATTGTTAAAATAATATATTTTAACTTGTTACTTTTCAAGTATTTATACATATGTATCCTTCCCAAGGATGGGTGTATTTGTATTCGTATTCTTATACTTGTATATTTTTGCCATGTATTGGTGTCGTATTCCGGAGTGTATTTATACGTACGAAAATACGTATTTTTATTGTGTTTATTAAGTATCCTTATACTTAATTTTTGTATTAACTTTCCCGAAATAATATTTCTAGTAAAAATACATCAATATATATTTCCAAAACATATATTTTAAGAAATATTACTTAGAAAAATTACTTATAATTTTTCTTGGCAAAAATATTTACAAATCTCATACAAGTCTCAAAAATAATATATTTCCAAATCTAACTTAGAAAATATGTAGAAACTTATTTTTCATTCAAAAATAATATACTTCAAGTTTATTTAAGAAAATATATTTTCTCTCAAAAATAATGTATTTCATGTTTGTTTGAGAAAATATATATTTCTTCCAAAAAAAATAATACATTTTCTAATAATTTCAAGAAAAATATATATATTTTTATTTGCCCAAAATAATATATTTTCTCATGGCCAAAAATATGATATATTTTGTAATAATTGTAAAAATCATATTTTTGTTCCCTTGGTGTCCAGAATATTATTTACCAAAATATACTTATGAATAAATTTTCCGGAATATTTTTGTGAGTTATATTCCTTTGTTCGGTTTCACCAATATTTTGGGTATTCTTTGTATATCCATTCTCTTGGAATTTTGGTAATATTTTGGATTGTAATTTTTGGTATTTTGATGAGTTATATTATTTCAAGTCCTAAAATAATATAACTAATACACATAATATACAAATAATCACACACATGGTGACTTCTAAATATATATTTTCTAAATACATATTTAGTCACTTTTATTTATAAAAAACCAACCTCCAATATTTATAATTTTTGTACAAAATTTATGGCAAACTATACATGAAAATTCATGGTTAAAAATATACTTGTAAATATTTGTTTAAAAATATTTTTCTAAGTGTTTAATTTTTAGAAAATTTTTGCCATAATTTCCCCTAAAAATAGAGGTTTCCATGCCTTCAAGGCATATTATTTTCTTTTGTAAATCAACACAATCAACAACAAATCAGTCTACACTTACCAATTTGCCAAAATCAAGCTTAAACTATTACCTCATGAACTTGAAAATTTACAAAAATGTGTAGTAACTTACTAATGTATTTAGTAAGCTTAGTTACCCTTTAAAGTGTGGTTGTTTTTTTTAAAAACATCATTTTTGAAAGAATTAGTTCTTTACAACTTGTAATTACATTTTATAAAAATGTTTCTTCTTGGATTTTTCTTGTTACTGTTGGGATTGAACCCTACAAAGGAACAGTTGATTAAAGTGTCACACCCCGATATTTCCACGTTTGACCGGTGGGCCCGGTAGGGGAGTATCGTGACGTAGTTGATATCATCATAGTCAAACAACACAATATATAAATGTACAGCGGAAGCAAAAGATAAATATATTACAATCCGAATATAAAGTAATATCCAAGTATTACAACGAAAAGTAAAGGATCCACAGGCGAATCTTAAAACATAAATATTGTTCAACAGACTTTAGACGCCTAGAACTTGCAAGATTCCTTATTAACGTCCTGAGCAGCTTCCAGCCTATTACGTACTTGTACCTGTCACTTAGACTTTTGAAAATACGTCAGTTTTCACTGGTAAATACACTCAACCGACTCACTTGAAAATGTCTATGAAAATTGGTTTAGGTGCTCAAGGCACGAAGATGTTTTGACACTTTGATTAAAATGCACAAGGCAAAATTTAATCTTTTATACTTGGGACAAACTATATTTCATGCTATCAGTTTTACATAACTTGCTCTACATACGGGGCCCAGTTCTATGCCGGTTCATGATTAACCGACACACCACTATTCCCTTATTGGGTATAATTAATTAATAAACATATGGCATCTGTCAGGTGTATACCTACACCCCGTGCTTAGGTCGTGGCCATTGCATTTAATGAGTCAAGGATATCCAGGACACGGTCGCATTAATCCCTAATGTTTCAGTCAAGCAATACGAATTAAAACAGGTTATTTGGATTTCCCGACTTATTGGTCTTTGAATCCCATACCTGACCATGCGATATTTATATTACCGTATCCCAAGCCCGTATTAGGGAAAATAAGTTAAGAATATTTACCTGAGCTAGCTCCTGTCTTAAATAGCAAGAATTATAATAACTCAGCCGTATTCACTTAAGTAAGCGTAGGTACAATTTACTGGAAGGCTCTAGTCTGGAATGATGGTATAAATAACCAATTAGAATGCTAACGGGTCTTTAATTAAGCCTAAGCTTAGACCGGTTAATTATACGGTTCAAACGCACGATTAGGCGAAGACCGGAATAGAATGTGATTTAGACCCAACAAGTTCAAATACTTTCTTAATATGGGTACTTCATACACATTCTGGATTTTGAGATAAAACCGATAAGGTTTGACCCGTTTCGGCTAATTTATGCAAACTAGTTACATAAACTGAACCGAACGCGTAATAAGCGTAACGGGTATTCATAAGAGCCATATACAGGTTTCCTAAGTTAATATGCTTCAAATATGTGGTGACATCAGTAAGATGTCTTTTATTATGCCCGAAACGAATTTAAACACAAACTATGCCTCGTAGGGGTAGTTTGGTCATTTTCAAGGTTATAAAAGAGTCTAAGTATTAACCTGAGTTACAGGTCTGATATAATCAGCAAAAATACTTAGTTTACTAAGTTATAACAGTAGGGTAAAGTATATATGTGAAATTTATCAATTATAACCAAACTATGCACCGTAGGGGCATTTTGGTAATTTCACATAAGCCGTAAAGCTCAAAACTGAAGTCTGAGTTAAAAAACTTTTTCTTACTGTTAAAATATTATAATTTTCCCAAAATATCAGTAGGTATCAACCCTTGTATGTTTAAAATAGTTTTAGTACATACTCTGCGTTAAAAACGCTTAAAAAGGCGATTAGAAGCCATTTCCGGGTTCTATACATAAAGCTGATATTTTTATTATTCCAGAAGGCTTAAAATAATTTATTTATCATATGTAATTAGTAGCAAAAGGTTTGGAGTCAATTAGATATGTAAAACTCATTTTATAGCCCGTAAGGGCAAAACCGACAATTACCGGATTAAGCCTACGACTATAAGTTATGCTCAGCCTAAAATTAATTAAAAGTCTTTAAAAATCCCAAAATAATATATTACATCAGTGGGTAATAAGTTTGATATCAAAAAGTAGGCTTAACTAGGCTATACGCTAATTATGCCGTTTAATTAACATAAAGCTTTCAATTTACGCTAATGAGCATAACTCTCAAACTACACCTCAAACTCATGTCAAACTTTGGGTACAAGTTTATAAATCAGTAATTAAGGTTTCTACACTTTTACTTTTTCAAAAATCACGTTCTATGGTGAAAAGGGCATAATGGTCAACATATGGGCAATTAACGAAATCATGCGTATTAATTGGTTAACTAATGAACCATGGTGTATAATCACAGAGGGTTATACTAGCATGTAACCTGGTCCAAATAGAGCTCTTAGGCATTTCTAAAACATACCAAAACGGGTCAGAACTGAAGTCAAAGCAAAAGTCAAAGCTTTGCCACTTTCGGTTCCAAATCGGGTTTAAACAGTAAATTGTCTGGTTGAACATGTTTAGACATCTTCTTACACTAATTACCAAGCTATATTAATGATTAAACAGGTTGTATGTGTTCTACATTGCTAATCATGCATAAATTAGAAAATAAGTATCCTGTTGACTTTTTAATAACAGGTTTGACCCGACATTTGACCTAGTTAGAGCGGGAATCAGGGGGAACCCTTTTAAGGGTTTATTACCCACATAATTACCAACTTATAACTACTTTCAATTCGTCTAATCACTGGACCATTAGTGATTAATCGCTAAGTCAACCGTTAATTTCGACGGTTTGACTTTTAAGCTTAAACTAAGCAAAAACTTAACTAAGGAAGGTTAAGCAAACTTACTGAAGTCCTATGCTTGATTAGGAAGGTCTTGTGTCTGCTCTTAAGCTCCCAAAAGCTCCAGAATTGCACAAGAAGTGAATGATCAAATGGTTGCAACTTAGTGGCCTTTTATAATGTTTAAATCACCATAGATTGTTGACATCTAAGTCTACAACTGGCCACAATTCATCCACAAGTGTCCCTAAGTGCCTAGGAATGTTTAGGGGTCGCCCATGAAGTGAAAATATCTGATCTAAGTCGGTTCCAAGGCTGAACAGCCAACAAAAACGATTTTCTGCATCTGGGGGCCTGACGCGGCCCGCGTAAGGATTGCCAAGACCTTACGCGGCCCGCCTGGAGTCCATCTTCAGGATTTAAAACTTTTTCAGTTTGCATCCTTGGCTCTTGGCTCTTCGAAAGGTCAACCAAACTTTTTTTCTTGCATTTTGAGCCCCTCAACTTGACTTATAAGGCTTCAAGTCTTATACCCACTTTGTTAAGACCTTGGTTAACATGGTTATCACCCGAAAAGCCATAACTTTCAACGTTTACGCTTTAACCCCTCGCATACGAATTTGATCATAACTTTCTCATACGATAACGAAACTTGATGAAATTTTTATCATGTATTCTAGTGAGCATATTTAATCGTTAAAAAGCTTCGGGTTTGTTAAAAGGTCACTCAGAGGTATACTTTAAACATGTTGACACATTTAACCCCTGTAGTTTGTAATCTCTCGCTTTCTTTCATATTTAGCCTCGTATGATCCATGATTTATTCGTTTGAAGGTTTAAACATTATGTTGGGTTATTGTAAAGTATATTTATCCGTTGTTGACAATTTGAACCCTTATATTCACATGCTTTCCATGTTTGTCAACTTTAGTCCCTCTAGAGTATTCTTTCATACGTTCAAGCTTATGACACGTGTCAATACATTATAGGACGTGAATTTTCGAGGTGTTACATAAAGCCAAAACTGGATCAGATCAGTGGATCCAAAATAAGCAGTTGTTTGTATTCAATCTTTCCCCTTGGAAGTGGCCCTAACAACTGATGACCTCCATCCACTGATGATCTACAACAACTGCTGACCTTCAACATCTGATGAAGACTTAAAGACTGTTGAAGGCTAAACACTGATGCTCAATCTACTGTCATGGTTCAAGCACTGCTGAAGACACAAAGTACTGCTAGGAGTATAACAGTGGAAAGAGAAGCAGTAGTTAGTTTATTTCTTTGTAATATATTGTAATCAGTAGTTAGACAACAGTGCTTGTATTAAATCAGTGGTTGTAGGTTGTTAGGAGGTTAGATGTCACTTTCATGGTGACGTCAGCAAAGATGCCACAGTGGTTTGCTTCGTACTATAAATAGAACAGTACCATATACTGTTCTATTAGCTCTTTCATCACAAGTCGTCCTGTACGAACAAATTGTTGTGAGCTCAGGTTGTGGGGGAGATTGTAATACATTCATGCATTTGTAATTGAAGATTGAAATAAATTTAATCATTCGGTTCAATGATAAACATGTTTGTTTGAAAGCAATTCTCCTGTTTGATTGTGTGTGAAAGTTTGTTTCCATTTTAATTCCGCTGCAATTACTCTTCATCTTCTTAATTCTCAAACAAAAACACAATCATAAGAAACTCAGATCCTAACAATTGGTATCAGAGCTAGGACAATCAAATTTGATCTAACAATCATTTTGACGTAAAAGTTCAGCTCACAATCGTTGATACTTATAATTGTTCGTTTCGTTGAAAAACAGAGTAAGGTTTAATCACGAGCAAAGTTGATTAATCAGTACCTGTAAAACAACCAGGATGACGTCACAATCACAAGATGTTAATAATAGCATCGGTTCACTCTTCAAACCACCCATGTTGAAGCGAAATGAGTACAACATCTGGCAGAGAAGGATGGGTCACATCCTTGCTCAACAGAATACCAGATGTTTGAAGTTGGTTATCTTTGGACCACATGTTCCAATGGTGCCGAGTTCTGAGGATCCAAAGAAGTTCGAACCTAAGAAAGTTGAGAACTATACAAATCTGGATTTTCAGAAATTTGAACTGGATGCCAAGGCATTTAGCATTGTTGCATCTGCATTACCCAATGAAATTTATGCTGAACTGTTACATTGTAACAGTGCCAAAGAATTATGGGATGCACTTAAGGAACAATTTGGGGGACTGAAGAAGTAATTGAAAATAACAGGGAAATTTTGAATCAGCAGTATGAAACCTTTTGTCACATTAAGGGAGAAACATTAACACAACAGTTTGAGCGATTCATTTGTCTCATTAGTGAGCTAAAACTTGTTAATGTTGAAATTGCTAAGTCAAAACAAAATAGCAGGTTTCTTAGATCAGTGCCTGAAAAATGGGATACAATTGCCTTTGTGACCAGAAATTTTGTTGAGTTCAAAGATCTGACCCTGACCCAACTTCATGGTAGACTCCTGACCTATGAAAGGGAGTTAAACCAGAAAAAGAAGTTGCAAGAGTCTGGCAAAGTTGCAGATGACTACTCATTTGGCAACACAGCTCTTCTGGGTCAGGAAGAGTCTGGCAGTAGTAAGCATCAGAGTTATGATCATTTTATTGACATAACTGCTGGTGGTAACTTTAACTCTGATCCTCACTCATCCAATTTTTCTTTCACAGCAAATGGAGAAAGCCAGAACTCAGATAATCTGTGCTTTGAACTCAATGACCTTCAGCATTTTGATCCAAATGACTTAGAGGAAATGGACATTTTACACCAACTTGCATTGCTGAGTGTTAGAACCAGCAAATTTTACAAAAGGACAGGGAGAAAATTCCCAAGGTTGCATGGGAATTTAAAAGTAGGGTTGGATAAGTCAAAAATCAAATGCTACAAGTGCAACAGGTTAGGTCACTTTGCTAGGGAATGTAGGAGTCAAACCAATGGACCTATTATCACTCACCCTAGTCCAAGACCACAAAATAACCAAAGCACCATGCAGTATTCCCATTATACCCCTGCTGCCCATGTGAACACTACTCATTATGCAAACCCTGGAACCCCTATTCCTGTGCATTATGTCCAAACTACTGTCCCATAAATTCAGTATGTCCAAGCTCCTGTCCCTCAGGTTCAAGTGCAACAAGTTGCACCTCAACAAGTTGCACAAGTAGTGGTTCAACCAGATCTGCAAAGCTTTTTCACCCAAGGCTTTGTTAACTGGTGCAGCTTACCTGATGAGCTAGGTGATGAAATTTTTGCACTCTATGCTACTAATAATGCTTCTAATGATGATTATTGTTTTATGGAATTAGAGTTAATACTAGAAGAGCAGGAAACTGAAGAAGGACAGTTAAGTGCTGAAACAGTGGATGAAGTTGCTGAAGCAGTGGTTACTGCTGTTGCTGGTGAAATACTGTTGAGAGAAAATTCAGAACCCCTGTTAGAACCACTGTCTGACCCCTGGTCTGAAGAAGAAGAAAAGAAACATGGTGAAAAGGAAGAGAAGGTAACTGATGAGAAATAACATGCTTGTGACTGTGCCACGATGGCTGCAGCTAAGGTATCATCTCAGGTTCTTAAAAATCTGTGTTCAGACAAATGCATCATAGCATTTGCTAACATCAAAGAGGTGAATGAAAACCTTAGGGATAGAGTGTTACATGATGAAGTTTAATTCGAAAAGTCTTTAAAAGAACTGTAAATCAAATTGGCTGAAAAAGATAATGAAATCTGCAGTCTCAAACATGAGCATAGCATAACCAAGGACCAACTCCAGACTATGATAGAAAAATATCAAGCCTGCAAAAGGAGTTGTAATCCACCCAAATCACTTGTGAAAAATGGGTGGAATCCTGCAAAGGTTATGAAATTATGCTTGAAAAACAGCTTGAAAGTAATGTAAAATTTGGCATAGGGTTTAGAAAAAATGACCAAGTTGAAAACACTGCTGCAAATCAAGCTGGTTCTGTTGAAATCGTACCAACCAATAAGAATGGCCAAGAAGTTAAAAAACTGACAAACTTGGAAATAAAATCACTTTGGAAAGATCTGTGGGGTCCTCAACTTTTGAGGAGATTGAGAAATACCAATTCAAACCCACATGGTCTGATGAGTGTGACATTCTTGAAAATTTCAAACCAATGGACTTCACAACCATTGAAGGTGTAAAAGCTCCTAAGGCCAAGGTCATTCCTCTTAAGAACATCCCAAAAGTGGTTCAAAACTCTGTTGCAAAGGAGTCTGAAAAGAGGAAGAAAAGAGAAAAGATTAAAAACTCATTTTGTGACTTTTGTGAAAAGAAAAACCATTTGACCAAAGATTGTTTTCATTTAAAAGCATAAGATCTAAACAAAACATGTACTGTTGTGCCTTCAAAGAGCTGCACCATCTGTGGGAAATCAAATCATTCCACTCAAGAGTGTGTGTACCTGAAATCCTTTGAGGTAAAAAAGGAAGAGTACATGTCAAAAACACCAATGAGTTCATCAAAATCATCTGTCAAGAGCCAACCACTGTTTGTGCCAGTTCAAACAGCTGTTACAAAACAACTGAACCAAACCTCTGTTAAAAGAGAAGTTCAGGTGACTGATGCACCCCCTGCAAACAAGTACCGAAGAGGTAAAGGTCAACCACCATACCCAAGGGTCCCACATGTTTATGATGCTTACAAAAGGCCTTCTAAACCAAAAGTGAACAGGCATCCCTTTGGGTACCAGCAGATGATAGGGCAAGACCCCCAACAGTGGTTAGAGAAAAACAGTTCCAAAACTGTCCAAACCCCTGAGCTAACCACTGTCCATCCACCTGAACTTAACACAGACACTGTTGAGACCCCATCCAAAGCCTTATTGGCTTTGGAGACCCTAATGAACTAACCTTTTACTTGATGTGCAGGGAGCTTCTGCATGCTTAGATAGTCTTTGGTATGTAGATAGTGGAGGCTCTAGGCACATGACTGGATGTAGAGCCCTACTCAAAGATTTCAAAACTCATGGAGGGGGTGATATATCCTTTGGTAATAATAGTAAAGGGAAGGTTATGGGGTCAGGTACAGTTCAGTCTGGTAATGTTAAGTTTGAAAATGTCAATCTGATAGACAATCTAAAATTCAACCTTCTTAGTGTCTCACAAATGAGTGATAAAGGTTATGGCTCATTCTTCACTAAAGATTGTTGGACCAGAAATGGTTAAAAAGATTGAAGAAATAATAAAAAATGGAAAAACCTAACTTGTTGCTCAAAGGAGTGGCAATGTGTATGTAGTTGATTTGTCAAAAGAGAGCCCTAGGACCGATGCCTGTCTGTTCTCAGCTGCCTCTAACAAAGAGACAGAATTATGGCATACGAGATTGGGGCACACAAATCTCAAGACAATCACTGCTTTGTCAAAATAGGGGTTAGTAAGAGGTCTTCCTCAAAAACTGTTCACATGTCCTGAGCATTGTGTTTCCTGCTTAAAAGGAAAACAACATAAAAGCTCATTTAAGTCCATTGAAGAGTCCAAAACAACCAAGTGCTTGCAAATGCTGCATATGGATCTGTTTGGCCTAGTAAAAGTCATGAGTCTTAAAAAGAAAAGATATTGTTTGGTGATAGTAGATGACTTTTCTAGGTTTACATGGACTTATTTCTTACATTCCAAAGATGAGACTGCAGGCATTCTGCAAGACTTTGTTACACAGGTTGAAAAGCAGTTTGACTTGCTAGTAAAAGTCTTCAGGAGTGACAATGGCACAGAGTTCAGAAATAGGGAGTTAGATGAGTTTTGTGTGTCAAAAGTAATTGTAAGACAATACAGCATTCCAAGGACACCAGAGCAAAATGGGGTTGTTGAAAGAAAGAACATGACATTGATTGAGGCTGCCAGAACTATGCTTGCAGATTCAGGTTTGCCATTAACTTTCTGGGCAGAGGCAGTAAACACTGCTTGCTATGTCCAGAACAGAGTTTTAATCAACCCCAGGCATCAAAAGACTGCCTATGAACTGCTGTATAAAATCAAACCATTGATCTCATACTTTAAAGTATTTGGCTTCCCATGCTTTATTTTGAACTTAAAAGACTCAATTTCAAAATTTGCAGCCAAAGTAGACAGTGGATATCATTTGGGATACTCAACCACTGCTAAGGCCTACAAAGTGTTTAACACAAGGACCAAAACAGTGGAAGAGACTTTGAATGTAAAGTTTAATGAACTTTCTTCAATGAAAATCCCTATAAATCCTACAGAATTGTTTGATCTTGATAAATTTACTTTTGAAAATGTTTCTATCAAGACTAACAGTGCAGGTCCATCACAAAGTCCACCATCAGACTATGGATATGAAGTCATCATTCCACAACAAAAGTCTGCATCAACTGGAAGAGCAGCAGATGTTCAAAACAGCTGTCAAAGCTCAACCACTGCTACCTCAACAGTTGTTGATCAAAGTAGCCCATTAACCCCTACTTCCACATCATCAAACACTGTTGATAGTCCTCAAACAGTGGATAAAAGTCAACATGTTTCCACACAACTACCTCCTATTCCTCCACCTCCATTTCAAGCCACCGCTAGATCATCAAAGTCACCAGCAGTGGTTAGCTCAGATGATTCACATCTACAGCCCTCACCATTAAATGCCATTGTACCATACAAAGGAGATCTTATCTTCTTGAAGTCTCATCCACCAGATCAAATCATTGGCAACATCAGTGAAGGGGTGCTCACAAGAAGTCAATCCCAAAACATCTGTCTTTTTGCTAGTTTTCTATCTCTCCATCAGCCAGTCAAGTACCAAGAGGCACTGAAAGACAACAGCTGGGTAGAGGCCATGCAAGAGGAGCTCCAACAATTTTGAAGACTACAAGTATGGGAGCTTGTACCACTGCCATAGGGTGTAAGTCCTATTGGCACAAAGCGGGTCTTCAAAAATAAAACTGATGAAAGGGGCATTGTTATCAAGAATAAAGCAAGGCTAGTGGTTCAAGGTTTCAGACAGGAAGAGGGCATTGACAATGATGAAACTTTTGCCCCTGTAGCAAGATTGGAAGCTATTAGACTGTTCCTGACCTTTGCTGTCAACCACAACATAAAGGTGTTTCAAATGGACATTATATGTGCATTCTTCTATGGTAAAATTCAAGAAGAGGTATATGTTTGTCAACCTCCTAGTTTTGAGGATCCATTTAATCCAAACCATGTCTAAAAGCTAAACAAAGCTTTGTATAGCTTGAAACAAGCACCTAGAGCCTGGTATGAAACTCTTTCCACCTTTCTTCTTTCCATTGGTTTCACAAGAGGTAAAATAGATAAAACACTGTTTTTAAAATGGAGATGGAAAGGCTTGATGATTGTCCAGATTTATGTGGATGACATCATTTTTGGAAGCACATTTTCTAAAATGTGTGAAGAGTTTAGACAAATCATGACAGCTGAGTTTGAGATGAGTGCCATGGGTGAACTCCAGTGCTTTCTTGGTCTCCAAGTAAGGCAACTGCAAAATGGTACTTTCATCCATCAAGGCAAATATGCCAAAGAACTTTTAAAGAAATTTGAGATGGATGATTGCAAGCCATGTAGTACACCCATTGCAACCACAAAAATAGTCATGTCTGATGAAAAGGATGATTTAGTTGATCAAACTCTTTATAGAAGCATGATGTGCAAAATATGGTCTAATAAAAACTAAACCTAATCTAGACACCCTACTTTTAAATTTATAACCTAAGACTCTCTAAAACCTAGACCACACAACCGGCAAGTGTACCGATCAATGCAGTATAGCCTAAGTAAGTCCGAGTATCGATCCCACAAGACTGTACTAACTACGTTAACTAGACTCTGACTAGACTAACTCTAACCTAACTGTACTTAACTGTTTATTTGATTTGATTGGATTTTTGGGGTTTTAACTAATTAAACTAAAGTAATTAACAAAGATACCTAGACGCAGGCTGAAGGCTACTAAGGTGAAATCAAGGATGAGAAAGTACTACACAGGTTTGGAATCCTATTCGTGACTATCGGTTTTCTCTCGGAAATGGTAACCAGGTTCTAATAATATGACACTCTTAGACTAAAGACATGTTAAATATCCTCCCGGTCTCATCAACTTCTCCTAAGGTCTAAAGGTCGAATAAAGTTTACTGGTATGGGTTGGATCACCTCTCGGTCTCAGCAACAATACTAAAATACCCAAAGACTAGATCTCCTCTCGGTCTCACTAATCACAATACAACCTAAAGCGTATGGGGTAACCTAAAAACACTTGGCAAGACTTCGGAAAACAAATAATGCTAGGTAACTTAGACAGATCTCCTCTCGGTCTCACTGCACCTAAATACCTAGCACCAAAGACAATCCTAACTATCTATCTCCTCTCGGTCTCAAGAATAGGTAGAACACTAAACTCCTCTAAATTATCAAACAACGTTCCTATGGAATACGTGCACCATAAACCATAAACTAGTTACAAACACAAAGTAGGTAACCTAACATGCATCTATACATGAAAGACATTCACAAAGACACATGAGGAACGATTGAACAATAATAAATTAGAATAAAGCACGCACACACATCTAGCCAGTTATTATTAGGTCGTTTACTTTAATATTTATCCATCACAAAATTACTAAAACCGAAAGATTACCGATTAAAACAAATATTTATCACAAACCCGGGTAGAAAAATAACTAGCCGAGAATCATAGTCAAGAAAACGAAACAAGTCTGAAATAACAAATAATTCATGTTCATAAGTCTAAAAACACAAAGTAATAAAACTGAACACTAACTATTTATGAACTCGACCCGATTCTTGATTGTGGCTTGAAGCTCAAACCAATCCTTTCTTTTCTTCTCTATCTTTCGTCCCTTTCTCTGCCGTCTATCTCTTTTCTGTCGTAGGGTTCTTCCCAATAATCCCCCTCACCAAAATAATATATGTCGCCTTGTATGGAGTATTTTTCCCTTAGTGGGCCTTCCACTATGTTTTCGAAAACAATTATAGGGATAATCCCATTTGCTGTTGACGAAAATTAATCACAATCCCTCTCAAGTCTCGATGGCCCAATAACCCACATCTGCCAAGTCCACTATCGTGAAATTTGTGTAATTGATGCTGGGCTTTCATGCTTTTCATGATCACATGATGGTCTCTAAATTCATGCATTGCTATTTATCCACGAATGATATATGTGCATCCCCACCTTAATAGTAGAACAGGTTTGGCCCAATCACGGAAAATAGTGGCAATTTTAATTCAGTCACTGGCATTTTACTCCGCTCAACTGGCTAGTTATTTCCTTTTTACTCATTTTCGCTCCATTTGCACCAGGACCTTCCCAACACAAAATAATCAAATATAATACTAAAATTAAATAAAACCAAATAAAAACAATACAAAAACTATACAATTTACACGGGACAAATATGTATATTTTACCACACATCAAATATCCCCACACTTAAACCTTTTTCGTCCCTGAAAAAGAATCTATGCATACGGAATCAGAGATGGATAAATACTCGGGTCAAAAACTTATTTATACTTGTTAAGATCAAAACTTGTGCTAGTCGCGATTGCAAATATGCTTGTCCCTTTAAAGCCAAACTCAGTTCTAAGCCCCTTATCATGCAAATTTAGTTCAAGTGCGGTCAATCTACCTAGGGTCTCACGCTAGAAGCCACGGTCCACCTAATCCCGCCTCAAGCTTATAGAACAAAAGGAACGATCACTGGACCAATTCCCAACCGTCTTATATCAAAACCAGGAGAATTTAAAATCAAATATTTTTTTTCTTTTTTTTTTCAGCATTATTTTTTTCTTTCTTTTCATTCTTTTTTTTTCTTTTAATGAGCGTAGACGTTGCTTTCACTAACCCAGAGGCATCCCGGCTGTAGAGTCACTATCCCCAACTCGGATTACTTAGGCTTCGGTACTTTTTTTATTTGCAAGTTCGATTTCACACATCCTAGAGGTATTCCGGTTGTAGAGTCGCTATCCCAAACCAAGATTACATAGGCCTGCGCTACTTTCATTCAGTTTCTAGCTTAATTTTTTTTCTATTTTTTTCATGATTACAAATTCTAACGGTTTTAACTTATAACAGTGTTCTTTATACTCTTATTGGCGGTTTCAATTTCCCATTTTCCTTAGACGAAAACCCACAAGTAGACCGACAATTAAGGTAATATTAACTCAAAGGGATCTAAAACCAAACCGGGCCTATTCACATATCCCAAACTAGACACAAGCTCGACTTAATTAATCTCATATTATCATTATTTGAACCCGAACAAAAACCCATCTTTTTTTTTTATCATTTTCCGCATTAATTTTGCAAACTTCTTTATTCAAAAGACATTTTTTGATTTTTTTTTAATTTTTTTAATTTTTTTAATTTTTAATTTTTAATTTTTTTTTATTTTTAATATTTTTATGACTCAAGACTCACTAACTAAGACCTAAACGACAGTTTTCCATCCCCACACTTAAACTCTACATTGCCCTCAATGTAGGATGGAAACCGACTCAAAAGACTAAAAATAAATAAGAAATAAAAAGACTAAGGGCATAATTGGAAAGGACTTAGCTGGTTTTATAATCGCGTAAGCTTCAAAACTCTCGTCCAATCCAGCTCGATCCTATAGCATTTTGGTCGCGATCGGCTTTGACTCTGACTGGTATACTTAGTAAATGCCTGATATTTGAGCAGCAGCTCCAAAATCACCCGAATGGAGATTGAGTACGGGTGGTACGATTCAAACCTGCATAAACAAAAACCAGCAAAAACCAAAGCAGTACCGACTCGACACAAAAACTGACTCAAAAACTACTAACTAAGACTCAATATACAAAAACCACGACTCAAAATACAAATTCTACAAAACCTCCCCACACTTGAATTTAATCAGGTGGTTTTTCTTTGATCTGAACCCGGTCTAACCCATTTAATTCCACTCGGTCCTCATAAACATTTAAAAATTTTGTAGTGGAATTATAATAGAATTTTAAATATTTAACCGGGTTGAAACACCAAAATTTGAACTTACCTGGCAGGAGACGCTGAAACACGATCCCAGGTGTTCTTCTCATTGCCTTTTCCAGTGGTTTTCAACTTTTACTCGCATTCCTTAACAGTACCACGGCCCAGCTATGGTGTTCTTTCTCTTCCACCACCACTTCTTCTTCTTGCTTGATATCCGTCATTGGGTTTCTTGCAAGTAAAGCTTCTAAATATGCAAGGTCCCCCTCCAGATCAAATGTACCTACTTCTTCATCTTCCGGCAAACCCTCTAACTCATCCGCAAATTCTCTCTCCCAAAATAGCTCACCTTCACTTTCCTCATCCTCTTCATCTGACCATGGTTTAAAAAAACGGCCGAGGCGTACGTACTGAGGCGCGCCTCAGTTCGGAACGGAAGGAAAACGCATATGAGGCGGCGCCTCAGGTTCAGATATTAAACGGACGCCTCAGTTGAGCGAGGCGGGAAAAAACGGCCGAGGCGGTACGAATAGGTAGAACACTAAATACCTAGACAGATCTCCTCTCGGTCTCACTGCACCTAAATACCTAGCACCAAAGACAATCCTAACTATCTATCTCCTCTCGGTCTCAAGAATAGGTAGAACACTAAACTCCTCTAAATTATCAAACAACGTTCCTATGGAATACGTGCACCATAAACCACTAGTAGGGTGCCCGCGCGATGCGGCGGGGGCGACACTTTGGATTGCGGCACTCGTTGCTGGTAGTTTTCTTATTTGTATATGATAACATTATTGTGGTGGATATATGTCATAAGTGTTACACGTGGGAGCCTAACACCTATAATGTCTTGCAATGTTCGATCAACTGCCTCTATCGCCTGACGTTTCGCCATCGATGCCTCATCCCATATAATTAACTCCTGGAGGACCTAATTAGTTGACTTATAATTTCTAAAATTTTGGGACATAGTTTACTATTTATCTACTAAATATCGTAAATTAGTATTAAATAATTCCTAAAATTTTGGGATATAGTTTACTATCTATCTACTAATATTGTAAATCTACTAATATTGTAAATTAGTATTAAATAAATATCGTAAATTAGTATTAAATAATTCCTAAAATTTTGGGATATAGTTTACTATCTATCTACTAATATCGTAAATTAGTATTAAATAATTCCTAAAATTTTGGAACATAGTTTATCTTCTATCTACTAAATATCAAAGTTTTGTTTTGTTATAAAAATTAATAATAAATAAAGTATAGAAAAACTGTTTTAAACATGTAAAGATTCGTTTGTTAATAAAAAATACTAAACAAATGACAAAAGTATATTAGTTCAATCGAGATGTAAATTATAAGTGCAATAAAATAACACAAAACATAAACTTCAAATATAAAATAGACTTTATTATTCATGGGATAGTCTAGATCAAACAAAAACAACTGAAAATGAAAAAAACATAAAAACACTTGATATATTTCATCTAATTTCTCTTCTTTTTTTTATCTGTTTTTCTTGTTTGTGCTCGAATCAGCAGTATCATCTAATTCATTTTCTTTCTCATCGTCCTCAGAATTATCTAAATTTATAACCTCGACTCATTTCCATTCAGAGAGTCTCTTAGATCTTTTCTTTTGATTCTCATACTTCCGATCCTTAAAAAACAAAAATTTAATAAAAAGGTTAAAAAATGATTAAATAAATTTTATAAAAAAAATATTGAATAATTTTTTTTTTTAAAAAGATTAAATAGATTTTAAAATTACCTCTTTACTAAATTGACGTTGAAGATTAGACTTGTATGGACTGAACATTGCACCATAAGAAATAATTTCAACACTGTTATCACCATCATCCTACAATAAAACACCAAATAATAACATAACGAACTTGTTAATATGAAAGACTATAAGCGAAAATATTACTTAAAAACTAACAAAAGCTTGTTCGACAACTGGGGTGTTTAAATTGGTGTGTTGAATCTGAAAAATCAAATAAGTTAGTATTCACATAAAAGTAAAAAAAAGAAAACAATTATTCATTATTGCGATATAACAAAACTTATCATAGAACCGACCTTAGATTTTTCAATATCGCATGCTTGTTTTTTCGCATCAAGTGAATTCAGAACTGGCTCAATATTTTAAATCTGTTTAGCAATAGAAATGTATAATTGTGAGTGTTTGCTATGTATTTATAGTAGTCCATTAGGGTTTAGTTTTAGATTGGTCATCCATTTATTTAGGAAGTTTGTTGTGAGTTTTAAGTTTTTAAAATAAGATGCACATATCCTGTTTAGTTTGTTGTGGCATGTTTAATAGGAAGTTTGTTGTGAGTTTTATCTAGTAGGGTATTAAACATTCCACAACAAACTGACTCTGTACAAGTAAAATTAGGGAATATTTTAGTTTATTAATGCCGTTCAAAACAAAAAACTTGGGTAAAAAACAAATGTTAATGCACGGTAGCTAGGTAATGGTCAAAGCTAGCTTGGGTAAAAAACAAATGTTGGCTTTAACCAATTGTACATTTACGCATCGGCTATTTGTACTTTATGAACGCACGGCGAAACTAAAAAAGACAACTATCGAAACGTTTAAAAAAAATGTGTCGATCGTCATGGTACCTTCGGATTTTTTTAAAACATTACGGGTTGTAAGATATGGCAGGAATACATTAAAGAATTAAAGAGGAGAGGTAGTGTAACTAATTACCCATAATTATGTTAAATGTCAAGGAATTAAATGTAATAGATTGAGGGACTAAAAAATAATTATGGTTTAAAAGACCACTTTACCCTCATTCTAGGGGTTTATTTATAAATAATAGGGGAAGAAGTTCTTAACTTTTGGGAATCCTTCCCTCATGTATTATAATATAGTATAGATAAACTAGTTACAAACACAAAGTAGGTAACCTAACATGCATCTATACATGAAAGACATTCACAAAGACACATGAGGAACGATTGAACGATAATAAATTAGAATAAAGCACGCACACACATCTAGCCAGTTATTATTAGGTCGTTTACTTTAATATTTATCCACCACAAAATTACCAAAACCGAAAGATTACCAATTAAAACAAATATTTATCACAAACCCGGGTAGAAAAATAACTAGCCGAGAATCATAGTCAAGAAAACGAAACAAGTCTGAAATAACAAATAATTCATGTTCATAAGTCTAAAAACACAAAGTAATAAAACTGAACACTAACTATTTATGAACTCGACCCGATTCTTGATCGTGGCTTGAAGCTCAAACCAATCCTTTCTTTTCTTCTCTATCTTTCGTCCCTTTCTCTGCCGTCTATCTCTTTTCTGTCGTAGGGTTCTTCCCAATAATCCCCCTCACCAAAATAATATATGTCGCCTTGTATGGAGTATTTTTCCCTTAGTGGGCCTTCCACTATGTTTTCGAAAACAATTATAGGGATAATCCCATTCGCTGTTGACGAAAATTAATCACAATCCCTCTCAAGTCTCGATGGCCCAATAACCCACATCTGCCAAGTCCACTATCGTGAAATTTATGTAATTGATGCTGGGCTTTCATGCTTTTCATGATCACATGATGGGCTCTAAATTCATGCATTGCTATTTATCCACGAATGATATATGTGCATCCCCACCTTAACAGTAGAACAGGTTGGCCCAATCACGGAAAATAGCGGCAATTTTAATTCGGTCACTGACATCTTACTCCGCTCAACTGGCTAGTTATTTCCTTTTTACTCATTTTCGCTCCATTTGCACCAGGACCTGTCCCAACACAAAATAATCAAATATAATACTTAAACTAAATAAAACCAAATAAAAACTATACAATTTACACGAGACAAATATGTATATTTTACCACACATCAAATACACACTTAAACCTTTTTCGTCCCTGAAAAAGAATCTATGCATACGGAATCAGAGATGGATAAATACTCGGGTCAAAAACTTATTTATACTTGTTAAGATCAAAACTTGTGCTAGTCGCGATCGCAAATATGCTTGTCCCTTTAAACCCAAAATCAGTTCTAAGCCCCTTATCATGCAAATTTAGTTCAAGTGCGGTCAATCTACCTAGGGTCTCACGCTAGAAGCCACGGTCCACCTAATCCCGCCTCAAACTTATAGAACAAAAGGAACGATCACTGGACCAATTCCCAACCGTCTTATATCAAAACCAGGAGAATTTAAAATCAAATATTTTTTTTCTTTTTTTTCAGCATTATTTTTTTCTTTCTTTTCATTCTTTTTTTTTTCTTTTAATGAGCGTAGACGTTGCTTTCCCTAACCCAGAGGCATCCCGGCTGTAGAGTCGCTATCCCCAACTCGGATTACTTAGGCTTCGGTACTTTTTTTATTTGCAAGTTCGATTTCACACATCCTAGAGGTATTCCGGTTGTAGAGTCGCTATCCCAAACCAAGATTACATAGGCCTGCGCTACTTTCATTCAGTTTCTAGCTTAATTTTTTTTCTATTTTTTTCATGATTACAAATTCTAACGGTTTTAACTTATAACGGTGTTCTTTATACTCTTATTGGCGGTTTCAATTTCCCATTTTCCCTAGACGAAAACCCACAAGTAGACCGACAATTAAGGTAATATTAACTCAAAGGGATCTAAAACCAAACCGGGCCTATTCACATATCCCAAACTAGACACAAGCTCGACTTAATTAATCTCATATTATCATTATTTGAACCCGAACAAAAACCCATCTTTTTTTTTTATCATTTTCCGCATTAATTTTGCAAACTTCTTTATTCAAAAGACATTTTTTGATTTTTTTTTAATTTTTTTAATTTTTAATTTTTAATTTTTTTTTTATTTTTAATATTTTTATGACTCAAGGCTCACTAACTAAGACCTAAACGACAGTTTTCCATCCCCACACTTACTCTATATTGCCTTTAATGTAGGATGAAAACCGACTCAAAAGACTAAAAATAAATAAGAAATAAAAAGACTAAGGGCATAATTGGAAAGGACTTAGCTGGTTTTATAATCGCGTAAGCTTCAAAACTCTCGTCCAATCCAGCTCGATCCTATAGCATTTTGGTCGCGATCGGCTTTGACTCTGACTGGTATACTTAGTAAATGCCTGATATTTGAGCAGCAGCTCCAAAATCACCCGAATGGAGATTGAGTACGGGTGGTACGATTCAAACCTGCATAAACAAAAACCAGCAAAAACCAAAGCAGTACCGACTCGACACAAAAACTGACTCAAAAACTACTAACTAAGACTCAATATACAAAAACCACGACTCAAAATACAAATTCTACAAAACCTCCCCACACTTGAATTTAATCAGGAGGTTTTTCTTTGATCTGAACCCGGTCTAACTCATTTAATTCCACTCGGTCCTCATAAACATTTAAAAATTTTGTAGTGGAATTATAATAGAATTTTAAATATTTAACCGGGTTGAAACACCAAAATTTGAACTTACCTGGCAGGAGACGCTGAAACACGATCCCAGGTGTTCTTCTCATTGCCTTTTCCAGTGGTTTTCAACTTTTACTCGCATTCCTTAACAGTACCACGGCCCAGCTATGGTGTTCTTTCTCTTCCACCACCACTTCTTCTTCTTGCTTGATATCCGTCATTGGGTTTCTTACAAGTAAAGCTTCTAAATATGCAAGGTCCCCCTCCAGATCAAATGTACCTACTTCTTCATCTTCCGGCAAACCCTCTAACTCATCCGCAAATTCTCTCTCCCAAAATAGCTCACCTTCACTTTCCTCATCCTCTTCATCTGACCATGGTTTAAAAAAACGGCCGAGGCGTACGTACTGAGGCGCGCCTCAGTTCGGAACGGAAGGAAAACGCATATGAGGCGGCGCCTCAGGTTCAGATATTAAACGGACGCCTCAGTTGAGCGAGGCGGGAAAAAACGGCCGAGGCGGTACGAATAGGTAGAACACTAAATACCTAGACAGATCTCCTCTCGGTCTCACTGCACCTAAATACCTAGCACCAAAGACAATCCTAACTATCTATCTCTTCTCGGTCTCAAGAATAGGTAGAACACTAAACTCCTCTAAATTATCAAACAACGTTCCTATGGAATACGTGCACCATAAACCATAAACTAGTTACAAACACAAAGTAGGTAACCTAACATGCATCTATACATGAAAGACATTCACAAAGACACATGAGGAACGATTGAACGATAATAAATTAGAATAAAGCACGCACACACATCTTGCCAGTTATTATTAGGTCGTTTACTTTAATATTTATCCATCACAAAATTACCAAAACCGAAAGATTACCGATTAAAACAAATATTTATCACAAACCCGGGTAGAAAAATAACTAGCCGAGAATCATAGTCAAGAAAACGAAACAAGTCTGAAATAACAAATAATTCATGTTCATAAGTCTAAAAACACAAAGTAATTAAAACTGAACACTAACTATTTATGAACTCGACCCGATTCTTGATCGTGGCTTGAAGCTCAAACCAATCCTTTCTTTTCTTCTCTATCTTTCGTCCCTTTCTCTGCCGTCTCTCTTTTCTGTCGTAGGGTTCTTCCCAATAATCCCCCTCACCAAAATAATATATGTTCGCCTTGTATGGAGTATTTTTCCCTTAGTGGGCCTTCCACTATGTTTTTGAAAACAATTACAGGGATAATCCCATTTGCTGTTGACGAAAATTAATCACAATCCCTCTCAAGTCTCGATGGCCCAATAACCCACATCTGCCAAGTCCATTATCGTGAAATTTGTGTAATTGATGCTGGGCTTTCATGCTTTTCATGATCACATGATGGGCTCTAAATTCATGCATTGCTATTTATCCACAAATGATATATGTGCATCGCCACCTTAACAGTAGAACAGGTTTGGCCCAATCACGGAAAATAGCGGCAATTTTAATTCGATCACTGGCATCTTACTCTGCTCAACTGGCTAGTTATTTCCTTTTTACTCATTTTCGTTCCATTTGCACCAGGACCTGTCCCAACACAAAATAATCAAATATAATACCAAAACTAAATAAAACCAAATAAAAACTATGCAAAAACTATACAATTTACACGGGACAAATATGTATATTTTACCACACATCAAAGCATGATTGGTTCTTTATTGTACCTAACTGCATCTAGGCCAGACATCATGTTTGCAACATGTGTTTGTGCAAGATCCCAATCAGCCCCTAGAAAGTTTAATCTTATTGCTGTAAAAAGGATATTCATATACCTCAAAGGTGCTCCCACACTTGGTATCTTGTATCCAGCTGATTGAAATATCAAGCTTTCAGGTTTCTCAGACAGTGACTTTGCTGGATGTACCACAACAAGGAAGTCCACTTCAGGAGGGTGCCAATTCCTAGGCAATTGCTTAGTGTCTTGGCAAAGCAAAAAGCAAGCAGCTGTTTCCACATCCACTGCTGAGGCAGAGTATATAGCTGCTGCAAGCTGTACAGCCCAACTTCTTTGGCTTCAAAATTAGTTGCTGGATTTTGGTATCACTGCCCTAAATAATCCTCTCATGTTGGACAGTCAGGCAGCAGAAAATATCATCAAAAATCCAGTTTCTCATTCAACCACTAAGCACATTGATATCAGACATCACTTGTGAGGGATTACTATGAAAATGGTTTGATTTCTCTGCACCATGTTCCAACTAAAGATCAGCTGGCAGATGTGCTAACAAAAGTATTAGACACATCCACCTTTGAAAGCTTGATCTCTAGGATTGGCATGCTGAACATGGAATAACAGGCAAAATCCTGTTTTCTATGAATAAAAGCATTAAAATGTTTTTAGAAAATAAAAAATCCATCCTTAAAAATAGCAAAAAATGAAAATTTTCATTAATCCTTAAAAGTCTGCCATAACCACTGTTTTTGGTTCAAACATCTGTTTTGTGAATGTTGTCCACTGTTGAAAGTCAACATTTGTTCTCTCATTTCCTTGGTAATCACTGTTGATCAAACATCAGTGTTTTCAACCACTGATAGGCTATCCACTGATAGTTAAAGTCACCCACTGTTTTCATTATAACCGTTGAAACCACTGATATTGCACCATCAGTGGTTTCCATAAACAACTGTCTTCCATTAATCATCAGGGGTTGGCACGTGGACAGTACATAGCGCTCAGATCTTTGTAACCGCTGCCACGTCAGCATTCACTTTTTACCTTTATAAAACCCTGATCAAAACCCCAAACAGGATTTTCATTGTCGAATCGAATTCAAAATTCCTTTCTCAAAAGCAGTTACCATCCATGTCTCTCAAAATCACTCAAATCCTTCATCGTCTTCTTCCTCTCGCAATCACTTTCAAATCACCATGGCCCTTCCTTTCAAAACTCCTCACAATTACTTGGGTCTACTTGAAAAACCCACTCATACCGAAACCTTCAACTCCATTATTGATGCTCTGTCATCTTCAAAGTACAAAACTTTGTTGACTTGTGATGCTCCGATTTTCATAGACACCCAGCAAGAATTTTGGAAAAATGCTAAGTTAGAAACTAAGGATAAAAGGAATTGGGTAGAAAGTGGGTTTTTCCTAGAAAGTCTAGGAAGCAATCAGAATGCGACATGTGGCATTGAAGATTTTTAACTAGAAGGTCAATTGTGTACTTTCACATTCTATTTTTATTTTTGGAATTTATCTTCATTAACTAACTATCCATGTCCATATTTTGTAACCGTTTTTCTCCATGATTTTCTGAATAATTTGTTTTCGAAATCTAAACCAATCGTATATTCCATTGTTTAGAAGATTACTGGAAATTATCAACATGTTCTTGGTGCTGTGTTTTAACAGTTTGCAGGGCTAAAGTCAATTTTTTTTATAGATCCCATAATATAAAGGTGGTTTTGTAATTGGCAGATTACTGTTTTGTAATCTGCTTGCTGTTAAAACACAGCGTTAAGAAATCCTCCAGCTGTAACACCCTAGTGTTTGATTAACGAATTTGTATGTAATTACCAACAAATTAGATGTGTAGTTAAGACTACACATGCTATAAAAAATACGGGTTTATTAAAACTTTTACAAATCATAAGTTATTCTACCTATCGTGATCGAGTTCGTTGTTTAAAATTTACAACGTGGCAAAGTGCGGAAGCGTGAATATATATTGTGTTCGGTTCTTCGTTGAGCTTGATCTTCATCCGACATCTACAAGGTACCTACATTTCATAAAAACATGAAATGCTTTAGTCGTACAGGATTTAAAACGCATCTAAAAGAATCCGGGAACTAAAACTGAATAAAAATATATTTTGTTTCTGGGTCCACCGTAATTTACGGTGGGACCGTAAATTACGGTAGCCCCTGAAGATCTATCCTTCCACCGTAAATCAGTGTATAACCACCGTAACATATCAGCTCCACCGTAATTTACGGTGGTACCGTAAATTACGGTGGTCCCTGCATTCCACCTCTCTATTTTGCCGTTTAACGACACGAAAACTTTCGTATCTTTCAAACCGCTTGTCCGTTTGACCTACCGTTTCTTCCTACGTGATTGTAATTTGACCCTTCATCATATGGAGTCAAAATCCAACATCCGGATTAGCAAATATTAAGACTTTTAAGTCTTCGGCTTATTACATTTTTTTACCAAATTTTGACCCGTTCGCTATTTTATCAAACAAACACGTTTACTTGATCTATAAACTCATGAGAATCATCATTTCAATATTTCCTATCAAATAAATCATAAATCATGGGTTTCTTACTTAGTTAGAACCCGTTTATGTTCAAGTGCTTATTTTGACCTGTTAAGGTATTTAAGCACTTTAAGCTTAAAATTGCTTTCATTCATTTCTAGCGTTATTTACAACATTCTAATCAGGAAATCTTCCACCACAACTATAATTGTGGTGGACTTAATGAGGTGATCCATATAATCCGAGTTTTTCTCATCTGATTACTAATTTACGACAAAGACTCATATAGAGTCATTTGACCGAAGATTTACATCTTTCGCTTCTTACACTTATTCCAATTATTTGATTGATCATAAAACTCGTTTCAAAACTACCTTTAAAGGTTGTTTATTCGAATTAGCCAACAAGGGCGTTTTAGTCAATTTTTGTCATTCTTTTACGACGAAGGACTATTAGTGCTTGTTTGAACCACAAAGTCCGACCTTTTAACCATATTCTTGTTTAGAAACCAATATGCTTCTAAACACCATAATTATAACTCAATTTATTCGCTTTACCTAAAGATAACCGAATATCTTATTTTAACCTTGTCCAACTGTTATAAAACTCCAAATTCTACATGATGAGTTGTATTACTATACATACCTGGCTCGGATCAATATATTGACCCGTTTCAATACCTTTCCTTAGTGGCTACTAAGTGATAGCGATGTAAGCATCCATGTGCTATTTATTTCCTAAATTCACACAACTTGACAACCCATTAGTCGATATTGTCAAAGGGTGATAATTTCACCTTTTGACCCGTTTGGTCTATATGACCAATTACCATTGTCAAATTGTCAAAATTACCATTTTGCCCTTAATGGTTATTATGTTTTAACTTATATGATAACCATTAAAAGTACATGCTTCATTCGTCATAATATGATCGAATTACCGGTTTAACTCATTTTTAGCCATCACCATGTTTTCTTGTCATATTTGATTATCTTGTTCCGTACGACCACACGTCGGAACATCATATCTCAATTAGGTATTTTTCTTTTTCGTAACTAATAAGACGAAAGAATATTATAAATATATGACTAGTGTAAGATATACTTACCTTGCATCCGAAATATGCTTTTTCCTTCATTCTGGATTCGTTTGACCCGCTTCCTTCTTCAAGCTTTCACCTAGCTCGTTAAGAGTCAAACTATCATCAAAATTCATAAGACGGTTAGGTTAGTCATCATTATTATGACTATTTCATCTTACGGATTTTATGTCGAAACTTCTATTCCACTTCATCATTGGTTATTTCGACTTTCTAGAATCAACTACCTTTATTCATATAATATGCACAATCAAGGCAATTCTATCTTATGATTAGAAACCATTTTATCCCATATCTCGTGTAATTAGTCAAGTTAGCCAATTACGCATTTCACTCGAATTTCAACACTATAGTTCCCATTTAGGCATTGTAACAAACACCTAATGGGCATGATTCTACACATTTGCTAACTAGTTCATAATTAGTCATTTTTACCAAGATTAACATCAAGATTCAACCATTATCATGTATGATCAAATACTCAAACTTGCAATTTGTTCAAGTATCTTGCATCTACTATCACTTATGATGATTTCTAACACAACTATATTATCATCTTTTCTACATAATCAAAACCCACTTGACACATGAGTGTATGATTATGAATTCACAACAATGAACATCAATTCAACAATTACATGGCTAGGGTTTACTACTAGACATAGTTTCATCCCTAATTTCATCCAAACAACATACATGCAAGCTTAGATTCGAATTCTCTAGGTTTGCTCAGAATTTCAACTAGAGATTTACCAAGAAATTTACATACCTCGTGACTCCTTTTTCAATGGAGATCATTAATTCATACTCGGATTTTGATTTGGACTTGATTTGCTCCTTCAATTTGATGAATTTCTGTGTTTTAGGGTTTGAGCTTGAGAGCTCTTCCTGGCTCCTGTGTTTGTACGACCAGAACACACACACAAGGTGTGTGTTTTGGTGTTTTTAACTTTAATTAATAAAAAACCATTTTCTCACTTTAACCATTTTAATCCCTCAACTTTACCCAAGTTTATAAAGGTTACTACATCAAGTCCCTCACTATTTTAAAACACTAGACTAACTAGGTTGATATTCCTAGTTATTTAGTGGGTCCCGGGAGTTATAACCCGTTTTATTTTAAGTCCCGTTAACTCGGGCTCTTATAGATTCAATTTCCTTAAAACTTTGATTTGTTTGTATTTATTATTAGGATTTCTTATTTAAATCCAAATATTCACCTGGTCACTTTTACTACTAACGATACTTTACCAGTCTTTTAGTATTAATGGAGTTTGATTACCAAACCCATTTTCGGGGTGTTACAAGTCTACCCCCCTTAAAGAGGTTTCGTCCTCGAAACCTTTTCTTACATGATTTATTGAGTTTAAACTCAATGTATTTGATCCGAGATATCATTTAAACATTACTTATACTTTTAACCAATTATTAGTATTACCAGATAAGCATGGTAACATCTTTTTGGTCACTAATTGTCTACGTATCTCATATGACTTAGTGCAACTTAAAATAACGTTATCTCGTTATTTCCACTCGTTTAGTTAACTTAGCGATGTCCATCGCTTTCATATACTATCGAATTCCTTATGAATCCGTTATTTTGACTCGTTTAAAGGCCTTTAGTGAAATCTTTTCACTTTTAGCAGCAATTTCTTTTATCTTCAATTTTATTTATTCGATTCGGTCATACCGAACCTACCGCTTACAAGCAAACCAAATTTATTTAAATGACCTTGACCGGTCTCAGTAACTAGACTTATTAGTCCAGTTACTTTTTACCGCTTGCTTGGTTATAATGTGATTCTACTCCACATTACATTTCTTGACCGTAATCTTGTTACATCATGTTTAATTTATATCAAAATTTCCTTTCCGAAATATCACTTTTTGAATATAACGTCTTGCGCCTATCGGTGTCAAGACCTGAACCTTTCGTGCTTAATATTCAATTTCCTATCAGGATTCTCATTCGTAAAAACGTTATTTCTTACTAAAACCAAGGTTTTGGTTTAGGATCTTCTCTTAATCTTTCGTCAATTATCTGTAACAGGATATTGACGGTCTGTAATTTATTCCTTTACAGTCTTAGTTTTATGCGGGGATTTTCAACCGGTTCTCTCGCTTTGTTAAGTAGCCCGTAGGTTCTTTCACGTAGCCTTGCAGGCTATTTCCTTAGGTCTTCACCCCCTTTTTACTGAAAACTCTAAGGTTTATTTCCTTTTCTTTTCGTGACCCAAGGGTCATTCTGGTCCCGTAGACCTTAACACTGTGTTTAAGTCCCGTAGGTTATGATGATCCCGTAAATCATCTTTTACTTGTATCTACATTCAAATGTATATATATTCATTTATAGCTTCAAAGCATGCCTTGCTATGTTTAAAATCGTACATTTTCGCTTATGAGCTTTAGTTGACCTTGACCGTAGTCTAAGGCTTCATTTGTTTATTTCCGGGAGAAATTTTTTTTTTCACTTTGTCCTTACGTTTGACGTTTTACAAAAACGACCCGTTAAGGGACATATTCGCATTTTCCGGGTTTCGAGTGTAAGTACACTCCCTCCCAATACTTGTCTAAATCATTTTACATGCTTGTGTTTTCTGGGTTCGAGTGTAAGTACACTCCCTCCCAATACTTGTCTAAATCATTTTACATGCTTGTGTTTTCTGGGTTCGAGTGTAAGTACACTCCCTCCCAATACTTGTCTAAATCATTTTACATGCTTGCGTTTTCTGGGTTCGAGTGTAAGTACACTCCCTCCCAATACTTGTCTAAATCATTTTACATGCTTGTGTTTTCTGGGTTCGAGTGTAAGTACACTCCCTCCCAATACTTGTCTAAATCATTTTACATGCTTGTGTTTTCTTCACTTGGGCTCATTATCTTGATGTAATACGCCTCCGTTACTCGGTTGTGCGTTTACATTATTATCAAAGATTTTGCTTATCTGATTCATTTGGGTACTTTTTAATTAGTCCCATTCACCCCGTCCTTACTACATCGGATGTAAACGTGTCCGCCATAAGAAGTTCGTGGTATCATATGCCATTACTTACTTGGCCAGAGTAAGCGATTAACACATGACACACATGACCTTTTTATAGTTTTCACATCACGCCCTATGTAAGTAACGCCTCTATTTGTTTCTCTTGGAAACAATATCCCGAATACATTTTCTATTCGGGTTTTTTCCAAGTTTTTAAATCTACATATGCAACTTTCAATTTCTACGTATTGGTTGCATGTTTATATTCATGCAATAATTTAAACGTGCACCTGGTAAATGCTTGCCCTAACGGGCTTTTCTTGCCATTAGCCTTGTTCGCGACCATTACGCAATTTAGGTCCGTAATGAGCATGCTCTTCTTGTCATATCTCAGACCATTCCATCATCATATCCACGATTCGTTTGACTCTCGTCGTCTTCAAACGCGAGTGTCCTTCAATTAAAACATTCACAAAAGTTAGTAACATCTACTTCAATAATCGCCGTATTCTAATACAAGGCTTTTTCTACTATACGCGTCAATGCACGTATTTTCCTCAACTATATCAATCATTTCAATTGGGGTAACGTGTATCACACGGTAGCCCTATGTGTTGTTTACAACACTTTAACATGCTAAACCATTAACATACCTGTACTTACCGGATTTGCGATCAAGCCTCGAACCGAACACCAATTCTTTATTAAGAGCATAAGGTTTAAGTCCAAGCATAGCTTTCCCGCCATACTTGAATCTCTTAAACCAAGGCTCTGATACCAACTTGTAACACCCTAGTGTTTGATTAACGAATTTGTATGTAATTACCAACAAATTAGATGTGTAGTTAAGACTACACATGCTATAAAAAATACGGGTTTATTAAAACTTTTACAAATCATAAGTTATTCTACCTATCGTGATCGAGTTCGTTGTTTAAAATTTACAACGTGGCAAAGTGCGGAAGCGTGAATATATATTGTGTTCGGTTCTTCGTTGAGCTTGATCTTCATCCGAATGCTAAAACACAACTGTATGAATCTGCTTGCTGTTAAAACACAACTGTATGAATCTGCTTGCTGTTAAAACACAACTGTATGAATCTGTTTGCTGTTAAAACACAACTGTATTAAACACAACTGTATTAATTTGCTTGCTGTTAAAACACATCGTCAAGAAAACAGAGATGTTACGAACAGTATTTGAATGGTGATGATGAACTCGGAGATGGTGGAGATGGAGAAGTGTTTTAATTTGATCCGGTGCTCTCCATCCTTTCTAAAGTTATCTTCTTCCACGATTGTAGTTATTTTGGTAGGGATTGGGGTTTTGAAGATGGGATTGGAGAGAGAGAGAGAGAGAGAGAGAGAGGAAAAATCACGTGAAATTAGGGACTGGGTTTGACTGACGGTTATCTAATTGATTTAAAACACGATATATTGACAAAATTGCCCCTAGTATTTTAAAACAATGAATTAAATAAACTAAAAAATTACAAGATTGCCATTGACTTCATCTTAACCATTAAACACACCCATTGGATGGCCCAGATCGCTTCCTAGACTTTCTAGGAAAAACGCACTTTCCGCAGGATCCCTACTCTAGCCATCAATTCTTCGATAAAGGGTATTTCAATCACCATTACACCACAAACCATCTCCGAAGTGTTTGAACTCAATGATCTTCAAGGTAAAATATCTTTCTCTAAAACAAAGTATCAAACTGATTTTCTTGAAAGAGGGTATGAAGAGAAAATGAAAACGGACACTTTACAAAAAGGCAGTTTTCCTCCTGCCATGAGGTTTTTGTTTCATACCCTCCTTTTGTGTGTTTCTAATAAAACAACTGCCTTCAATGAGATCCCATTGAAGATTCAATACCTGGGCTATGCTATACTTCAAAAAGAAAATTTTAACTATTCCCAGTAGATCTTGAATTATCTTGTTACAAATGTTAATAAAAAGGCATTTTTGTTATTTCCAAGGTTTTTAAGTTACTATTTTAATAAGAAATTTTCCAAGGATAATTCTCATGTATTAATCCAAGGAAATACTTTTCAAATGAACAACCTAACTTCTGAAACCTTTACAAGGCTGTCAAAAATTTAAAAAACACAAACAGAGGTTCCTGAGCAGAATTTAGCAGCTACCATTGCTCCTCAGGTATCTGCTGTTGAGCCCACTGCTCAAGGTGATCACAGCAGCAAAACAACTGCTGTGAAACCCACACCTAAAACCCGCAAAAGACCAAAACAGAAAAAATCCCAAAAGCCCCCCAAACCCAAAACAAAGGTAACTCTGAAAGATGAGATCCCAGAGATTATACCAGTGACAACACCAAAGTCACCAATAACCACTGCTGCTACTTCCTCACAACAGATGGTTGAAAGATCTCAACCTGAGCCTCAAACTCCTCCTGCTTCTTCTAAAAAAGAACAGGTTGTAAGAACAGGGACACCAAATTATGATGCTCTGGAATCACTTGATTCCATCATCCACAGCCCACTGCCCGGGGCAAATTCTCTTTCCACCCCTATCCTCAGTGCACAAATTCGACCACAAATAAAACCCTTGTTGGATGCACTTAATATAGCTCAGACAGAAATCAGTTCTTCTCAACCACCTATAACTGAGAACATGCCTCAACAAGTGACTGAGTCTGAGATCCCTATCATTGCTAACCCACCAACAACTGAGGATGTTACACTAAAGGAAGTACAAGTACTTCCTGTCAATAGTTCAAGTGGAGCAGCTACTACAAGTGTTGAACCCACTGGTTTACACTTGGACAGTAGTTTCATAAGTAAGACTCCCTTGAAGGCAATTTCTTCTTGGGGAACCAGGGTGTTTCCAGCTTTCACGGGTTCACTTAAACTGGTCACCCCTACTGAAGGAAGAAGTCCCCAGTACCAACAAAAAGGGGCATCAGTGGATGACTTTTGGGATACTTTCCCTAAGTCAACTGCTGATACAACCACTGCCAGTGGGAAATTAGATGATCCCATTAACTTGGGTGATGGTTTAATGTACAAGGAATTGACGGAAAGGGTTGAAAAATTGGACACATAAGTTGCAGACATTAAGTCTATGCTGCAACAGTTGTTACAAGCACAAAAGGCAACACCCACTGCTGCACCAGCTGCAACATCTGCTCCATCCTCTGCTCCTACTCCCACTGAGCTTTGGAGTTTATTTCAACCTCTGCTTCATCAACAAAGAGAATATGCTGATCAGCAACATGAAATGCAAGTTCAAAAGATCAGAAATTTAATGGAAGCAAGGTTTAAAGATACCCAAGCAGACATCAAGGCAATCAAGGCACATCTGCTGCAAACCACTGGCACTGCTCCTCCTACCATAATATTTGTTGATAATCCTCCACCCAATGAAGCAAAAAAGGAGGAGAAAATGAGGCAGTTAAAGAAAAAGGGATATGAAGATGGTATGTACATTGCACCAGATAATTCCAGTATGCTTGCAGACATCCCTAAGCCAGATGGTTCCAAAAAGGTTGATGTAACCTTAAATGCTATTGCTGATGCAAAAGCAAGTGTGAAAAAGGATATGGAGGCAAAAGGGAAATCAAAGTTTGAGCAGGAGAAGAAAGTTTATGTGGAAATGGAAGTACAGGGTGTTTTTGAGCCAAAGGATGAGGAAAGTCCTAAGCCCCAAAGAAAACAACCCACTAGAAAAGTGAGGCAACCCAAATCCATACCTTCCAAACCCACAAAACACACTTCCCAAACTCCCAAAAGCTCCACTCATCCACCTTCCAAACCAACAGATGTTGGAACATTTGTTAGCCAAACAACTGCCACCACTACTTCAACACACAATAAATCCACTGCCTTACCTAAAATCACATCATCACCAAAAACATCCTCATTACCACCAACACCTCCTGCCAAAAAGCAGAAGACATCAGGTGAGACATCATCTGTTGTAATTTGAAACACCAGTTGTTTCAACAACTGTTAGTCAGCCACCTACCACTCAACCCACCAAAACACCACCAACCTCTCCTAAACCTAAAAGGAGAAGGATAATTTTGAAGGATGAACCTTCACCACCTCCAACATCTTCTCAACCACTGACCCTTGTTACCATTCCAAACCCTGTTCCACCCTCTTCAGCACAAGCCTTTAATCCAAACACTGCCATTACTCCTGCATGAGTCCAGTATCCTTTAGAGCTTATAGCAGTTAGAGAGGAGATCAAATCCTTCTACTCTGAAGATGACCCTGCTAAAAGAAACTTGCCATATCTTCAAGGATATCCTAGGCCTAACAACATAGAAGATTATTTGAAGTTAAAGGCTCAACAAGCAGAGGATATCTCTAAAAGAAATACAAAAGGTAAATCTGACAAGGAGATCCAAAGATACTATCAATACCTGCTCACTCAGGTCAGCACTTTGGAAAGATTTTCAAAAGATCTTTGTCAGCAATTATCAGAAAGAGATGATGAAAGTCTGAGAAAAGATTATATTGAACACATTATGGCATTCAAGAAATACAAGGGAGACAAGGCACAGTATAAAGAATGGACCCTTGGTGAGCTTAAAGAGGAGTTAGAAAGAACTGAAAAAATGAACAAAGATAAAGTAAATCATACTCCTCCTGTTTGGTCAAAGTACAAGAAAAATGTACCAGATAAGGTGTTAAGGTTGAAGAGAATGAAGGAAGAACTCATTACTGCTGATTTTGGGTCAAGGAATCAGGTGACAAAGTGGAAAGAAGAAAAATCATGGCCAGTTACAAAAATTTGGAAGAATTGAGAAAGAAAAATCCAAATGTTCCACAAAATCCTGACTATCCTGAAGCAGTGGTTCCAGCTAAACCACAAAAGCTACAAATCAGGAGATCCACTGCTCCACCTGTTGCCATCCTTTATCAAAGAAGGAGACAAAAGCAGATGGATGCAGAAACACCAGAAGATGTAGCAGCAGGGGATCACATTATAAAAATGGTCCTTCAGCAGATGATAGTAGAGAACCCTGAATTGGTAAAATCTACAAACACTGCTCAACCAGTCATTACCAGGCCACCATCTCCAAACTCATCATCAATAAAAACTCTCCCAAGAAACCCACTGGATTCAAAAATACTAAAGTGGAAATCTGAAAAACAGACCCACATATTGACTTTGATCAAATCCAGTGGTGAGGTGAAGAAAATATCAAGGGAACAAGCACTGGGCCTGGGTGTTGAAGATCTGCAAGATCTCCTTGATCTTACACTGTGCAGGGATGAGGATGATACAGATTCATTGGACTTTGAATTACAATTCAAAGGGAAAGTCAAGGAATTGTTGATGAGGCAGTAAAGATCCACAATAATGAAGGGTTTTGGCATCATCTGTTCCAGGGGGAGATTGTTGGGATTGAACCCTACAAAGGAACAGTTGATTAAAGCCAAAACTAGATCAGATTAGTGGATCTAGAATAAGCAGATGTTTGTATTCAATCTTTGCCCTTGGAAGTGGCCATTACAACTGATGACCTCCATCCACTGATGATCTACAACAACTGCTGACCATCAACATCTGATGAAGACTTAAAGACTGTTGAAAGCTAAACACTGATGCTCAATCTACTCTCATGGTTCAAGCACTGCTGAAGACAGAAAGTACTGCTAGGAGTATAACAGTGCAGTTAGTTTATTTCTTTGTAATATATTGTAATCAGTAGTTAGATAACAATACTTGTATTAGATCAGTGGTTGTAGGTTGTTAGGAGGTTAGATGTCACTTTCATGGTGACGTCAGCAAAGATTCCACAGTGGTTTGCTTCGTACTATAAATAGAACAGTACCCTGTACTGTTCTATTAACTCTTTCATCACAAGTCTTCCTGTACGAACAAATTGTTGTGAGCTCAGGCTGAGGGGGAGATTGTAATACATGCATGCATATGTAATTGAAGATTGAAATAAATTTAATCATTCGGTTCAATGATAAACATGCTTGTTTTAAAGCAATTCTCATGTTTGAGTAGGTGTGAAAGTTTGTTTCCATTTTAATTCCGCTGCAATTACTCTTTCATCTTCTTAATTCTCAAACAAAAACACAATTATAAGAAACTCAGATCCTAACAGTTACATATGTGTTCCTACACTTTATTAACCACCAAAAATGTGGTTTATTTATTTAAGAACCAAGACTAAGTAAACTTTGTATTTTTAACTTGGTTTCTTGAAAAATCATTATTGAAATCTTAGATTTACAAGACTTTATAGTTATTTGATCATCACTTAACAAGAAAACAATTTATTCTTTCAAGTTCATGACTTTCATGAGGATGATCTATGGATCTTTAACCTTTTCATCCTCTCATCTTGCTAGATTATGTTTTTAATCATTATCTAGCAAGATCATATGATGATCTACATCATTAACATAAACAGTCAATCATCAAGTAGCACAACAACACTAAACAACATGATTTGTTAAGATTTTTAAGCTTATGTTCATGTTTCATGTTCTTGATTCTTAGTGTTCATCATGATTAACAACATGTATCATCTTTTAACCACTTAAACAAGATGTAAAATGAAGAGTTTAGTGTTCTTACTACTAGCTCAAGGCTAGGGATGATCAATGGAAGAAATGAAGTGGATAAAAGCAAATAGTGAAGGTCCTTCAACTCCCGAAAGCTCCAAGCTTCTTTGTGCACCTTCTAACACCTTTGTATGTGTATGGATTGGATGGATGAAGATTGAATGATGGTGGTGTGTGGTGATGGGGTTACGGCCGAGAAGAAGAGAGGAGAGGAGAAGAAAGCTCAAATGTTGTGAAGTTGAGAAATGAAAGTTATGAACTCTAAGGTATACTTATAATCCAACAACACTTAATTCTCCAATGGTTTTTGTGTTTAGAAATAAGAAACATGATCCAATAAAATAACTAAATAAAATCCAATTGGGGCCACATGTTGGGCCGATTACTAGGTGGGGGGGGGGGGATAGGCTTAGGTTTAAACTAGTTAGTTAGTTCATGGTTAGATTTCAAGTATTAGTTAGGTTATATGGTTACTAGTTGTTATATGATGTGTTATGATGTTCGGGAACCATAACTAGCTTGGTAATGTTAAAACAATGCTTCTAGTGAAAATTTGGTGTTTCGGGTAGTGTCCAGTTGTTCGGTTGGTTGCTGGTTCGTTAAGGTGCTAAACTATGCAGTTTAGTGTGCTTTATGTTACCTTTTTTGACAGTTTTGATTCCCGGCACTTAGGAAAGCATTCAGGACAATTTAACCACATTTCTGCATGTATTAGAGTGTTTAAATGATGATTTTGCTGATTTTCTGCAGAATTCTGCAGGTTGTGTAAGTTTTAGGCACTTTCCGGCACTTAAACTATCTCTAGGAAGGCAGTTTTGGCCGTTCGTCTGCGGGTGAAAAGCAGTACTCAGATTCAACTGAGAACCAAAAGCTTCTTGAAAGGATTGCCAAATCCTTGACACAAATCTTCCATCTCTATCTGATATAATCGAGATAGGCACTCCATGACGTGCTACTATCTCCCTTAGGTACAACTCAGCTAGCTTACCGGTGTTATCCTTTTCTCTGATCGGAAAAAAGTGCGCAGACTTTGTCAATCGGTCCACGATTACCCAAATCGTATCATAACCTCTGGGAGTCTTGGGCAACTTCGTTATGAAATCCATTGAGATCTGTTCCCATTTCCACATGGGTATCTCAGGTTGTTGCAGAAGACCTGAAGGCTTTTGACACTTGGCCTTCACTTTGGCACAAGTTAAACATTTTCCAAGTAAGTAGCCACATCGCCCTTAAATCTTGGCCACCAATAATAATCCTTCAAATCTTGGTACATCTTGTACGATCCTGGATGGATCGAGTACCTTGATTTATGAGCTTCATTGAAAACAACATCTCTAAGACCACCAAAAAGCGGAACCCAAATTCGTCCCATAAAATACAAAGTTCCTTCCTCATTGGGTACCATCTTGTTCTCCATCCCACGGAGATATTCAACCTTTAAGTTTTCTTTTTTAAGAGCTTCTCTCTGTGCAGTACGAATACGCAACGTGAGATCTGTCTGAATAATCATCTCCAAAGCCCTAACCCTTATGGGCTTGATTCTTTCTTTTCGACTCAAGACGTCTGCCACCACATTCGCGTTTCCTGGATAATATTTGATTTCGCAATCATAATCATTTAACAGCTCAACCCAACGTCACTGTCTCATGTTAAGCTCTTTCTGATCGAATATGTGCTATAGGCTCTTGTGATTTGTAAATATCGTACATCGGGTACCATACAGATAATGTCTCCATATCTTCAAAGCAAACACCACTGCGTCTAATTCCAAATCATGTGTGGTGTAATTCTTCTCATGAACCTTTAACTGGCACGAAGCATAAACGATAACCTTTTGTCGCTGCATTAGCACACAGCCCAATCCCTGACGCGAGGCGTCACAGTATACCACGAAGTCGTCGGTGCCTTCGGGTAGGGATAAAATAGGTGCATCGCAAAGTTTATTCTTAAGCAGCTGAAAAGCTTCTTCTTGTTTATCTCCCCACTCATACTTCTTGTCCTTTTGAGTAAGGGAGGTCAGCGGTTGAGCGATCTTGGAGAAATCCTCAATGAATCTACGATAATACCCTGCTAAACCTAGAAACTGTCGGATCTCGGTTGGCGTCTTCGGAGTTTCCCAATTCCTAATCGCCTCGATCTTGGTGGGATCCACATGAATTCCATTCTTATTTACCACGTGACCGAGGAACTGCACTTCGCATAACCAAAACTCACACTTCTAGAACTTAGCATAGAGCTTCTCCTTCTTTAGCAACTCCAAAATGGCTCTAAGGTGTTGCTCATGATCTTCCTTCGTCTGTGAATAGATCAAAATATCATCAATAAATACAATCAAGAATTTATCGAGATATGTCTTGCAAACTCAGTTCATCAAGTCCATAAATACTGCCGGCGCGTTTATCAAACCAAACGACATTACTAGAAACTCGTAATGTCCATAACGAGTTCTGAAGGCAGTCTTAGGTATACTCTCTTCTTGAATCCACAGCTGGTGATAACCTGATCGAAGATCGATCTTGGAGTAGTAACTCGAACCCTGAAGTTGATCGAATAAATCATCAATCCTCGGCAAAGGATACCGATTCTTGATGGTCAACTTGTTTAGCTCTCGGTAGTCAATGCACATGCGAAAACTTCCATCCTTCTTCTTGACAAATAGTACCGGAGCTCCCCAAGGCGAGAAGCTTGGTCTAATGAATCCCTTCTCCAGTAGCTCCTGAAGCTGCGTTGACAACTCTTGCATCTCTGAAGGCGCAAGTCGATAAGGTGCTTTGGCTACAGGCGCGGCGCCTGGAACCAAGTCAATATGGAATTCGACTTGTTGTTGGGGTGGTAATCCTGGCAAGTCTTTGGGAAAGACTTCAGGATATTCCCTCACCACGGGGATATCTTTGAGCGTCGGTTCTTTGGCTTCTTTATCCATGACATGAGCCAAAAAGGCAACACATCCTTCACGCAAAAACTTTCGTGCCTTCAAACAACTGATAATCCGTAGAGGCGTATCCTGCTTCTCTCCATGAATCACGATCGTCTCTTCATTCGCCATCGGGATACGGATAATCTTCTCGTGACATACGATCTCAGCTCGATTACTTGAGAACCAATCCATCCCAACTACTACTTCGAAGCTTCCCAACTCAACTGCAGCAGATCAAACGTAAACTCACGCTCTCCAAGCTCTATCACACAGCCTCTAATTACTTCACTAGCTTCTACTAGCTTCCCATTAGCTAGTTCTATTGAATACAAGATATCTAACTTACTTGCAACTATCCCAAGTATAATCTTAAACTCTAGAGACACGAAGCTATAGTCGGCACCAGTATCAAATAGCACAGATGCATAATGTTGATTGATAGGGAACGTACCAGTGACTACGTTCGGATCTTGACGAGCTTCCCTAGCTCCAATGTTGAAGACTCTTCCCTGAGCTTGGTTGTTCTTTGGGCAATCCCGCTTGAAGTGCCCTACATCACCACAACCAAAACAACCTTGGCCGCGACCATTCCCATTTCCATTTCCGCCCTGATTGTTGTTTCCTCCACGGTTTCCGTTACCAGCTTGATTTCCAGAACCACCACCATTTCCATTTCCATTTCCATTTCCATTTCCATTTCCATTTCCATTTCCTCCTTGATTGCGATTTCCAGTCTGATTCCCATTACCGTTGCGGTTTCCATTACCATTTCCACCAGATCCTCCATTCCATCGTCCAACACCGTACCAGCACGCCTCCCTGGCATGCCTTACCTTGCCACAGTTCTCACATTTCCCATACCTACATCGTCCTGTGTGATAATGCTGACAAATATCACACTTGGGTAGAGTACCCATGTATCCTTTTCCTTTGTTCTCAGAACTTGCAGCACCAGTCCTGACCTTGGCTGGTGGATTAGCGTCTCTACGCTTGTTAGTACCGCTGTTGTTTCCTTGTGTACCCTTCTTGAAATTTGAGAACATCCTTTTGTTCTCTCCAAACGACTCCACAAGAGTCTCTTTCTTCTTCTTCTGCTCGGAGATTGAAAACTTGCCTAATCTGATCGCTTCCTCAGTCAAAGCCACACTCAAGTAAATGGATTTAGTAGTTTTTGGAGGCTTAGAAGTAGTCACCATGCTTCGTATTTGGGGTGCCAATCCCCAAATGAAGCGTTCGCTCGCTTGAATTCTGGTTCTACCATGTAGAGGACAACACGAGACAAATCATGGAATCTCTGCACATATTTTGCTATCTTAGGACCATCCATTTTCTGTTTCCAAAACTCGGTTTCCAACTTCTGAATTTCAGCCCTTGAACAATACTTCTTTCGCATCAGCTCTTTCAGCTCATCCCAAGTCATAGCACACGCTATAGCTTCACCTAGAGTCTGAACCTGAAGGTTCCACCATGACAGGGCTCCATCAAGAAACAATACAGAAATGTAGGTGACTTGATGCTCTGGCGCACATTTACTCATCCGCAGAACAGAATCTGTCTTCTCAACCCATCTTACAAAAGCTATAGCACCTCCAGTGCCGTCAAAGTTCAGAGGCTTGCAGTCCAGAAACTGCTTGTAAGTACAGCCTGTACACAAGCAACCAGTGTTGTAAAAGTCGCTAGGCGGTCCCTAGTCGGCCGACTGGGGAGTTGGGAGTAATCGGAGTACTCGGAGAGTACTCGGGGAGTACGCGGACATGGTAAATATAAAGAAAATTAATTGTTATATATTATTTATGTGTTAAAATAAGCATAATTCATGTCAACTGGGTATAATTTAAAATGAAACATGTTTAAAGTTCAAATATTCTGAATACAAGTCCGACTAGTCTGAGTACAAGGCCGAGTAGTCCGAGTACAAGGCCGAGTAGTCCGAGTACAAGGCCGAGTAGGCCGATTTTGACCGAGTTTGACCGATTAAAAGTCAACAAACCACGTTGACCGCCTAGACCGACTAGGCCGACTAGGCTCCGACTAGGCCGACTAGGCGCCGACTAGGACCGAGTACTCCCGAGGCCGACTAGTTGAGACCGCCTAGGAGGAAGTCGCCAAGGTGGAGGTCCGAGGACCGAGTACTCGCCGAGTACTCGGCCGAGGAATCCGACTTTTGCAACACTGCAAGAAACATCATTCACAGGAAGCATTAGCAAAACGCATTCCAAACGTATTGTAATGTGTCTTAGGTGACTTAAACATTACCATGAGGTGGGTTATACCCTTAGGTGCCTCCGCTGTGTTCGGAGCGTAGCGCCTCATGTTGTGTGATTGCCTATGAAATTCGTTCTTGTAGTTCTGCCTCGGTTGTGGGCAACTGAGTGTTCCTTCGAGGAGGCATCTTCTAAGAAGAAGATTGTATAGGTCAGGTCTTAATCGTATAATAAATAGTACGTATACATAATAGTGTTTATCATAGCAAGCAAGCATATAGCATCACAATCATAGCACAAACATGTATATCAACAACGTGTTTAATGAGAACATGACGAGTGGGCTTTCATTAATCATCGACCACAAGTATTGTTACATGTTTTACAAAGGTATCATATCAAAAGGATCACAAGGTCACACTACCCTTGTGTAACAAGTCTACCAATCTACAAAAGTCATACAATCAAAAGGTGATCTCCGAAAGGCTTCACAAGCTCAGCTCAATAGTGGTGCTCTCATCAAAAGTAATGCAACCTACATAAAACCAAAAACCAACTATGCTGATGGTGGTGGTGGAGGTGGAGGAAAGAAAAGCATGCTGCGCACATGCGCAGGCTCCTCCTCAAGCTCATATACATGACGCAACAGATAACTAATATGCTGCTCGGCTGTAAGGAATCGAGCATCAAACTATGGAAATGGAGTAAGTGGAGCAGGTGGATGTGAGAATGGAGACGGTGATGAACGAGGGGGAACAAAAGCAGGCTGACAAGGACACGGTAAAGGACGCGGGGTCATCTGAAGCTCCAAAATCCTGCGACTCATAATCTCAAACTGGAGCTGAAGTGATAAAAGTAACTCATCCCGTGTATAACCAACAAAATGAGAGGGATGGTAGGGATCCAAAATCGGCATGGTGTACGGCGGGAACTATCGGAATGGCTCATCAAGTGGCGAAGAAGTGAAAGGAGCAAAAGGTGCAGACTGAGGGGCCTGGTAAAAAGCTGCTGAAACATAAGGATCATGACTAGGCTGCAGGCCTGAAGTACCTTCCCCTGGACTGGGTGCGGGTATATCCTGCAAGTAAACAATAGGTAAATCAACACGATGGACATCAGACTCCACATGATGAAAATGAGCAACATCAGCGGGTGCGGGTGCAGGTGGAGGAATAAGTGGCTCAATAACAGGAGGGTCAACGGGTGCAAGAACTGGGTCAGGTATGAGGGGTGCAATGTCTGGTAAGCCAAAAGGAATAGGGTCATAATCCGGTAAGGGCTCAGGATCAGCGGGTGCTACATCAGGCTGATCAACAGGAACAAAATCTGGCTCAAGACCAGGCTCGAGGTCGTGTGGAGGAGATGGTGCAGCTGACATGGCCGTATCATCATCAGAATCAGTAGCGTAACGTCGTAATCCGACTGCCTGCAAGGCTGAAGACGTCACAGACTCAAAAGAATCTGAGACAGAGTGCAAACTAGAATCAGAGGACAACTCGATAACAGGAATCTTAAGGAGTGGAATAACAACAACGTCCTCATCTAGCTCTCCATCACCATGGGCGTCATCAGGAGGACCATCAACAAACAGATCAACATCATCATCAAACAGATCATCAAAAGGCCAATCCTCAGGAGGGATGACCACTAAAGGAACAGGAGCGAGGATCGGTGCCACGATATGCTCACCATCGGGATGCCCGATGATAAAATGATCATGGACTGGAATGGGAACAACAAAAGGATCCTCGTCTGGAATACCATCAGCAAGCGGTAAGTCATCTCCAAAATCAGGCAACGCGAACGGATAAAAGTCGTCCTCGTCATCGGAGAACATATCTGGGTCGCTCTCAGTATCGGATGTAAAGATCTCTGCCATCGGAAACAATAGCCATAGGGTCATCAGTGTCGGACAATCCGCTCTCGGATGAAGACATAGTGTCTGTAACAGAACAATCATAACATATGCACATATATTAACCACTATCATTTAGTATGCAATCAAAGACAATGTATCATGAAATCATGTATCCTCGTTATTCCTCACAAATCCTTTCTATCCTTCCTAGTCTCTCTGTAAGAGCATTCACATCCAACCCACTAAAATCTGTGAGTAGAGTTTTTATAATATAAAAAGTATAAAAAGTGGTTGTGAGTGGAGTAGAGAGAAAATGTTACTGTTCATCTGTATATTTGGGGGGACACTGTTCACCCCCTATAATTTTTTAATATATTTTGAAAGTGATTGTGATTGGAGGAGTGATAAAAAGTAATGATAAAGGTATAAAAAATATTATTTAATTGAAAAGGAGAGAGAAAACGTAATGTTTTTTAGTGTAATTTAGGGTGAAAATATAGTAGAGTGGATGTTTGGTTTTAACTGAATTTAATATAAGGTAATAAATATCAATAAATTGTTTGGTTTTAACTGAATTTAATATAACATAACCTATACGATTAATTGATCATTGACGAACCTGTTTAGTTAATAAATGCTAAAATACGATTTTGTATTTTAGTTAACTAAATATATTAGTAAATTAAATTTGGGTGCATTAAACTTGATTATAAGTCTTGGTTATAAATTAACTAAATATAAGACTATAGGGTCTAATGTGTAAACTATCTTAAACCTAGAGGTATAATTTAAAAGTTACATTAAATTCATTATACCTTCCATTTGTCTCCGTATTCCAAATCAGAATAATGTTTCCATTTCAAAATTGATTAAGGGCATGTTTGGATGGGCTTCTCAAAACAACTTATTGGCTTATTGACTTATCAAGAAGCCAATAAGTTGTTTTTGTGTTTGGATAGACTAAAAGGACTTTTGGAAATAGCTTTTTGCAAAGAAGGAAAATCAGATTTTGAAAAGCCAAGATTTCATGACTTTTGGATCCAAAAGTGACTTTTCAAAAATGAATTTACTAAATTACCCCTTCTTTACCCCCTTATATTTAAAAGAATGCCCATTTTAGTCATTTTACACCAATAATCTAATCCAAACACTTTTTTTAAAAAACTCCTTTTCAAAAAGTCCTTTTCACAAAAGTCCTTTTTAACTCTAATAAGCCCATCCAAACATGCCCTAAAACGAGTATTATGTTGATGTTCATAAACAATTGGTCTCGCGAGTTTCACACGCTCTCGTCCGATTATGATTTGAAGCACCACAATCCCCACAAACACTTGCCGCCATGGTTCTACCTATGCGGTTTCATCGCTGCCGCATTAGTACCGCACCAGTGTATACCACGGTCGTTGCTGCCCTCTTCTGTTCTGAACTTCTGGTACATTCGCCGCCACGCCTTTTTCACCGGAGTCCACCATCAGCCACCGCAACCGTTCGTGACCACCACCGTGCGTTCATTTTTATTTAAGCTACGTTCAGCCGCAAGTATTCCGCCGCTACCGTTTCATTATTTGATGTGTTCATGCTCATCTATTGGGGTAACGATTTTGATTATTCATTTACAAATCTCGAATATAGTTACGATAATTTTTGACCGGTTCCGGCGACATAAATATAATCTGATGTAAAGTCGAGTTCTTTTGAAGAAGAAGACGAACACGTCAATAGTTTTGGTAGAACAGATTTCGTCATCCTTCTTCCTTACATGTTAGTTTCGAAATCAAATTATTAGAATCATTATGTTATGGTATATCAAAACTTGTACGTATCATCATACTCAGTATATCCCACCAATAGCAAAGCTAAGGTAGGGTCTGAGGAGGGTGAGATGTAGACAGCCTTACCTCTACCCCGTAGGAATAGAGAGGCTGCTTCCAATGAGACCCCCGGCTCGAAAACTTGTACGTATGAGTATACAAAATCTTGTTATATAACTTAAAAGGTTTATTGTCATTAAATTGGTTTTAGTTAATCTTAAAGTTCATACGCTTTCAAATTTAGCTTTTGACTAAAGGTTTTGTAAACTTTTGCTGGTGTTTTCTTAAAAAAAAAAAAAAATAGTTACTATAGATGTTAATAAGATTAATGTATGTTTAAATGGATTAAAAGCATATCATCAAATAAAGGAAACAAAAGAAACAGTGATGGTTGTTCATTCAAAATGAATTGGTTAGTCTAACTTGAGAAGATAGCATGGACCGTACTCTTGTAGAATCGTATAAGGTGACCCGGGGTGGGTACGTGATACCAAAGTATCACGCGTGGAACAATACCACACACCGCCGCCACTCACATCCACCACGCGTGGAAGAGTTAACGCGTTGTGGTGGTCACGCGTTGAAAGTTTGGAACTTTGTGTATGGTGGGTTGTACTCTAGTGCTGAGGAGTTGTACATTGATGGAATAAATAAAAAGGTTGTGAGTGATGGAAATAATGGTTGATGACATGGCAGAACCTGATTGGATGTTGTGAGTGATGGAATTGTTTGTGAGTTATCTCACCCCTACCCCCTAATGGTAATTTAGTTACTAAGTAAAATGATGATAAAACAACACCACTATAAGACCATGTGTAGTGGTTAAACAAAATAATGCCCCCACCATGGGGCATTATTCGACACGTGGCAGTCCAGTCAGCATAGGGCATTATTGCAAAAGTGACGTATTGGGGCATTATTCCAATAACGCCCATGCAATCATTTCACAAATTTTTTAATTTAAAACATAAAAATCTTCATTAATTTAAAATAAAAATTACACTACTTGAAATTAAAAAAAAAAAAAAAACAGAAAATAAAAAAACCGAAAAAAAACTTAAAATAATTCATTAAATTAAAAAAAATACAATACTAAAAAATTACTTTGGGGCCTAATGTGTCAAAACAGAAAATATTAAAGTTTAAAACTATAGGGGCCTAATGTGTCAATATCAAAGTTTTAAAACAAAGGCGCTTCTTCTTCTTCTTCTTCGTGCCTGTGACCTGCAAACCCCCTTGAAATTCCGGCAAAAAATCGGGCAAAAAATCGGGCCAAATCAAACCCCACATTCCATCTCTCTCTCTAAACCCACATGTCCTCATTTGATTGTTGACTCAAACACCCTTGAAGCGTTATTTAAAGCGTTATTTAAAAAACGCTAAATCGAATTTTGCCAAAAAAAAACTCCTGAACACGCCGGATGTAATGGCGGTGTCGGCGTTATGCGGCGTTTTTTTCGAGAATTTTTGAAAGATCACGCCCCATTACGGATGGTCTAAAAAAAGAAAAAGAAAAAAAGAAAGAGTAACTAAAACATTTCGAAAGTCGCCGGAACAACAGTTACCCAATAAATATTACAAGTAATCTGAAAACTTATGAATCTGAATCGAGAAAATTAATGTAGGTGTTAGTACGACTTATGGACGACCTGACTTTGTTTTCTTTTGCTTTGCTTTGTCAAATCAAGGTACGGATTCTGTTTTTCTTTCATCATAGTATACTTTTATTTTTCGTTACTCGTTGGTAATAATTCTTTGGTCTTGCTATCATAATATTTTCTATGTCCGTTACTTTGTAGTACGGATTTTTGTCTTTGTCTTGAAGTGTTATTTTCATGATTTGATATCTATATTCGTTTGATATGCGATACCTTATAAGAGTCGGTTTGTATTTGTTTGTTTATTAGTGTGATATAGCATGTCATACCTCAGACTTGTATCATGGTCGCATGTTCCTGTTAGTATTATTTTCAGTTGCCTGTAAACTATTTATAAGGCCTTAGCATTTGTACCCTGTCACCCAAGCATGTCTGGCTTGTCGTTTGGGCGTCAACGACATGTCACTTATCGTGACAGTGCGTAATCAAAGTTCACGGCGTCTCTAGCTTGTGCTTGTGTAGCACCTTGGCCACTAGAGGCATATAGATCGATCTTAGCTCTGAGTTTGAGGTTGTTTGTCTGGAAATGGAATAATGGGTACACGTCACACTCACCATATCATAGGTGCATGGACTAGCTAGTTGTGTACATGTCTGTTTGTTTGTAGCTTTGGGTGTTCCTGTGTTACACGTTCTGTTGATATACATATGTCGTGTAAGTTAGTATATGTCTCTGTATCTGAATAGGTTTAATATTTGTTCTGATATGTCTGATATGTTTTGTACGCATCTGGTCTTGTTTCCTGTCATACCCCCAAAATACCACTTGCGGAAACACCGCGGGACGTGTGACGTACCAGGATCTAGCCACCAATCACATTGAATTCATAACAATAATTTAAGTAAAAAGTTTCATTTATTAACATAAAGTGTTACAAAGTGTTAAATGTAATTCATCGTATACAGCGGAAGCATAAATCGTTTGTTAAATATTCCATAAATCGTATGTTCAAAAACCATTAGACTTGTCTTGCGAATCCATGTATCTCGACCCATGACCACTCTAGCATCCCAGACAGCAAGATCCAATGCTATAACCTAATAGACCTGCAAGCATGCAGACAAGTGGGTCAGACGACGCTGGTGAGTTCAAAGTTTGATAGCGTGTTTAGATACCAGTTACCAGATTAAAACATTTCACAGATTCGATGTTGTTAATCAGACGCTTACCGCCGATGGCTCTAGATTATTTGCCCTAAACCCCAATGCCTCTATCAAAGCATTGGTCAAGATGGGGGTCATTAGTTCACTCCCGACCTCCTCGGTGCGGTGTGAGGGTGCCAAACCTAAGTAGCGCTACTAACTAATACCCCGTTGCCCTACAAGCAACAATCGGTAGGAGGGACTTGAATGATAGATACAGACGTGTATTAACCAACAACCCAGGTTTAACATTCCAGTCAAACCCATTACCCGACATTCCTCCCCGGAACGTTTACCAGATGTCCCAACCCGGGACGCATGCTTGGAAAAAGAGCAGTGAACTCACCTTTGGTTTGCTCGGTTAGATTAGTTTCTTGTTTATCGTTGGATACCCCAAACCCTAATATGGTTCCAATGACAGTCAGTTTTGTTTACATAGAATCGCATATTCTTTGTATATATTCCACAAGTGGTAAGCAAGTATGGCACACATTATCACAGAAGTTACAATGAGCATTCGGGCCATATGTATTTTCACATTACAAGTTCAGATATCACAATAACACATATTAATAGTCCAATCCTCATTCAAATGAACATGCATATAATAACAATAATTCATAACCCTCAATAGTCATTTGATTACAAAATCTTGTATCGAAACTGTTTAAGGCCCGCCATAACTTGGCAGCCCATTCCGGAAATCCAAACATGGTGCGGCCCAGTTGAAGTTAAGCCCAACAAATATTGTAAGACTTAATCTTCTAACCTACTAAACATAATCAATTCGTGGCCCAAGTGTGTATGTGTGTTCGTTTAAGACGGTGTGCAGCCCAACTTACTTACCTAACCCATTTCATTTTCCCTCCTTAGCGAAACACCACTATCTTTCGTCGGGCTTGCATATGACGAAACCCTACATGTTTCGTCGAGTTTGTATATGATGAAACACCACATGTTTCGTCGATGCCACATGCTTCGTCGAGGTCACATGTTTCGTTGGTGTGCATTACAGATCCAAATCAGTTACAATTTCATGTTTATCATAATTCCATAACCATAGCATACCATAGTTTTCTTAATGTTTATATTCACTATTCATAAGCAACCCTAACTATCATGCTAATCATCTTAAAATCTTGATCATCCAATATTCGTTCATCACAGGTAACATAACATAAACTCGACTGCTACAACTATCGAACCGTGTGGTGAACATAAAACAAATACAAATCACTGAATCCTATCATGCATGCTCTAATCTTATTGATTTAACAGTAACATATCAAGACTCCAACTATCACAACATAAGGGTATGATTTCTAACAAAATCCTACATCCCCAGTAATTCACTATCATCTCAAACCAATCATTAGACAAATATGAATACAAACAAGTATGGATTCGACCTTGAATATAATCATACACTTACCAGGATGAGAGGTGCGATAGGGTGTGCTTTGATCGAGAAAGAAGATACTTCGAGGAACTGCCGTCAGCCACTAGGGTTAATCACCAGATGCGATTTTTATGAGAATTCTAACTGTTCGCGTGGTTATATTATAACTCAATGGGCCGGGCCCTTCTTGGACAATGATGAAAGTCATTATTCGTCGTGAGGTGATGACGAAAGTCATCATTCGTCGACTAGTGTTCTTGTGACTTGTGTGATGTGTAGACCAGAATTAAGGAAGCACAATTAGCTCATGACTGGGCATCAAACAACTAACATAAAAATACTTTAATCATTTAACAATCATGTATAGGTTACCACTCAAAACAAATTACGAAACAAGATCGGCCCATCATATCTCAGTGACAAGTTTAACATTGACAGTGAATCACGTGAACATCTTAGTCCATTTATTACATCATATCTGCGGCCCAATAAGGATTAAGTTTTGTTATAGTTTGTCGGCCATGTTATAAAGTTTCATCAGTTTGCATTTAATGATTGAAAGGTTGGTCCAATAGAGTGATGTGCATGAGATAACTATTGTCGACCATATGTGTTAATTCAATGTTGATTGGCCTAATCATATGGATACACTCCACTGAAGTCACGTGCTTTGGATACACTAAAATTACATACAAAAGTCAATAGTTATCGACTCAATTAATAGTAATCGGCCCAATTATATTCGTTCATTGCCAGTCCATTAATTACAAATTTCAGAAATTTGCATGTGAATGATGTTGGATCTCGGCCCAAGAAACTGATCATACTCACGTGAACAGCAATCCGTGTGAACAAGTGATACGTAGAGGAAAGACCTTGAAAATCTTGGGTTGTCACATCATCCCCAACTTGAAAGAAATTTCGTCCCGAAATTTGATTAGTAATCCAAAACAGCACGGTATTAGGTCTAGATGACTGTGGATTTTCCCCAAGTGTCACATCATCCCCAACTTGAAAGGGAATTTCGTCCTGAAATTCGCCAATGATATCAGAAATTTATTCGACCGCTCGCATAACTGAGGATACTAGAGCTTTTCTCCGATCATTGCATTCCCACATAAACTCCGGTCCACGCCTTGAGTTCCAACGAACTCTCACGATTGGAATTCGACTATGATGATGAACCTTGACTTCCTTTTCCATGTTTTCAATAGATTCCACAACAATTACATCTTTGTCATTAACCTTAGGCTCTAGCAAGGGTATCGCAAGTGTTCCGTCGGACAAACACTTCTTTAGATTTGAGACATAAGTGTCATCGTGAATGTTACCCAATTCATCAGGTAACTCGAGTTTGTGAGCCATGTCACCGATTCTTTGCAGAATTCCTAATGTCCAACATATTATAAATTAAGCTTGCCGTGTTTCCCATAGCGTACCGCACCCTCCCAGGGCGAGACTTTCAATCATGACACGTTTGCCTACAGTGAACTCCCAGTGTTTCCTAAGTTTATTAGTCTTCCTGGTGGTCACGCGTTGCCGCCAATGATTTCCGATCTAAACAATCTCCCCAAAGGTTTCGAGTACAAGTCCTGGACCTGTGATTAGGTTGTCACCCACCTTAGTCCATCAAGGAGATTGGCATTATCGTCCATGCAGCATGTCTTCGAGTGTCAGTATGGTTCGTTTACTCAGGCCGCTTGTCCTACGGTGATTGGTAATGCTCATGTCTAGACGTGAGCCAAGGGTGTGGTGCCTTGTCCATCATAAATCAGATATAGATCAAAATTGAAGGTAACAAGAGTTGGCACCTCGTGCCTAAAAGCCGTCTCTCTCGGAGAAATATTCACAAGCTGTGTAGACTCGTCAGTTTCCTTGATTGCAATAGAGTGTGTTGGTTACGTGAGACAATCGACGATCACCCAGGTGATATTGTTTCCGTTTCGGGTTATAAGTAGACCAGTGACAAAATTCGTGGCAGTCTGTTCTCATTTCCATATGGGTGTTTCTGGTTGTTGATACTTCCCCTTGACTTTCCCGCAAGTTAAACCTCATTTACATACGTAGCTAGGTTGGCCCTCATGCCCGCCCGATCACCAGTGCAAAACTAATAGATCCTAATATCCCTTATCAAAATCCGGACGACTAGAATAACGATGCTAGTGTGCTTGCTCAATACAAGTTCCGTACAGTTGCCGTATAGTGGGTTCCACATTCGTTCCATGAAGTAGCGAATATCGTCCGCCTTGCCAAAAGTTGCTCCTCCATGCCCCGCATGAACCCATCTTGAAAGTTCTCTCTTTTCCGTGTTTCGATTTGGACAGGGCAAATCTGATCATGCAGGCTAGAGTCGATGGTGTGCTGCGAGGCTCGTACACGTCTAGTTTTCACAGTCGAAATCATTCAAAGGTTCCATCCAGCGATAACATCACATGTTTAGCTCTCTAGAAACAAAGGTACACGGGAGGCCCTTGTGATCGGTCTAAATGGTGCATTCGATACCGTCCAAGTAATACCTCCACCTTAAATCCAAAGGCCATGGTTTCCATCGCAGATTGTGACTCATTCCATTCTTCTTGTAACTCCACTATGTAAGCCATCATCATCTCGTGTTGCATCGGCGTGTAACTGGGACTCTGATTTGAACCATCCTGATATACCACTAAATTACCCATACCCTCGGGTAAAGACGATGCTCAATGCATTGCAGAGTTGGAATTCGGAAGCTGAAAAGACGTCCTTCTGTTTTGTCCCCCATGAATTCACAACACCCCGCTGTGTTAAAGAGGTTATAGCGGTGCAATCTTCGATGATCCCGCGATGAAGATGTGATAGTATCTAGCGAAACCAAGGAATTGCTGCATCCTCGAAGGAATCATTGGTGTCGATCAGTTTAAACCAAAAGGGGTCTTAGCGAGATCCACGTGTATTCCCACTTCGTTGATTATATGACCAAAAGGTACCTCTCGAATCCAGAATTTACATTTAACAAGACTTCGCGCGGTGTGTCTTCTCCCTCAAGAGCTCTAAAATAAGATACAAATGCCTCCCACGATGTTCCTTTCTCCTGGAAATGATCCAAAACGTCATCGATAAACACGGTCGATTCATGTGGTCCATAAAGCTGCTGGTGTGTTGATTAACTCAATGGTTATGGTGTACAAAGTCGTACTGGCCGTATTGCGTTCGATATGCCGTTCCAAGAACATTCTCCCCTTGGACTTCCATCTGATAATAGCTTGTTCGTTAATCAATCTTCGAATAGGAGCTTAACCCTTGCAACTGGTCAACAGGTTATCAATACATGGTCGAGGCGAACGGTTCTTGACTGTCACTTTGCTGAGTTCTTGATAGTCAGTACACATACGAAAAGGCTTTACGGATATAACTGGGGCTCCTCAGAGCGAAGACTAGGTCTGACAAAACTCTTGTTCAATAGTTCCTGTAGTTGATTAGATAGTTCTTGCAACCCTCCTGGTGCAAGACGGTATGAAGTACAAGTAATCAGGGCTGCCTCTAGCATGAGATCAACTGAGATTCCGACCAACAGTTGTGGAAGTAAACCTGAAAGTCCCTCGGGTCGCACACCAAGAGGAATCACGAACAATTGGTGGATCCTCGATCCTCTTTTCCTTAACTTTAACATCGGTAGCGGTTGTCAACGTAGCAGGGTAATCTCTCCTTAGACACTTATGGGCCCTCATTGCTGATATGCACTCTGAAACTTTAGAACAGATAATGATTCTTCACTAAATAGAAGGATACGCAAAATCTTCTCCTCGCAAGGTATATCTACGCGATTCTCTGGATAACCAATCCGCACTAACGATTACATCAAGACCATCAAGGATAGTAGTAGGAAGGTCGATGTCGAATGCTTGTCCCACGAGGTCGAGTTTGTATCCCAACAAACATATGAGGTTCCATTTGTCTTTTCATCAACCGATCCCACAGCAGGTTCGGTTTCAAGAAGCACCAGGGTTAAATAGAACGGAGACGAAGCAATTCGTTACCAAGAACGTGTAGGCCACCCTGTTGTGATAATCCTGGCGTCGCCCACACCAATCGTAAATGCCCCTCCATGAGTATCATTTCCCGTGTTGTTGCACTTGTTGCGAGCATTTTCCAGTACTGCCGTTGTTCCCTTAGTTGTTGTCGTTTTGATTTAACCACGACCACTCCTTGTCGTAGGCACCTTCATTTCCATACTGTGGGTTACCATTACAAGTACCTTGATGTTGCCGTGACTGTTCCCTCTAATGCTGTTGTTTGAAACGAAGCTCTACGATCTTTTACAATCTGTGCCACGTCCTAAGGCACTACTCGTGGTGCGGGCGGTTACACATTCCACTCTATGGTCATTTGTCATTGTTTATGTCCCGCTTGATTTGTAAGAGTTGACTTCTATAAGTCGCTTACTAGGGTTAGGAATTCGAGTGAAGCCAATTTGCTGGTGTTCGTTGCCGGAAATCAGGGTCGTTCCAATACTGAGGTTGGTAAGGCACTACGCTCATCCTCTTGTCCATCGTTCTTGCAAGTTGGCTGAGTAATACACGGTATGTTTCTAGAGTGTTGCAGAAGTGATCACACTTCGGGATCTAAGACGTCAACACGTTAAATTCCAGCAAACTAAAAGGAGTGAGAGAGGTATAGATCAGTCATTGACGCTGCAACATCCAACTCAAGGATGTTCGTACAGGCACCTAACATTCTACACAGTTCGCTAGGGGTTCAGATGGGTGTTCAGGTAATACTCGATAGCATCGAGATTCGAAACGATTCAGAGAGGAGTGAAAAGATCACGTTCGAGTAGGAGACAATCACTACTATGGCTCCTATAGATTTATTACGTTTCTCACTGTTTAAATAACATAACAGAACCCCTTTTTCACTTGTCAGGCCTCACTGGGACTCGCATGCACCCCACATTATTATTATGCATGCACCCACAATAATATTGCTATTTGCATGCTCATCTCAGTTCCTCCTAACTCATGTCAAATGGTTCCTCAACTCGAATGCCAAACAGAGGTTATTAAATGATAAGATCACAAGAATCTAAGGACAATGACATGCTATCAACGCATCATAATGTAAGCAAGCAATTCATGTAATCATGCTATAGTGACGAGTGTGTGTTTGTACGCTAAATCATAAACAAATGTACACTACTCATGTAATGTATACCACAGATGAAAAGACGAACCTTGCAATCTGGAGATGAGTGTCATGGTCGTATTCACGTTTTCAGAACTGTTCGGTTATAGTCTGGTTTTATAAAAACGTTTTTAAAATCAAGTTCAATATAACCAGTGGCTCTGATACCAAACTGTCACACCCCCAAAATACCACTTGCGGAAACACCGCGGGACGTGTGACGTACCAGGATCTAGCCACCAATCACATTGAACTCATAACCATAATTTAAGTAAAAACTTTCATTTATTAACATAAAGTGTTACAAAGTGTTAAACGTAATTCATCGTATACAGCGGAAGCATAAATCGTTTGTTAAATATTCCATAAACCGTATGTTTAAAAACCATTAGACTTGTCATGCGAATCCATGTATCTCGACCCATGACCACTCTAGCATCCCAGACAGCAAGATCCAATGCTATAACCTAATAGACCTGCAAGCATGCAGACAAGTGGGTCAGACGACGCTGGTGAGTTCAAAGTTTGATAGCGTGTTTAGATACCAGTTACCAGATTAAAACATTTCACAGATTCGATGTTGTTAATCACACGCTTATCGCCGATGGCTCCAGATTATTTGCCCTAAACCCCAATGCCTCTAACAAAGCATTGGTTAAGATGGGGGTCATTAGTTCACTCCCAACCTCCTCGGTGCGGTGTGAGGGTGCCAAACCTAAGTAGCACTACTAACTAATACCCCGTTGCCCTACAAGCAACAATCGGTAGGAGGGACTTGAATGATAGATACAGACGTGTATTAACCAACAACCCAAGTTTAACATTCCAGTCAAACCCATTACCCGACATTCCTCCCCGGAACGTTTACCAGATGTCCCAACCCGGGACGCATGCTTGGAAAAAAGAGCAGTGAACTCACCTTTGGTTTGCTCGGTTAGATTAGTTTCTTGTTTATCGTTGGATACCCAAACCCTAATACGGTTCCAATGACAGTCAGTTTTGTTTACATAGAATCGCATATTCTTTGTATATATTCCACAAGTGGTAAGCAAGTATGGCACACATTATCACACAAGTTACAACGAGCATTTGGGCCATATGTATTTTCACATTACAAGTTCAGATATCACAATAACACATATTAATAGTCCAATCCTCATTCAAATGAACATGCATATAATAACAATAGTTCATAACCCTCAATAGTCATTTGATTATAAAATCTTGTATCGAAACTGTTTAAGGCTCGCCATAACTTGGCAACCCATTCCGGAAATCCAAACATGGTGCGGCCCAGTTGAAGTTAAGCCCAGCAAAGATTGTAAGACTTAATCTTCTAACCTACTAAACATAATCAATTCGTTGCCCAAGTGTGCATGTGTGTAAGTTTAAGACGGTGTGCAGCCCAACTTACTTACCCAACCCAGTTCATTTTCCCTCCTTGGCGAAACACCACTATCTTTCGTCGGGCTTGCATATGACGAAACACTACATGTTTCGTCGAGTTTGTATATGATGAAACACCACATGTTTCGTCGATGCCACATGCTTCGTCGAGGTCACATGTTTCATCGGTGTGCCTCACAGATCAAAACCAGTTACAATTTCATGTTTATCAGAATTCCATAACCGTAGCATACCACAATTTTCTTAATGTTTATATTCACTATTCATAAGCAACCCTAACTATCATGCTAATCATCTTAAAATCTTGATCATCCAATATTCGTTCATCACAGGTAACATAACATAAACTAGACCGATACAACTATCGAACCGTGTCGTGAACATAAAACGAATACAAATCACTGAATCCTATCATGCGTGCTCTAATCTTATTGATTTAACAGTAACATATCAAGACTCCAACTATCACAACATAAGGGTATGATTTCTAACAAAATCCTACATCCCTAGTAATTCACTATCATCTCAAACCAATCATTAGACAAATATGAATACAAATAAGTATGGATTCGGCCTTGAATATAATCATACACTTACCAGGATGAGAGGTGCGATAGGGTGTGCTTAGATCGAGAAAGAAGATACTTCGAGGAACCGCCGTCGGCCACTAGGGTTTGTCACCAGATTCGATTTTTTTGAGAATTCTAACTGTTTGCGTGGTTATATTATAACTCAATGGGCCGGGCCCCTCTTGGACGATGACGAAAGTCATCATTCGTCGTGAGGTGATGACGAAAGTCATCATTCGTCGACTAGTGTTCTTGTGACTTGTGTGATGTGTAGACTAGAATTAAGGAAGCATAATTACCTCATGACTAGGCATCAAAAAACTAACATAAAAATACTTTAATCATTTAACAATCATGTATAGTTTACCACTCAAAACAAATTACGAAACAAGATCGGCCCATCATATCTCAGTGACAAGTTTAACATTGACAGTGAATCACGTGAACATCTCAGTCCATTTATTACATCATATCTGCGGCCCAATAAGGATTAAGCTTTGTTATAGTTTATCGGCCATGTTATAAAGTTTCATCAGATTACATTTAATGACTGAAAGGTTGGTCCGATAGAGTGATTTGCATGAGATAACTGTTGTCGACCATATGTGTTAATTCAATATTGATTGGCCCAATCATATGGATACACTCCACTGAAGTCACGTGCTTTGGATACACTAAAATTGCATACAAAAGTCAATAGTTATCGACTCAATTAATAGTAATCAGCCCAATTATATTCGTTCATTGCCAATCCATTAATTACAAATTTCAGAAATTTGCATGTGAATGATGTTGGATCTCGGCCCAAGAAACTGATCATACTCACGTGAACAACAATCCATGCGAACAAGTGATATGTAGAGGAAAGACCTTGGAAATCTCGGGTTGTCACATTTCCAATCATGTATCGAGTTAATCATGCTTTTGATTATGTTCAGTATTCGATTATGTTCTGTATTAGTTATGTCTGTTTTGACCCAGTATCTCTGTATCAGTTTCGTCTCAGTGTCAGTCTCAATTTGGGTTACAATTCCGTGTTATACGTATAGTTTGTATCTGTCAGTACCTGTATTCAGTATTTAATTCAATCTTTGTTCTATACTTGTCGTTGAATCTGTCTTTGTTTTGTGTCCTCTCTCTCAATTGATTTAATAAGTTTCGTAAGGATTAAATTATTCTAGTTTTAAAATCTGGTTATCCATATTATTTTGGTTGTTACATGTAAATCTCCAAAGCTATAAGATAATCATTTTGATTAAATAATAATTTATGGAGTATGATCAATTTATGTATATTGATCTTCATCTAAACATCTATTTAAAGAAAATAATTTCAACAATTCTTTTCTTTTAAAGGTTAGGGGATTTTTAAATGGTATTTACAATGTTTCGGTTTTGCGTATTTGCTTTGTTTCTATATCAGCTTCCCATGTCGGTTCATGAAATTGTCATAAGTATTTCGTTCTTAAATCCAAGTTGAATTATTCTATTTCTTATATATAACTTTTCATTCTTTAGAAAATTTGTTATTTTTTTATCTAATAATGGTTTGCTATTAAATATGATAAATTATGTTATTTTGATTAGATTCAAACATTCATTATAAGAAAATAGTTTTGCCAAGTATCTTGTTAAAAAAAAAACAATAGCATTATTAGACGTTGTTCAAAATATCTAATAGTTATTAGCTTTTGATTTTTTCGAACGTTCCATTGACAAATGATTGGTCAGAAATTTTCTTGTTATACGGATACTAGATTATTTAAACAATGTTTTAAAATAAGTCCGCTTATACAAGATGACATGCTTTAGTCATCATGGTCAATGACATATCAGTCTCTACATCGGTTTTGTGTTTGGTCGGTATCCGTTATGTATATGACTGACTTTGGTTTCCGTATCAGTTTCCGTTAAAGTTTTAGATCGGTTTGTGTATCAGTTTTTGTGTCAGTCTCGTGTCTGCATCTGTTTTAGTACTCATGTCAGTGACTGTTTCAGTTCAGCCTCAGTTCTGTTACGTTATGTTTGGTTTTCCGCTTATATGACTTTACTTGTATTGTTGATTTCTCCGTTACTGAGCAATTTTTGGCTCAGCCGTATTTTTCTTTTTGTGTTTGTATTATTTGTTTTATAGGTAATCTGGGATAATATAGGATTTCAGTGAGGAGCGTTAGGAAGTTGCTGACCAAGATTCTTTATTTCAGTAACGTAATAAAATGTAATTAAGATGTTTTATTTAATGTTATGGATTGGTTTTTAGTTTTGATATCTGTAAGAGTGACACGTCAGAACTATTTGGGTTGGGGTGTTACAATTATGGTATCAGAGCAAAGGCTCTTTCCTGTAGAAAACTTAAACTTTAAAAACTAGACCTGTGAGTTAATGGGTAGACGTTGGGTTAGGATTATCATTTCCGGTCAATCTCCGTACTCATCAATTAATGATTTGCAAGGTCATTAATATGTGTGCAACGGTGTAGGAAGGCTCAATCCTTCGCGTATTTCGTACAGGGCCTCCAGGTTGGAACGACATAGTCACCACATGCGGTCAACTCGCGGACCCATGGGTGGGCTCGCAACACCCAAATAGATCTATCACTCATGTCCCTCGCTCCTTAACAATGATTAATGGTCTCAAGATAACGCCTACCCATTCACATGATCTAACAATATTTTCCTTAGCTAACCATACCACTTGTAATCATTGTATCATTTGTAACATGTACTTCACCCCCGAAGTTATAAAACCGAAAACAGTTAAAAGAAAAGGGGGACATGAACTCACGGTTTTGCGTTCTTCGTAACCAACTGTAACTGAAAGCTCCTTCGGGTGTACACGACTACCTACAACGTACTACGGTCTATTAGACGAGCGGGTCGTGCCGTGACTTAGTATTAATTAGTGTCTTTGAGTTACGTTTCATTGTGTCTTTAATATTATTCCAAGTTATATAATTATTTGTTAAAATAATAAATATTTTAACTTAAATTATATTCATTAAATTTTGGAATAATTGTTAAAATAATATATTTTAACTTGTTACTTTTCAAGTATTTATACATGTGTATCCTTCCCAAGGATGAGTGTATTTGTATTCGTATTCTTATACTTGTATATTTTTGCCATGTATTGGTGTCGTTCTCAAAAATAATATATTTCCAAGTCTAACTTAGAAAATATGTAGAAACTTATTTTTCACTAAAAAATAATATACTTCAAGTTTATTTAAGAAAATACATTTTCTCTCAAAAAATAATGTATTTCATGTTTGTTTGAGAAAATATATATTTCTTTCAAAAAATTAATACATCTTCTAATAATTTCAAAAAAATGTATATATTTTTATTTGCCCAAAATAATATATTTTCTCATGGTAAAAAATATGATATTTTTTGTAATAATTGTAAAAATCATATTTTTATTCCCTTGGTGTCCAAAATATTATTTACCAAAATATACTTATGAATAAATTTTCTGGAATATTTTTGTGAGTTATATTCCTTTATTCGGTTTCACCAATATTTTGGGTATTCTTTGTATATCCATTCTCTTGGAATTTTGGTAATATTTTGGATTGTAATTTTTAGTATTTTGATGAGTTATATTATTTCAAGTCCTAAAATAATATAACTAATACACATAATATACAAATAATCACACACATGGTGACTTCTAAATATAAATTTCCTAAATGCATATTTATTCACTTTTATTTATAAAAAATCAACCTCCAATATTTATAATTTTTGTACAAAATTTATGGCAAACTTTACATGAAAATTCATGGTTAAAAATATACTTGTAAATATTTGTTTAAAAATATTTTTCTGAATGTTTAATTTTTAGTAAAAATTTGCCATAGTTTCCCCTAAAAATGGAGGTTTCCATGCCTTCAAGGCATATCATTTTCTTTTGTAAATCAACAACAAATCAATTTACACTTACCAATTTGCCAAAATCAACTGCTGATACAACCACTGCCAGTGGGAAATCAGATGATCCCATTAACTTGGGTGATGGTTTAATGTACAAGGAATTGACGGAAAGGGTTGACAAATTGGACACATCTGATGCAGACATTAAGTCTATGCTGCAACAGTTGTTACAAGCACAAAAGGCAACACCCACTGCTGCACCAGCTACAACATCTGCTCCATCCTCTACTCCTACTCCCACTGAGCTTTGGAGTTTATTTCAACCTCTGCTTCACCAACAAAGAGAATATGCTGATCAGCAACATGAAATGCAAGTTCAAAAGATCAGAAATTTAATGGAAGCAAGGTTTAAAGATACCCAAGCAGACATCAAGGCAATCAAGGCGCATCTGCTGTAAACCACTGGCACTGCTCTTCCTACCATAATATTTGTTGATAATCCTCCACCCAATGATGCCAAAAAGGGGGAGAAAATGAGGCAGTTAAAGAGAAAGGGATATGAAGATGGTATGTACATTGCACCAGATAATTCCAGTATGCTTGCAGACATCCCTAAGCCAGATGGTTCCAAAAAGGTTGATGTAACCTTAAATGCTATTGCTGATGCAAAAGCAAGTGTGAAAAAGGATATGGAGGCAAAAGGGAAATCAAAGTTTGAGCAGGATAAGAAAGTTTATGTGGAAATGGAAGTACATGGTGTTTTTGAGCCAAAGGATGAGGAAAGTCCTAAGCCCAAAAGAAAACAGCCCACTAGAAAAGTGAGGCAACCCAAATCCATACCTTCCAAACCCACAAAACACACTCCCCAAAAGCTCTACTCATCCACCTTCCAAACCAACAGATGTTGGGACATCTGTTGTATCAACAGCTGTTGGTACTTCAGTTGTTTCAACAGCTGTTAGCCAAACAACTGCCACCACTACTTCAACACACACTAAATCCACTGCCTTACTGTAGAATCATGAAACGACCTAACGAGTCGATCAGAAGAGTGCTTAGACAGAATCAGAGGCGGAATTCATTGATTCTGTCTTTGTTTAGCTTGTAACACACCAGAAATACTATTTACTGTCTCTTGTATTGATCTATGAAAGATTACAGCCTTGGAGACACCTCGACAGCACTTCTGTGTCGGAAACTAACAACTCTACTGAACTATTACGCTTCAGGACTATTTATAGACATGAGGTTTCGCTTGAGCACTGTTCAAGCGAAATCATAACATGTAGATTTCGCTTGAACATGCTCCAAGCGAAATCTTCTCTAAATTTCTCTTGAAGCGAAATCAACCTCTAAACATACTAAATCATGACATTTTCTCATATAACAAGCTCTAATCAATCAGTTCTAATCTAAGACTCGAACGAAGATGAAGTCGACAGACAACTGCACCAACAGACTCCCCCTTGAATGTTGACGGAATCTTCAGTGAGAGTCTTCATAGTGACGACTCTTCAATCTTGATCGATCTTCTTCAGGACTTTCTCCTGGAATCATGTACCCGGATCTTTTCTTTAGCTCTAACTTCGTCAGACTCCCCCTTTCATCAAGCTGGGATTTTCAGTCTGGGATTAGCTATCGCCTTTGAAATTAAATCCTGGCTTTTTCTCAGATTAAGCTCTCCACAGGATCTGATACATCTCCTGGCTTTTCGTAGCAACAGGATCAGAAACCTTCCTTTCACCTACATACATCTCTCTACCAAAACATAAGTTTTCACTTAAACCAATAAGAAAAACTTACTAGCAATAGTTACATCAAGTTCAAATTAATGACCCTGATAAACTAATCTCAATTTCTTTTTTAATCCAAAATTTTCAATTTTAGCACACACACTCCCAAACCAGTTCATCTTGTTTAGCACTTGGAATTTTGAAAATCATCTCTTCAACATCAGTTGTCGAAAATCTTTTTGGATTTTTCAAAATATAGAACACAAATGCAAAAACAGAAATTAAATGCAGAAATAAAATATGTACAAACACTATTTTTGTGAGTTTGTGTAAGAGGATCATATCAGTTTTTGAGACAAATCACCAACACCGTTAAGCTTTAATTCATTTTAAGCTCTAAACGATTCACGTTGATTGACGATATTGTTGTCCACTTAAGCTCAATCTAAAAACTTTCAATCTGCTTACCGATACTTTAAGGTATATTTAGATAGCACTAAATTCTTATGGACCCCACGATCTCAGCATATCCCCTCATCATGCAATACACTAACTCAAGTAATGCCTTTAAACTTTATCAACTGTGATTTGTGCGAAAAACAAAGCAGAATGTTTAAACATTAACAATCAGGTCGATACTTCCGTATACGCAGAGAAAGTCCAATGTTTAAACAAAATAAGAAAATAAAAATAAGTTGAAGTTGTTTAGGCTTTAACCACCAGGTCGATACTTCCGTATACGCAGAGGTGATCCAAAGCTTAAACGAAACACCAAAGAAAATAAAGCAGAACGTTTAGGCAACAACATCCAGGTCGATACTCACGTATACGCAGAGGATGTCCGATGCTTAAACAAAATAAAGAAATCAAACAAGTTTAAATCTTTGCAAAATGAAATGCACAATCACAGCGACTTTTCAGCAAAGTTGTGAAAGTTCACAAACTTAACCAGTTTTTATGCTTTTTGGCATTCAACAATTACTGAGTAGGCACACAGTCAAGAAGGACAAAACTAAGTACTATGCTTTCGACCATGTTTCCCACTAGAACTAGGCTTTTTCATTTAAGTTTGTATCGTTATCGCAAATCTACTAGTCTAGCTGAGCCTACCGTCACATCTTTAGTGAGACCGTTTATCACTTTTAGGCTTTACATATCTTTAGCATGCTGTGACAGTCCAACTGATTTTCTATCATTTCCTCTTTTTCACAACAAAACTCATTTTTAAATTTTTAATGTTTTTGACATTTTCAAATTTTCTAATAATTTTTTTAAATTTTTTACTCCCCCTAAAATCTAAAATATGTTTCAATTTTCGATTTTCAGGGAAAAATTTGAAATCAAACTGTACAAACTTGACAACATGATGAGAATCACTTCAATTCGCCATCCACTTGGCATAAACAATCAGAACTCCCCCTCACAACAAACTATTTTTGAATTTTCATTTTTTACTTTTTGTGGTTTTTGATTGCAATTGGATGATTGATCTGATGAACTTTTATTTTCTTTTTTAACATTTTTCACATTTTTAATTTTTTGTTTCTGTTCCACTTTCTTCTTCAAAGGTTTTTGCTTAGAGCATTCTCCCTTTTCGGTTGATTGTGGAACAGTTTTTTAAAATTTTTCATTTAACTTCAAAGATAAATTCTTTTTGTCAATTTTTACTTTTTCATCATCAGATTTTTCATCGCAATCTTCAACTTTTTCATGTAGGATCGTGAAATGACCTAACGAGTCGATCAGAAGAGTGCTTAGACAGAATCAGAGGCGGAATTCATTGATTCTATCTTTGTTTAGCTTGTAACACACCAGAAATACTATTTACTGTCTCTTGTATTGATCTATGAAAGATTACAGCTTTGGAGACACCTCGACAGCACTTCTGTGTCGGAAACTAACAACTGAACTGAACTCAAGAACTGATTACGCTTCAGGGTATATATAGAAGTTGTGATTTCGCTTGAGCACTGTTCAAGCGAAATCATGATATGTGGATTTCGCTTGAACTTGCTTCAAGCGAAATCTTCTATTAATGACCCTTAAAGCGAAATCATCACTAAAACACACTAAATCATGACATTTTCTCATATTACAAGCCCTAATCTATCAATTCCAATCTAAGACTCGAACGAAGATGAAGTCGACAGACAACTGCACCAACAGACTCCCCCTTGAATGTTGACGGAATCTTCAGTGAGAGTCTTCATAGTGACGACTCTTCAATCTTGATCGATCTTCTTCAGGACTTTCTCCTGGAATCATGTACCCGGATCTTTTCTTTAGCTCTAACTTCGTCAGACTCCCCCTTTCATCAAGCTGGGATTTTCAGTCTGGGATTAGCTATCGCCTTTGAAATTAAATCCTGGCTTTTTCTCAGATTAAGCTCTCCACAGGATCTGATACATCTCCTGGCTTTTCGTAGCAACAGGATCAGAAACCTTCCTTTCACCTACATACATCTCTCTACCAAAACATAAGTTTTCACTTAAACCAATAAGAAAAACTTACTAGCAATAGTTACATCAAGTTCAAATTAATGACCCTGATAAACTAATCTCAATTTCTTTTTTAATCCAAAATTTTCAATTTTAGCACACACACTCCCAAACCAGTTCATCTTGTTTAGCACTTGGAATTTTGAAAATCATCTCTTCAACATCAGTTGTCGAAAATCTTTTTGGATTTTTCAAAATATAGAACACAAATGCAAAAACAGAAATTAAATGCAGAAATAAAATATGTACAAACACTATTTTTGTGAGTTTGTGTAAGAGGATCATATCAGTTTTTGAGACAAATCACCAACACCGTTAAGCTTTAATTCATTTTAAGCTCTAAACGATTCACGTTGATTGACGATATTGTTGTCCACTTAAGCTCAATCTAAAAACTTTCAATCTGCTTACCGATACTTTAAGGTATATTTAGATAGCACTAAATTCTTATGGACCCCACGATCTCAGCATATCCCCTCATCATGCAATACACTAACTCAAGTAATGCCTTTAAACTTTATCAACTGTGATTTGTGCGAAAAACAAAGCAGAATGTTTAAACATTAACAATCAGGTCGATACTTCCGTATACGCAGAGAAAGTCCAATGTTTAAACAAAATAAGAAAATAAAAATAAGTTGAAGTTGTTTAGGCTTTAACCACCAGGTCGATACTTCCGTATACGCAGAGGTGATCCAAAGCTTAAACGAAACACCAAAGAAAATAAAGCAGAACGTTTAGGCAACAACATCCAGGTCGATACTCACGTATACGCAGAGGATGTCCGATGCTTAAACAAAATAAAGAAATAAAACAAGTTTAAATCTTTGCAAAATAAAATGCACAATCACAACGACTTTTTAGCAAAGTTGTGAAAGTTCACAAACTTAATCAGTTTTATGTCTTTCGACAATCAGCGATTACTGAGTAGGCACACAATCAAGAAGGACAAAACTAAGTACTATGCTTTCGACATGTTTCCCACTAGAACTAGGCTTTTTCATTTAAGTTTGTATCGTTATCGCAAATCTACTAGTCTAGCTGAGCCTATCGTCACATCTTTAGTGAGACCGTTTATCACTTTTAGGCTTTACATATCTTTAGCATGCTGTGACAGTCCAACTGATTTTCTATCATTTCCTCTTTTTCACAACAAAACTCATTTTTAAATTTTTTAATGTTTTTGACATTTTCAAATTTTCAAATTTTTAAAATTTTTTACTCCCCCTAAAATCTAAAATATGTTTCAATTTTCGATTTTCAGGGAAAAATTTGAAATCAAACTGTACAAAGATGACAACATGATGAGAATCACTTCAATTCTCCATCCACTTGGCATAAACAATCAGAACTCCCCCTCACAACAAACTATTTTCCCATAGTGATTTCAAAACACTTAAGTTTGTATTAATCAAAATGGTTTTTCCGGAAAATTAGTTTTGTTGATTTTACCACTTGTAGGTTAGGTGTTAAATTCATCACATTGTTTTCTTCAACCACTTATAAAAATTTTAACATTTGTAAGATCAATCCACAAACATCACCTGTAGAAAATCAAGTACAACTTAATGTCCCTGATTTACCACTTTTAAGTCGAAATATCACCGAAGTGAATTTCTCAAGAAATGTGCCGATTCCTACTCCACACTTACCAACCTGGGAGTTTCGGCAAGTCAGATTTTTCATTTAAACAGATTCACCCAAGCCTGACCGTTCTTGGGTGATTTTGAATTCTTATTCAACAACGATGGAAAATTTTCATCATCCATTGTTAAACTAGAATTCTCAGTCTTTACCTCAACAACTGGCTCTTCTGGCTTTACCACACCAGATTCATTGCCTGAATGTGGCTTGTCTGACTTTGATGAGTCAGATTCATCGCCGACATGTGGCTCCTTTGTTTCCGAAGAAACAGATTCATTGCCACCAATTTTTACCTTCTTCTTTCCCTCTTTCTTTTCTGTCCTCAGATTTGTTTCTGATGAATTCGTTTTGCTTGATTTGTCATTCTTTGGCGAGCAAGGCGATTTATCAGAACTTTTATCTGTTTTACCAGTTGTATCCGAGGACAAAATCCTTTCCAGATACTCTCTGGCCTTCTTCCTCTTCTTCCTCAGTCTGTCTTTTTGCCCCTGAGAAAGCTTCACTTTCTTTTCTTGAACTTTACGTTCTTGAACTTTACGTTCTTGAACTTTCTGTTCTTTGGGCTTAACAGAGACTGGAATCTTTACTTGCTTCTGAGATTCAGCTCTCGATCTTCTCATTGATCTCACTGAGCAATCTCTAGCAATGTGACCTCTGATTTGGCAGTTATAGCATCTCCTCGTCTCATAACTCCAACTCTGGCAGTTAACAGCAATGTGTCCTTGATAACCGCATCGGTAACACACTCTGTTATCGTACCAATCACCATTTTCAGCCCAAACATTTAGATCAAAGCACTGTTTGGCTTGGTGATAATCCTCTCTCCTACTGTAAGCTTGATTTGGCCTTGAAGCACTGTGGCCCGTCCTGCACCACTTTTCACCAACTATTTTTGAATTTTCATTTTTTACTTTTTGTGGTTTTTGATTGCGATTGGATGATTGATCTGATGAACTTTTATTTTCTTTTTTAACATTTTTCACATTTTTAATTTTTTGTTTCTGTTCCACTTTTTTCTTCAAAGGTTTTTGCTTAGAGCATTCTCCCTTTTCGATTGGTTGTGGAACAGTTTTTTAAAATTTTTCATTTAACTTCAAAGATAAATTCTTTTTTGTCAATTTTTACTTTTTCATCATCAGATTTTTCATCGCAATCTTCAACTTTGACATTGTCAAAGTTTGTGATATTGTCACTTATTGGAACGGAATTGATTGGTTTTGGACAGGGGAACTCAGATGAAGTCACAAAACCTTTCAATTTCTTTTCAAGTTCATCAATCTTGATTCTCGAATTTTCAGCTTCGTTTTCAAGCTGAGAGATTCTTTCAAGATGAGACTTGATTGATTTCTCAATCTCATTTTTCATGTTTTCAAGAACAGACTTTTCATTTTCCAAAACTTTTATCTGTTATTGAAGTTTTGTTTCATTTGCTTTCAGATTTTTGTTCTCAAGTTTGATCCAGAAATCTTCATCTTCTGAAAATTTCTGTTTACTTTCAAACTCTTTTTCTTTTTCTTTAAAAACTTTGTTTTCTGATGTCAAACTGTTCAAATTACCCAACAGTTTGTCATTTTCAGTTTTCAGCTTTTCACAATTTTCTTTCAGAATAAGAATCTGCTTATCATCAGCTTGCTTCTCGTTTCTCAACTTTTCGACTTCCAGTGTCAAACTTTCCGCATTCTTCAAGAGTTTGTCATTGTCAATCTTAAAATTGTCACATTTTGAGCATACTGATGCAAAACTTGAAGATCCAAGCTTCACAGATTCTTCATTCTTTTGAACTTGTTCTGTCTCCATCTTGTATGTTCCTGCACAAAAGAGTTTAACGAAATCAAAAGGATTCAAATTTTCATCAATATAATATTTCCTTTTAATATCATATTTCAAAATATTCTTTGTTGCAAGACACACACGAATTCTTCTATCTATTTCAGCAATTACATTCAATTCCAATTTTAGTAAATTCTTTTCCATTTCATTCAAAAACTCCCTTTTTTTCTTTTCTTCCTTACGACACTCTGCATGAACCTCATTAAAGAACTGATGTGGATTAAGCTCTTGGAAAAAATCTTTTCTTTTTAGCTCAACCATGAATTCATCCCATTTAGCAGGTAATGCAGTTGTTAATTTCAATATATGTTCATCAGTTGTCATTCTAATACCCTTTCTCCACAAATTGTCCTTTAGAACTTTAAATCGTGTTTCCATCTCATCCAAAGTTTCATTCTTTTGGCACATGAAATATTCATAACTTTTTACCCAAACATCCACATCTACATTCCTGTGACTACTGTCCACAGTTCTCATATACCAACAATTTAAATTTTCAAGATAATTGTTTTCTTTCTCATCAAAAATCATTGTCATTTTTTCTAAAACAATTTGCACTCAAACAACCTTCAAGCGAAATACCTGCAAACAAATCTTCAAGCGAAATCAAAAGTTAACAACAATATCAGTTCAAGTGAAATACTTCACCTGAAGCGAAATCAGTTATTTGATTTCAAGCGAAATCAAATGTCTAATTAACTCAAGCGAAATCACTATTTCGCTTCAACCACTCAAAAACCTTTCAAGCTAAAACAGACTTTCAAGCGAAATACTTGATTTCGCTTCAAAACACTTCAAGCGAACCTCAACCTGAAACTCCTGAAGCGAAATCTGATAAATTCTTCAAGCGAGACCTATATTTCAAGCGAAATCAACCTCTCAATTTCGCTTGAATCATGCTGACATCATCACGTCGATCTGATTTTTGCAAAATTGATCAAGTTCTAGGCCGATTTTAGATCTGAATCTTTCAAGGATTTGTTAATTCAATGTTTCGCACACTATATACGAAAATCAGTCCATTTTAACCATGAAAACTTGATTAATTTTTAAAAGAAGGTGTAGAAGTCAGAATTTTCAGCGAAAACGAGCTAAACAGTAAGAACTCTTCCTCCTGAGCTCTGATACCACATGTAGGATCGTGAAATGACCTAACGAGTCGATCAGAAGAGTGCTTAGACAGAATCAGAGGCGGAATTCATTGATTCTATCTTTGTTTAGCTTGTAACACACCAGAAATACTATTTACTGTCTCTTGTATTGATCTATGAAAGATTACAGCTTTGGAGACACCTCGACAGCACTTCTGTGTCGGAAACTAACAACTGAACTGAACTCAAGAACTGATTACGCTTCAGGGTATATATAGAAGTTGTGATTTCGCTTGAGCACTGTTCAAGCGAAATCATGATATGTGGATTTCGCTTGAACTTGCTTCAAGCGAAATCTTCTATTAATGACCCTTGAAGCGAAATCATCACTAAAACACACTAAATCATGACATTTTCTCATATTACAAGCCCTAATCTATCAATTCCAATCTAAGACTCGAACGAAGATGAAGTCGACAGACAACTGCACCAACACTTACCTAAAATCACATCATCACCAAAAACATCCTCATTACCACCAACACCTCCTGCCAAAAAGCAGAAGACATCAGGTGACACATCATCTGTTGTAATTTGAAACACCAGTTGTTTCAACAACTGTTAGTCAGCCACCTACCACTCAAATCACCACCACTCAACCCACCAAAACACCACGAACCTCTCCTAAACCTAAAAGGAGAAGGATAATTTTGAAGGATGAACCTTCACCACCTCCAACATCTTCTCAACCACTGACCCTTGTTACCATTCCAAACCCTGTTCCACCCTCTTCAGCACAAGCCTTTAATCCAAACACTGCCATTACTCCTGCATGAGTCCAGTATCCTTTAGATCTTATAGCAGTTAGATAGGAGATCAAATCCTTCTACTCTGAAGATGACCCTGCTAAAAGAAACTTGCCATCTCTTCAAGGATATCCTAGGCCTAACAACATAGAAGATTATTTGAAGTTAAAGGCTCAACAAGCAGAGGATATCTCTAAAAGAAATACAAAAGGTAAATCTGACAAGGAGATCCAAAGATACTATCAATACCTGCTCACTCAGGTCAGCACTTTGGAAAGATTTTCAAAAGATCTTTGTCAGCAATTAGCAGAAAGAGATGATGAAAGCCTGAGAAAAGATTATACTGAACACATTATGGCATTCAAGAAATACAAGGGAGAAAAGGCTCAGTATAAAGAATGGACCCTTGGTGAGCTCAAAGAGGAGTTAGAAAGAACTGAAAAAATGAATAAAGATAAACTAAAACATACTCCTCCTGTTTGGTCAAAGTACAAGAAAAATGTACCAGATAAGGTGTTAAGGTTGAAGAGAATGAAGGAAGAACTCATTACTGCTGATTTTGGGTCAAGGAATCAGGTGACAAGGTGGAAAGAACAAAAAGTCATGGCCAGTTACAAAACGTTGGAAGAATTGAGAAAGAAAAATCCAAATGTTCCACAAAAGCCTGACTATCCTGAAGCAGTGGTTCCAGCTAAACTACAAAAGCTACAAATCAGGAGATCCACTGCTCCACCTGTTGCCATCCTTTATCAAAGAAGGAGACAAAAGCAGATGGATGCAGAAACACCAGAAGATGTAGCAGCAGGGGATCACATTATAAAAATGGTCCTTCAGCAGATGATAGTAGAGAACCCTGAATTGGCAAAATCTACAAACACTGCTCAATCAGTCATCACCAGGCCACCATCTCCAAACTCATCATCAATAAAAAATCTCCCAAGAAACCCGTTGGATTCAAAAATACTAAAGTGGAAATCTGACAAACAGACCCACGTATTAACTTTGATCAAATCCAGTGGTGAGGTGAAGAAAATATCAAGGGAACAAGCACTGGGCCTGGGTGTTGAAGATCTACAAGATCTCCTTGATCTTACACTGTGCAGGGATGAGGATGATACAGATTCCTTGGACTTTGAATTACAATTCAAAGGGAAAGTCAAGGAATTGTTGATGAGGCAGTAAAGATTCACAATAATGAAGGGTTTTGGCATCATCTGTTCCAGGGGGAGATTGTTGAGATTGAACCCTACAAAGGAACAGTTGATTAAAGCCAAAACTAGATCAGATTAGTGGATCCAGAATAAGAAGATGTTTGTATTCAATCTTTGCCCTTGGAAGTGGCCATTACAACTGATGACCTCCATCCACTGATGATCTACAACAACTACTGACCATCAACATCTGATGAAGACTTAAAGACTGTTGAAAGCTAAACACTGATGCTCAATCTACTGTCGTGGTTCAAGCACTGCTGAAGATACAAAGTACTGCTAGGAGTATAACAGTATAGTTAGTTTATTTCTTTGTAATATATTGTAATCAGTTGTTAGATAACAATGCTTGTATTAGATAAGTGGTTGTAGGTTGTTAGGAGGTTAGATGTCACTTTCATGGTGACGTCAGCAAAGATGCCACAGTGGTTTGCTTCGTACTGTAAATAGAACAGTACCCTGTACTGTTCTATTAGCTCTTTCATCAAAAGTCTTCCTGTACGAACAAATTGTTGTGAGCTCAGGCTGAGGGGGAGATTGTAATACATGCATACATTTGTAATTGAAGATTGAAATAAATTTAATCATTCGGTTCAATGATAAACATGCTTGTTTTAAAGCAATTCTCTTGTTTGATTGTGTGTGAAAGTTTGTTTCCATTTTAATTCCGCTGCAATTACTCTTTCATCTTCTTAATTCTCAAACAAAAACACAATCATAAGAAACTCAGATCCTAACAGTTACATATGTTTTCCTACACTTTATTAACCACCAAAAATGTGGTTTATTTATTTAAGAACCAAGACTAAGTAAACTTTGTATTTTTAACTTGGTTTCTTGAAAAATCATTCTTGAAATCTTAGATTTACAAGACTTTATAGGTATTTTGATCATCACTTAACAAGAAAACAATTTATTCTTTCAAGTTCATGACTTTCATGAGGATGATCTATGGATCTTTAACCTTTTCATCCTCTCATCTTGCTAGATTATGTTTTTAATCATTATCTAGCAAGATCATATGATGATCTACATCATTAACATAAACAATCAATCATCAAGTAGCACAACAACACTAAACAACATGATTTGTTAAGATTTTTAAGCTTATGTTCATGTTTCATGTTCTTGATTCTTAGTGTTCATCATGATTAACAACATGTATCATATTTTAACCACTTAAACAAGATGTAAAATGAAGAGTTTAGTGTTCTTACTACTAGCTCAAGGCTAGGGATGATCAATGGAAGAAATGAAGTGGATAAAAGCAAATGGTGAAGGTTCTTCAACTCCCGAAAGCTCCAAGCTTCTTTGTGCACCTTCTAACACCTTTGTATGTGTATGGATTGGATGGATGAAGATTCAATGATGGTGGTGTGTGGTGATGGGGTTACGGTCGAGAAGAAGGGAGGAGAGGAGAAGAAAGCTCAAATGTTCTGAAGTTGAGAGATGAAAGTGATCAACTCTAAGGTATACTTATGATCCAACAACACTTAATTCTCCAATGGTTTTTGTGTTTAGAAATAAGAAACAGGATCCAATAAAATAACTAAATAAAATCCAAGTGGGGCCACATGTTGGGCCGATTACTAGGTGGGGGGGGGGGTATAGGCTTAGGTTTAAACTAGTTAGTTTGTTCATGGTTAGATTTCAAGTATTAGTTAGGTTATATGGTTACTAGTTGTTATATGATGTGTTATGTTGTTCGGGGACCATAATTAGCTTGGTAATGTTAAAACAATGCTTCTATTGAAAATTTGGTGTTTTGGGTAGTGTCCGGTTGTTCGGTTGGTTACTGGTTCATTAAGGAAAGCATTCAGGACAATTTAACCACATTTCTGCATGATATTAGAGTGTTTAAATGCTGATTTTGCTGATTTTCTGCAGAATTCTGCAGTTTGTGTAAGTTTTAGGCACTTTCCGGCACTTAAACTATCTCTAGGAAGACAGTTTTGTGATCCTTAGTTTCCTACACACTATACTAGTGTAATACTTGGTTTCTGGCTCATTCTGTGTCTTAATACAATGTCGGTATATGTACTGAACAACGTCAGCATTTTTCTGATTTGTCTGATAACTGTGCTAGTTGTGTTTCGTGAATCATTTGAGTCAATAAAGTTCCCATGCAATAATGATATGACATTAAGCAATATTTGATGCACATGTATGTATCATAGCAATAATCAGAAGGCAATTCAAGTCATTAAGTGTAATTCAGCATAATTATTAAGCACTAATCATGGTTTAATAGTTGTACGGATACCTGGAATTTTGACAGTTGTCACAGATGTTGTATGAGTGCATTAGATGCACATAGGTGAACTTACATGATGATGTGAAGGCATGAAATGATCATATGAGTATGATTTAATAAAAATCAGTTTTAATCAGATTATAAACACTAAAATAAAGTTATTTTAAAGTGTTTAGTGACATATAACTTTGTCATGATGTTTACTAGTCTTGCATGTTGTACTTGGTGCTTTAGGAGTTGTAAAATCTGTGAAATCGCATGATTTATGTGACTTACACAAGAACTGCACTAATCTGATTATAACCACTATTTTAATTAGTAAATAACATGTATTGTGTTAAAATATCAAGTCATTCCGAGTTGGGATGATTATAGTAACGTTTAACGCAAAACTATGTGTTAAAACGGTCAAAAATCGGCTTTTCAAATGATTTTTATAAAACTGATTTAGATCAGTAAGTAAACTGATATTTTTAGTTTAGAAACAAGTATTTTAACTAATTTTAAGTTTACTTGGTGTTTGGTTAGTCATACGTGACTTTCGACGCCCGAAAACCTTACCGAATCGCTAAAATACGCATTTTTCAATGAACACTAGTATGGGTAAATTTTGGGTGAACCTTATGTGTTAAGATGTGTTATGTGATTTAAACATGTGAATATGAAAATATGTTAAGTTTTAACATGATGTTGGAAATTTAGATTATGCATGTATACTTGTGCGTTTTATATGATAGAAACGGTAAAAATCGCGTTAAATGTTAACTTGTTTGTCGAGCATGAGATTTTGTGCATATAAGATATTTTATGTATACTTGCCTTAAAGATGACAAAATAGATAAGTTAACGAAATTACGCTTATTTCGATAATAATTTATGTGAACGTTTATGTATATATATTATGACGCGCAAATCATAGATATATTACGTATAAACGGAAGTGATAATGGATTTACATGATAATGGTCACCAATAAAATCATTCAACTCGCAAAATCTGAAATATATATATATATATATATATTAACGTGCCAACATAATAAAAACGATAACTTTTCGAGAAAATATGAAAGTTATGTGACAATTCTAAGAAACAGAGAAACTTAGGATTATTGTGATATATATTGATTTAAAAATCGCTCCTACATATAATAGGACGTGCAGAAATCAATATGTGGGATTGCGCTATTTAAAAATACGCACCCAAAGGTGAGTGTCACTAAACCCCTCTTTTACTGCGTTGTATATGTTTTGGGGGTAGAACACGCCAAAAAGGGTTTAATAATGTTTTTGGATTAAAACATACCTTTTAATATAAATTATATATTTTCATTGAAAATATATGGAGTTTGATAAATTATATTAAAACGTTTTTTATGAATATATGTTTGGGGGAAAACAACCGTATTGTTGGAACGAATTTGCTTGATCTCAAAAGAGTAAGTAACAGCATAGGCTTACATTTCGGTGGGGATTTCAGGGGATTTGTACAACATCGTATATTAAATTTGTCATATTAGTAGGATATATATATTGTACGTGAGGCAGACATCATATATGGTCTCAATATGAACCCTGCGCCAATGATGTCATTTAGTCATTTAAGTATTGCACGCGATGAATTGTTGGTAGATCTATCGGGTTGACAACCCCGTCGTGACCGGTCGTCCCGTGTCAAGTCAAACGACGAATTTAAATTCTGGTTATTGTCTAGAATTGATTATCCCTGCATGGTAAATATATAGTTCGTATTGTCTAGCTAACATACGAGTCCAAACGTTGACGCTATGAATTTAATATACAAAACTTGGGAAAATGCCTTGATGTCGAGTTTTCAAAATTTCGACGGATGACCCATGGATTTTATTAAGGAAATAAATGGACTTTCTAAAAATTATATGGATGTTTTACAATAGCACATAATTAGAAAGTTTTTCCTTAGGATCAAATTGTTTAAATTTGAATATGTGAACTCACCTTCCTTTGTTTTGACACTTGATTTTAAACGTGTTCTACATGTACTTGTGTTTGGCTTCGGGAATCATGGCGTATCTTGTGTTTGATGATGCATGTTGTGTTACTTAAAAATGTTGGACTAACTTTTTAAACTTTATGGGACGAATGTAATAAGATCCGCGAGGATCAAAGACAACTTAACTTATGTGGTTGTGTCGTGTTTTATAATGTAATGTTGAATAACTTATGTTTTAAATAAGTCAATGTGTCCAACAATTAAGTGCATCGTTCAACAAGATATAAATGGGCACCAACTTCCGTCACCACTACGTTTTAAATTCCGCTGCGACGTTTTTGGGGTGTGACAGAAGTTGGTATCAGAGCCAATGGTTGTTAGCGAACTAGATGTTTTCAGGAGAAAACACTAGACTTCAATCGAAGAATTTTGAGATATAAAGTCCAAAATTCTCGAAGCCAAAATTTTTAAATAAACATAGAAAGTTTTATCATGTATGAAAACCATTATGTGTTTATGTGCATACGTGATTTTCTGTTTATTTGTCCTTATGTGTTACTATTCATTTTGATCACACACTTACTTGTACGGTTATATATGTGTCACAGATGTCACACGAACACGAGGTCATCGAGATCCACGACTCAGGTTACGAGCCAGATTTTGAGACTTCACCCATATCTATTCTACCAGAGATACCTATCACGACTCCATAGATGGTTGGTACTACCGAGCTTACCTCATCTTTCCACGTCGACCCTGCTGCCTTTGCCAGCCAGGTAGACCCCCGATACGCATTCACTAGCAACGGGTGGATAGATGATGACGATGAGGTTCCTCTCTCGATCCATGAGATGGGACGATCATCTGGCATTGTACCAGTTGTCGGTGACGTGATCAGGGGTGTCCCTATTGTCGGAGGATCTCTCCGTATCGCAGCAGTGGTGGACGCCACTATTGTCACGACTCGACCGTTAGAGCCTTCAGACGTCCCACTTGTTGCTGTGATCGAGCCTGTCGCTAAGATCCCTCCACCTTTTTTATCTGAGTCTTCTTTACCTGTCTTAGAATCACGCGCTCCTACTACCCCGTTATTAGTCTATTACCGTCGTAGGAAGAGGACTAGGCCTGCTGGGGATATCGCATCTACGTCATGTGCTGAGACAGTATCTGCTTCCAAGAAGCAGAAAGGAGATAGGGTAGACCGATATTGCCACTGTGATCAACAGCTCGCCACACTGCGCAGAGATCTGGACTCAGCCAAGGGTAAGGCGAAGGACCTCGAGGGACAGATGGATAGGCACGAGGAGTTGAAGGTTTTAGATGATATTGCGAGAGACCAGATGCATTGAAGGTTTTGATCACGCGTTGATGTTCTTTATTGTTTGTTTGTTGTTTGTTTTGATGGGTTGTATTGTTAGACATTTTTGATACTCTTTTGTTCGGGGCCTGCGCGCCAGTTTCGTTTTGGATATTATGTGGGAATTTTGTGTAAACTTGTTATGGGTGTCGATGTAGACATGCCAAGGATAGTCGATTTGTACTAAAAACAAGTTTAATTAATTTCTATAATGAATATTGCTGATTTACTTTTGGTTTAAAAGTTGTTCTCATTAATATGTGGATATTATACATGCGCAATGTTTGGTCTACTAACATTTAAGGATTGAATTGAAAAACTCGTTAACTATTCTTGAGGTTAATGGTAATCAAACTTTACCATTTACAATCTGAAAACGCGATTTCATTGGTCTTTATCGTCTTTATCTTTCTCATTCACAAAAGGGTCTGGATCCAAGATCCTTTACTTCAAGGTGCTTGCTTTACCAAAATAGGATTTGACCACTTCAATTATATTGCGCCCTACGTCATACTGTCAATTGACGACAGGACAGGAGGGCAATAAAAGAAGAGAGAAGACGGAAATATAGATTAGGTATATCCGCGCGTTAACGTTAAGTTAATAAATACAAGAGTTAAATGCCATTTTAGTCCCTGTGGTTTCGGCCATTTTGCCAGTTTAGTCCAAAGGTTTCATTTTTAACCTGTGGGTCCAAAAAGGTTTCACAGTTGCCATTTTAGTCCACTGTGTTAACTTCATCCATTTTTTCTGTTAACGAGAAGGTCAATTTGGTCATTTTATATGGCTGAATTGCCCTTTTAGTTAACAGAATTACATACAAAATGACCAAATTGGCCTTCTCGTTAACAGAAAAAATGAATGAAGTTAACCAAGTGGACTAAAATAGCAACTGTGAAACCTTTGTGGACCCACAGGTTAAAAATGAAACCTTTGGACTAAACTGGCAAAATGGCCCAAACCACAGGGACTAAAATGGCAATTAACTCACATTCATATAGTTTTATGGTATTCAATATTCAAGTAGATTAGAATTTCAATACCGTTATACATTATAATATAACCGTTATACATTATAATATAAGAAACTGAATAATAAACTGAATCAATTTTGATATTCTAAAAAAAATCCCAAAGCAGAGTAAGCCTAAATGGTAGAATTCTGTTTCTAGGACTGTTTTATCAATTCCGTTCCGGTTGCATTTCTTAAAATAAGTTCAGTATCCATTTTTATTTCACCTATCTCATAGATTCCAGTCAAAGATTCATAGAATCGAAATTCCATCATTGCTAGACCTATAGGATTTTCTTTGATGGATAATGAGCCAGCCAAAATGGTATTTCCTTTTTTTAGAATTCGATATGGATGAATATAAATACAATTTCAAAATAATCCGGGATAGACGCAATGTCCACAATACCTGGATTTAATCAGATACAGTTTGAAGGATTTTGTAGGTTCATTGATCAGGGTTTGGCAGAAGAGCTTTCTAAGTTTCCAAAAATTGAAGATACAAATCAAGAAATTGACTTTGAATTCTTTTTGGAAAGATATCAATTGGTAGAACCCCTGATAAAGGAAAGAGATGATGTGTATGAATCACTCACATATTCTTCTGAATTATATGTATCCGCGAGACTCATTTGGAAAAACGATAGGCGTAGGTATATCCAAGAACAAACAATTTTGATAGGAAAGATCCCTATAATGACTTCTCTGGGAGCTTTTATAGTAAATGGAATCTATAGAATTGTGATCAATCAAATATTGCAAAGTCCCGGTATTTATTACCAGTCAGAATTAAACGATAACGGAATTTCGGTCTATACCGGCACCATAATATCAGATTGGGGAGGAAGATTAGAATTAGAAATTGATAGAAAAGCAAGGATATGGGTTCGTGTGAGTAGGCAACAAAAACTATCTATTCTAGTTCTATTATCAGCAATGGGGTTGAATATAAGAGAAATTGTAGAGAATGTTTGCTATCCTGAACTATTTTTGTCTTTTCTGAATGATAAAAAAAATAGGGTCAAAAGAAAATGCTATTTTGGAATTTTATCAACAATTTGCTTGTGTAGAGGGAGATCCGGTATTTTCTGAATCCTTATCTAAGGATTTACAAAAAAAATTCTTTCAACAAAGATGTGAATTGGGAGGGATTGGTCGACGAAATATGAATCGGAGACTAAACCTTGATATACCCCAGAACAATACATTTTTGTTACCGCGAGATATATTGGCAGCCGCGGATCGTTTGATTCGAATAAAATTTGGAATGGGTACACTTGACGATATGAATCATTTGCAAAATAAACGTATTCGTTCTGTAGCAGATCTTTTACAAGAGCAATTTGGATTGGCCTTGGTTCGTTTAGAAAATATGGCTCGAGGAAACATATATGCAGCACTTAAGCATAACTGGACACCAACTCCTCAGAACTTGGTAAATTCAACTCCATTAACAGATACTTATAAAGTTTTTTTCCGTTTACACCCATTATTTTCATTTCTTTGGACTCCGCAAGAATTTGTCGATATTTCCAACTCAATCGTCTTGTTCTATAGGAATAAATAGGAATACATTGTCATTTCGTTCCTTCACAGAGAACCATTTATTCTAAGTCACAAGATTAGAATTCACTATCTTTCTTTGATTACAGGATCAAGATTAATTTATATCTATATAATATAATATTTCTATTTAGATTTATAACTATCAGATCGCGGCTTGATGTACCAAAAATTTTCATTTCGTTGCATCCAAGATTTTTGTTCCGGCAATCGTATGAAGAATGGATGCAGGATAAATACTCTCATTTCCAGTCTCCAATTTATTGAATATTGTTATTGTATTAAGTATTGAAGTGAAGTAAAAAATTGGAAACTATCTCTTTTCTAACAAAGAAAAAGAAATATAAAAAGCTTAGTAATTTAGTATACATAAAAATTAGAATAGAAAGAGAGTTCTTTTTCTTAATCTCATGAACAAGATCTAAGAATCTATTTAGTTGATGGAAAAGGATGGGGGTAGGTCTGAGGATCAACCGGTAGTGGGCGAGGGGATTGCTTTTTCCTTGAACAGTTCTTTCAAAAAACGAATAGATCTGATTCATGAGTCATAACAAGACAATTCATGATTCAGATGCTTAATAATAAGTAAGGAATAATCAATTTGAATTCATGAATTTACCTGGGTGGTCAATTTATGGGCCAATCCAATAAAGGATTTTTATCTTCGAAACCCATTTATTGTAAGGGGTAGTGCACGAGAAAAAAATCATGCAGAAATGATCGACTCTTTGGACGCCCCGAAAATACTATGAGGTGTTCGGAAATGGTCGAAGTAGTTGAATAGGAGGATTACGATGACTATAGCCCTTGGTAAATTTACCAAAGACGAAAATGATTTGTTTGATATTATGGATGACTGGTTACGTAGGGACCGTTTCGTTTTTGTAGGCTGGTCCGGCCTATTGCTCTTTCCTTGTGCCTATTTCGCCGTAGGGGGATTTTTGGTTATCGTCTTATGTGAATATTATTGTTGTAATAATAGAAACGACGAAATGCCGCCAAAAGCAAGACATGGTTCTGGATTACCTACCACATCGGTAGAGTTGGCTCAACTCATAGCCCAACACGTTAATACTGCCATGGAATAGCTCATTGCTAACCACAATAATGGTCAGGGATGTGGACGTGGTGCACACGGGCAAGGTTTTGGTGGGGCACATATGGGAAATCCTCCAGGTAAAATATGATCGGAAAGTTTTAGTAGTTCATGTGTTATGATATCATTGGAATGTATTCCTGATTTTCATTAACGTTATTGAACAGTGCACGGATGTACATTTAAAACATTCCAGGGCTGTAACCCACGATCATTTAACGGTGCCGAAGGACCCTTAGATATCACCCGATGGATTGAGAAGATGGAATCTGTCATGGCAATCAGTGGTTGTGCTGCTGATCAACGGGTGAGATATGCTTCTTGTTCTTTTCTTGATGAAGCGCTGTCCTGGTGGAACTCGCAAGTTCAAATTTTGGGTGAAGACGCTGCCTACGGTCTAACCTGGAACAAACTTAAAGAGATGCTCCTGAAAGAATAGTGCCTGCACAGCGAAATTCAGAAAATCAAGACCGACTTCTAGAACCTAACCATGGAAGGTCTGAACGTCAGAGCTTACACTTCTCGTTTTAACGACTTGGCAAGGTTAGTTCCACGAATGGTTACTCCTGAATACGTAAAGGTAGAGAGCTATATCTGGGGATTGTCACTACGAATTCACAACATGGTTACATCCGCGAAACCTACCACCTACCTAGAGGCTACTACATTGGCAAAATCGTTAGTTGATGACGCTACACGCAAAAGTGGTCTTGATAAAAAGGAGGAAACCGGGAAGTCATCGGGCAAGGCCAAAGCAGATGCGAAAACTGAACGGTCGGGGCTTTCTGAGACTAAGACAGAAGATTCGAAGAAACGCAAGTCCGAGAGCTCGAGGAAGGAAGCTGACGAGAAGCGTGAGAGGAAACGCAGTTCGAGGAAGGCGTATGTAGCCAGTTCTAGCAGCTCTAGAAAGGATAACGCTAGAGATAGCCGAAGTGGTTCTGAGAGGAAGACTCACGAGGATGAGCAGAAGAAGTGTCGCAAATACGGACGAAATGGACATGTTGTCTGCGAGTGCTATGCTAAAAGTACTTTGGATGGAACGAAGCTTGAGGGATGCTTTCAGTGCGGTGAACAGGGACATTTCAAGAAGGATTGTCCTAAGGCGAAGGGTCAGAATGCCAGGGGTAGAGCATTCGAGTTAAACGTTGGGAAGACACGTGACGATCCTGCTGTAGTCACTGGTATGTTTTTTTATCAATAACCATTATGCGTTCGTACTCTTTGATACTGGAGCTAACTTGAGTTTTGTCTCGAAAAAATTTGAACCACTTTTGTGTTCACCTACAAGTAAGCTAAGTAAGAAGTACTCGATAGAACTAGCAAGTGGTAAACTGATAGAAACTAGCAAAGTTGTTCGCCACTGTAGTATTCAGTTAGATGATCATTCTTTTGGTATCGATTTATTACCAGTGGAGCTGGGAAGATTCGACGTAGTTGTGGGAATGGATTTGCTATCCAAGAACAGAGCGGAGATTATATGCTCGGAGAAGAAAGTGCGGATACCTCGTCCTGGTGGTGGCGAAGCGATGGTGGTCCACGGAGATCGATCGAGTCGACTGTCGAGTGTCGTCAGTGTTATGAAGATGTTCAAGATGTTGCGAAAAGGTTATCCTGCGTTCTTAGTCTACGTGGTGGATACGAAGGCCGAATGTAGGAAGATCGAAGAGATTCCTATTGTTCGTGACTATCCAGAAGTTTTTCCTGAAGACTTACCTGGATTACCCCCCTGCGAGACAGATCGAGTTCTGAATCGATCTAGTACCTGGTGCTGCACCGATTGAAAATTCTCCTTATAGATTGGCACCATCTGAAATGAAAGAAATGTCGAATCAACTTCAAGAGCTACTAGACAAAGGTTTCATTCGACCAAGCTTTTCGCCTTGCGGTGCACCTTTTTTGTTCTTGAAGAAGAAGGACGGATCCTTCAGGATGTGTATTGATTACAGAGAGCTGAACAAGTTGACTATCAAGAATCGGTACCCTTTACCGAGGATTGACAATTCGTACGACCAGCTACAGGGATCCAGCTACTACTCGAAGATTGATCTGCGTTCAGGGTATCATCAGTTGAAGGTTGCTGATGAAGATATTCTGAAGACAGCTTTTCGAACACGATATAGCCATTACGAGTTCCTAGTCATGCCTTTTGGCCTAACTAATGTGCCAGCTGTGTTCATGGATCTCATGAACAGGGTATGCAAACCCTACTTGGATATATTCGTGATAGTATTTATCGACGACATACTTATCTTGTAACACCCTGTGTTTCGAAAGTCAAAGTACAAGTCAAAGTCAAAGTCAAAGGAAGAAAAGATTGCAAATTGCGATCTGTCACTCCTTGCTTAACTACTGATTTGTGCTTCTTGACTTGTAATCAAATTCTATTTATTTGTTGCTTTAGTTGTATTATATGGATTATCTATTAACAATCAAGGTTTGATCGATGTTTATCGCTTTATCACTTTATTGCTAATCGCATCGCAATCGCATCCGCAACTCGAATTATGTGTTCTGGTTATTGTTTTACGTGTGTGTGCTACTTATGTGTTACTTGTGCATGTTTATATTATGTTTGTGGTGATTAATCGAAGACGCAATCGCAACTCTATCGCAACGCTAAACGCAAGTTTATTTATGAGGATTGTATGTTAGATATAGTATTTGTGTGGTTATTGTTAATCTACCGCATCACTTAATCAATACTCGCTTGAAAGCATCGCAACACTCAACACACAAAACGAAACGCCAAAACCTAACTCACCGGACCACTTCGATCGAATGACCATTCGATCGAATGGTCATCCGTTCGGATGACCATCCGATCGATGTGTCGTCTGATCCGCACACCTATGCCACTTTCCTCTGTTGGCAAACTATAAATACCCCTGCCATATCACCAACAGTGATGTGACAGCTCTCTCATTCGACCAACACGCTCAAGCCCACTTTTCCTTCGATTCCTCGCGATTCTTGTAAGTTTCTTCCCCAAATCTTGTACTTCTATGAACTAAACACACTTCTTCATCATTTTCACCTTTAAATCTTAACTTTTAGCCATGAAATCAGCGGATTTGAGGTGTTTTAGGGTGATGTCATCATGGAGTTCTTATGAACTTCAAGTTTTGGCCTCATTCCACCAAGAACAACTTAGATCTAAAGGATTTCCACATGAATTAACACTATTTTCACCTAGATCTAAACATTTTCAAGGTTAAAAGGATTGAAAGATGGTTTGGAACTTTCTTTCAACTCTTTTACACTCAATGCACTCAAAACCGATAGAATCGGAGCTCATTCAAGCCTTCCACTCTTCTCTGGTGATGCGTCGGTTTGAGATCTGATTTTTATCAACGAGACAACCTATTTCGGGTTGGATATGAACAACTGTCACGAACAATTAACTGAACGGATTAGGGTGTTTCCCGTTCGATCGGATAACCTGGGTCTGATGGAGTTCCCGTTGTTTAACACGTTGTCACACCGTCTCGAGCAAACCGCAAAACTCTCAAACTTAACAAATTTTCCAAGTTTGCAAAATGATCAGATTGTGGGATGGATTGCCGTCCGATCGGATTGCCATCCGATCGAACAACAATCCGATCGGATTGCACTTGGTCTCCAACACTTATACTTTTTATGAAATTTTCAAAGATCATTAGTTTCTAACGGATTGCCATCCGATCGGTACACCATCTGATTGGATGACAATCCTGTTGTGAACTTGTTCTCTAAGGAATACCTCTCCGGATGGATTGCCATCCGATCGAACTACCGTTCGATCGAACAACCTGAAAGGTAGAGATACTTCTCTATTTTTAAAATGCTACAATAGAAACTTCAAATCCATCATACACAAACACATCCAACTCAAACGAGTGTCAATCCGACCGAATGGCTACCCGAACGGATGACCATCCGTTCGGATTGCCATCCGATCGGATGACCCTTCGTCACCTGTTTCACTTGCATCGTTTTACGTGCCATTCTTCGCTTATGCTATTGTTAACTGTTCATGCTAATCTCTCAGTGCTCCTTTCAATCCAAGAGTGTGTTTATTTACTAAACACGATATGTGAGTATACTCAATCCCTTTTTGCTTTATGCACTTTTGGGTGTTACATACTTTACTTATTCAAATCACATCGATCATGCAACGCAAACATTTTTATACTCTAACCGTTACTGCATGTTATATGTGTTACTCGATGAATGCTTGTATGTTATGTTTACACAGTGATTGTTTCCTGACACCTTAGCAACGATAGTACTATAGTTCGGACTCAGCACCTGTCATGGACAGGGGTTATTAAGGGCTTTTATGCACGTGTCACAGTGGTGATATGTGTTGCGCATTCTACAACTCGCAGTCACGTCTGTGCATATTTCATTGTCGATAACCTACTAGCTTCACTTTGCTACATGGTACATGCTGGTTATGCGTAAACGCTTTTCGAATATATTATTCTATTAAACTTGTATGCTCACCTTTACACTATGTGTATTGACCTCTATTTTAACGTATGTGATAGGTGCTTAAGATGCTAGGAATGCTGTGCTTTGGTGAATCAAGCTAGGGCTCTAGTTATGTCACGCTTAATCCGAGTTGTCGGAACAATGTTTGTTTTTGAAACAATTATTTGTAATAACTGTTTTATTTGGATATGTTATGGTATTGGACATGACGTTTAAATATCTGGTAATTAATAGTTGTTATGGATACTCATGGGCAATCTGTTTCACTCAGTGCCATGCCCCGATGTTTCCGCCATCGGTTGGGGTGTGACAGATTGGTATCAGAGCCATAACTATAGGGAATTAGGCAAGACTGGACCTAGTCCGGGTCGATGTCTTAGAAACGACCTAGTCTATAGTCTAAGTACCAACAGACCGACTTGTGCATACCCTGTAGGGGTTTCGTACAAGCTTACTTGCTATTCTCGCTCGCACTCGCTAAACACTATCACTGCACACTATTTTCGAAAATGAACGAGTGATTAGGTCGAGATTAGGTGTGAAAACCGCAAACTCTCAATTAGATCGCTTGTTCGACCCGCATTTTTACTATAAACAAGAGAATTTGCGTTGAATCAGGAGTAAAATCCATACTTCGACGCAAATTTTCTTTGCTAACTCAAACAAAACTGGAATAAAGTTGTCAAGTTAGGGGTGAAACCTAAACCTCGATGACTTGTTCCGCTCCTTATTTTTGGTTTTACAAAACTCTCACCAGAGTCTCGACGGACTCCAACGACTTGAATCACGCTGTAACCGGAAGGATGCATGTCGTTCACCCAAATCGAGGCGAGAGCACAGTCCAGAAGGCCAAAGTGTGCACTTAGGGTCCTTGTGAATAGTCGAATCACTTTGGGTAGTCGATGTCTACTAAACAAGACAATCTATTCTCAATTTTATGTGTTTCGATTCTGGATTTCGCCGTTGCTGACTCTGTGAATTATCGATTTTATGTGAAATTTTAAGTGTTTTATGTGGTTTTACATTTCTACGTGTTTTGAATTTTGGTGATTTATTCGCTTTTCGCCTTTCGCTTTAATCAACACACACAACTCGCACTGCGCTTTTATCTCAAAACGGTAACAAATCGCGTATGTTATTCGCAATCTTGCTATTCGCACTCGCAACTCTCGATCGCTATACGCAGCTGTGAAAGATAGGTGAATACGTGTAATGTATGTAGGCGAATACGTGTAAAATATAGTGTGTCCTCATGGTTACGATGTGCCTATGTGCCATATGTGTTTCGGTGCTCTACGTGCTTATGTGTATACGTGTTTACGTGACTATGTATTTATGTGATTAGACGTGTTAGTGAGCTTTAGTAGTATTAAGTGTGTTGTGAGGTGAGATTCGACATATAGTGTCTGAATCCTGTGGCGATGTCTATTGCAGACAATATCGTCATTTGGATCTCACACTGCTCTCTCCGCTCACTGAAACCATGAAGACAAACGCATCGCTGCTCTCGTCGCTAAGCAGATGGCGAAAGTTATCCCGCAAATTATCAGTGAACTTCATGAGAATACCAGCAAGTCCTCTAAGGAATCAAGGACTGACTCTCCAAAGGGTACTTTTAGCTTTAAGCGGTTTAAGGCCTGTTGCCCAAAAGACTTCACGGGCGAAGACAAACTAAGCGCGATGTTTCAATGGTTCGACTCGATCGAAGTCGCGCTCTGTGAGAGCGGATGTCTTGAACACCTATGAACTGTCAACGCTACTAGCATCTTCCAGTTCAGGGATCTGGAATGGTGGACAGCCAAAAGGAACAAATGTGGGAACGATGCACCCTATGGGCTTATGTGGGATGAGTTGAAAAATATCATGATGAGAGAGTTCTGCCCTCCCCACGAGCTTCAGAAGCTGGAAGATGAGTTTTGGCACATCAAGCAAAACGGGGGCAACAGTGCCGGTCTGACTGCCCGCTTTAAGCAGCTGAGTATCATAGGTCCGGGCCGTTACTACCCCTGAGATCACCATCAAGAAATACATCCGTGCTCTACCAGATTGTGTGGCTGATTTCGTTCAAGCTGCGAAGACGACAACTATTGAAGAAACCTTTCCTCTCGCTGCCGAGATTAATGATAAGCGAGTTCGGGCCGGTTACGTCGATAAGGCCTCCAAGAATCTTCACCAAGTTACCGCTACTCCCACAACTGAAACCGCTGCGGCACCGCAAGTTTGAAAGTCCTCCCGCCGCAAGAGAAAGAACAACAATAACAGTAGTAAGAATTGTGTTGTTACCGCCGCTCCGCTCCAAGCTGTTTCTGCTCAACCGCAACCCCAGAACCGCTAAGTAGCGGCACCAGCGACCACTACACCGCTGGCCAAGCGTGCATATACTGGTCCTCACCCGCTCTGCCCGACCTGTACCTATCACCATCCCGTGGGGATTGCTTGCAGATTCTGTGTTCACTGCAACATGTACAGAAACTTTACTGCTAACTGCCGTACTGGTCCACGGTAAGCTCCAGCTCAAGGTCAAACTCCTGCACCACAAGCTCTCCTTCCTGCTCCATAGGGCCAACCAGGAACTCCTGCCCCCGCAGCTCACGCAAGAGTTTGCTTTTCATGTGGTGATCCCAACCACTTTGCAAACATGTGCCCCAACAGAGTGGTGAAGCAAGAGCCACAACAGCAGCCACAACAACATCAACAGCAGCAGCAGCAGCCAGCAGCCCGCGGACGTTCTTTCAACATCAACGCCCACCAGGCTCAAGCAGACAACAACGTGGTTAATGGAACGTTCCTTGTGAATGGGATATATGCCTCGTGTTTGTTTGATACTGGAGCAGATAATTGTTTTGTATCGTTTGAATTCGAAAAACTACTTAATCGTAAGCGCACCCATCTCCCCTCAACGTACGATGTTGAAGTGGCCACTGGAAGATCCGTCGCCGTCAATTCTGTTCTACGTGATTGTACGCTTGAACTCAACAATCACGTCTTACCTATCGATCTTATTCTAATGCAGCTCGGTAGTTTTGACGTCATAATAGGCATGGATCTTCTTCATGAAAATCGTGCTGAAGTTATTTGCTTCGATAAGATGATTCGCTTCTCGCTCGCTAATGGTGATCAATTGTGTGTTTACGGTGAAGTCGCATCCAAGAAACTCCAACTCATGTCGTGTGTCCAGGCTAGCAAGTATCTCCGCAAGGAAGTTAAGGCAATAGACAAAGTGCCTGTGGTTCGTGATTTTCCTCTTGTGTTTCCTGATGATTTGCCTGGTTTACCTCCGAGTTGTGATATCGACTTCCATATTGATCTCATTCATGGAGCAAATCCTGTTGCTAGAGCTCCTTATCGCCTCGCTCCATCCGAAATGAGCGAACTCTCGAGTCAACTCCAGGAATTACTTGACAAAGGCTCCATTCGCCCTAGCACCTCTCCTTGGGGCGCACCAGTCCTTTGCTTATAAAATAAGGATAGGTCATTCCAGATGTTCATCAACTATAGGGAATTGAATCACTGACCATCAAGAATCGCTATCTCCTGCCCCAAATTGACGATTTGTTTGATTAGTTACAAGGTGCTACGTGTTTCTCGAAGATTGATTTATGCCCAGGCGACCACCAGTTACGCATTCAGGAGGAAGATATACCGAAAACCGCCTTGCGCACTCGTTACGGCCACTATGAATTTGTTGTTATGCCCTTTGGTTTAACCAACGCACCCGCGGTTTTCATGGATCTGATGAATCGCGTGTGTAAACCCTTTCTCGACCGCTTCTCATCATGTTCATAGATAATATCCTGATCTATTCCAAGTCGAAAGCTGAACACGCGCAACATCTATGTTTGGTTCTAGAATTGCTCCAAGGGAACCAACTCTACGCCAAGTTCTCCAAGTGTGAATTTTGGCTGGAGGAGGTTCAATTCCTCGGTCACATTGTCAATAGTCAAGGTATTCACATCGACCCCACGAAGATCGAAGTTGTTAAGAGTTGGGTTACACCTAAGAACCCGTCTGAAGTTCGTTCTTTTCTCGGACTAGCGGGCTATTATCGCCGATTTATCGAAGGATTCTCTAAAATAGCTATTCCTCTTACATCTCTCACGCACAAAGACAAGCCTTTTGTTTGGGGAACTAAACAAGAGATTGCCTTTCAAACTCTCAAGCATATGCTCTGCAATGCTCCTGTACTCGCTTTACCCGACGGAAACGATGACTTCGTAGTCTATTGCGATGCCTCGAACCTTGGTCTTGGTTGTGTTCTCATGCAACGGGACAAGGTTATCGCCTACGCGTATCGTCATCTCAAGATCCACGAGAAGAACTATACAACCCACGATCTTGAGCTAGGTGCAGTTGTTTTCGCTTTAAAGATTTGGCGATACTACCTTTATGGTACCAAGTGTACGGTCTTCGCCGACCATAAGAGCCTGCAACACATCTTGAGTCAAAAGGAACTGAATATGTGTCAACGCCGATGGGTTGAACTTCTTAACGATTACGACTGTGAGATTCGTTACCATCCTGGCAAAGCAAATGTCGTAGCCGACGCTCTAAGCAGACGAAGCTATTTGCATAGCATTCGTAATACTCACGCCCAGCATAATATCGAAGCTCTTATCCGCGACGCCCAACATGCTTGTTTTACCGAAAGCACTTTGAAGAAGGAAAGGATTCTAAATGATGGCGCCCAACTAGAAAATAAATCGAATGGGATATTCCATTATCTGGACCGAATTTGGATCCCCAAGCGCACTAATCTACGACAAATTCTGCTAGACGAAGCCCACAAATCCCGATATTCTATTCATCCCGGTGCCGACAAAATGCACCAGGACCTTCGCTACAAGTACTGGTGGCCGGGCATGAAGAAAGATATCGCTCTCTATGTTTCGAAGTGCCTGACTTGCTCGAAAGTCAATGCCGAGCATCAAAGACCCTCTGGCTTGCTCGTGCAACCCGAGATCCCTATGTAGAAATGGGAGAGCATAGCCATGGACTTCATAACGAAACTTCCGCGCACGCCATGAGGTCATGACAACATCTGGGTTGTCGTTGACCGTTTGACTAAATCCGCTCATTTTCTGCCGATACGAGAAGACATTAAGGTAGAAAAATTAGCCCGAATCTACACCGATGAGAACATTTGTCGACATGGAACGCCTCGCGACATCATCTCTGACCGCGATGGTCGGTTTACCTCGCGCCTTTGGGAAACGTTTCAATCTGCTCTTGGTACTACTCTTAATCTAAGTACCGCTTTCCATCGCCAAACCAACGGTCAGACAGAAAGAACGATTCGCACCCTTGAAGACATGCTTTGCTCGTGTATCATAGATTTCGGTGGTAATTGGGACGCACACTTTCCTTTAGTCGAATTCTCATACAATAACAGTTATCATTCTAGCATCCAAATGGCACCATTTGAGGCATTATACGGAAAAAAATGTCGATCGCCTATTGTATGGAACGAGATCGGAGACGTGCATATAACCGGTCCTGAGCTATTGCATGAAATGACTGACAAGATCCTCCAAATTCGAGACAATCTGCTGAAAGCTCGGAGTCGTCAGAAAAGTTACGCCGATAGACGCCGCAAGCCCCTTGAATTTGACGTTGGTGATCATGTACGCCTAAAGGTATCACCTTGGAAGGGTGTGATCAGATTCAGCAAGAAAGGAAAGCTCGCACCTCGTTATGTGGGACCCTTTAAGATTCTGGAAAGGATCGGCAAAGTGGCCTACAGACTCGAACTACCGGAGGAGCTTAGCAACGTCCACCCGACTTTCCACTTTTCGAACCTCAGAAAGTGTCTGGCCGAGCAGGATTTACAAGTACCACTTGAGGATCTACAAGTGGATGAAACATTACACTTCGTGGAAAATCCTGTCGAGATCATGGACCAAGAAACCAAGAACCACAGGCGCTCACGCATTCCCATTGTGAAGGTCCGCTGGGAAGGCAAACGCGGCGCAGAGTTCACCTGGGAACTCGAAAGCGACATGAAGGCGAAGTATCCACAGCTCTTTGTTACGTCTGTGCCTTAATTTAGGGACGAAATTCACTTAGGAGGGGGAGGCTGTAACACCCCGTGTTTCAAAAGTCAAAGTAGAAGTCAAAGTCAAAGTCAAAGGAAGAAAGATTGCAAATTGCGATCTATCACTCCTTGTTTAAGTACTGATTTGTGCTTCTTGACTTGTAATCAAATTCTATTTATTTTTTGCTTTAGTTATATTATGTAGAGTATCTATTAACAATCGAGGTTTGATCGATGTTTATCGCTTTATCACTTTATCGCTAATCGCATCGCAATCGCATCCGCAACTCGAGTTATGTGTTCTGGATATTGTTATACTTGTGTGTCCTACTTATGTGTTACTTGTGCTTGTTTATTTTATATTTGTGGTGATTAGTCGAAGACGCAATCGCAACCCTATCACAACGCAATCTAATGCAACGCTAAACGCAAGTTTATTTATGATGATTGTATGTTAGATATAGTATTTGTGTGGTTATTGTTAATCTATCGCATCGCTTAATCAATACTCGCTTAAATGCATCGCAACGCTCAACACACAAAACGAAACGCCAAAACCTAACTCACTGAACCACTTCGATCGAATGGTCATCCGTTCAGATGACCATCCGATCGGATGGCCATCCGATCGATGTGCCGTCCGATCCGCACACCTATGCCACTTTCCTCTTTTGGCAACCTATAAATACTAATGTCACATCACCAACAGTGATGTGACAGCTTTCTCATTCGACCAGCACGCTCAAGCCCACTATTCCTTCGATTTCTCGCGATTCTTGTAAGTTTTTCCCCAAATCCTGTACTTCTATGATCTAAACGCACTTCTTCATCATTTTCACCTTTAAATCTTAACTTTTAACCATGAAATAAGCTGATTTGAGGTGCTTTAGGGTGATGTCATCATGGAGTTCTTATGAACTTCAAGTTTTGGCCTCATTCCACCAAGAACAACTTAGATCTAAAGGATTTCCACATGAATTAACACTATTTTCACCTAGATCTAAACATTTTCCAAGTTAAAAGGATTGAAAGATGGTTTATAACTTTCTTTCAACTCTTTTACACTCAATGCACTCAAAACCGATAGAATCGGAGCTCATTCAGTCCTTCTACTCTTCTCTGGTGATGCGTCGGTTTGAGATCTGATTTCTATCAATGAGACAACCGATTTCGGGTTGAAGATGAACAACCGTCACAAACAGTTAACTGAACGGATTGGGGTGATTCCTGTTCGATCTGATAACCTGGGTCTGATGGAGTTCTCGTTGTTTAACACGTTGTCACACCGTCTCGAGCAAACCGCAAAACTCTCAAACTTAACAAATTTTCCAAGTTTGCAAAACGATCAGATTGAGGGACAGATTGCCATCCGATCAGATTGCACTTGGTCTCCAACACATAAACTTTTTATGAAATTTTCAAAGATCATTAGCTTCTAACGGATTTCCATCCGATCGGTAGACCATCCGATCGAATGACAATCCCGCTGTGAACTTGTTCTATGAGGAATACCTCGCCAGACGGATCGCCATCCGATTGAACTGCCGTTCGATCGAACGACCTGAAAGGTAGAGATACTTCTCTGTTTTTAAAACGCTACAATGAAAACTTCAAAGCCATTATACATAAACACATCCAACCCAAACGAGTGTCCATCCGACCGAATGGCCACCCGAGCGGATGAGCATCCGAACGGATTGACATCCGATCGAATGACCATCCGTTCGGATTGCCATCCGATCGGATGACCCTTCATCACTTGTCTCACTTGCATCGTTTTACGCGCCGTTCTTCGTTTATGCTATCGTTAACTATTCGGGCTAATCTCTCAGCGCTCCCTTCAATCCAAGAGAGTGTTTATCTACTAAACACGATCTGTGAGTATGCTCGATCCCTTTTTGCTTTACGCACTTTTGGGTGTTACATACGTTACTTATTCAAATCACATCGATCACGCAACGCAAACACATTTATACGCTAACCGTTACCTCATGTTATACGTGTTACTCGATGAATGCTTGTATGTTATGTTTACACAGTGATTGTTGCCTGACACCTTAGCAATGAAAGTACTATAGTTTGGACTCAGCACCTATGATGGACAGGGGTTGTTAAGGGCTTTTCTTCACGTGTCACAGTGGCGATATGTGTTGCGCATTCTACAACTCGCAGTCACGTCTGTGCATATTTCATTGTCGATAACCTACTAGCTTCACTTTGCTACATGTTACATGCTGGTTATGCGTAAACGCTTTTCGAATCTATTATACTATTAAACTTGTATGCTCACCTTTACACTATGTGTATTGACCTCTATTTTAACGTATGTGACAAGTGCTTAAGATGCTAGGAATGTTGTGCTTTGGTGAATCAAGCTAGGGGTCTAGTTATGTCAGGCTTAATCTGAGTTGTTTGAACAGTGTTTGTTTTTGAGACAATTATTTGTAATAACTGTTTTATTTGGATATGTTATGGTATGGGACATGACGTTTAAATATCTGGTAATTAATAGTTGTTATGGATACTCATGGACAATCTGTTTCGCTCAGTGCCATGTCCTGATGTTTCCGCCATCGGTTGGGGTGTGACATATCTATTCGCGAACCAAAGAAGATCATGAGCATCATTTGAAGTTGATTTTGGAGTTGTTAAAGGAAGAGAAGCTATATGCCAAGTTCTCTAAATGTGAATTCTGGATTCGGGAAGTTCATTTTCTCGGACATGTCATAAGTGAGAAAGGTATACATGTGGATCCGTCTTAGATCGAAGCGATTAAGAATTGGGAAGCGCCAAAGACTCCGTCGGAGGCGCGACAATTCTTAGGGCTTTATGGGTACTACCGGAGATTCATTGAGAATTTCTCCAGAATAGCGCAGCCATTGACGCTATTAACACAGAAAGAGAGGAAGTTTGATTGGACGGAGAATGAAGAGGAAGCTTTTCAGACGTTGAAGAAAAAGCTCTACAGTGCATCTATTCTTTCCCTTCCTGAGGGAAGTAATGATTTCATTGTATACTGTGATGCTTCACGTTTGGGCCTTGGATGCGTTCTAATGCAAAGAGTCAAAGTGATAGCCTATGCCTCCAAACAATTTAAAGTGCACGAGAAGAACTACACAACACATGATTTGGAGCTTTGAGCTGTTGTGTTTGCTCTGAAGATCTGGAGACACTACTTGTATGGCACGAAATGTATGATATACATGGACCATAAGAGCCTCCAACACATCCTCGATCAGAAGGAGCTCAACATGCGACAACGAAGTTGGGTAGAGTTACTCAACGATTACGAGTGTGATATCCGTTATCACCCAGGAAAAGCAAGCGTTGTTGCAGATACGCTCATCAGAAAGGAACGGGAAAAGCCTCTACGTGTGCACGGTTTAGGTTTGATCATACAGCCGAGTTTGACCGATCGAATTCGTAATGCACAACATGAAGCTTTGAAGGATGAAGGTCTGAGAGGAGAAGGTTTGAAGGGTTTGGAATGTAAACTGATACTAAAAGCGGACGAAGTAATGTACTTCATGAACCGAGTCTGGGTTCCGCTTAGAGGTAACCTCCGTGAATTGGTTATGAACGAAGCTCATAAATCCAAGTATTCCATTCACCCAGGTTCTACCAAAATGTATCAGGATATTAAGGAGTTTTACTGGTGGCCGAAGATGAAGAGAGATATTGCGATCTATGTGAGTAAATGTCTGACATGCTCTAAGGTTAAGGCTGAGCATCAGAAGCTGTCTGGGCTTCTGCAGCAACCAGAGATTCCTAAGTGGAAATGGGAACATCTTACGATGGACTTTATCACCAAGTTACCCTGTACGTCGCGTGGACACAATATGATCTGGGTAATTGTGGTTCGATTGACAAAGTCTGCTCATTTCTTGGCGCTTAAGGAAACATACAGTACATAGAAGATATTGTAGTTATACCTTAACGATATTGTAGCCCGTCAAGGAGTACCAGTGTCAATCATTTCGGATAGAGACGGACGATTTGACTCCAGGTTTTGGCGATCTTTCCAAGAATCACTGGGTTCTCGTTTGGATATGAGTACTGCATATCATCCTCAAACGGATGGCCAGAACAAGAGGACCATTCAGACGTTGGAGGATATGTTGAGAGAGTGTGCGATTGATTTCGGTGGAAGTTGGGATACTCACTTGCCTTTGGCAGAGTTTTCTTACAACAATAGTTACCACGCTAGTATTAAGGCCGCTCCGTTCGAAGCCCTGTATGGAAGGAAGTGTCGATGAGCACTTTGTTGGGCTGAAGTCGGCAAGAAGCATTTGACCGGACCCGAGCTTATCCAAGAGACCACAGACAAAGTCGTCCAAATTAAGAACAGGTTGAAGGCTGCCGCGGATCGACAGAAGAGTTATGCAAATAACCGGAGGAAGCCGCTAGAGTTTTAGGTCGGTGATCGAGTCATGTTGAAGGTATCGCCATGGAAGGGCGTTGTGAGGTTTGGGAAAGGGGGAAAGCTGAGCCTGCGCTATATAGGTCCTTTCGAAATCGCATCTCGAGTTGGACCAGTCGCGTATAGGCTTAAGCTGTCGCAGGAACTGAGTGGAGTTCATGATGTATTTTATATTTCCAACCTGAAAAAGTGTCTGTCCATTGAGACACTAATTATACTCCCTGGAGAGGTTTGAGTAGACGATAAACTGAGATTTATCGTAGAACCAGTGGAGGTTCTGGATTGGAAAACCCTGAAACTCAGAAGGAGTAGGATTAAGTTGGTCAAGGTCCGCTGGGATTCTAAGCATGGACCTGAATTCACTTGGGAACGACAGGACCAAATGCAACAGAAATATCCTCATCTCTTCCCACCGAGTGCGAAAACAAAACCCGTGAAGTAGAATTTCGGGGACGAAATTCCCTAAACAGGGGGAGACTGTGACACCCGACTTTTCAGGCCTTACCGTACGATTGTAAAATGTGTAGTGAACTTATAAAAAGGCTGTATGTGACTGATTATGATATTTATGTATGATACTTAATGTGTTGGTAAATCCAAACATTTTTAAAAATTATGTTGGCAATGATAAAATAAACACTTATCGCGTAAAGATTAAAATACGAAATGAACATCGGTGACCACCCGATCAATGTTAAAATCCTAAAAATAGTCCGTTATGATTAGAATGGTAATTTTAATCATATCCATGAGCAATAATAAATTAAAACGCTAAGAAACTCTATTTTTCGAGTTTGAGCGCGTACTACGCGATACTGCGCGTATTAGATAAAATACTGTCAACACAGCCAGTCAAGGCAACTGGTAATTATTTCAGTAATAATTTTATGTGATTATTTTTATAGAATGATAAAAATAATTTAAAACGCACTCAAACGGGATTAAAACGCTAGATAAAATACCCGGTATTCAGTAAAATACCTGTTTTTAACTCAAATTTACATATATAAGTGTATGTATATAAAATGTATGTCAGAGGGGAGGTATGTGGCGGCACATAGGGCTGCCAAAATTCTCTTGATTCTTTCAATGAGACACTTGTAGCCATTAGGGAAAGCATGGTGATGATTATACTTGTACATGCTTCCATATTCTTGCATAAGTCCAAGAAACACATTAAAAATCATTCTCTCTCTCTCCTTGAACATTCTCGGCCGAACATCCCCTATCACACTACCATTTTCATTTTCAAACTCAAATCTTAAAGAATCATGTCCATTCCAAAGTGATTTCAAGCTTACATGAAGGATTAGAAGTAATTTCAAGGAGGTTTTAGCAAGAACAAGGCTTCACATCATCATAAATCTTAAAACCCACTAAGAATCTTGAAGGTATAACATATTTTCTTTTAAGTCTTGTTCTTGATTCATGGTGATGAAGATGATAGTGAAAGTTTCTCTTGTTCTTGAATCTAAACACTAACTTAAAACTAAAAACAAATGGGTTTTTGAATGAAATAAAAATGGGTGTATGCATATATGTATGTATGGCCGTGAGTGTGTGTGTGTATATGTGTATATGTTGTATTTTGATTTTTGTTGAAAGATTTCTTGATTTATTTGATTTCTTGAAAAGTAGGATGCATGAAGGAATTTTTATGTGTCATACAAGAATGTTCTAAAATGATTTAAGATTTGAAGGTGATATGTTGAAATGTAAACTTTTGGAAGTATATGTATGTATGTATTTCGTATATATGTATGTATATATGTATGCATGCATATAAAAGTTGTAATATAATCTTAAATGTGAAAGATATAAGCATGAATGTATATGAATGATTTGAATGATCATGATGATGTGTGTAAAGTTTGTAAGAACATGATGTTAGGGGCTGTTTGTTTGCATCTTAACAGCCTCTTAATACCACCATGTCTGACCAGGTCAGATTTCAGAGTGTTTGTTTCATACCTCTTAAAACTTACACAGCCTCTTATTATCCTCTGACCCAGTCATACATTACCATGAGTCTGACTGAGATCTAAATGGAATTTTGACAAGCTTGCCCTCATCCACACTGCCCCATCATCTCCACACCAACCGAATCAACATAACCGCCACCACTGTCGGTCGGCCTGAACCCGTCGCCGCCGGAGTCTTCACCGTCATCAACGTCAACGGCCACCGTCTCCGTCAAATCCGGTTCACCGGCGACCAGATCCATAAACATGGTGAGTTTGGGAGCTCCGATTCCGGCATGATGAGTTTGGGAGCTCCGATTCCGGCGTCATGAGTTTGGGAGCTCTGATTCCGGCATGATGAGTTTGGAAGTTTGGGTGCAGCGGTGGTGGGTGTTTTGGAGGTGCAACGGTGGTGGTGACGGTGCAACGGTGGTGGTGACAGTGTAGTGGTGGTGGTGACGGTGGAGCTGCAGTGGGACGGTGGTGTTGATGGTGAAGGGATGGAGATGGTTTGGAGGTGATGAATGACTGGAAATGATCTATATGGTCTAGAGAACATGTATATATATAATAATAATAAAATGGTTTTTTTAATTAAAAGGGGTAAAAATGTCATTTTACACGGTCATTCAGATGTGCAACCAAACAGCACTTTACTGGTTCAGCACTTACTGGTTCAGAGCCTCTTACCCATTCAGACCTCTTATTTATTCAGCACTTATTGATTTAGATGTTGCCAAACAGCCCCTTAGTGAGTTCTAGAGTATGATTAGATCATTAGTGATGTTGTATGAGTGCATTAGATGCACATATGTGAACTTACATGATGATGTAAAGGCATGAAATGATCATATGAGTATGATTTAATAAAAATCAGTTTTAATCAGATTATAAACACTAAAATAAAGTTATTTTAAAGTGTTTAGTGACATATAACTTTGTCATGATGTTTACTAGTCTTGCATGTTGTACTTGGTGCTTTAGGAGTTGTAAAATACGGGAAATCGCATGATTTATATGACTTACACAAAAACTGAACTAATCTGATTATAACCACTATTTTAATCAGTAAATAACATGTATTGTGTTAAAATATCAAGTCATTCCGAGTTGGGATGATTATAGTAACGTTTAACACAAAACTTTGCGTTAGAACGGTCAAAAATCGGCTTTTCAAATGATTTTTATAAAACTGATTTAGATCAGTAAGTAAACTGATATTTTTAGCTTAAAAACAAGTATTTTAACTAATTTTAAGTTTACTTGGTGTTTGGTTAGTCATACGTGACTTCCGACGCCCGAAAACGTTACCGAATCGCTAAAATACACATTTTTCAATGAACACTAGTATGGGTAAATTTTGGGTGAACCTTATGTGTTAAGATGTGTTATGTGATTTAAACATGTGAATATGAAAATATGTTAAGTTTTAACATGATATTGGAAATTTAGATTATGCATGTATATGGACTCATATATATATATATATATATATATATATATATATACTACTTTATAAAGCATATTAGAAGGACTTCTTAAAGTCATAAAAATTCCCTTAAAACACCCATAAAGCATGATGTACAAGTCTTTTAAGCATCATAAAACATCACTTTCCACTTATACCCTTACTTCACTCAAGCCTTTTAACTAGTATAAAACACTTCACACGGATCATAATCTCTACCGTTCATTTTGATACATGGATTATAATCTGGACCATTCATTTTGAAAACCTTGTCCATTGTGAAAACACAAATCGAAGATGGATCTGTACTCACTGCACCTTTCCTTTCCTTTTCGTTCTCTCTCTCTCTCTCTCTCAAAGATTAAGATTTTAGATCGATCTATTCACCATAAGCTATTTTAAATCAGAAGGATGAAGCTTCGATGTAGTTGCAATCAGGTAGATTTTTTCTATTTTCTACTTATAGTTTTCTCAAATCTACCATTCTACCGTTAATTTTGATGTTTTTGGTTGCTTTATTGTAGATGAAGATGGCAAGAAAAACTGTGCAGATATGAGTTTCTATGTTACATTCAAGAATTTTACAAGCCCAGATCTGAGACTTTTTCTTTCTTTAATAACTTTGCATCGTGCTACCATTAATTTTGAGAAAAAGATCCAGGTAGGTTTATTTTTTTTTCTGCTGAATGTTTTCTCATATCTAAGGTCATTTTTTGAAGTTTTCGATTGGTTTGTTGTAGATGAACATGCATTTTAAGCTCAGATATGAGTTTTACACTCACACAAGAGAAAACACGGATACAATATTAGGGTTTCAGGATCTCTCAGTTATCATCCGCCTCCATCTACTCTCTTTCCTTCTATGGCGATTCAAGAAGACCTCCCTAAGATCTGCGATTCCTCTTCAGATTAGAGTTTGTTTCTCTTCAGGTATGTGATTCCTCTTTAGATCTGTGTTTGTTTCTTCGTCAGATCTATGATTCCTCTTCAGATCTGCGCAATTAGCCAGCTTCGCTGCTACTTTTTGTTCAACTTCGCTTATAAAAAAAACGTATATATAGAGTAATACCGTTAATGTTTTTGTTGACTGATGTTCAGGCCTTTAGCTTTGTTTGCAGCAAGAACAACTTCAGCAATAAAATAGGTATATGTGTCTATTTAGATGAACTGAAAATAATGTTTTTGTACAAGTGTGAAGTAACTTTGAACTGTTTATCTTATAAATCATGCTTTTTTATTTCCAAGATTACACGGTAATATAATGCACCAGGTGGGTGTGGAAGATTTCACCAGATCGGTTTGGATTTTGCTCTCATTGGCAGCTGTAAATGGCGGTTGTCTGGTTAAGCTAGCGATTCTGACTACTTGACAAACTTTAAGGTATGAATATTCAAGATTTGATTCAAGTTGACTGATTTCATATGGTTTTATAAGGGTCTTTTGCTAAATCTTGCTGCAGGTTGAATTCAGTATATTATATTCTTAGCATTTAGTTTGAGTATTTAAGATTTGCTTCAAATCATTTGATTCTGTATGGGTTGTTAAATGTTTACGGTATGCAGTATAAGATTTTTGAGCTGATTAAGATTTTTGTAATTTATATAAGATTTTTACGGAAATTTACGGTCCTAAATTTAGTAATTTATATAAGATTTTTGAGCTGATTAAGAAAGAACATAATCCATGTGATAATTTGTTTGTCAACAGTAGTATGCAGTATGTAAGTCCCATTATATAATCTAAGTTGACTTCATTTATTGACTTAGGGTCAAGTGGTGGACCTGAGCTGGTGGAACTTGAGATTCTACACACTGAACTGCAAGGGTTTTGGACCATCATAGTTGTTTCCATTATTTATCAAATTGTAACCTTTCATTTGTTCATGCAGTTTTTGTTAATAACTGGTAGTAAGCCTCGGTTTGGGCAACAGGTTAAAAGGTTTTTGGGTTGATATGGACCATCTAAAAAAATCAGTTGGTTCGGGTCAAAATGGGTTATGACCAAAATGGACTTGAGTTGAACCAAGTGATTTTAGAAAAAAAAAATACTTTACAAAATGGGTTGAACAACTTTAGTTTTCTTATGGCGCCAGTAGTGCCCATGATGACCAATAGCCGCGGGTGATGCTGACCCATTTGAATCTGTTTTAAGTTAACAAGTTTTATAAGGGTGACCTGTTGTATTATTTGGGCTGAGCTATACAATTTAAGTTTACTTAAATACTCCATAAAGAAACTTCTTTTACCAAATACGCTCATTTTTTAAAGAATGGGTGATGAGTGCCACCCTTAGCTGATAGCGATGTTCGTCGACACAAAATCCGACAAAAAGTTTTAAAATTGTATCAAAATCTAACCCGACTAAACTCAGCTACATTTTTAAGTTGTGCAAGGTGGGTGACCGCACATGGCCCATATTCTAGAGGGGGGCTAAAAAACAATTCAGGTTTAGTTAACGTGTATATCGATTACATATAAAGAAAATTAAAAAGCTAGCAATAATGCAATTCACTCTTTTGTGGAAGTAAAGTTGTTGATTAATACTCCTTAATATATTGTTCTCCATGGCTATATGCAAGAGTTTTTTTATCTTAAAATTGACAGTCCTAAGTTTTTTTTTATCTTAAAATTGTATGTTTGATCGCAAAAGTCAAACGACATCCCTTTTAAACCAAAAGATTGCAACTTTGATTGTAGGTTCTTGGACAAAGCTGCCATTGTGACTCAAGAAGACTATGCAAACTCTCGATCAAAACCAAATCTATGGAGACTAAACACAGTCCACAGAGTTGAAGAACTCAAATCACTATTCAGAATGTGTCCAATTTGGGCTTCTGGTATCCTTCTATTCACAGCATATGTTCAACAAAACACTTTCTCACTTCAACAAGCCAATACCATGAACCGACACCTCACAAAATTGTTCCAAATCCCAGCAGGTTCCATGTTGGTCTTCGCCTTAGGCTCCATGCTGCCCACTATTCTCTTTTATGACCACGTGTTCGTTCCCATCATGAAAAGATTCACAGGGGAAGAAAGGGGAGTTTCTTTCCTTAATAGGATGGGCATAGGTTTTGCTATATCAATCGTAGCCTCATTAATAGCCGGTTTTATGGAAAGAAAGCGTAAAAATGTCACTTTTGCCCATGGTTTAACCGATAAGCCGCATGATACAATTCCCATAACGGTTTTCTGGTTGGTACCGCAGTATAGCCTTCATGGGGTGGCTGAAGCGTTTATGGCAGTCGGGCATCTTGAGTTTTTGTATGATCAAGCCCCTGAGAGCATGAGGAGCACTGCGGCTGCGTTTGGATGGCGATTGCAGCTGGAAATTACATAAGTACCCTTTTGGTGACTATGGTGCACAAGTTCAGCCAAGGGGCAGATAGATCAAACTGGTTACCTGTCACACCCCGATTTCCACTTGTCACCGGTGGGCCCGGTGGGGAGTATCGTGACGTCATGGTTGGCAACGTAATAGTCAAACAACACAATATCAATATGCACAGCGGAAGCAATTTAAAATGTGATACAACCGAATTTATTATTGTAATATCATATGTCACAATATTCGGAAGTTTATCCACAGAAGGATCGAACATAAAACGGAAACAGTAGTTCAACAGACTTTTAGGCATCTTAAGCTTGCGAGACTTCTATTGATGCTAAGGAGACATATCCAGCCAATTTCGTATAGTACCTGCATTTAGCCTTTTTGGAAAATACGTCAGTTTACACTGGTAAATACATTCAACTGACTCATTTTGGAAAAAGAGTTTGAAAAGTGATTCGAGTGCAAACGGCACAAAATATCTTGACACATTGATTAAAATGCACAGAGGCAAAATTAATCTTTTTAACTTGGGAGAATTATTTAATATTATAATCTTGTGAACGAATTACATGTTACTTATGCGTTCAGTAGCCCGAATCAAATCCGAGTTAAAGATCAATAGACACACCACTTTAAGTGAGTTATACACGGACGGTGTACGCCTACACCCCGTGCTCAGGTCGTGGCCAATCTCGTAAGATGATGCCAAGGATATCCGGGACATGGTCATTAACCCCCCAAAGGCTGTAAAGTAAACAAATCTGTTTAAAACGAGCCGATCAAATTATTCAACTACCCACTAAGCGTGGAGATTTGATGCCCGATCAAGCGGTACGCTATGTACCGTAACCCAAGCCCGTATAGGGAAAATAAGTTAAAAGTATTTACCTGAGCTAAATATAAATTCAATCCCAGCCGTATATCAAATCAGCAAGTACAGATAGCTTTTACTGGGCTCCTAATCTGGAACGAAGGTTTTTAATAACCTATTAGAATCCTAACGGGTCTTTAATTAAGCTTAAGCTTAGACCGGCTAGTTTCAAAGATACGGTTCGTACGCACGATTAAGCGAAGACCGGATAGAATGTGATTTAGACCCGACAAGTTTGAAGACTTGTTTAATATGGGTTTATTATTCACATTCTGTATTTTGAGATAAAACCGATAAGGTTTGACCCGTTTCGGCTAATTTATGTAAACTTGTTACATAAACCGAACCGAACGCGAAATAAGCGTAACGGGTATCCGTAAGAGCCATATACAGGTTTCCTAAGTTAATATGCTTCAAATATGTTGTGACATCAGTAGGATGTCTTTCGTTATGCCCCGAACTAATTTTAAACACAAACTATGCCCCGTAGGGGTAGTTTGGTCATTCTAAAGTTTGTAAAAGCGTTTAGATGTTTAACTGAGTTACAGGTCTGATGTAAACAGAAAACATACTCAATTTGATGAGTTATAACAGTAGACTAAAGCATATATGTGAAATTTATCATCTTTAACCAAACTATGCCCTGTAGGGGTATTTTGGTAATTTCACATAAGCCGAAAAGCTTAAAAACGAAGTCTGAGTTAATCAACCTTTTCTTACTGTTAAAATATCATAATTTGCCTCATATATCAGTAGGTATCAACCCGGGTATGTCCAATATGATTTTAAGACATACTATGCGTTAAAAACGCTAATTATGGCGATTAAAGGCCATTTCCGGGTTCGATACTTAAATCTGATATTTTTATATTTCCAGAAGGATTAAAATAATTTATTTATCATATGTGATCTGTAGCAAAAGGTTTGGAGTCGTTTAGATAATTAAAACTCATTTTTTGGCCCGTAAGGGCAAAACCGACAATTACCGGTTTAAGCCTACGACTACTAGTTATGCTCAGCCTAAAATTTATTAAAAATCTTTAAAAATCCCAAAATAATATATTAAATCAGTGGGTATTAAGTTTGATACCAAAAAGTAGGCTTAACTAGGCTATACGCTAATTACGCCATTTTATTAACATAAAGCTTAAATTTTGCGATATTGAGCATAACTCTTAATCTACAAGTCAAACTGATGTCAAACTTTGCATACAAGTTTATATATCAGTATTTAAGGTTTCTACACTTTTACATTTTCATAAATCACTTTTTAAGGTAATAAGGGCATAACGGTCAACATATGAACAATTAACATAAATATGCATATTAATTGGATAACTAGTGAACCCAGGTGTATAATCACAGAGGGTTGTTCTAACATGTAACCTAATCCAATTTAAGCTCTGAGGCATTTCTAAAACATACCTAAACGGGTCAGAACTGAAAGTCAAAGTGAAAGTCAAACTATGTGACTTTCGGTTCCGAACCGGGTCAAAACAGGAAATAGTCGGGTTGAACATGTTCGGACATGTTTATAACAATGATCAAACAGGTTATATATGTTCTAGATAGCTAATTATGCATAAATGACATTTTAAGCATCATGTTGACTTTTTACTTAAAAGTTTGACCCGACTTTTGACCTGGTTAGAGTGGTGATCAGGGGAAACCCTTTTGAGGTTTTATTACCCACATAAATACCAACTCATAACTACTTTTAATTCGAGATATAACTGAGCCATTATAGACTAATCTCGAAGTCAAACCGTAATTACGACGGTTTGACTTTTAGCTAATTAACCAAGCTAAACTCAACTAAATAAGAACTAGCAGACTTACAAGAGTCCTATGCACGAGATATGATCAGTTGGACCTGCTTGAGAGCTCCAGGAATGATCAAATTATGCAGAATGAAGTGTGTCCAAAGTTGTTGCATTTCATGGCCTTTTATAGTGATCAAGAACACCATAAATCTTTGACACATAGGTCTAGGACTTACCACAATTGATTAACACATGTCTCTAAGTGTTTAGGGGGTGCCTAGGGGCCAAGAGATATGAGGAAAAATCGATTTGAAGGGCCAGATTCGCGTATAACAGCAAACAGCAACGATCAGACGCTGGGCAGACCCCTTACGGACCGTAAGGGGATCGGCTTACGGTCCGTAAGCCTTGGACCAGGGGCAAAAATCCTTCTTGTTATTGCACAGTTGGCTCTTGGCTTTTCGAAAGGGCAACTAACTTATATCTTGCACTTTGAACCCTCCATATTGACACATAAGGGCCTCAAGACTTGTACCCCTCTTGATAAGTCCCTGGCCACTCGGTTAATGCCCGAAAAGTCACAGTTTTCAACGTTGACGCTTTAACCCCTCGCACACGAATTTGATCATAACTTTCTCATACGATAACGAAACTTTATGAAATTTGAATCGTGCATTCTAGTGAGCATAATTAACATTTACAAAGCTTCGGGTTTGTCAAAAGGTCACTCAGAGGTATATCTTTAACATGTTGACACATTTAACCCCTGTAGTTTGTAATCTCTCACTTTTAGCTTCGTATGGTCCATGATTTATTCGTTTGATGTTATGAACATTATGTAGGGTTATTATGAAGTATATTTATTCACTGTTGACACTTAGAATCCGTATAATCTCATACTTTCCATGTTTATCAACTTTAGTCCTTTTATAACATTCTTTCACACGTTCAAACTTTATGACACGTGTCAACACATTATAGGACGTGAATTTTCGAGGTGTTACATCCTCACCCCCTTAAAATAAATGTCGACCCGAGATTTACTGAAATAAATAAGGGTACTTTTCTTTCATCGTGGATTCAACTTCCCACGTGTATTCGGGACCTCTACGGACATCCCATTTGACCTTTACAAAAGGTATATGCTTCCTTCGAAGCTTCTTAACCCGTCGATCCTCAATCGACAAGGGTTTTTCCACAAACTTCAAGCTCTCATCTATATGCACATCTGTATGCGGTATAACCAGTGATTCATTAGCGAAGCACTTCTTCAGATTGCAGATGTGGAACACATTGTGAATTCCACTGAGCTCTTCTGGTAAGTTTAACTTATAGGCAACTGACCCGACTCGTTCAATAACCTCGAAAGTTCCTATGTATCTGGAACTTAGCTTGCCTTTCTTACCAAACCGCCTCACCCCCTTCCAGGGTGACACCTTAAGTAGGACTTTGTCAACTACTTCGAAGTGAAAATCCTTACACTTAGGATCAGCGTAACTCTTCTGCCTATCCCGGGCAGCTTTGAGTCGGTCACGAATCTGGACTATCTTGTCCGTCGTTCGAACACGATCTCTGGTCCTGATAACTGGACATCTCCAACTTCCGCCCAACAAACTGACGTTCTACACTTTCTACCGTATAATGCCTGAAAAGGCGCAGCCTTAATGCTGGTATGGTAGCTATTGTTGTAGGAGAATTTGATTAATGGTAGGTTCTTATCCCAACTACCACCTAAATCAATCGCACATGCACGTAGCATGTCTTCCAACGTTTGAATAGTACGCTCACTCTGACCGTCTGTCTGAGGATGGTAAGCCGTACTAAAGTTCAAACGTGTGCCCAAAAATTGTTGGAAACTCTTCCAAAAGTGTGATGTGTACCTAGTATCCCTATCAGAGATAATAGCCACAGGTATGCCATGTAAGGCTACAATCTTATCAACGTATAACTGGGCTAACATATCGGAGCTATAAGTCTCCTTGATGGGTAAGAAATGAGCTGACTTAGTCAGTCTGTCAACTATAACCCATTTTGTATCATTTCCTTTCCTTGTCTTGGGTAACTTGGTAATAAAATCCATAGTTACCATTTCCCACTTCCACATAGGAAGTTCAGGCTGTCGTAGCAAGCCTGACGGCTTTTGATGCTCGGCTTTGACCTGCGCACATGTCAAGCATTTAGCTACATGGGTGGCTACAGACTTGTTCAAGCCTATCCACCAATAATTTGCCCTTAGATCCTGGGTAGCTGATGGCAATTTCTTAATCGTCGCCTAATTAGGGTTGCGGCATTTAATACGTAAGTAATATGAACCGTCTTTCTTATTTATCAATATAAAACCCTCAGAAGATTGAGTCAGGCTATATGTGCCTATATCTTAAAACTTACTAAATCAGGGTTTCGATTTTTCCATATTCGATATGGAGTTTTCATAATACTCCAGCCCACAGCGGAATGTTAAGCTTAGTTCTACCTGTCTTCCAGGAGGTAAGCAGGGAAAACGTATGAGAAGATAATTAAGATACAAGGAGGCTATAGAGATTTTCCATATCTCAGGCTCCAGTTCATCCATCATTGCTCGTGTTACATGAGTGACATCTTTATGTTATAAGTCCACGAATTTCTTAATCGGGAACATTTACTTGAAAAAAAAAATTCCATTTTTGGATATCTTCTTTGAATACTACTAGTGGACTTTAGTACAATATGATCATTGGGATATCTCAGGGGTTCCATGTATTAAACCTCCATGCTGATCAGACATGGAAATAATCTATGGGGCACACTAGGATACGCCAATCCTCATATGACACTTTTATCAAACATAGTTTGGCATTCGCAGGCGATAGAAAACAATGAGAAAAATAATTAAAATAACATATGTTGTCGTACTCTATACAAAGAAAGAGTGCTCTTAGATTTTCTGAAGGATTCCTTGCCGATTTATAAGAATCGGTTACTATGGTTTCCTTGGTAGTTATACCTTGTGGATGATAAAAAATTTTTTTTGCTAAGTTTATGGTTCATGAAGATTTATTATTGCCTGTTAAAAAAAAACAGGACACTTAGCAGAAATTATCATTGATAAATGATAAGGAAGTTTATTGTACGAGTGCTTATATTAAATCAATAATGGAAGTTTCACAAACTAGGCACCTAGCTCAGTTGGCTAGGCGCGCGAAAGGGTGCGGCCTAGACCCAGGTTCGATTCCGGGGACGGCCAATTCCACCATTTTTTTTGTTTAATATTTATTAATCGTACGGATACGTGTAATTACGAGGGTTGTCTCATAAGGAGTCTTGATAATTAACTGCTCCTTATTACCCACAATATGGGCTTGATTTTTAAGGCAACCAATCGATTTTTATCACTTTATTGAGTCCTTATGTTTAACGGAACTAGGACATCGGAAAAATGATTCCTAATGGACATAAAACATCCATCTAATAATGTTGAAGCAGTCTCAGAGGTATACAGGCTTCTTACTGAACTTTCGTTGCTTTTTATTAAGCCTGTACTTGCTCTCTTTCTCAGATTTCTGGGAGTTATTCTCCTTCTTTTGGTTCATCCTTCATATACGAAGTGTGAACGAAATCTCCTCATGAGCAATTTAAACATGGTTTTAAATGAGATTTAGAGCGAGAAGAATTCAGCTCCTTGGATTGTCTCATGACCTTTCTATGGTCCTTCCATCTGCTGCGTCAACCACAGCCTGAAGATTAACTCCATTAATATTGAGGTTTACGTTTGTAGTTTTATTAACTTTCGTCGCCTTATTAGCATTGCGACTTTCGTCTACCTCATCCGAGTTTTCCATACTCGAAACTTGGTACCAATCACCAAGATTTAACCATTATTAATCATCATCCTGATGACCTGACTTAGGTTAGCCACGGCATTCATAAACCGTATGGGCTATTCTGTTCCGAACATTAATAGTGAATGTTATTTGAACGTATTTCCATTATATTTAGCCTAGGTCACAACGGGACCATTAATGGCATGCAAAGTTTGGAGCGAGTCCAATACCTGCTTAACAGGGGACCATAATGTCACAACTGTCTTTGTCACTAGGACGATTCTAAATAGCTCAAAGGCTTTTATTATATATATATATTTACATATATGGCATAGAAGCCTGTCTCGAGGGACGTAGAAAAATATGGCATAAAGCACAGTCATGAAGGACATAAGTAATCATATGGCGCGAAGGCCTTGTCGTGATGACATTTAGATATGGCACAAACGGCCTTGTTATAAGGACATTCATCAAATTTGGTACAAAGGCATGTCACCAGAAATGTTAACATTTAATATGTTAACTTGTCACGAATGACCAATTATAGCACATAGGCTTGTCCTGAATGACTTTAAAACATAACTCGATGGTCTATTTTTCAAGGACCTTAATTTCTAAGCCGCAATCTTATTAGATTAGGGCTTCAAGGTTTGAACGTGGTTCTTCACCTTTGGACAGGGAGTCATAGACTACAACTGTCATCGTCTTGAAAGACGATTCTTTTGGCAGAAAAATAAGACAATCAACATCACTAATGGATGTTTATATATAACCATCGTATATAATGATATTAGTCATGATCACATCGATCATATTGACTATTAGGTTTGGGTATAATCACACCATTTTGAACAGGGGATCATAAAGATCACTACTATCTTTGTCTAACCGGCACTAGAATAAAGTTTAGCCCGTAGGCATTTCATCACGATGGGTGTTAATATTATGATCATTATACTGAGGATACTAGTCAGGATCGCACTGATAGTATAGACTATGGGAATTGAGTATAGCTCACCCCCTTGGCAAAGAATCACAAAAGATTACAATTGCCTTGTCTCAGTTGGACGATATAATATAGCCCTTAGGCAAAACATCATTACGGATGTTAAAATTTTTAATCATCGTATTGATGATTTTTGTCATGATCGTATTGATCATATGAACTATTAGGCTTGAGCATAGTTCACCACCTTGGATAGGGAATCGTAAAGATCACCATGTCTTTGTCACACATGGACAATATAATTTGGCCCATAGGCGAAAACATCACTCATGGATGTTTATAATTGGTTCATCCTATTAGAGGCTATAAGTCATGATTGCATTAATCATATTGACTATTTGGCTTGAGCATAGCTCACCACCTTAGACAAGGAATCATAAAGATAACAATGTCATTGTCTCAAATGGACAATATATTATAGTCCGTAGGCAAAACATCACTAAAGGATGTTAAATAATATTATCATCATATTAAATGATATTAGTCATGATCGCATTGATCATATAGACTATTATGTTTGGACATAGTCCAATATTTTAGACAGGAGGTCATAGACCATCACTGTCGTTGTCTTATCGGACAACAAGTTTAGCCCGTAGGCACATCATCACTAACGGATGTTCATAATATGATCATCTTATAGGATGATATAAGCCATGATTCCTAAATTACTAGGTTAGATAAGGGGATTGGAAGAACCCAATATAAGGATGACTGTTGTGATTTTCTCGAATCACATTTGTCAAGAATGCTAACACGTTCTTAGGTGTTAACAAGTATTTGAATCCCTTGAGTAGGTTTCACCATCCTGGCCGCGTAGGCTAGGTTTCACCTTTAAGATTCCCTTTTTACAGATGCATACTGACAGGGAAGGAAGGATATTTATTTTATTCAGGATTTTTATCATAAATCCTAATTTATAAGTTAATAATAGCACAAATGGCCTAGTCGCGTAGACAAGTTTAATTTATAAGCCATGATTTCGGAGAATCGAGGCATTAAGGTTTGAATCAAAGTTCATTACCTTTTTCTTGACAGGGAGTTGTAGGCTACCACTGTCTTTTAGTCTCAGAGGACATTAACTATGGCCCGTAGGCACTTCCCTTATAAGGGATGTTTATTACGGAATTGCCCCTTAGGGAAATTCATTAACCATGGTAAACAGAGACCATATTTGGTTAATTTATTAATCATATATAAATTTAGGATTTCTATTATAATTTACCCTAATTATAAAACATTAACAGTTTTATCAGTGGCACCCAATGGCCTGGTCACATGGACATTTATAAATTATAAGCTTACGATTTCAGAGAATCAAAGCATGACAGTATCTTGGCACAATAGGCCTAGTCACAAGGACATTTATAAATTTTTAAGCTATGATTTCAGAGAATCAAAGCATGAAAGCATATTGGCACTATAGGCCTAGTCACAAGGACATTTATAAATTTTTAAGCTATGATTTCAGAGAATCAAAGCATGAAAGCATATTGGCACTATAGGCCTAGTCACAAGGACAATTTTAAATTATATGCTAGGATTTCAGAGAATCAGAGCATTTGAGGTTTGAAGCTAGTTTATTACCTTTATCTGACAGGGAGTCATCGCTACCACTGTCTTTTGGCTCATATGGAAATGAGCAGGGCTCGTAGGCATTATGTTACCACGTATGGTTTAAAATATGATCATCTTAATTGATGATGTATACCCAGGATTCAGAGATCATTAAACTGGGTTAGGAATCTTTTGAAGAATCCTTTATAAAAATGACGTGTGTGATTTTTAAATGAATCACATCTGTCGGGAGTGTTAACATGTTTTCAGATGTTAACTGGAATACGAATCTTTTAAACAGGTCTTACCATCTTGGCCCGGTCTTATAATTGATTCTTAATTTATAATTAACGCAGAACAATTTTAAATTGAGGTGTTCATATGGATCTAAATCTAATTATGGAACTACCATCTTGGCCCGGTCTTAAAATGACACGTGGCTAGGTCTTGTCCTTTTTAGACTTTGCCATTTTATTATAATGGTAGATCTTATAAAAGAAATATTATTTTACATTTATTTAATATTTCTTGTTTAGAATGAAAGTTTAAACTTAATCATTCCACTATATAAAAATAAAAGTATAAAGTTGCCCTAAGCGGGACTTGAAAGAAATAATGTTGTCCTCGTAGGGACTAAAAGATACTTGTGTCCTTATAAGGACTATTAAGGAAACGATCTTCAGTAAGAGGAGTTTCTTCTTCATTCAATTCCTGAATGCTTTCTCCTTGGTTGCACGTCTCATCTTGGTCGCTGTACGAAGCTCAGCATTTCAAGGCTCCGGGTGTGGAGAATCACTAATTCAGCTTCCTCGCTTTGGCGACGTATCCAATAATAATAAAAATTGGAAGCAAAAATTTCCATATTAGGATTAAGATTATTCCTATGTTAAGTCTAGACTCAGAGGTTTAGATATGTGCAATTGTGTAACTGAGATTAAACACAAAAGGTTAGTGTTTAATTCACTCAGTGTTGGCTCTGATACCAACCTGTCACACCCCGATTTCCACGTGTCACCGGTGGGCCCGGTGGGGAGTATCGTGACGTCATGGTTGGCAACGTAATAGTCAAACAACACAATATCAATATGCACAGCGGAAGCAATTTAAAATGTGATACAACCGAATTTATTATTGTAATATCATATGTCACAATATTCGGAAGTTTATCCACAGAAGGATCGAACATAAAACGGAAACAGTAGTTCAACAGACTTTTAGGCATCTTAAGCTTGCGAGACTTCTATTGATGCTAAGGAGACATATCCAGCCAATTTCGTATAGTACCTGCATTTAGCCTTTTTGGAAAATACGTCAGTTTACACTGGTAAATACATTCAACTGACTCATTTTGGAAAAAGAGTTTGAAAAGTGATTCGAGTGCAAACGGCACAAAATATCTTGACACATTGATTAAAATGCACAGAGGCAAAATTAATCTTTTTAACTTGGGAGAATTATTTAATATTATAATCTTGTGAACGAATTACATGTTACTTATGCGTTCAGTAGCCCGAATCAAATCCGGGTTAAAGATCAATAGACACACCACTTTAAGTGAGTTATACACGGACGGTGTACGCCTACACCCCGTGCTCAGGTCGTGGCCAATCTCGTAAGATGATGCCAAGGATATCCGGGACATGGTCATTAACCCCCCAAAGGCTGTAAAGTAAACAAATCTGTTTAAAACGAGCCGATCAAATTATTCAACTACCCACTAAGCGTGGAGATTTGATGCCCGATCAAGCGGTACGCTATGTACCGTAACCCAAGCCCGTATAGGGAAAATAAGTTAAAAGTATTTACCTGAGCTAAATATAAATTCAATCCCAGCCGTATATCAAATCAGCAAGTACAGATAGCTTTTACTGGGCTCCTAATCTGGAACGAAGGTTTTTAATAACCTATTAGAATCCTAACGGGTCTTTAATTAAGCTTAAGCTTAGACCGGCTAGTTTCAAAGATACGGTTCGTACGCACGATTAAGCGAAGACCGGATAGAATGTGATTTAGACCCGACAAGTTTGAAGACTTGTTTAATATGGGTTTATTATTCACATTCTGGATTTTGAGATAAAACCGATAAGGTTTGACCCGTTTAGGCTAATTTATGTAAACTTGTTACATAAACCGAACCGAACGCGAAATAAGCGTAACGGGTATCCGTAAGAGCCATATACAGGTTTCCTAAGTTAATATGCTTCAAATATGTTGTGACATCAGTAGGATGTCTTTCGTTATGCCCCGAACTAATTTAAACACAAACTATGCCCCGTAGGGGTAGTTTGGTCATTTTAAAGTTTGTAAAAGCGTTTAGATGTTTAACTGAGTTACAGGTCTGATGTAAACAGCAAACATACTCAATTTGATGAGTTATAACAGTAGACTAAAGCATATATGTGAAATTTATCATCTTTAACCAAACTATGCCCCGTAGGGGTATTTTGGTAATTTCACATAAGCCGAAAAGCTCAAAAACGAAGTCTGAGTTAATCAACCTTTGCTAACTGTTAAAATATCATAATTTGCCTCATATATCAGTAGGTATCAACCCGGGTATGTCCAATATGATTTTAAGACATACTATGCGTTAAAAACGCTAATTATGGCGATTAAAGGCCATTTCCGGGTTCGATACTTAAATCTGATATTTTTATATTTCCAGAAGGCTTCAAATAATTTATTTATCATATCCAATTTAAGCTCTGAGGCATTTCTAAAACATACCTAAACGGGTCAGAACTGAAAGTCAAAGTGAAAGTCAAACTATGTGACTTTCGGTTCCGAACCGGGTCAAAACAGGAAATAGTCGGGTTGAACATGTTCGGACATGTTCTTACACTTATTACTAAGTTATAACAATGATCAAACAGGTTATATATGTTCTAGATAGCTAATTATGCATAAATGACATTTTAAGCATCATGTTGACTTTTTACTTAAAAGTTTGACCCGACTTTTGACCTGGTTAGAGTGGTGATCAGGGGAAACCCTTTTGAGGTTTTATTACCCACATAAATACCAACTCATAACTACTTTTAATTCGAGATATAACTGAGCCATTATAGACTAATCTCGAAGTCAAACCGTAATTACGACGGTTTGACTTTTAGCTAATTAACCAAGCTAAACTCAACTAATTAAGAACTAGCAGACTTACAAGAGTCCTATGCACGAGATATGATCAGTTGGACCTGCTTGAGAGCTCCAGGAATGATCAAATTATGCAGAATGAAGTGTGTCCAAAGTTGTTGCATTTCATGGCCTTTTATAGTGATCAAGAACACCATAAATCTTTGACACGTAGGTCTAGGACTTACCACAATTGATTAACACATGTCTCTAAGTGTTTAGGGGGTGCCTAGGGGTCAAGAGATATGAGGAAAAATCGATTTGAAGGGCCAGATTCGCGTATAACAGCAAACAGCAACGATCAGACACTGGGCAGACCCCTTACGGACCGTAAGGGGATCGGCTTACAGTCCGTAAGCCTTGGACCAGGGGCAAAAATCCTTCTTGTTATTGCACAGTTGGCTCTTGGCTTTTCGAAAGGGCAACTAACTTATATCTTGCACTTTGAACCCTCCATATTGACACATAAGGGCCTCAAGACTTGTACCCCTCTTGATAAGTCCCTGGCCACTCGGTTAATGCCCGAAAAGTCACAGTTTTCAACGTTGACGCTTTAACCCCTCGCACACGAATTTGATCATAACTTTCTCATACGATAACGAAACTTTATGAAATTTGAATCGTGCATTCTAGTGAGCATAATTAACATTTAAAAAGCTTCGGGTTTGTCAAAAGGTCACTCAGAGGTATATCTTTAACATGTTGACACATTTAACCCCTGTAGTTTGTAATCTCTCACTTTTAGCTTCGTATGATCCATGATTTATTCGTTTGATGTTTTGAACATTATGTAGGGTTATTATGAAGTATATTTATTCACTGTTGACACTTAGAATCCGTATAATCTCATACTTTCCATGTTTGTCAACTTTAGTCCTTTTATAACATTCTTTCACACGTTCAAACTTTATGACACGTGTCAACACATTATAGGACGTGAATTTTCGAGGTGTTACATTACCTGATGATAATTTGAATAAAGGAAGGTTGGGGTATTTTTATTGGATAATCACATTGTTGCAAGCTCGTAATCTGGTTTACTACTTGCTTTATGCAAAGTTTTACACTTTTAAACCCCTTGAGGTTGTTCATAAAAATGGTCAACAAGATCATGAGCTTAAGTTAGTAACTCATGTTTAATTCACAGGCAACTTTCCTTAGATGGTTAATGCAACCATAAGGCATGTTTAGTGGGCAAAGTCAATAGGGGGTATATGTGTGTAACTTATTCATAATAGTTTAAAGATTATGACTTCTAATCTTGCTTTTGATTAATGATTATAGTATAATGCATCAAATTATACATGTTAATATAACCACGCATATTTCTTTCGACCACGTCCAGGTTCACAACCGAGTCAAATATAGACCAGAACTAAACCTGTTAAAATCGATTTACTTTACCTTTCCATAACCGAGCAAAAATTGACTCAGGTTAGGGAACACGGACATGTTTAAACCATGTAGTTGGCTGAGAGCCTGCGTAAATCAAACAATAAGCATCGTCATAATCCAAAGCTTTCATCACTACTATTTATTGCTTACATCAAACGGTTGTTTCACTGTGTTTTTGTTAAATTTATGAACCCGTTACTAGAAAACTCATGGTAATCAACGAGATATGATTAAACACAACTTTCACTGGACAGGTGGCCTTCAAGCGAGTTAAAAATAGAAAACTAATGAAAGCTAGATTTGAACATGAGACCTCTGGTGAAGGTTTTCTTTGTTTGTTTCATGTATCGGTGAAACTCAAGGATATCATGTTATGATATAACAAAATGAACATAACTTAAACGCGTGATTTAAGTCAATGCATTTAGCCGTTACAGTTTAACTATTCCCAATAAATATATACGCAAGGCGCTAACAGTTCATGGATCGGTTTATTAAGTCAATGCATTTATACGTATATAATTGAAAAATTGAATAGGAAATCATTCGGCACACCCGTTGTCATGGATCGGTTTATTAAGTCAATGCATTTATACGTATATAATTGAAAAATTGAATAGGAAATCATTCGGGACACCCGCTGTTGTAAATTGTCGCCGCCACCGCATCGCATGTGTAGTTTTGAACACCACAAGTTTGGGTTTACGGGTCCCGTAAACGCAAACTTTGGGTGCTCAAAACTACACACCCGACATTTTTTTTTTTGAATTTTTTTTTTACAAATGTGTTTATAATACATGCATCTACGTTTATGAAAACAAAATTTGGTCCACCTCGCCCCATACGGTGTAGTTCTCACGGTTCTTACAACTGGAGGTGGTTCTCATTTTAGCGGTCCCCATATATATATATATATATATATATATATATATATATATATATATATATTAACGTGCCAACATAATAAAAAACGATAACTTTTCGAGAAAATCTCAAAGTTATGTGACAATTCTAAAAAATGGAGAAACTTAGGATTATTGTGATATATATTGATTTAAAAATCGTTCCTACATATAATTGGACGTGTAGAAATCAATCTGTGGGATTGCGCTATTTAAAAATACGCAGCCAAAGGTGAGTGTCACTAAACCCCTCTTTTACTGCTTTGTATCTGTGGGATTGCGCTATTTAAAAATACGCAGCCAAAGGTGAGTGTCACTAAACCCCTCGGACTACCGGAACTTAAATTAAATCGGGTCTGCCGAACCAGGACCCGAAACAGTGGGGACTGGGTTTGTCCACAAAAAGATTGAGATGTAACGTTTATAAAATGTGAACTTTAGAGTTTATTGTGTTGAAAACCTTAAAAAAAACACGATTAGTCCATTTATGTGATTAATTGATGTAATTGCTCAAAGAATTGTGACATGTTTTCTTAAACTAGTATATGTTAATAAACATTTACTGGGTTAAATAATGGTGGATAAAACACTTAACTCTTGGTTAATATTAAGGGTTAAAATTTGATTTGGGGTTAAATATATATGTATATATATAAAGGCTTAGATGAGGGACCTTTCTTGTAAATATGAGACTAAACAAAAGATTAAAAAAAAGACCATGAATCCCATTTTGGGTGGTCATGTGAATTCAGCCCAAGAGGGCACTCCTAAGTTGATTCAACACTAAAAACCCTAAATTGGTGATTAAATTCATCAAATTGAAGGTAGCAATGATGAAATGTGTGACCAGGAAGGTTCATCTTCATGGTTTAAGCATTTGGTAAGAACCCTAACACCAATCTCTTCTAAATTCCATAATCCACAAGTGGGTTTTGACTAAATTAAGTTAAATTCATGGAATGGAATGATTATATGTGCTACCTTGAACATGCTAATAGTGTTGTGATAGTTTCATACTTGAAATGGGTTAATGTCAATAGATGATGATTTTGGTTTTTATTAGTAGCTTGATGTGTCACACCCCTTTCTGCGGCGGAAGCACGAGGTGTGATCATGAAAGGTTCTCATTGCATACGAAAGGTAAACATGCTACATGCTCGTAAAAATAACTTCAAATACCATAATTTGAAAACATAAGTTTAGCGTTTACATCGCTAAGTCGCATAAAACATTGTCTTAAAAGTTTATAACTTTATTTAAAGATAAACATAAGCGACATCCAAGGGCATAAGCAAGACCGCGCGCACATCCATCCTAGTTACCTGAAATACATGTGAGTTTTGGGAAAAACGTCAACATAATGTTGGTGTGAATTCATGCAGTTTATGTATTTCACGTTTGAATACTTTGTATGAAAACATAGTTTGTGTATAAATCAAGTTTTCATGTATAAATCAAATTTCATGTGTACACCACGTACTCATGTATAATTCCAGTTTTTCTTGAGTACCCCACGTACTTCAAGTCATAAATCAAGTTTTCTTGAGTACCCCACGTACTTCAAGTATAATTCCCGATTTCTTGAGTACCCCACGTACTCAAGTATCATTCAAGTTTTAGTATGGTATGAATTTTATGTAAATAAAGTATTCCTGTAAGTATCAGGATTGTTAATGGGTTGCAAAGCCATTAACATGTGACACAACATAGGAAGTCACCAAACCTTAGGCATTTAATTGGTATATTCTAAGACACAAAAGCACTACTCGATTCTCGCCCTCACCGAGAGTGTGGCTGCCCGGCACCCGTTAGATCTAACCTTTTGTTCTGTGGTCTAGGTATATTGTTGATTAATGGTGCTTCTGTACCCTATTCCTGACACGATTTCTCGCATCATTTCTCATAACGCCTCATACTTGGTTCTCGTTCTCACCAAGTGCACTTCTCATATTCTTACATCTCGTCACACTTGGTTCTCGTCCTCACCAAGTGTGCTTCTCGTATTTTTATATCTCGTCACACTTGGTTCTCGTCCTCACCAAGTGTGCTTCTTTTTATCATACCATTTATAAACATAGTAATATTTGTACATGTATTTGACCCCCGAAGTTATAAAACTGAAAACAGTTAAAAGAAAAGGGGGAGCATGAAGTCACAACTTTGCGTTCCATGCGTCGTAAACTTCACCGAATTTGCTTAATTAACGTCGTAACCTATACACGTTTTCTTAACGTTAGTCACTAGACTTGTGTCGCACCTGTACACTCACTCTTTTTTGTGTATATATTCTTATGTTAAAAATATTTTATATTTTTAACTAAGTATCTTACTTATATTATTTTCTCTAAAATTAATATAAGTATCTCGTGTTTTGCACTTTGCACCCAGATTATGTATCTTGTATGTTGTATGTGTATTTTTATGTTTATACTCCTCATGAGTATTTTATGTATTTTTAAGTCTTAATACACTAGCACGTATAACACATACTATATACACTTAGCACAAAAGTTGGTGATAAAATAATATATATTTTTCTCTCAAAAATATACATACTTATATCCATTTTTATTCTTGAAGAAATCCTCATTTCTTATCACCAAAAATTAGGGAAACCTTGGTAATACTTTTAAATACATTTTTAGGGAATAAGTTTCTCAAAAACTTATATTTTTCTAAGTGTCAAAATTTTATAAATTTTGACAGAGTTTCCCCTAAAAATGGAGGTTTCCCATGTTTTCAAAACATGTGTTTATTTTCTTTTAAATCGTTATCAATCATCAACAACAATTATCAACCATAATCATCAATAATAATCACTAATTTCCCCATTTCATGAACTTGAATATTTACAAAAATGTGTAGTAACTTACTAGCACATTTAGTAAGTCTTGTTATCTTTAAAAGTAAGTTTAATTTCTTAAAAACTTTATTTTTAAAGATCTTGACGTTTCACAACTTCTAATCATGATTTATCTAACATATTTCTTGTTAAATTTTTCTTGTGACACGAGTGTTTACACACTTGTTTATTCACTAAAATGCTCTTAGTTTATGTAAGGTCCGGGTTTTAACAAAACTAGCATTTTCCGCTTGGTTCTTCCGAAAAACCACTTGTAGATATTTAGATCCACTAGTGTAGAACTCCATTTTACATGAAAAACTATTTTTACACAAGTTCATGTTTGTGAGTGAAAGGGTTCGTCATCTAGTTATTTTTACACTAAACATAGTGCTAGTTCATGTTCCATGAACATGACCTAGCGTGGTTAGATGACGATCCGTTCCCCTACTAGCATCCAACAATAATAAATAACCATAACAAAACAAGTTCCACAAGTTTTACACTAATATTTACTCATTAACCACCATATTCATCATTCTAACAAGACTTTAAACTTTGATCTCTAGTGTTCATAATTTTTACCCGTTAAATCTCTTATTAACCACTTTAAACATGAACAAGAAGATGTTTAGAGTCACTTACTACTAGCTCGAGGCTAGGGAAGAAACTAGACGAAAATGGGTGGTTAATAGCGTCGTAGAGAGGTCCTTGTGATTCCGTAAGCACCGGGTCTCCTCGTATGTGATCCTTCACCTTTGTAAGTGAGTGGGATTGCAAGATTAAAATTGGAAAATGTGTGGATATGGGTGTGTGTGATCGGCCGTAGGTATCAAGAGAAGAGAGGAAGAGTGTTCAAGTTTTGTTGTGGTGATTTGTGAATGTAATGGTCCCATGGTTCATATTTATAAACTATCCATTTTCTTTAACCACTAGATATCATGTAGGTTAGATATGGAACATTGTTAAATAAAATAATCACAAAATTAGTGGAGTGTGTCCCACATGGACCGATCGGTTATAAGGGGGAAGGTATTTGGTTTGTTTTTAACTATAAGGTTAAGTACTAGTTAGTTTAATTAGAAGGTTAAACTAATTAGTTGTGTGTAGTGTTTTGTACCGGGTGTTAGGGTATTCGGGGACCCTAACTGGCTCAGAAAAAAGAAAAATAATGTCAATGACAATATTTTTATGTTCCGGGTATAGTTCGGTTGGATATTAATCCGTTAAAGTGCTAAATTACACTTTTTAGTGTCTTTTAAGCACCCTTCCTGTACCCTGTCAATTCCCAACACTTAGGGAAATATTCTGGATGATAAAATGAAATTTCTGCATAATATTCTTATGTTTAAATGCTGAATTGAGCTGGATTTATTAAAATTCTGCACTTAAAGTGCGTTTCGGGTGCTTTTTAGTGCTTATTTTTGCTTCCGTAAGGTATATATGTAAACCCTTGTATGTATTTTTGGGTTTTAATGTATTCTTGTCGTTGGACCTACACCTAGGCTCCACTTTTATTGTCTGACTGCTTTCTGCAGTTCTGTTGACACAGTGTGTCTTACCGGTGAGTTTACTCGTATTTTTGACGCAACGCTTTCGTTTATGCATAAAGCAATATTTTGTAGTATACAACGTGCATGAATTCACTTGTTTAGTACGTGTTCAGACATTGCTGACAATTAAGCACATAATTGCAGTCATTAAATAATAATTAAAGTGTACGGAAATTACCGGTTTGGTGCTAGTTGTCACAGTCTCCCCCCGTTAAAAGAATTTCGTCCCGAAATTCAGGCTGAGCTAATTCTCGCAGGAGTCTTCTTGAATAGGTGGGGATACTTTTCTTTGAACTGGTCTTCACGTTCCCATGTGTACTCGGGTCCGTGCTTAGAGCTCCAACGTACTTTGACCAGTTTAACAGTGCTCCTCCTAGTCTTGTTGACTTCCCAGTCTGTAACCTCTACGGGTTGTTCTGTAAATCGGAGGGCGTCATCAATATGTACTTCATCCATCGGGATGATGACGTTTTCTTGTGTTGGACTCTTCTTCAGGTTGGATACATGAAACGTATCATGTACTCCATTAAGTTCTTCCGGTAACTCCAACTTGTATGCCACGGTACCAATTCTTTTCAATATTCTGAATGGTCCGATGTATCGTGGATTCAACTTTCCACGCTTTCCAAATCTGACTACGCCCTTCCAAGGTGAGACTTTTAACAACACTTTGTCTCCCACCTCGAATTCTACTGATTTTCTTTTCGGATCAGCGTAGCTCTTTTGTCGATCTTGGGCAGCCTTAATGCGCTCTCGGATCTGCGCAATCTTGCCGGTTGTCTCTTGTACAAGTTCAGGACCAACCATACGTTTATCTCCGGCATCTGCCCAACATAAGGGCGATCGGCATTTGCGGCCATACAGAGCTTCGAACGGCGCGGCTTTTATGCTCGTATGATAACTGTTATTGTAGGAAAACTCAACTAAAGGTAGATGAGTATCCCAGATGCCGCCTAGATCCATGACACATGCGCGAAGCATATCTTCTAACGTTTGTATAGACCGTTCGCTCTAGCCGTCTGTTTGCGGATGGAATGCCGTGCTTAGATCTAACGGAGATCCAAAGGCTTCCTGAAATGATTGCCAGATTCTTGAGACAAAGCGTCCATCTCTGTCTGAAATGATTGAGATTGGCACTCCATGACGTGCCATAATTTCTCTTAAGTATATTTCAGCAAGCTTTCCAGTGCTGTCTTTTTCTCGGATCGGTAGGAAGTGCGCATACTTTGTTAACCGATCAACTATTACCCACATCATATCATGCCCTCTCGGGGTCCTGGGTAATTTCGTTATGAAGTCCATCGAGATTTGTTCCCACTTCCACACGGGAATCTCTGGTTGTTGTAGTAGGCCGGACGGTTTCTGATATTCGGCCTTAACCTTAGCACAAGTTAGGCATTTTCCAACATAGACAGCAACGTCGCTCTTGAGTCTCGGCCACCAATAATATTCTTTCAAGTCTTGATACATCTTGTCCGATCCTGGATAGATCGAGTATCTCGATTTATGCGCTTCATCAAGGATGACTTCTCGTATGCCACCATAGAGTGGAACCCAAATACGCTTCTTAAAGTATAAGGCTCCCTCTTCATTTGGCACCATGTATTTCAGCATACCCCGGAGGTATTCAGCTTTACGGTTCTCTCCTTTGAGAGCTTCTTGTTGTGCATCACGGATACGTGCAGTGAGGTTCGTTCGAATGGTCATTTCCAACGCTCGAACCCTTAGGGTCTTAACCGTTTCTTTTCGACTTAGCGCGTCCGCTACAACGTTTGCCTTTCCAGGATGGTACTTGATCTCACAGTCGTAATCATTTAGCAGCTCGACCCATCGCCGCTGGCGCATATTCAATTCCTTCTGATCAAATATGTGTTGTAAGCTTTTGTGATCTGTGAAAATTGTACATCGAGTACCATATAAATAATGTCGCCAGATCTTCAAGGCGAAAACCACCGCTCCCAGCTCCAGGTCATGAGTGGTGTAGTTTCTTTCATGTATCTTCAATTGTCTCGAAGCGTATGCGATGACTTTCTGGCGTTGCATGAGCACGCAACCCAAGCCTTGTCGTGAGGCGTCGCAGTATACCACGAAGTCATCAGTGCCTTCGGGTAATGATAGTATTGGTGCATCGCATAGCTTGTTCTTGAGTAGCTGGAAGGCTACTTCTTGTTTGTAACCCCAGTCGTATTTCTTGTCTTTCTACGTATGGGTCGTTAGCGGTTGAGCTATTTTTGAGAAATTCTCGATGAATCGCCGATAATAGCCCGCTAAGCCCAATAATTGTCGAACTTTAGTTGGGGTCTTGGGAGCTTCCCAATTCTTTATTGCCTCAATCTTGGATGGGTCTACATGAATGCCCTTCTCATTCACAACGTGACCAAGAAATTGTACTTCGCGAATCCAGAATTCGCACTTTGAGAACTTTGCATAAAGCTTCTCTTTCTTCAGTAGTTCCAAGATGGTTCTGAGATGTTGCTCATGTTCTTCTTTCGTTCGAGAATAAATCAGGATATCATCGATAAATACAATCACGAATTTATCGAGATATGGTTTGCATACGCGGTTCATCAGATCCATAAAAGACCACTGGCGCGTTCGTCAGTCCAAATGGCATCACAAGAAATTCGTAGTGCCCATAGCGTGTTCTGAATGCAGTCTTTGGTACGCTTTCCTCTTGGATTCTCAGCTGATGGTATCCAGATCGAAGGTCGATCTTGGAATAGTAGCTTGATCCTTGCAATTGATCAAATAAGTCATCAATCCTCGGTAGTGGATATCGATTCTTGATCGTGAGCTTGTTCAGTTCTCTGTAATCGATACACATCCGCAGTGTTCCATCCTTTTTCTTCACGAACAATACTGGAGCTCCCTAGGGTGAGAAGCTTGACCTTATGAATCCTTTATCCAACAACTCCTGGAGCTGTGTAGATAGTTCTTGCATTTCGGATGGCGCAAGTCGATAGGGTGCCTTGGCTACAGGAGCAACTCCTTGAACCAAGTCTATACGGAATTCGACTTATCGTTGCGGAGGTAGTCCTGGCAGATCTTCAGGGAACACATCAGGAAATTCCTTCACCACAGGAATGTCTTCGAGTTTTGGCTCTATAGCCTTCTTGTCTATAACGTGTGCTAGGAAAGTGACACATCCTTTCCTTAAGCACTTTTGAGCCTTCATGCAACTGATGATTCGAAGAGGTGCGTCTCGTTTTTCTCCATGCACGATGAGAGTTTCACCATTCGCTAAAGGGATGCGAATGATTTTCTCATGACAAATAACTTCAGCTTTGTTCTTGGACAACCAGTCCATTCCGACTACTACATCGAAACTACCCAATTGAATAGGTAAGAGGTCGATGCTAAAATTTCGTTCGCCAAGTTCTAATGTGCAACCTCTGACAAATTCGCCCGATTCAACAAGTTTACCATTGGCTAGTTCTATGGAATAAGGAATTTCTAATCTACTAGATTCTATTCCGAGTATGCGTTTAAATTCCACAGACATAAAGCTATAATCGGCGCCAGTGTCAAATAATATGGATGCAAAGTGATTGTTAATGAGAAATGTACCGGTGACCACGTTAGGGTCCTCGCGTGCATTCTTTGCTCCAATCACAAATGCTCTAGCCTGAGCATTGTTTCCCTCTGGGCAGTCCTTCATGAAATGATCATTGCTCCCACACTTGAAGCATCCTTGGTTCCGCCCTTTCCCGTTACCATTCTTGTTACCAGCACCATTTCCATTCCGATTCTTTCCTTTTCCCCAACAGTCTTCTGTTTGATGACCCAATTTACCACATTTGTCGCACCTTGGAATGCGACAAGCTCCTTCATGATGATACTTACAATTCTGGCATTTAGGCATGGAGCATTGGTATGCTTTGGTTGCAAGGGTCCTTGCCTCCTGAGACGGGTTAGCGTCACGCTTCTTGTTGGAACTCTTGTTGTTACGAATTGCTTGATTCAGGTTTGCATGCTTCCTTTTCTTGTCTCCAGATGACTCAGCATGTGTCTCGGTCTTCTCTGTTGGGTTCAGTGTTAACTTCTTCATACGAACACAATCTTCGGTCAGGCTAACAGCCAGAGTTACAGCCTCAGTGATTGTTTGTGGTTTGGCCGACGTCACCATGCCACGAAACTCTGGAGCCAGTCCCCACATGTAGCGTTCAACGCGCTTGAATTTGGGAGTCACCATGTAGGGAAGTACTCTAGACAGATCGTGGAACCTTCGAGTATAACCATTGATGTCAGCACCTTCCATGGTCAAGTGCTAGAACTCCGTTTCCAGCCTTTGGAGTTCAGCGCGAGAGCAATACTTCTCTCTCATTCTTTCCTTCAGTTACTCCCAAGTTAGGCCATAAGCGGCATCGTCACCCAAAGTTTGGGCTTGCAGGTTCCACCAAGTCAGAGCTTCATCGACAAACAATCCAGTGGCAAAAGTGACTTGCTGGTCCGCGGTACACTTGCTCATGTGGATGGTAGCTTCAGTCTTCTCCGTCCAGCGTACAAAGGCTACTGCACCTCCTGTGCCGTCATAGTTCATCGGCTTGCAGTCGAGGAACTGCTTGAAAGTGCAGCCTTGAGCTGCGTTGCCTCCATATGAATCTCCGTTCCCATTACGTCTAGCGTTGCTTGGGCCACCACTATCTTGAGTACGGTTTGCCTCGTATTGGGCGATAGCAGCGGAGATTCTTTCTTCTAGTAGAGCGTTCAACTCTTCAGCAGTTCTTAGCAGTGGGTGAGGAGGAGGTTGGTCATCATTGCGAGCATTCACAGCTTTCCTGGGTGCCATGTTCTGACAGAACATAACACAACAGGGTTAATCATTTGTTTGACATCGTCATACTAGACAGTAGTAGTATATATATTCACAGGTATACACCACATAAGTGACATCAAACAATTATCACTCTAGCAGAGTACTTAGTAGGCTTGCTCTGAGGGAATCTATACGTGACAAGACTTGCTGTGATTTCTGTGCACTGAATTCCATAATTATGTATGCATCCATAATTACGTAACTCCTTGCACAGTCCGCACAGTTCGTTTCATCCTCGTATTTCTTCCTTCAGATGGGCCATCGCTTTTAGGTAAAGTCACGTATACTTGTGACATTCTACATCTAGTATATGCTAATTATCACACATAATTGCAAGTAATTTCTAGTCAATGACAAGTGCTACTCAAGTGCACTCTAAGTCTCGTAGTGTCTTTTCTAGACTCATGTAGACAGTTTCAGGTAGTGGATGTCGCGGGACGTTTTATGCAATGAAAACTCTTTGAAAATTGTTTTCGTGAAAGTATCCTAGAGATTGTAGACTAGACTCGAGAAGGAATCCTGGTTCACTACAATCGCAGCTCTGATACCAATCTGTCACACCCCTTTCTGCGGCGGAAGCACGAGGTGTGATCATGAAAGGTTCTCATTGCATACGAAAGGTAAACATGCTACATGCTCGTAAAAATAACTTCAAATACCATAATTTGAAAACATAAGTTTAGCGTTTACATCGCTAAGTCGCATAAAACATTGTCTTAAAAGTTTATAACTTTGTTTAAAGATAAACATAAGCGACATCCAAGGGCATAAGCAAGACCGCGCGCACATCCATCCTAGTTACCTGAAATACATGTGAGTTTTGGGAAAAACGTCAACATAATGTTGGTGTGAATTCATGCAGTTTTTGTATTTCACGTTTGAATACTTTGTTTGAAAACATAGTTTGTGTATAAATCAAGTTTTCATGTATAAATCAAATTTCATGTGTACACCACGTACTCATGTATAATTCCAGTTTTTCTTGAGTACCCCATGTACTTCAAGTCATAAATCAAGTTTTCTTGAGTACCCCACGTACTTCAAGTATAATTCCCGATTTCTTGAGTACCCCACATACTCAAGTATCATTCAAGTTTTAGTATGGTATGAATTTTATGTAAATAAAGTATTCCTGTAAGTATCAGGATTGTTAATGGGTTGCAAAGCCATTAACATGTGACACGACCTAGGAAGTCACCAAACCTTAGGCATTTAATTGGTATATTCTGAGACACAAAAGCACTACTCGATTCTCGCCCTCACCGAGAGTGTGCCTGCCCGGCACCCGTTAGATCTAACCTTTTGTTTTGCGGTCTCGGTATATTGTTGATTAATGGTGCTTCTGTACCCTATTCGTGACACGATTTCTCGCATCATTTCTCATAACGCCTCATACTTGGTTCTCGTTCTCACCAAGTGCGCTTCTCATATTCTTACATCTCGTCACACTTGGTTCTCGTCCTCACCAAGTGTGCTTCTCATATTTTTATATCTCGTCACACTTGGTTCTCGTCCTCACCAAGTGTGCTTCTTTTTATCATACCATTTATAAACAAAGTAATATTTGTACATGTATTTCACCCCCGAAGTTATAAAACTGAAAACAGTTAAAAGAAAAGGGGGAGCATGAACTCACAACTTTGCGTTCCTTGCGTCGTAAACTTCACTGGAGTTGCTTAATTAACATCGTAACCTATACGCGTTTTCTTAACGTTAGTCACTAGACTTGTGTCGCACCAGTACAGTCACTCTCTTTTGTGTATATATTCTTGTGTTAAAAATATTTTATATTTTTAACTAAGTATCTTACTTATATTATTTTCTCTAAAATTAATATAAGTATATCGTGTTTTGCACTTTGCACCCGGATTATGTATCTTGTATGTTGTATGTGTATTTTTATGTTTATACTCCTCATGAGTATTTAGTGTATTTTTAAGTCTTAATACACTAGCACGTATAACACATACTATATACACTTAGCACAAAAGTTGGTGATAAAATAATATATATTTTTCTCTCAAATATATACATACTTATATCCATTTTTATTCTTGAAGAAATCTTCATTTCTTATCACCAAAAATTAGGGAAACCTTGGTAATACTTTTAAATACATTTTTAGGGAATAAGTTTCTCAAAAACTTATATTTTTCTAAGTGTCAAAATTTATAAAAATTTTGACAGAGTTTCCCCTAAAAATGGAGGTTTCCCATGTTTTCAAAACATGTGTTTATTTTCTTTTAAATCGTTATCAATCATCAACAACAATTATCAACCATAATCATCAACAATAATCACTAATTTCCCCATTTCATGAACTTGAATATTTACAAAAATGTGTAGTAACTTACTAGCACATTTAGTAAGTCTTGTTATCTTTAAAAGTAAGTTTAATTTCTTAAAAACTTTATTTTTAAAGATCTTGACGTTTCACAACTTCTAATCTTGATTTATCTAACATATTTCTTGTTAAATTTTTCTTGTGACACAAGTGTTTACACACTTGTTTATTCACTAAAATGCTCTTAGTTTATGTAAGGTCTGGGTTTTAACAAAACTAGCATTTTCCGCTTGGTTCTTCCGAAAAACCACTTGTAGATCTTTAGATCCATTAGTTTAGAACTCCATTTTACAAGAAAAACTATTTTTACACAAGTTCATGTTTGTGAGTGAAAGGGTTCGTCATCTAGTTATTTTTACACTAAACATAGTGCTAGTTCATGTTCCATGAACATGACCTAGCGTGGTTAGATGACGATCCGTTCCCCTACTAGCATCCAACAATAATAAATAACCATAACAAAACAAGTTCCACAAGTTTTACACTAATATTTACTCATTAACCACCATATCCATCATTCTAACAAGACTTTAAACTTTGATCTCTAGTGTTCATAATTTTTACCCGTTAAATCTCTTATTAACCACTTTAAACATGAACAAGAAGATGTATAGAGTCACTTACTACTAGCTCGAGGCTATGGAAGAAACTAGACGAAAATGGGTGGTTAATAGCGTCGTAGAGAGGTCCTTGTGATTCCGTAAGCACCGGGTCTCCTCGTATGTGATCCTTCACCTTTGTAAGTGAGTGGGATTGCAAGATTGAAATTGGAAAATGTGTGGATATGGGTGTGTGTGATCGGCCGTAGGTATCAAGAGAAGAGAGGAAGAGTGTTCAAGTTTTGTTGTGGTGATTTGTGAATGTAATGGTCCCATGGTTCATATTTATAAACTATCCATTTTCTTTAACCACTAGATATCATGTAGGTTAGATATGGAACATTGTTAAATAAAATAATCACAAAATTAGTGGAGTGTGTCCCACATGGACCGATCGGTTATAAGGGGGAAGGTATTTGGTTTGTTTTTAACTATAAGGTTAAGTACTAGTTAGTTTAACTAGAAGGTTAAACTAATTAGTAGTGTGTAGTGTTTTGTACCGGGTGTTAGGGTATTCGGGGACCCTAACTGGCTCAGAAAAAAGAAAAATAATGTCAATGACAATATTTTTATGTTCCGGGTAAAGTTCGGTTGTTCGGTTGGATATTAATCCATTAAAGTGCTAAATTACACTTTTTAGTGTCTTTTAAGCACCCTTCTTGTACCCTTTCAATTCCCAACACTTAGGGAAATATTCTGGATGATAAAACGAAATTTCTGCATAATATTCATATGTTTAAATGCTGAATTGAGCTGAATTTATTAAAATTCTGCACTTAAAGTGCGTTTCGGGTGCTTTTTAGTGCTTATTTTTGCTTCCGTAAGGTATATATGTAAACCCTTGTACGTATTTTTGGGTTTTAACGTATTCTTGTCGTTGAACCTACACCTAGGCTCCACTTTTATTGTCTGACTGCTTTCTGCAGTTCTGTTGACACAGTGTGTCTTACCGGTGAGTTTACTCGTATTTTTGACGCAACGCTCTCGTTTATGCATAAAGCAATATTTTGTAGTATACAACGTGCATGAATTCACTTGTTTAGTACGTGTTCAGACATTGCTGACAATTAAGCACATAATTGCAGTCATTAAATAATAATTAAAGTGTACGAAAATTACCGGTTTGGTGCCAGTTGTCACATGATGTTACTAGAATGATTGTACTTCTATGTTATTAGCATGGATTGTATGAGAATTATACCCTATGTGTTATGCATGATGCTTATTAGTTAAGTTGATTTGCAAGTTGATTACAAAGATAGCCTAATTTGGTGGTTAGGATGAGTAAAAGTGATAAGTTCATGAATTGGTTACTTGCTAGATGTATAGTAAATGAAATAACCATGATGTAGTATGCACACTAGGTGTTTGTGAAAATGCCTAAGGGAAGTGTAGATAAATAGAATGGATCACGAACTTTAGAATATTGTATAAAATGACGTAATCGTCTATTGTGAGTATATTATAGTTGGTTAGAAAGGTTTGAGGTATACTTCAACTCGCTTTAAGTATACAAAAACTGAATTGAAGGTTAAACGGGTCAAAATTGTCGATTTCAGTAGCTAAGTGGGAAGTTGTTACACAAAAATAAGTTGCTGTCCAGATTTTGTAAAAATCGTATAAAATCACAGAAAATTCCTATGAAGACGAGCCATATATACTCGGAAAGCCCTCCGAGCATAGATTATTTCATATTTGTACATGAAGATGTGGACCGGATGTAAAATGGGTCAAAAATCACGCTTTCTGCAGCTATGTAGTTCTTTTCAGCATGCTGTTTGGAACCATTTTACATGCTGTCCTAATTTTTGAAAAATTGTACAAAATCACAGAAAAATCGTTAGAGGGTGTGCCATATATGCTTGGAAAGGTATTCGAGTCCTCTACAATACATCTTTGAACACGAAAAGCTGATTCGATTGTTAAAGATGTGAAAATATGTCACGAACAGCTGCTGCGCAAAAGTGCAACACTAAGATTGTGGTTTTTATAAAAGTTTAACTAAAGGCCACTGTTGGTCTAGATATAAATATGACTTTTGATGAGTAATTCACACTAAATATAGTGTGGTTAAGGTTCTAAGGTACTTGCATATAGACTAATGCAAGTAGTTTTAACGGGAACAAAAGAGATAAATTGTTAATGTGTATATATATATGTGAATCGGCAGTTTGACTTCTAAAAGTTAAACTGAACTATAATAGAATTGAATGAAAATATGTTATAAAAGTCCATAAGGTTGATGGTCATAGTATATGATGACTAATCTAATTATCTTATGGATTTTATGTTATATGATAGTTTGACTATTAACAAGCTAGGTGGAGCTTGGAAAGGAATGGGTCAGGCGGGACAAACACGCGAAAAGGCATGATCGGACGCAAGGTAAGTAAAGCTTACACCTCTTAAATAAAACCCTACTTATGTACTAAGTTAAGAACAAGATGAACAAAGAATCGGATGAGTATTTGGTATAAATACTTGTTGACGCGAACCAAAACGGGTCAAACAAGTAAAAAAGAGTTTTTGGTGTAAATACTTGTTGACGCGAACTAAAACGGGTTAAACAAGTACAAATGAATTATTGGTGTAAATACTTGTTGACGCGAACCAAAACGGGTCAAACAAGTAAAAAGGAGTTTTTTGTGTGTAAATACTTGCTAACGCGAACCGAAATGGGTCGAGCAAGTAAAAATATAGTTTTTGGTATAAACACTTGCTGATGCGAAATAAAACGGGTCAAACGAGTAAAAATAAGTTTTTGTATAAACACTCGCTGACACGAACCAAAATGGGTCGAGCGAGTAAAAAGACTAGTAAATCATATGTTAATGATTAAACTAGTGATCGTAAAAAAAAATTAAGAAAAAAGAGACCCGATGACGTAAGTCATAATGGGTCAAATAAGTGATATCGCAATTAAATCCCATGTTAGTGATTTAAATGATATAAGGACTTGTGTAGTTGTCTAAAGAATAAACCTATAATGGTTCAAAGACCGAAAGACCGAACGGGTCATACGAGTCAAATGGTAATGATATCACCATTTGAGCGTAATATTTAGCGTGTGTTACTGTTAAGTGTTATACTCACATGTAAGCTTATTATACGGGTAAGTATTGTCATGACTAGTGAAAATAAATTTTCAAGGTACGGAAAACGGGTCATTGCATTGACCCGCGTCAGGTATGTTTAACTGGTCGTTTTAGGTAAAACGCCATACCGGAATAAAAAAAATAAAAAATTAAGGTTTGTCTAATGTAACCAACCATAATTCGAGTTGTGGTTGGTAGAAACAACTACAATATTGATAAGAAAGTTGGAGGCATAAACTAGAATGCAGAACGCCTCCTAACAGGTCGGTTGGGTAACTAACTTCGAACCGAAAAAGTAATTTGAAATGAAAACACGTTTTTAGCTGACACGACCGGGTGGAAACCTGATCCGGCCGGGTAAGGGTGCTGAGAAAAAGGCATGTTTCAGCTGACACATCCGGGCGGAAACCTGAACTACCCGGGAAGTAAAAAAAATGTTTAGATGAAATTTATTGCGTTTAATATTTTCGTTCAAATGTTTGATTACAAATCATTTGATAGTTTAATTTAAACACTAATTGTTTTTAGTGTTTGTGATAGGCTATCTCAAGGACGGGAACCGCACGGACAACCAAGCACGCGAAGAACCGAACACTATTAAACCAATATCTCCTTGGAGAAGTTTCCCGAGAAAGTTGAAGCATGATCATGCGTTTCAAAGTTCTCGAAATTAAAAACTTGACTATTGCACAATACAAATCAAATGTAATAATTTGTTATGTCTATCGTCTGGTTTGTCGGTTAACCCAGACGTTTAAGTTATATGTTAAAAAAAAACTGGGACCTAATTTTCTGAGTTTATTAAGATATTATTCAAAACAGGTTAGTGTGTTACTGTTACTATTCATTTTGATCACGCACTTACTTTTACGGTTATATATGTGTCATAGATGTTGCACAAACACGAGGTCATTGAGATCCACGACTCAGGTTACAAGCTAGAATTCGAGACTTCACCCAGATCTATTCTACCAGAGATACCTACCACGACTCCATAGATGGTTGGTACTACCGAGCTTACCTCATCTTTCCACGTCGACCCTGCTGCCTTTGCCAGCCAGGTAGACCCCCGATACGCTTTCAGTAGCAACGGGTGGATAGATGATGACGATGAGGTTCCTCTCTCGATCCATGAGACGGGACGATCATCTGGCATTGTACCAATTGTCGGTGACGTGATCAGGGGTGTCCCTATTGTCGGAGGATCTCTTAGTATCGCAGCAGTGGTGGATGCCACTATTGTCACGGCTCGACCGTTAGAGACTTCAGACGTCCCACTTGCTGCTGTGATCGAGCCTGTCGTTGAGATCCCTCCACCTGTTTTGTCTGAGTCTTCTTTACCTGTCTTAGAGTCCCGCGCTCCTACTACGCCGTTATTAGTCTATTATCGTCGTAGGTAGAGGACTAGGCCTGCTGGGGATATCGCATCTACGTCATGTGCTGAGACGGTATCTGCTTCCAAGAAGCAGAAAGGAGATAGGGTAGACCGATATTGCCACTGCGATCAACAGCTCGCCACACTGTGCGTAGATCTGGACTCAGCCAAGGGTAAGGCAAAGGACCTCGAGGGACAGATGGATGGGCACGAGGAGTTGAAGGTTTTAGTTGATATTGCGAGAAACCAGATGCATTGGAGGATAGTGGATCTAGAGAAACTTGTCAAGGAGATGTTAGAATTTTCTAGGTTTGAAGCGTTGATGTTCGTTATTGTTTGTTTGTTGTTTGTTTTGATGGGTTGTATTGTTAGAATTTTCTAGGTTTGAAGCATCCGCCCACCCACAAATGTGGGTAGGTCCGCCCTTGGTTGGATGCGTTCTCTAACTTAGACGCAAACTGTTGGAGGCTACTGTAAGCGCAAATGATGTTCATTTTAGTAAATTGGTATGGTTGACTTTCCCTATCAATATGAATATGTTGCTTTAAGCGCAAATGATGTTCATTTTAGTAGATGCAAACTCATTTTTAGATGTAATATGTAGACGCAAAAATTCATGAGTCTATGGTAGACGTAAAACTTGCATCGTTTGTATCGTTTTCTGTGATGCGTCTACCGTAAGCGCAAATGATGTTCATTTTAGTAAATTGGTATGGTTTACTTTCCCTATCATTATGAATATGTTGCTTTAAGTTTATTTTATACCAATTTAATATGTAAAACGACCATGAAAACAATCGTGCATGGCTTTTCTGTTTGGATGGATTACTGACATACCGTCCTTTTACTCATGCTTCGCACCAGTGACGGCTCTTGATTTTTTTCATGGGTTTGAAAATTTTTGGAGCAGATTGTCTATAGCTATATATATTAATTCTGTTTTTTGTTCTACTTAGGACGGATCAAATGATAAAAATAAAACCAAATTAAATTTAAAATTCATAACAAAAGTGGGTCAATTAATCAACACACGTATATGCCCGGTCAATGCTTTTGACCTACCACTCTTTACTATGCTAACTCTGTTCATAAGTTTTACACAAGGGGGTTGGGGCACCACCATGGACATGGCCGGCCCTCTGAGGGTAGATGGGGAGAATTCTCGGGGCCTGCCCTGACCATGGTGACCTCTTGACTACCGTGATGGGGTGATCACACCACCACAAGTTGTTTGATCACGGCAGTGATCATGATGGTTGTGGTGGTTACCACATTCGTGAGCATTTCAATTTTTCTTTTTTTTTTAATCGTGATATTTACTTTTATTGCCTAACTATGGACTCCAACACAATATTATTACAACAATCTGGACTGTTGCTAATTATAAGAGTTCCACTTTCTTTCTTAAATACAAACGAATAAATGAAAACAATTGTTTTTAAACATATGTAACTACTAAAATTACCCTTTGCATTGCAGCGGAATTCAGTCGTAAACATAGAGAATTTGATTGGTCATAAGCTCGTTTCATTACAGTAGCAACATAAACTTTTATTACGAAAATTACTATATAATACAAAAACTAACTTAAGTCGCAACCGTAAAAGTAACTGACGCACCATTTCAACTCTCTCCCGCAAAGAAAAAATATTGTATGAATTCAATAATGTAAATGAAAATATTGTAACTTCCCCACCTACTAAACCATTGCCCAATTGTAAATATAGATTGTGGATAAATAAATGGTTTAACAATATCTTATTTATATTTTTATTTAATCCATTTACTCACCCATGTTCCAACAAGGATTCAACCGCCACCGTCTTCGTTTTCTCTGCCATTTCCAACCTTATATCATTGTTTTCCAAAATTTTTACCATCACCATCTTCAAGTAAACATTCTTTACAATTCCTTTGAATGTAATCTATTCATATCTTTGTAAATATGAATTTCTTGCCGGATCGTCAACAATATGTTGTTTAGTTTTCATTTTACGCTCTCTTTATATACTGATTTGACTTATTTTGTATTATTGTGTTCCCCTGTTAATCTTTCACTTATTTGCGATTTTATTTAAGTTGCAATTTTAGTGAAACTATGTGAATGAATCAAATGTGTTTGTGTGTAAATTAGACATTTCGATTGTTTCGTCGTTTCTTATTCCTGTGGGGTGTTTTTGGATGATTAGTATTGACAAAGGATTATGTTATTAACTTTCAATAATGATTTTAAGATGGATATACTTGGAAAAAATGAAAAGTATGAACCTTTTTCGTCGTCTCCTATTCCTGTGAGTTTTTTGTTGATGATTAATATTGATAAAGGATATGATGTTACTTATTTTCAATTATGATTTTAAGATGCATATATTTGAAAAAGATGGTAAAAACTGGTAAAGTTTTTTTCCTAATGCATATTGCAAAATTGGTAATCATAAATTCCATCATTGAGGCTAATTGTGAGTTTTGAAAAGTTGTGGATTTTACAACATTGAGGCTATTCGGGAGTTTTGAAAGGTTATGGATTTTACAACAAATATTTTGGGAATAATTGTTATAAATTTATATTCATCGCATTTTTATTAATCGTTATTTAACATTAACATTATCATCAAATCCTTGATGTGACTTTCATTCAAGATCGAGTTCTTGAATCTCAAATTCATTCAAGAACATAATTAATCAGGCAACTATACATATTTGTTTATCGTATTTTTTGTTTATGAAATCATTTAGTAAAAATTAATGAATTAGATGTTTACTCAAATCATCAAAATTAGAAAAATGTTTCGATTAAACTTACCAATTTTCAAATCTTATATAATGATGCTAAAGAGATTTATAAACAATATCCCGCCGCAACGCGTGGGTTAGCGTCAACTTGTTTGAATACAATTATCAAATTAAATTTAAATAATAAAACGTTAGTGTACTTAAATTTTAGAGTTAACTTCCATTTTGCTTCTTGTGATTTGGTCATTTTAACGGTTTTGGCTAAATAGTTAAAAAATAGCCATTTTCCTCTCTGTTTTTTCTAACTTATCGTAATTTTGCTCCCCGCCTCTAACTCCATCCAAAAAAACCATTAACTTGATGGGTATTTTGGTAATTTTATAGATAAAAGCAAGGGCATGTAAGTTTTTTCACCTAAATAAACCTATAACTTGTTTATTTACATGTATATAACTAATTCTTTTCTGTCACCCATCTTTCCAACCACTCTTTCTACCGGCCACCACCATCCACAACCGTCTCCCACCACCTGCAACTACCACCTGCCAACCACGACTACTACGACTTTTAACTAAACGTTTTAATTGAGTTAGAGTCAGGGAGTAAGCTACCGAAATACCCCTACTTTTAATTGAACGTTTTATCTGAGTTAGAGCCAAAGATCAAACTGGTGACAAACTTGAAAGATCAGGGAGGAAAATGACTATTTTTAAACTATTGAACAAAACCATAAAAATGACCAAATCATAGGAAGCAAAACGAAAGTTAACTCTAAATTATATTATATTATAGAGTAAATTAAGATTTTGGCCCCTGTGGTTATATTACTTTTACCCTTTAAGCCCAAAAAGGAATTTTTTAAACATTTGAGCCCCCAACGTCTTTTTTTCTAACCCTTTTGGCCCCTAACACTAACCGTGTCCATTTACTTTTAGGGACCAAAAGGGTTAGAAAAAAAGATGTTGGGGGCCAAAAGGGTTAGGAAAAAAGACGTTAGGAGCTCAGATGTTAAAAGATTTCTTTTTGGGTTAAAAGGGTAAAAGTGATATAACCACAGGGGCCAAAATCGCAATTTACTCTATATTATATTATACTATATACAATTTCCGTCGATCTTAATTACAGTTCCGGTTTCTAGGTGTTTCTTGACCTACATCTGCCGGTTTGGGCCACATAAAGTTTGGTGTTGCTTTTTTTCTTTTTGTCTCTTCTGTTTTCACCTCGCCAACACACCAGAAAATGAAGAGAGAGAACAGATTATTTCATCACCGAACAAAATTACAAATTGCCCTTGCTTAGTGAAGATCCAAGGATTAAGGCCGAAGACTGTAATCTCAGTTAGATCTTGTGGATGATTTGAAGATTTGAACCTGCAAGATGAACAAACCGTTAGGCTCGCCGCAAAGATGGGAGGGCCACTCTGCGACCACCTTCCGGAGTGAGGATAAGTATTTTGTAGGACGAAGGTTCAGAAAATCGTCCTTGGGTATTTATATTGGTCAACTGTGATGACGTCATTCGGTTGGACGCACCTATTGGTGGTCCGTCTGTTGGCGATTGGGAGACGAAGCTTTGGGATATTCGTCCCTTATGATTTGGTTCGGCCCTCATGAGGAAGCTCCGTCCTCGGATATGTATCTTCAAGTCCCCCAGTTTATCAAGTTCAGATCTGGACTTGGTAAAATTTTTTGTATTTTGTTCTGGATGGATGACGTAGAGACTTTAGTACGGTGCTGACATGGCGTCTGTGAGATGAGAATATATTGTCTGTCAGTCACCACCCGGTAGCTGTACCATTCCCTGTCTTGGGGATTGTAAACGGCGCGTTGACGTGACGATTGATGAGACACGCCAGTTGGTTTCAACTTACCTTCCTATATATAAGCGGTTTCATTTTCATTTTTCACTTTTACCTCTCAAATTTTTCCTCCTGTGTTACCCTCTTGGATTTCTTTCTTCGTGATCAAAAACCCTCTTCTTCAACAAGGTGCATATTATCTACCCTTTAACTGTAATGGCTCCCGGAAAGGATAATGTTACCGAAAACTTCAGCGTCATGACACAGAAGCAGCTTGACAAGTTCATACGAGAGTTCCACATTCCAACTGACCTTAATCCGGAACTTCCGGCCTGTAACTAACCGATATAGCCTTTTCTGTCTGGAAAAATTCCCCTTTATACACGCGTCTGTAATTTCGCCAATTACCGCGTCCCTTTCACGAAATTTTTAGTGAAGGTCCTTCGGTTCTTCCAGGTTCATCTTTGTCAGGTTAACCCGTTCGGACTTAGTTGGGTTAATCACTTTGAAATCTCCTGTAGGGCTTAGGTCATAAGCCAGACCTGAACGTGTTTAGATATTTTTATGAGTTTATTACTGCCGGAGACTGGTATACCTTCACCCACCGGAAGGGTATCCCCAGTCCAGCAGAAGATGAGAAGTCCAGTTTGAAGAACTGGAAGGATAACTTCTTCTGGCTGGATGATCTTTGTCTTCCGGCCAATATGGCGTGGAGGTTCAAGGATCAGTCCATGGACTTCGAGCTCGGATAAAATTTTGTATTTTATCCGAATTTGGCTCGTGATCTAATTGATAACAAGAGTCCAATTCGTCCCCTTCCCGAGCATATATTAATTTTAGGCCGAGTGTGCCATTTTGGGACAGAGGGGACAGAGAATGGCCGATGATCCGCAAGAGTGGTGAAAGTAAGTGACCCGGCCTATCTTCTTCCCTTCGGTACCTCGTAATCTTTGTATTTTTCTTATGTCTTCTTTCTTTTTTGACTCGCAGGAGACGAGATGTCGTTCAGGTATGCATTAAAGGTGCCCAACTTTTCTACTTTGGACTTCGATTTTGATGAAGTAGCTGCGGATGAAGAGCCCTTTATAAAGCAGATATCTTCAGCTGCTCAGGAGATCAGGCTTCCAACTGATCCGAAAGTTTCTTCAGTCATTCCTTCCGGACAGGAATTTAAAACAGAGGCGGCAGGGTCCTCGGGTGTTCTAGTTTGGATGGATCCCCCAGAGGTGACCAAAGACAGTGATTTGGAGATACGGGACTTGGACCAGGAGCTGCTGTACCTATCTTCTTCGGTGGTTGGTAAAGGCAAGGGTACTTCGTCCGGTTTAGAGTTTAAATGGTTGGTTCATCGAAAGTGGAAAGCTGAAACCCTTCATATTAAATCTAAGGATCCCCTTCCCCTTCTGAAGATGATTAAGAAAACAAAAAAGACTCCTCCGTCTTCTGCTGACCATGTTTTGACAGATCTCACTGGACACCTTTCTGGAGGGAAGTCTTCTAGGGAGGAAGCCGCAAGGGCCAGGCCCGCTCCATCAACTACTTTTTCTAGCGGCTACCTCCCGGTGGATGAAGTAGAAGGAATGGAGACGGAGGAGGCGGTGGTTACAAGCAAGGGAGAAGGGAAAGTTGTAGGAGAAGGAAAGGTTGTGAGTTTTTCAGGTACTATTCTAGGTTCTTCTTTGGGTCCGGACTATTTTTTGTAGGATAATGAGGATCAGGTTTCCTCTCTTCCTTCAACTTGGTTCGGACCTGAAGTGATGAACTTTTTCCGGTATGCAGATGTATTTTCTGATGAGATGGAGGTGGATCTGGCAATGGCCGAGGAGAAGTTTGTCCCAGACTGGGATATAAAAAATACAGATTCGGTTATGGATGCTCTTACGGAGAAAATGTTTCTGTTCGGCATATGGAGACCGACCTTTTCGGGAACTGAAGCTTATGTCATGCACACAAGCAAATAAGTATTTACATAAACAGTACTTTTCCTTATTAGCCCACGTTGTGGAATAAAAGGGCAAGGGAAAAAGCGTAAGTGATGTTCCAGTTGTGTGTGATTTTCCTGACGTCTTTCCTGAATATCTACCTGGTCCTCCTCCATCTCGATCTGTTGATTTTCGTATTATTCTCATTCCTGGTTCGACTCCTGTCGCGAAAGTTCCTTATCGTCTTGCACCCTCTGAGATGCAAGAATTGTCAAGTCAACTCCAAGCGCTCCTCGATAAAGGCTTCATATGCCTAAGTACCTCACCTTGGGGTGCTCCTGTGCTTTTCGTCAAGAAAAAGGATGGTTCGTTTCGCATGTGCATCGATTATAATGAGCTTAACAAACTCACTATAAAAAATCGTTACCTCTACCTCGCATCGATGATCTCTTTGATCAACTTCAAGGCGCAACTTGTTTCTCCAAGATCGACCTTCGATCTGGTGATCATCAACTTTGTGTTCTTGAAGAGGACATTCCCAAAACCGCATTTTGCACTCGCTATGGTCACTACGAGTTCATGGTTATGCCTTTTGGTTTGACCAACGCACCTGTTGTGTTCATGGATCTAATGAATCGTGTTTGTAAACCTTATTTGGATCGTTTTGTAATCGAATTCATTGATGATATTCTCATTTATTCGAAAACTCAAGCTGATCACGAACGTCATCTACGCCTTATACTCGAACTTTTGCGTAGCGAACGCTTATACGCAAAGTTTTCCAAGTGCGAATTCTGGATCAAAGAAGTTCAATTCCTTGGACACGTTGTTAGTGAAAAAGGAATTCATGTTGACCCTTCCAAAATCAAAGCAGTGAAGAAATGGATCGCGCGTAAATCCGCATCCGAAATTCGCTATTTCCTTTGATTGGCGGGTTACTACCGTCGGTTCATCTCGAACTTTTCGAAAATCACTGTTCCTCTCACGTTGTTGACTCAGAAAGAGAAACCTTTTGCTTGGGGTCCTAAGCAAGAGGAATCCTTTCAAACTCTTAAGGACTTGCTTTGCAATGCTCCTGTTCTTTCCCTCCCTGATGGGAATGATGACTTCGTGGTATATTGCTATGCTTCGAACCGTCGTCTTGGTTGTGTTCTCATGCAATGAGACAAGGTCATCGCTTATGCCTCTCGATAACTCAAAATACATGAGAAAAGCTACACTACCCATGATCTTGAGCTTGGCGCAGTTGTTTTTGCGTTAAAGATTTGGCGACACAACCTATATGGTACAAAGTGTGTGGTTTTCACTGACAATAAGAGACTACAACACATGTTTGACCAAAAGGAACTAAACATGCGTTAGCGATGTTGGGTGGAATTACTTAACGACTACAACTGCGAAATTTGCTACCATCCTTGCAAGGCGAATGTCGTGGCCGACGCTCTCAGTCGTAAATCTCATGTTAGTAGCATTCGTTGTTTTCAAGTCTCTAGTGATCTTCACAATTGGATTCGTGAAGCTCAATTTTCGTCAGCCAACGAAGGAAATTTATTTGTAGAAGTACGTTGTGCTTCTGTAGATCAACTCGAGACAAAATCAGATGGGATCCAATACTATCTTGATCGCATCTGGGTGCCAGATCGCGACAATCTTCGTGAGCTCATAATGAACGAGGCACACAAGTCCCGATACTCTATTGATCCTGGTGCCGATAAGATGTACCCTAACTTACGTACATCCTATTGGTGGCCTGGTATGAGGAAGGAAATTGCCACCTTCGTATCCAAATGTCTCACTTGCTCGAAAGTCAAAGTTGAGCATCAGCGTCCTTCTGGCTTACTCGGACAACCAGAAATTTCAGTTTGGAAGTGGGATAGCATTGCTATGGACTTCATAACCAAACTTCCTCGCACACCTTCTGGTCATGATAGCATTTGGGTAATCATTGACCGTCTGACCAAATCAGCTCACTTTCTTCCTATTCGTGAGGATTTCAAAGTTGAGACGCTAGCTCGGGCTACACTGAGGAAATCATATGTCGTCGTGGTATACCCATTGACATCATTTCTGACCGCGATGGTCGTTTCACTTCGCGTCTTTGGCAAACTTTCCAAACCGCTATGGGTTCTAAATTAAATCTTAGTACGGCTTTTCATCCTCAAACGGATGGACAGATTGAACGTACTATCCAAACCCTAGAGGACATGCTCTGTTCTTGTGTCATCGACTTTGGTGGTAATTGGGATGTACATTTACCTTTGATTGAGTTCTCGTACAACAACAACTACCACTCCAGTATTCAAATAGCTCCTTTTGAGGCATTGTATGGTCGCAAATGCCGATCTCCTATTTGTTGGCATGAGATTGGTGACACTCAACTTACTGGCCCTTCAAATCTGCGACGGAAAAGATCCTTCAAATCTGCGACAACCTCCTCAAGGCTAGAAGCAGACAAAAGAGCTATGCTGACAAGAGGCGCAAACCCTTAGAGTTCAATGTTGGTGATCACGTGTTACTCAAAGTCTCTCCTTAGAAAGGAGTGATACGTTTTGGTAAGAAGGGAAAACTTGCCCCTCGCTATGTTGGTCCTTTCAAGATACTCGAGAGGATTGGTAAGGTGGCATATCGACTCGAATTATCTCAAGAACTCAGCAACGTGCACCCAACGTTTCATGTCACGAATCTCAAGAAGTGTTTAGCTGATGAGGGACTCCAAGTTCATGTTGACGACTTGCAAATAAACGAGACTCTTCATTTCGTGGGGAAACCGATCGAAATCAAGGATCGAGGTATCAAACAACTAAGGCGCAGCAAAATTCCCATAGTCAAGGTTCGTTGGGAAGGAAAGCGTGGTGCCGAATTCACTTGGGAACTCGAGAGCGAGATGAAGACCAAGTATCCACAGCTCTTCGTTTAGCCTTCCTTTTAGATTTTGAGGACGAAATCTCCAAAAATAGGGGAGACTGTAACGCTTCGCACTTTTGTACCTTCCAATTTTAGCAAGTCTTGTTGTTCTTTCCATTTTTAGACAATTGTACTCTCATTGTATTCTATTTCGTTTCAGTTTGTAATCCAATACTATTGATCATAATGAAAACGAAACTATTTTATCATATTCATGTTATTCATGTAGAATTATGTGCGAAGTTGTACTCACGGATCACATTTTAAACGATATAATATTCTTGATTGTTGATTCTTAATTACACAATGATGCTTGATACTCATTAAACTGTTAAAACACATAAAATAATAAAATTGGAAAATAAAATATTCAAAACCAGAACCTTCGTACGAAGGGAGTAGCTTCGTACGAAGGGGTGGCTTCGTACGAAGGGGGAATGGTGCTAAATCTTAGGAAACCCTAATGTACCCTCCAATCTATAAATAGAGGCCTTAAACCCTCATTCCAACTTGCTAATCTTCTTGCAAACGCTCTCAAAAACACTCTGTGCGACCAGAAGCTTGTAAGAATTCTCTCTTTTCATTTCAAGTTCATTTCATTTCATTTCTTATGTTTTAATTACAAAACTCTTGATTTTCTCAAAAACTTTTTGATCCTAATCATCTCGAAGATGGTTTCCACTCGTTTTGTCTAGGCAAACTGTTGTGGAGCATCAGTTATACGAGATTGGATCTAAATTCATAAAATTTTACAACCTAATCATAGTTTTCATTTCGATTATTATGTGATCTTGATGGAATCGGTAACCCATCAGACTCTAACTCAATTCATAGTTAAGGGCCTGCATTAGGGTTAATTTCCATCAAGAAATGATTTGTTACGATGGATCAAACACGAATTTTCATCAAGAACAGTGCCTTCGTACGAAGGGACTATGCCCGCTTCGTACGAAGGGACTTCTATTCATACTTTCTGTATCGTTTTTTGTTCTGTTTTCATGCATGTTTGGCATTAATTAAACATTTTACCTATTAACTGAAAGAAATTAAACAAATACTTCGACACTTTCCATCAAATCAGATCAAACAGAATATTTTTATAACGAACACAGTGCCTTCGTACGAAGCCACACTGTTAACCAAACCAAACTTTAGGATCGTTTGCACGACCAAAACGAGTCGTTTAGAAGAGTTCTATCCAATACGAAAGGCGGAATCAGACGTATCGGAGTTATTTCAGCTGATTTGCACTTAGAATCACTTGAAACTGTCTCTGTATTGATATCAGATCGTTTTACAATGCTGGAGACACTTCGGCAGAGCTTTGCTACCGGAATCGAAAACCTTACAAATGATTTGAACAAGACACATATATATAGGCTCTCCATTTCGCACGAATTGGCTCACACGAAATGGACTTCCCATTTCGTGCGAAATGGATATTTCGTATATTTTTCACTTCTCTCGAATATCGTGCCCTGATCTATCTAATCTAATACAAGACTCGATACAAGACGAAGTCGACAGACATATGCACCAACATACTCCCCCTTGGATGTTGACGAAGTCTTCAGTGTCGAGTCTTCGGTATGTCAACCCTTCAGTCTTTATCAGTCTTCTCGCTCTCTCCAAAATATTCTCCATTGTAAGCATCCTCAATCAGTCTCTTTCTCTTCTTCTCACTCTTTCATAATCTTAACCTGACTCTATCTCTTCTTGATCAGATCTCTTGATTCCTTAAGTTCTTCAGCATCAGGAGCTTGCGTGAACACAGATCCAGAATCAGAAACTGGCTCTTTACATCGTCAGACTCCCTCTTGATGTCTTCAGACTCCCCCTTGATGTCTTCAGACTCCCCCTTTCGCTAAGCTGGGATCGCAGTATGGAATAGATCTTGTTCCAAAATCGTGACCTGGCTCAAACTCTGCTCATCACGCTTTGCAGCTTTCACAGGTTCATAACCGTTTCCTAGCTCTCCGTATGCTGAAAGTTCACAGGAATCAGAACCTGGCTTTCACATATCTTTCAGGAATCGTATCCTGGCTGCTTCTACCTGCAAAAACTCTACCTAAAACATAAGTTTCACAGATTTTAACAATTTTGACAAATTTATATATCACTTGCAGGTATCGTTTAAAATGATTTAACATTTAAAATCTTTGATGACCACTTGTAAGCAAATCATTTTTTTAAAACACACTCTCCCAAACCTGTTGTTCATCATGTTTAGCACTCGGAATTTTGAAAATCAGCTTTCCAACATCAGTTGTCGAAAATCTTTTTGTATTTTCAAAAATTTATGCTAAAAACACAATATTGTTTTTGGATTTTTGTTTTTTAATGAAAAGCTACAAAGAAATATTTACAAACAATATTTTTGTGAGTTTGTGTAAGAGGATCATATCAGCTTTTGAGACAAATCACCAACACCGTTAAGCTTTAAACATTTAAAGTTCTAAACGATTCACTTAGATTGTCAGTATACTAATCCACTTAAATTTTCACACAAAGTTCAATTGTTTCGAGATACGAGATTAATGTTTTAGAGACTTAAACTTATTCGCGTGTCCCACCTCAGAATATACTCCCGTATCCAGACTCCTATATTCAGTCTTACAGGTGAATGTACACTAGTGATATCTGTAAAGGGGTTAAATGCGAGACCATGAGAGCTCAGGCTATTGCTTTCGCAAAATCAGAGAGATGATTGTTCGACTTTCGGTGTGTTCCCTTTAGAGAATCTTTTCTTCAACAGCACATGATTAGCATTTTTCAATGTTTCATCATTTTTTATGCTGAGGGTGGGCTTTAAGATTAAAGCAATGTAAAGTATTATACGAGGAGTAGGCTATTGCTCCCGTAAAATCAGAAGTCCAGGTATAATACCCCAGATATCACCACGCACAAAGACCTAGTATGTCAGAAATAGAGAGCCCTTCAAACAAGATTTCAGGGGTTACCTATATATCCGAGAGGTGTTCCCCACGAAATAAGTAAGTTTGATATTTAGGTTTATATCTCAAACACAATCTACTAAGCGTGTAAAAACCTAATGGCATATCATCAGTGAGACCGTTTATCACATTTGACTTTCCAATTCTTTAGCATGCTGTGATTGTCCACTGATGTACTATTATTTCCTCTTTTTCACAACAAAACTCGTTTTTGAATTTTTTTCAATGTTTTTGGCTTTATAGATTTTATCATGTTTTTGAATTTTTCAAATTTTCAAAATTTATAAAATTTTTTTACTCCCCCTAAAATCAAAAATATGTTTCAATTTTTGATTTTCAAAGAAAATTTGAAAACAAACTGTACAAATAAAGTGACAATTGATGTGAATTGCTTCAATTCGCCATCCACTTTGCATAAACAATCAGAACTCCCCCTGACAACAAACTATTTTCCCATTATGATTTCAAAACACTTAAGTTTGTTTTAATCAAATGATTTTTCCGGAAAATAAGTTTTGTTGGTTTTACCACTTGTAGGAAAGGGGATAAACTCATCACTTTGTTTTTCCAATCACTTGAATGAAAGGTAAATCAAGTTCGACTTAATGACCTTGACTAACCACTTGTAGGTGAAAAACCCACTTGTAGGTTCACTTATCAACCAAACCACTTGAGAATTGAAATATGACAGTTTTCAAGAATACTACCACTTGTAGGTTTACCAAACAATCATTTTCAAGAATGATGCCGATTCCTGCTCCACGATTACCAACTTGGGAGCTCCGGCAAGTCCAGAGTTTAATCATGATAAGTTCTATCCCAGTTCCTAACCTGGGATGAACCATCTTCATTTGGTTTCTTCTCATAAAATTCCTTTACCCCTTTGACCTTCCCGTCAACCATTTTTCCAAAAATATTTTTAACTGTGGGGTTAAAGGCTTTTTCAACATCAAATTCTTTCTTTTTAGAAATGAATTGATTTGAAATTTCAATTTTTCCAATTTTTGATTTTAAATTTTCAGCCCGCAATGGTGGAAAATTTGCATCATCCAATGGCGGCACTGAATTTTCACCTTTTATCTTAACTTGTGGCTCCTCTGACTTTGACGAGTCAGATTCTTTGCCAGAACTAGCATCTGAATTCTTAACCACCCACTTTTGGTTGTTAAGCTTCACTGTTCTTCTGTAAAAACTCTTTGAACATTCACCAACCTCAAACTTTGAATTTTTGAAAACTTTAAATTGTTTGGTTGGTGGTTCATTTTCAACCATCTTTCCTTTCAGTTTGTTAAATATTCCCTGTTTTGTTTGGATTGCCTTTGGACAATTCCTAGCAATATGACCAACTGTTTTGCATTTAAAACAGGTTCTTGTCTCCTTCTTCTGAGCAATATCCTTCTTCATTTCTTCTTGCTTCTTAGCAAGGAATTCTTTGTTTGTCTGCTTTCTGAACAATTGCTCTTTTTCTTCTTAAGATGATGTTCCTGAAACAAAAACAATTTTTGGTTTATAAATTTTCTCATTTTTATGATTTTTTGGTGGAATAAATTTTCTTCAGATGATGTTCCTTTAGGATCGTTTGCACGACCAAAACGAGTCGTTCAAAAGAGTTCTATCCAATACGAAAGGCGGAATCAGACGTATCGGAGTTATTTCAGCTGATTTGCACTTAGAATCACTTTAAACTGTCTCTGTATTGATATCAGATCGTTTTACAATGCTGGAGACACTTCGGCAGAGCTTCGCTACCGGAATCGAAAACCTTACAAATGATTTGAACAAGACACATATATATAGGCTCTCCATTTCGCACGAATTAGCTCACACGAAATAGACTTCCCATTTCATACGAAATGGCCAACATCCATTTTGTGCGAAATGGATATTTCCTATATTTTTCACTTCTCTCGAATATCGTGCCCTGATCTATCTAATCTAATACAAGACTCGATATAAGATGAAGTCGACAGACATATGCACCAACACAAACTGATTTCACTTCTGTTTTAACCTTAGTTTTTACACCCGATCATTTCATTTACTGTTTACAACCATTACCTTACTGTTTAGCACTGAAACAACCCATTCGTACCAATCAGGAGTCTCCCTTCGTACGAAGGGAGTAGCTTCGTATGAAGGGACTGTTCTTTGTTCTAGCTTGTTTTGTTTCCCGTACTTCAACAATCTAATCCAACACTCTTTCATAGCAGTAATCTTACATTCCTGTTTAACCATTTCAGCATAATCTCGAGACTTCGTTAACTCCACTCGCAGTTTACGTGTACTTTCAACTTAAAATTGTGTATATACTTGGTCCCATTTTTGTTTTAAACAATTTGGGTGCAACACGTACAATATACAAAAATACTCAACACTTGAAACTTAGTTTAATCACACTCTATCCACATTAAAAACATGAAACCATGTGATACTTGTTAGTCTTATATGCTATGTGTACACTTGTATCTATATGCTCGTTAACTCTGCTAGCCTACCTTGCCAATTCTAGCGCTATAGGATTAACTCATCGCCCTTGAGTCTTGGGGTATTGTTAAGTAAAACATGTTAACCTCCTCTTCGTTGCGACGATGTAGGAAAGGCACGATTGCGTTGGACATATAGTTTACACTAGTCCAGCATATTTGTAACTTGTATACATTATTCATGTTCAATATGAGCACGTTAAACATTTTATTCTTATTACGATATGTATCAAACTTGTATACTCACCAACATTTTTGTTGATCTTTATTTTAATACATGTTGCAGGTGATAGACAAGATGACGAAGAAACAAGCTAAGGTGAACTTAAAAACACGCCTTAGAAATAAACAATATTTAAATCTTGTTTTGTTTGATACGATTTAGTTATGTTTTGAGTCTTGCATGACACTTTTAGCATTTATGAAATTTGATTAAATTACATTGTCACATCTAGTGTTATGATGCTTTGAGCGATTTGTTTTCTTCTTATCCCGATGTTTCCGCCATCGGTTGGGGTGTGACAGATTGGTATCAGAGCCATAACTATAGAGAATTAGGAAAAGTAGGAATGCTTTTACCTAGTCTATAGTTTAGGAACATTCTCACTATGTATTCTTTAAAACTACTTGCCTTCTATCTCGCTTGCTTCTTATCTATTCTCTTTGGTCTTTAAATATACATGCCTTCCCTAAGGCTAACACAATACACACTTGGAGGCTTGATGAAGACACTCTTATAACACAATCGAAATGACTCACCAAAATAGGGGTGATTCCCACATTTGGTGATGAATTTCATTAAGCTATACTTGTTATTTTGCACAAAATTTATCCTCAAGTTAGGAGTGATATCCAAATCTTGAAGGAAATTTTCATTTCATATTCTAGTGGACCCTTATCAATTGATAATACCAACCACACTAGGGTACGATGCTATCAAGTTAGAGGTGAAACTTGCATCTTGGTAACTAGTCCCACTCTTCGATTTTTAGTCTCGCCAAAGTTTCTATTTTCCCAATTGATTAAGGACGTGTAGTAACTGGAAGGACAAATATCGTTAATCGCTCCTCGATGAGAGTATTTGTCTATTAGGCTAAAGCACGTTTCCTTAATTCGAAAAGGACTTCGATTTACTTTGTAATAGTCTTATGTTACGTTCCGTGACAATCCAATTTTTACGTTAAATCTCTTTTATGCTATCTCAATTTTAATGTGTTTTACATTTGTACGTTATTTCGTTTCGACGGCTGGACGACATGACACGCATTTTTCTCGCAATGTAAAACAATAAATAACCCCTCGTGAACAAATTAAATTTATGATGCTTTCGTTATCTATGTGACTGTAACACCTCGGAAATTCAGGTCCAATAATGTCTTGACACGTGTCACGAACTTTGAATGTGTGAAAACATACTTTAGAGGGACTAAAGTTGACATACAATGAAACTATGTGATTATAAGGGTCCAAAGTGTCAACAATGGATAAATAAGTCCTACAATAACCTTACATGGTGTTTATAATCTTAAACGGATGAATCATGGATCATACGAAGCGAAAGAGGTAAGAAAGTGAGGAATTACAAACTACAGGGGCTAAACGTGTCAACATGTTGAATTTATACCTCTGAGTGATCTTTTGGTAAACCCGAAGCTTTGTAATGATAAAATGTACTCATAAGAATATGTGATAAAAATTTCATGATGTTTCGTGAACGTATGAGAAAGTTATGATTAAAACCGTACACGAAAGGTTAAATACGATATCGTGAATTTCGTAACTTTTCGGGTAAGCGCAAAGTTAACCGAGGACATGCCCAAGTTTATAAGAGTCCCAAGGTTTCTAAAAATCAGATTTCAAGGGTTTAGAGTGCAAATAAATAGCTTAAACACGTATCATGAGATCAGGGACTGAATTGCAACATTTGAAAACTTATAAAACTGGTCACCACACCCTCGCGCTGCGCGACAGGGTCCTCGCGCTACGGGAGCGCCTACCAGCGACAGCAACATACGGACAGCTGCCAGTTGAGTTTGTTTGCGAGTTGTTTGCAGCTGTACTCGACTCAGGGACTTCACCAATCAGCTTTCATGCAGTTTGGGACCTTTGTTCACTCCTTATAACACCTGAGAACATCTGAATCAGCCATAAACCAAAGCAAAGTTGCATAAAGAAGGCTTGAAGTTGCAACATTCAAGAACACTTGAACTTCAAAATTCACAAGACTTCTCCTGGAGCTCTCTGGACGCCAAGGCACCTTCATAGTGATCTCTAAGCTTGTTTAGGACCATTGTAAGTATTCATATCCTTCTCTAATTCGTCCTAGCTTAGTGTATTCACCGAAAGTCAAAGTATCGTAATTTAAACTTGACTTTATAATTAAACGAGATTGGCTCTGTCAAATCTCAAATTGAAAGTACCTACATGTTGGTATTTATGAGTATAACAAACCCCTAAAAGGGTATGTTCAGATTCACACTCTAAGCATGCTAATTGTCGAGTCAAAGTTCTTCATAAAAAGTCAACAGAATATGTTTTTGCAAATTTAAGCTTGATTAACAATTTAGGCTACATGCAACCTGTTTGATCATCAAAATAACTTTATAAATAATGTAAGAACATGTTTCAACTTGATCAACTCGACAATTTTCTGTATTAAACCCGAATCGGAACCGAAAGTCTCATAAATTGACTTTTTCTTTGACTATCGGTTCTGATCCGTACATGCATGTTAAGATCTGCATTAGAGCATATTTTAGACCAACTTTCATATATGTTTAACTCTCTGGAATTTTACATCTTGGTTCCATGTTTAACTGATTCATATGCATGTTACCGGTTTATGCTTAAATATGACTATTTTGCCCTTTTTGCTATAAAACGTGATTTTTGAAAAAGTGAAAGACTAGAAACATTTGTTACTGATATATAAACTTGCACCAAAAATTTCATATCAGTTTGAGGTCCAGAATAAGAATTATGCTCTTTATCGTAAATTACAAGCTTTATGTTACTTAAACGGCGTAATTAGCATATAACCCACTTAAACCCACTTTTTAATATAAAAATTTTTACCCACTGATATTATATAATATTTTAGGATTTTTAAAGATTTTTATTTTATTTTTGGCTGATCATAACATAGGGTTCTAAGTTTAATTCGGTAAATACCGAATTTGCCCTTTTAGGCCATAAAACGAGTTTTATAAATCCTTTTGACCCCAAACCTTTTTCTACTGATTTTCTTTGTTAAATATGATACTTTGAGCCTTCTGGAAATATAAAAATATCAGACTTCTTGTACAAACCCGGAAACGGCTCCAAATCGCCTTTTTACGCATTTTTATCGCATAGTATGTACTATAATCATATTAAACCTATAAGGTTGATACCTATTGATGTTTTTAGTATATTTTTATAAAATAACAGTAAGTATAAGTTCATAAACTCAGATTCCAAATTTTGACATTTTAAGCCCTTGTAAAATTACCAAAATACCCCTAACGAGCATAGTTTGATTTTAAATGATAAGTTTCATATATGGGCCATACCCTACTGTTATAATATGTTAAATTAAGTATGTTTGCTGTACAAACCAGACCTGTAACTCAGATTTCTAATTTAACTCTTTTACATACTTTAAAATGACCAAAATGCCCTTATGAGGCATAAATTGTGTTTAAATCCGTTTTGGGCATAATAGGAAATAACTTACTGATGTTATATCATATTTATAGCATATCATCTCTGGGAACTTGCATATGACTCTTACGGCGACCCGTAGCGCTCTTTTCGCGTTCGGTTCGGTTTATGTAACTAGTTTGCATAAATTGACCTAGACGGGTCAAACATTATCATTTTTGTCTCAAAATCCAGAATGTACTTAGTATACCCATATTAAACAAGTATTCCAACTTGTCGGGTCTAAATCACATTCTATCCGGTCTTCGCTTAATCGTGCGTTTAAACCGTTTCGTCCTTTTTAATAACCGGTTTAAGCTTTAGCTTAAATAAAGACCGTTAGAAATCTAATAGGTTATTTATAAACCTTCATTCCAGATTAGGAGCACCGCTAAAAGCTACCTGCATTTTTGCTTGTTGAGATAAATACTTACCAAGGTAAATACTTTTAACTTATTTTCCCTATACGGGCTTGGGGTACGGTATATAAAATACCGCTTGGTCTAGCATTGAATTCTTTAATCGAATAGTGGTTAAATTTATTGAGATGCTATGTTTTGATTGAATGTTTTGTTTGCTTAAAGCCTTTGGGGGGTTAATGACTATGTCCCGGATATCCTCGGCATTATCTTACGAGATGGCCACGACCTGAGCACGGGGTGTAGGCGTACACCTGTCAAGTGTATAACTCAATATTGTGGTGTGTCTATTGATCTTTAACCCGGCACGAACCAGGCTACTGAACGCATAAGTAACATGTAAATCCTTTACAAGATTATATTATATAATTATCCCAAGTTATAAAAATATTTTATGCCACGTGCATTCAAATCAATTTTCAATCATTTCAAAATGAGTCAGTTAATTTGTATTTACCAGTGTAAACTGACGTATTTTTCCCAAAAGGTTAAGTGCAGGTACTACACGTAATAGGCTGGCTGTCTTCTAGAGCGTCCACAATAAGTCTCGCAAGCTTGGACGACATTAAACTGTTGAACAATATCTTATTTTATTTTGATCCGCATGTGGATCCGTTTCAACTATCAGTGATATTTATTATTACGCTTTATTAAAGTTGAAATGAATCTATCTTTGCTTCCGCTGTGCATTATTACATTGTGTTGTTTGTCTATGATGATACCAACTACGTCACTATACTCCCCACCGGGCCCACCGGTGACACGTGGAAAATAGGGGTGTGACAGGTTGGTATCAGAGCCAACTCTGAGTGAATTAAACACTAGCCTTTTGTGTTTAATCTCAGTAACACAATTGCACAATCCTCGATTCTCGAGTCTAGACAAAGAACTTAGGAAATTTCCAAATTTTTGTTTAAATTTTCTAACCTTGTCTAAATTATATTTTTGTTGTATCACTCGTTTGTTTTTGACAGGTAGTTAAACATGCCGCCAAGAATGAGAGGTAGAGGCCGAGGAGCATATGCAGCTCCAAATGATCATGAGGCCGGACCATCACACCGGCGGACACCTTCGGATCCTCGCCGTACTGATGCACAAGACCTTTGGAGGTCTTTCGCCGAACCAGCGAGACGCTCAGTCTCACTAAGCACCTCTCCATCGATCCCGCATTCCTATGGGCCTCATTCGGAGAATGAGCCCCATCACTCGCAGCAGTCCTACATTCCCCTAGGACACCATTCACCTTTTCACCAACCATCGCCTGCTTCCCAGGGTCAGTTCAACCCTGATGACTATTTAGAGGCAGCAGCAGTGGGTTTTAACCCACTAGGACCGGAAGACCACTTTTCGGGTGGCAACCCGATGGATGTCGACGAGGATACTGATCCTGCCATGCCACCCTCTGGAACACCGAACCACCCCATCGAGATTTCTGATGGGTCACCTTTCATGGGATCACCATACAATGGTCCCGATAGTTATGAGGAGATGTTCAAACAGTATGACTGGGTGTTTACCCCCAGTTATCATAACTCTCCTTTGCACCAGTCCCATCATTCTCCTCTTCACCAGTCTTCCCATCACTCTCCTCTTCACCAATCTTACCATAACTCCCCTCTGCACCAGTCATACCACAACTCTCCTTTGCACCTGCCTCACCACTCTCCCCTTCACCAGCCACAGCAGCTGCCCCAGCAGCAGCCACAGCAGCAGCAGCAGAATCCTTCCGAGGATTCTCGACTTGTAGCGGTCACTCCGCCAGCAGCAGCACCTCCACTTCAGCCTCCCTCGCCTCCGAGGCGAAGGATAACTACCTTGCGGATGTCCGTACAAGGGGGAATACGCATCAGTACCCATCCACTTTCTAGTGGCAGCCGGTACTCACGGGTTCATGAAGAACCAGAGATGGGTGAATCTTCGAACCCCGTCTCTGAAGTAGCAACGGCGCCAGTCGCGCCACAGCCACAACCACAGCCACAGCCTCAGCCACCATTCGGATTTGGTGAACCAATCCCCGCTTACACTAATGCTGCAGCATTTAACCCCTTTGAGCAGCAGTTTCACACGGGGTACAACTATATGGAGGATCCATACTGGATAGCGGCAAACTCCAACACCTTCCATCAAGAAGCTCCCTACGGAGGTCCCTGGCCTACGGGACCCTCGACTTATGGATATCCATCATATGGGTACCAGCAACCGCAGCCTTCTCAACCTCCTTATTATCAACCGCAGCCTCCTCAACCCCCGTTTTATCAACAGCCACCCCAGGCGCCGACGATGTCACCGCCGCAATTTCAAGAGTTTCTTCAGGAGATACACGGGGTGAGAGACGAAATGCGGCAAGAGATGCAGCAGAATAGGAGTCATAACCGGGGGATGTTTCAGAAGGTGGTGGATTTGCTTAAAGGGAAGAAAAAGAAGGATCGTTGAATCTTTTGTTTGTTAGTTATTTTAGTGTGGTACTCATGTCCCTGCGTGGACATTTATTTATTTCGGTACTATACCCCTGCGAGGGTATTTCCTTCTGTCTGCCCCTGCGTGGGCATATCTTTTTATTTAACCCCTGCGTGGGTTTGTTGTTTTGTTATTTAGCCCCTGCGTGGGCATATGATTTATGTAAAAGACCCGTTTAGGGTAACTTGTACTGATTAAATTTTTATTTGAAGTGGTTAATTTAAATTTCATTTTTAAATTATGTGTATAAACATAGTGTATGAATAAATGAAAAAATAACATTAAATATTTTGATTTACCATTTTAATAATATAATAAGGATCTTAAAAGGTAAAACCTAGCTATTATGTTATCATCAATCTAGCCAATATGGTGAAACCTGTTTTAAAAGATTCAAATCTCTGTTAACATCTGTAAACATGTTAACATTCTTGGCTAATGTGATCCGTAAATCACACACGCCACCCTTTTTATAAAATATCCAAATTTTAATATTTCTATATATAATTGGTTGTGACATAATACCTACGGGTTATAATTAATGTCATATAAAAACAAAAAGGCAGCTGTAGTTTATAAACTCCCTGCCAAGAAAAAGGATCGACTTGTCTTATTTAATCAAGCCTTAATCCTACAAGATCTAAATTTGTAATTTAGAAAGTTGTCTACGTGACTAGGCTTATTATGCCAATATTTTATTTCGTTCTAAAAAGGATTATTAGTAAAAATCCTGAATGAAATTATTAAAATTAACTAATATGGCTTTTGCTTACCATGGTTAATAAATCGTCAAGAACGATAATGTTGTTTAGACTTCTAAATAGATCTTGTCCTTATTTTATGTAGCAATTTAAGATTACATGGCTAAATCCGAAGAACTAAACAGTCGCCCGGCACAAAACCCTGAAAATGCTCAGATGTTAATAACTGGTGCGGAATTAAAAGCACTAGTGAATGATGCCGTGGTCGAAGCACTGAATAGACAATTTAGTGAAGCAAGAGGGACCCGAAGTAGGACCCGAACCGCATCACGCTCCAAGCCAAGAACACATTCGGAGGGTCATAGCAAACCGCCCTCTCAGAAGGAGGTACCTAAGAAAGATAAGCCAAAGAAGGATGATGAGGATCATCACTCCTCTAACCAAAACAGTGTCCCGATAAAGAAGATCAAGCAGAAACATGAATCGCACAGTAAGTCTTGCACTTATAAATACTTCGTCTCATGTAAACCCAGAGACTTTACTGGGGAAAAAGGAGCGGTCGACTGCATGACCTGGTTAGATGAAATGGATACAGTCGTAGATATCAGCGGGTGTGCTGATCGGGATGTAGTGAAATATGTGTCCCAATCGTTCAAAGGGGACGCACTAGCATGGTGGAAATCTCTCTTGCAAGCTACCGGAAAGGCCACACTTTACAGTATGTCATGGGATCAGTTCGTAGCCCTTATTAAAGAGAATTTTTGTCCACAACATGAAGTGGAAAGGATCGAGTCAGACTTCGTATCGTTGGTGATGAAGAATCTAGATTGTCAAGCATACCTCACCACCTTCAATACTCTATCTCGATTGGTTCCCTACTTGGTAACCCCTGAGCCGAAAAGGATTGCCCGTTTCATTGGGGGTTTGGCCCCTGAGATTAAAGCTAGTGTTAAGGCATCGAGGCCTACAACTTTCAGATCAGTAGCTGATCTATCTCTCTCACTCACTCAGGACGTGGTCAGGTTGAGAGCACTTAGGAACTCGGAAGAGAATAAGAGAAAACGTGAGGACGATACCTCACGGAGATCGGAGAAGAGACACCGAGGGAATAACGACCATAGAAAAGGGTCAGGATCGAAGAGAGATGGGCAACAGTCGGGGGATAAACCCAAATGCAAAACCTGCAAGAAAAACCACTTTGGGAAATGTCGTTTTGAGACGAAATCGCAGTCCCACACGAGACCATGTGGAATCTGCAAATCTACTGATCATACGACTTTGAAGTGTAAGGGTCTGAAGGATGCAACCTGTTACGGTTGCAACGAGAAAGGGCACATTAAGTCTAATTGCCCAAAGTACGCTAAGAAAGCCGATGAGGGAAAGAAGACCAATGCAAGGGTCTTCAGGATGGACGCTAAGGAAGCCGTTCAAGATGACAACGTTATTACAGGTACTTTTCTTGTAAATGATGTTTTTGCTAGAGTCTTGTTTGATTCTGGAGTGGATAAGTCTTTTGTAGATAATAAGTTTTGTGAGTCGTTAAAATTGCCTGTAAAAGCCTTAAGTGTGAAGTATGAGGTGGAGTTAGCTGATGGAACCATAGAAACAGCCTCAACCGTTTTAGATGGATGTGTTATATCCATTAGGAATCATTCTTTTCCTTTGTCCCTACTTCCCTTTAAGCTCGCCAGCTTTGATGTAGTCATAGGCATGGATTGGTTATCTCATAACCAAGCCCAAATTGTGTGCAACAGAAAGCAAGTCATAATTAAAACTCCTGCTGGGGAGTCACTTACCATCCAAGGGGATACACAACATGGATTGCCTGAGCAAGTGTCCATGCTCAAGGCATCCAGATGTATGTAGAAGGGCTGTGTCATTTATATGGCGCAAGTTACTATAGACGAGCCAAAGCCTAAGATTGAAGATATCCCTATCATTTCAGAATATCCTGAAGTTTTTCCCGAGGAACTACCTGGTTTACCACCAGATAGGCAAGTGGAATTCCGGATTGACATCATCCCTGGTGCTGCACCAATAGCGAGAACACCTTATAGGTTAGCACCAACGGAGATGAAGGAATTAAGGACGCAGTTGGATGATCTGTTAGCAAAAGGTTTTATTAGACCTAGTTCGTCTCCTTGGGGAGCGCCGATCTTATTTGTCAAGAAGAAGGATGGATCGATGCGTTTGTGCATCGACTATCGTGAGCTTAATAAAGTCACTATCAAGAATAGGTATCCTCTGCTCAGGATCGACGATATGTTCGATCAATTACAAGGAGCAAGCTATTTTTCTAAGATCGACTTGAGGTCGGGCTATCATCAGTTAAAGGTCAAAGATGAAGATGTACACAAGACAGCGTTTAGGACTCGTTATGGACATTACGAGTTCCTAGTGATGCCTTTCGGGCTCACTAACGCACCAGCCGCATTCATGGATCTCATGAATCGCGTCTGCAAGCCTTATCTGGATAAATTCGTCATCGTCTTTATTGACGACATCCTTATTTACTCAAAGAACAAAGCTGATCACGAGAAACACCTTCGTTGTATTCTCAAACTACTTCATCAAGAGAAGCTCTATGCCAAGTTTTCGAAGTGCGAATTTTGGCTTCGAGAAGTCCAATTCCTCGGACATGTAGTAAGTGAGCGTGGTATCCAGGTGGATCCCGCTAAGGTAGAAGCTGTTATGAATTGGCAAGAGCCAAAGACGCCTACGGAAATTCGCAGTTTTCTGGGTTTAGCTGGATACTATAGGCGTTTCATCGAAAACTTTTCAAGGATTGCTGCGCCCTTAACCGCGTTGACGCGTAAGAAGGTTAAGTTTGATTGGGGCCCTAAGCAGCAGGAATCCTTTGACATTCTGAAGGAAAAGTTAAGCAACGCACCAGTGCTAACATTGCCCGACGGTATAGAAGAATTTGTGGTGTATTGTGATGCATCACACACTGGTATGGGCTGTGTACTCATGCAGAAAGGCAAGGTTATCGCCTACGCCTCAAGACAGTTGAAGATACACGAAAAGAACTACACCACCCACGACTTGGAGCTGGGTGCCATTGTATTTTCATTAAAACTCTGGAGACATTACTTATATGGTACCAAGTGTGTGATCTATTCAGATCACAAGAGCCTTCAACATTTGTTTAACCAGAAGGACTTAAACATGAGGCAAAGACGCTGGATGGAAACTCTAAATGATTATGATTGTGAAATAAAGTACCATCCAGGCAAGGCAAATGTAGTTGCTGACGCCTTGAGTAGGAAGGAAAGAGTTAAACCAATAAGGATCAATGCCAAGCGTATTGAGATCAAGAATGATTTGAACAAAAGAATATTAGCTGCACAGAAGGAAGCTGTGCTGGAAGCTAATTATCCTGAAGAAAAACTGGGAGTAACTGAGGAGCAGTTATCCCAGGACAAGGACGGAATGCTTAGATTGAATGGACGAATATGGGTTCCAGTTTTTGGAGGACTTCGGGATGTTATCCTCCAGGAAGCCCACAGTTCCAAATATTCCGTTCACCCTGGAGCTGATAAGATGTATCAGGATCTTAAAGCAAATTACTGGTGGATTGGTTTGAAAAAGTCCATAGCTGCTTATGTGTCTAAATGTTTGACTTGTGTGCAAGTCAAAGCGGAACACCAGAAACCGTCAGGTTTGTTACAACAACCTGAAATTCCCACATGGAAATGGGAGATGGTGACGATGGATTTCATTACCAAGTTACCAAAGACGAGAAAGGGAAATGATACTATTTGGGTCATAGTAGATAGACTGACGAAGTCAGCACATTTTCTACCCATCAAGGAGACTTATAGCTCCGATATGTTAGCCCAGTTATACGTTGATAAGATTGTAGCTTTGCATGGAATACCTGTGTCTATTATCTCTGATAGAGATACTAGATACACGTCACATTTTTGGAAGAGTTTCCAACAATCTTTGGGCACTCGTTTGAATTTTAGTACGGCTTATCATCCACAGACTGACGGTCAGAGTGAGCGTACTATTCAAACTTTGGAAGACATGCTACGTGCATGTGCGATCGATTTGGGTGGTAGTTGGAATAAGAACCTACCACTAATTAAATTCTCCTACAACAATAGCTACCACACCAGCATAAAAGCTGCGCCTTTTGAGGCCTTATACGGTAGAAAGTGTAGATCGCCTATTTGTTGGGCAGAAGTTGGAGATGTCCAACTATCAGGACCAGAAATTGTTTTTGAGACGACGGACAAGATTGTCCAGATTCGCGATCGTTTGAAAGCTGCCCGAGAAAGGCAGAAAAGTTATGCGGATCCACAACGTAAAGATTTTCACTTCGATGTAGGTGATAAAGTGTTGCTTAAGGTATCACCCTGGAAAGGGGTGATGCGATTTGGTAAGAAAGGCAAGCTAAGCCCGAGATACATAGGACCTTTCGAGATTATCGAACGTGTCGGGTCAGTTGCTTATAAGTTGAACTTGCCTGAAGAACTTAGTGCTATCCATAATGTGTTCCACATCTGTAATTTGAAGAAGTGTTCCGCTGAGGAACCACTGGTTATGCCGTATACGGATGTACATATAGATGAAAGCTTGAAATTTGTGGAAAAGCCGTTGTCGGTTGAAGACCGAAAGGTAAAGAAGCTTCGAAGGAAGCACATACCTATTGTTAAGATCAAATGGGATGCCCGTAGAGGTCCCGAATACACTTGGGAGGTAGAATCCACGATGAAAGAAAAATACCCTCATTTGTTTCAGTAAATCTCGGGGTCGAGATTTCTTTTAAGGGGGTGAGGATGTAACACCTCGGAAATTCAGGTCCAATAATGTCTTGACACGTGTCACGGACTTTGAATGTGTGAAAACATACTTTAGAGGGACTAAAGTTGACATACAATGAAACTATGTGATTATAAGGGTCCAAAGTGTCAACAATGGATAAATAAGTCCTACAATAACCTTACATGGTGTTTATAATCTTAAACGGATGAATCATGGATCATACGAAGCGAAAGAGGTAAGAAAGTGAGGAATTACAAACTACAGGGGCTAAACGTGTCAACATGTTGAATTTATACCTCTGAGTGATCTTTTGGCAAACCCGAAGCTTTGTAATGATAAAATGTACTCATAAGAATATGTGATAAAAATTTCATGAAGTTTCGTGAACGTATGAGAAAGTTATGATTAAAACCGTACACGAAAGGTTAAATACGATATCGTGAATTTCGTGACTTTTCGGGTAAGCGCAAAGTTAACCGAGGACATGCCCAAGTTTATAAGAGTCCCAAGGTTTCTAAAAATCAGATTTCAAGGGTTTAGAGTGCAAATAAATAGCTTAAACACGTATCATGAGATCAGGGACTGAATTGCAACATTTGAAAACTTATAAAACTGGTCACCACACCCTCGCGCTGCGCGACAGGGTCCTCGCGCTATGCGAGCGCCTACCAGCGACAGCAACATACGGACAGCTGCCAGTTGAGTCTGTTTGCGAGTTGTTTGCAGCTGTACTCGACTCAGGGACTTCACCAATCAGCTTTCATGCAGTTTGGGACCTTTGTTCACTCCTTATAACACCTGAGAACATCTGAATCATCCATAAACCAAAGCAAAGTTGCATAAACAAGGCTTGAAGTTGCAACATTCAAGAACACTTGAACTTCAAAATTCACAAGACTTCTCCTGGAGCTCTCTGGACGCCAAGGCACCTTCATAGTGATCTCTAAGCTTGTTTAGGACCATTGTAAGTATTCATATCCTTCTCTAATTCGTCCTAGCTTAGTGTATTCACCGAAAGTCAAAGTATCGTAATTTAAACTTGACTTTATAATTAAACGAGATTGGCTCTGTCAAATATCAAATTGAAAGTACCTACATGTTGGTATTTATGAGTATAACAAACCCCTAAAAGGGTATGTTCAGATTCACACTCTAAGCATGCTAATTGTCGAGTCAAAGTTCTTCATAAAAAGTCAACAGAATATGTTTTTGCAAATTTAAGCTTGATTAACAATGTAGGCTACATGCAACCTGTTTGATCATCAAAATAACTTTATAAATAATGTAAGAACATGTTTCAACTTGATCAACTCGACAATTTTCTGTATTAAACCCGAATCGGAACCGAAAGTCTCATAAATTGACTTTTTCTTTGACTATCGGTTCTGATCCGTACATGCATGTTAAGATCTGCATTAGAGCATATTTTAGACCAACTTTCATATATGTTTAACTCTCTGGAATTTTACATCTTGGTTCCATGTTTAACTGATTCATATGCATGTTACCGGTTTATGCTTAAATATGACTATTTTGCCCTTTTTGCTATAAAACGTGATTTTTGAAAAAGTGAAAGACTAGAAACATTTGTTACTGATATATAAACTTGCACCGAAAATTTCATATCAGTTTGAGGTCCAGAATAAGAATTATGCTCATTATCGTAAATTACAAGCTTTATGTTACTTAAACGGCGTAATTAGCATATAACCCACTTAAACCCACTTTTTAATATAAAACTTTTTACTCACTGATATTATAAAATATTTTAGGATTTTTAAAGATTTTTATTTTATTTTTGGCTGATCATAAGATAGGGTTCTAAGTTTAATTCGGTAAATACCGAATTTGCCCTTTTAGGCCATAAAACGAGTTTTATAAATCCTTTTGACCCCAAACCTTTTTCTACTGATTTTATTTGTTAAATATGATACTTTGAGCCTTCTGGAAATATAAAAATATCAGACTTCTTGTAAAAACCCGGAAACGGCTCCAAATCGCCTTTTTACGCATTTTTATCGCATAGTGTGTACTATAATCATATTAAACCTATAAGGTTGATACCTATTGATGTTTTTAGTATATTTTTATAAAATAACAGTAAGTATAAGTTCATAAACTCAGATTCCAAATTTTGACATTTTAAGCCCTTGTAAAATTACCAAAATACCCCTAACGAGCATAGTTTGATTTTAAATGATAAGTTTCATATATGGGCCATACCCTACTGTTATAATATGTTAAATTAAGTATGTTTGCTGTACAAACCAGACCTGTAACTCAGATTTCTAATTTAACTCTTTTACATACTTTAAAATGACCAAAATGCCCTTATGAGGCATAAATTGTGTTTAAATCCGTTTTGGGCATAATAGGAAATAACTTACTGATGTTATATCATATTTATAGCATATCATCTCTGGGAACTTGCATATGACTCTTACGGCGACCCGTAGCGCTCTTTTCGCGTTCGGTTCGGTTTATGTAACTAGTTTGCATAAATTGACCGAGACGGGTCAAACATTATCATTTTTGTCTCAAAATCCAGAATGTACTTAGTATACCCATATTAAACAAGTATTCCAACTTGTCGGGTCTAAATCACATTCTATCCGGTCTTCGCTTAATCGTGCGTTTAAACCGTTTCGTCCTTTTTAATAACCGGTTTAAGCTTTAGCTTAAATAAAGACCGTTAGAAATCTAATAGGTTATTTATAAACCTTCGTTCCAGATTAGGAGCACCGCTAAAAGCTACCTGCCTTTTTGCTTGTTGAGATAAATACTTACCAAGGTAAATACTTTTAACTTATTTTCCCTATACGGGCTTGGGGTACGGTATATAAAATACCGCTTGGTCTAGCATTGAATTCTTTAATCGAATAGTGGTTAAATTTATTGAGATGCTATGTTTTGATTGAATGTTTTGTTTGCTTAAAGCCTTTGGGGGGTTAATGACCATGTCCCGGATATCCTCGGCATTATCTTACGAGATGGCCACGACCTGAGCACGGGGTGTAGGCGTACACCTGTCAAGTGTATAACTCAATATTGTGGTGTGTCTATTGATCTTTAACCCGGCACGAACCGGGCTACTGAACGCATAAGTAACATGTAAATCCTTTACAAGATTATATTATATAATTATCCCAAGTTATAAAAATATTTTATGCCACGTGCATTCAAATCAATTTTCAATCATTTCAAAATGAGTCAGTTAATTTGTATTTACCAGTGTAAACTGACGTATTTTTCCCAAAAGGTTAAGTGCAGGTACTACACGTAATAGGCTGGCTGTCTTCTAGAGCGTCCACAATAAGTCTCGCAAGCTTGGACGACATTAAACTGTTGAACAATATCTTATTTTATTTTGATCCGCATGTGGATCCGTTTCAACTATCAGTGATATTTATTATTACGCTTTATTAAAGTTGAAATGAATCTATCTTTGCTTCCGCTGTGCATTATTACATTGTGTTGTTTGTCTATGATGATACCAACTACGTCACTATACTCCCCACCGGGCCCACCGGTGACACGTGGAAAATAGGGGTGTGACAGTGACACTATGTGGAATTCATGGTATACTATGTGAAAGTATTTGAAACATTATATGCTGTGTGATGCATTCATGAAAACAATTTTCTTAAACAAAACATTATGATCAAGTCTCATACATTTCTTGTTTGGAATCTTTAAATGTCTTCAATTCGTCTCTCCAACTCAACCAAGAAGTCCAAGACTAGCTCAAAAAAGAAGACGATGGCATTCATGGCTAACCAGATTGCTCGCGTTGTTCCTAAGATCGTCAGTGAGATCCAAAACTCCTCTACCCCAAACTCCTCTGTTGACTCAAAAGTTATCCAACCCAAGCCTGTGTCTTTTAACTACAAACACTTTGCCGCCTGCAACCCTAAGCCTTTCACTGGCAATGATGGCGTGACCGCTATGCTTGAATGGTTCGATAGCATCGAGGTTACTTTCATCAACAACGAGTGTCCTGAGAATCTTAAAACTCGTAGCGCTACTGGGTCTTCCAAGCCAGAGCCTTGGAATGGTGGACCAATGAGAGAAACATCCGCTCCAATGATGAAGCTTATGCGTCACCATGGGCTGAGGTTAAGGAGTTAATGATGCTTGAGTTATGTCCTGCTCACGAGCAGTAAAAGCTCGAGGATGAGTTTTGGCATCTTAAACAAATTGGTGATGACAATCTGGCCTACACTACCCGTTTCAAGCAACTCAGCTTTATCGTACCACATTTGGTGTCCACTCCTAACCGCATGATTAGGAAATACATGTAACGCTCTGCTTTTTTGTAACTTTTCTTAATTAGAAAGTTGTCTTGTAATTCTATTTTTGGAAACTTGTATTCCTTGTAATCGTATTTCGTTTTGAAACCTTGTAAATCCGAGACTTTGATTATAATGAAATTGATCTTTTGCGTAAAATATTCATTGTTATACATTAATACGTGCATTCGTTGATACATGATTCGTAATCCTCATAAACATAAGTGTAACTCGTAAACCATTATCATGCATTCGTAATTCTTAAACGTTCCATACATGCAAGCACTTGATTGTTCGAATACGAGACTTTTTTAATCCTTACAATACTTCTTTTATTATTACAACACAAAACCTATGTTTACATACTTGTTTAACACATGCTTTCATGTCCCCTTTGCATATTAGGCCTTGTTACATGTTGGTTATATATTAAATAACATGTAACACTTGAATATACAACAAATATACACCTTATAATGTTCAAATAAATAAATAAATAAATATGGGCTGGGCAGATTTCGATCACAGCCTTTGGGCTGTGTTTAGTTGTCAAGTTTCAAAGTTAATTACCCACTAATCATATTCAAAACCCAACCCATTGAAAACCTAATCCTTTCCCTATAAATACCACTTATTTTCCAGCCACTTTCCCACTTTTACAACCCTCAAACCTCACCAAAAACACTCTCAAACTCAGCTGAGTTTTCAGCAACACATCTGAAAGTTCTAGCAATTAAAAGTGAGTTTTAACTCACTTCTTCTTCTATTTCTTCTTTGTTTCTTCCTTATTAACACTTGGATAACCTCTAGGAAGGTTTTCACAAGTAAGGTGAAACCTCACCATTTTTGAGGTTCAAAGTGCACCTATAATTCTGCTCATTTTTATCTTTTTAATTTTTCATGTTTTACTCATACAAACCTATGTCCTTATGTCACTAATCATGTCTATGATTAGTGTTCTTTAAAATAAGGTTGTTATATACAATTAGGAGGTGTTTTACTCCTCTAAACTTTCTGTTTTGTAAGGGTATTCAACCCACAAGTGTTGAGCAAGACTTGAGCTTGTGTAGTGTGATTATTGGAAAGCTTTGGCTATCCTACTTTCTATCCACCCTCACTTGATGTTTTCCTCTTAGCTAATAATTATGTTTCATTTCCTTAACATTCATGACCATCCGAGTTGTCCTTTTGACAACTTGTGCATTGGTGAATCTTACGAAAGAGGTCTTAAAGGAAGGATTATCCTCCTACCTCCATGCATGACTTATATGAAATCCTTGAAATATATGTTGGACTTAAACTTGTACTATATACTATATAAAACATATAATAACCGAACCCTTGATGATAATCAAGTGACTATTCGTCATGGTACTAAGTTACATCATCTAAGTACTTAACTTCTCGTTACGATTCTAATGGGCATTTGAACCCATGAAATCATTCTAACCCATACGGGTTTTATAGTGTCTAAAATGAGTAAAGTCTAGATGAATACTTTATCATATTCGTACTTTTGTGTACTTTAAATTCCAAATCTAAACATTCCTTGAACTCCAAATACGTACACATTCATTTTCCTATTCTCAACAATCTCGTCACGCTTGGATAATCGGAAAGCATATGCAATTTTTGAGTATACTTAATCCATTTTACCGTTTTCACATTTTTTGGGTGTAACATGTTTATGTATACAAAACACACTTAACATACATATTCTTATGCAATTATACAAACAAACAATCCAATACATGCTTACTATTTGTTATGCTTGATTCATGTTTTCTAGGTGATTTTTATGTGATGAACTTATCGTTAACTTCGATCAAGCCTCCCTTAACATGTATAGCGCTATAGGAGTAACGCACCGCCCGTATTCTTGAGGTCATGTTAAGTCATTCATTCATACTTGCGGTAATCTTTGGTTTGACTTGTTTGTTCGCATGCCAGTTTATACGTTAATCTTGATAACTAGGTTTGCCATGTGGATTGTTCACTCTCAATTTTATACTATTATGCTACTACACCAAACTTGTATACTCGCCAATACTTTTGTATTGAACTACGCTTTTAAAACATGTTGCAGGTTTAATGATGATTGTTGACGATGAATGGAACATAGTAGGATGCTTAGATACTCATTTTAAATTTTGTATTCTTATTGTAATTCTTTTATTTCAAGTTGTTGTATTTGTATTTCCTTTCCATGTGTACTTGAATTCTTGTAGTAATAAAATGAAATTCATTATTTAAACACTTGTCGCAAATTTTAGTGTTATGTGTAATGAGAAATCTATTTCGTCTCACTCCGATGTTCAGCCATCGGTTGGGGTGTGATGTAACACCCCGAAAACGGGTTTGGTAATCAAACCTCGTTAATAGTAAAAACGGATAAAATACCGTTAGTGGTAAAAGTAAATTGGTAAATACTAGGAATTTATTTAAATAATCCTAATATTTACTTAAAGTGAATAAGAACTTTCAGGAAAATAAAATAGAAAGATAAAAGGTCGATTTAACGGGACTTAAAGTAAAACGGGTTACGACCTCCCGAACCTACCAAGTTAACTAGGAATAAATCTAACCTAGTTAAATAGTGACTTATGAGTGGGTTAAAAGACTTAATTTAAGAATTAAGGAAAAGTTGAGGGACTTAAGTTGTAAGAAATGAAACTTGAGTTTAATTAAGATAAATAAAAACAAACCAAACACCCCTAAATGGGATGTATGGTCAATTAGAACAAGCAGGGCGACACCCCACTTTCAATCTCTCAAAATTCTGCTTGAACTCTCAAATTGGAGGTGCAAATCTGGTCCAAACGAAAATCCAAGCATAGAATCGTGATCCTCATCACAAGAGGATTACAAGGTATGTAAAAATTAAGGAAAACTCTCAACTTGAAATTTTCATGAATTGGGAAAAATCTGAAAATTAAGGTTGCATGTGTATGTTATGATGATTAAGGAGCAACTATAGTGTTTAGGGACAAACCCTAGACCAATAGAAGTCGAAATCATAAGAAATTTTGGTGAAACCTATGAACACCATTGTAGGTGATTAGTGGGTTATGTGTAATTTGATGAACACTAGGATGTAGAATGCTAATCTAGTGGAAATTGATGTATAGAAACTGATTTCTGAAAATATGATGCGTAGTTCATGAACACTAGACATGGAGGTTTGAATTGTGGTGTAAATCTTGGTAAAAATAACTAGTTACGAACTAGTTAGTAAATATGTAAAATTATGCCCGCTAGGTGTTTGTTAAAATGCCTAAACAAAGCTAAAATGTTGAAATTCCATGTGAAGTGTGCATTTTAGTATGTTGATAGATCAATCGACTTCTAGGAAGTCAAACTAACCAATGATTTAGTCAAGTGATAAAGTCGACATAAGACCCGTTAGATGGAGTAGTCATAATTGATAATGACTATTCTAACCGTCTCATGAATTATGATGATAGTTTGACGCGTACCAAGCTAGGCGGAAGCTTGATGAGGGAGCGGGTCAAACGAATCAAGAAGGAAAGGAAAAGCGTAGTTCGAATGCAAGGTAAGTAGAACTTACGCCTACTTGTAGTATATGTATTTATTTGATAAGCGAGGAATACAATAAAGGATTAGGTTCGAATCATGGGTTCCGACACGAAACGAAATGAGTCAGAACCAATAAAAATGTTTTAAAACCATGATTAATGGTGAAAGAGGCATAATGGTAAATTGGTCATGTAATGACTAATAACTAATGAGATTCGTTAAGGTCACTTTAGAATGTAACTAATAACGAGAAAATAAGTAGAGATGGAAATTTAGTCAAATACCGACTAAAGTAAATTGTATTTAAAAAGGGGTCTAGTGGCAAAAATCCGAAATGGGTCGGATGGGCAAATTGGTAATTAATAACCATGTTTCGCCACTTATGAAGATGCTTGGTCATATAGGCCAAACGGGTCAAATGGTGTGATAGCACCATTTGACAATATCGACTGATGTGGCTATCAAGTCTTGTGTTAACAGGAGCGATTAGCGATTCGGATACCCCCGTCGCCATAGAAACTGTGATAATAAATACGAAGTATAAATCGGGTCTATTTGTTGACCCGAGCCAGGTACGTATAAATATAATTGTGGACAATATACCTTATGACCATTTTAGTAGCGAGAGCCCTTCGTAGTAAACGAGGGGCTAATGTTGAATAAAATGCCCTTGATGGGTAAATTGGGTAAACAACCCATAAAGGTTGCTTAGGAACTTATATTACGATCTTGTAACCTTTAGACGCATATGAAAAAAGTAGGCATAAACTATCAAGGGTTGAATGCCTTAAAATGCGTATTGTCGCAAAATAGCATATTTGAGGGGTAAACTCGGAATAGAATAGTCTATTATATTAAACCCACCACATTCATGGTTGTGGTGGGAAAATTAATCTAAATGAACGAGTGGGATTATGAGGCATAGTAGATGTGAGCGAAATTAGGCTTAAAAGGACATAAATGTCCTTAACGGGTCAAAATAAGCACTTAAGCATAAGCGGGTTTAGAATGTATAATAACCAATGACTTGAGCCTTGAACAATAGGAAATAATCATAATAATAGGTTTACAAAAGAAACTAGGACCGTAAACAAGTTTGCTAGATGAAATCATGAACGGATCAAAAGTTGGTAAAAAGGGCATTAAGCCGAAGAGCTAAAAGTCCGAATTTTTATTATGTCGTATGTTGGATTTAACTCCATTAGATGGATAATTAGATTACAGACGCGTAGGAAAAAGAATCGCGTAAAACGGAGCTATAACGAAGAAGTTATGGCCGTTTCCGTGAAATCGGGTTGAGCTGTGTATGTACAGCAACTGATTAAGCAAGAGTCTGTGGAAAAGAGGGCCTTGCGTCACGCGACGCCCCTTGGCGTCACGCGACGCCCTCTAATCCGGAAATAAATTGTTTTGTTGTTTGTTTGACCATGGTACTTGTTTAAACTTATTAGTTGACTATCAAAACTAACTTTTAAGTTGGTTTTGATCTTAGGTGACATTGGGCATGCTACGGATGACGATCAAGCAGCTTCGAAGAACCGAACACACGTGATTAAAGCTTCCGCATGTCGTTTCGTTGTTTCTTTTAAGTGACGAATTTAATTACATTATGTTCTAAACTTTTAAATTGTAAAATGTTTTAGTAAACCCGTTTTTCCGATGTATATGTAATCTTAATTACATGAGTGTTTTCGTAAATAATACGCTAAACCTTGATTTATAAGAACGGGTGTTACAAGTTGGTATCAGAGCCTTGGTTTAAGAGATTCAAGTATGGTGGGGAAAACTATGCTTGGACTTAAACCTTATGCTCTTAATAAAGATTGGTGTTCGGTTCGAGGCTTGATCGCAAATCCGGTAAGTACATGTATGTTAATAAGTTTAAGCACGCTAAAGTGTTGTAAACAACACATAAGGTTATCGTATGACACACGATACCTAAATTAAATGATGAATATAGTTGACGAAATCGCGCGCGTTGACGTGTATAATAGAAAAGCCTAGTATTACGATACGGACATTTAGTAAAGTTGACATTACTAACTTTTGTGAATGTCTTGATTGAAGGACACTTGCATTCAAGGATGACAAGAGTTGAACAAATTAAGGACATGATAGAGGAGCGGTCCGAAGTATGACAAGTGGAGCATACTCATCAAGGACCTAAATTATGTGACAATCGCGAACAAGGTTAACGACATAAAAGGCCCGTTAGGGCAAGCACTTACAGGTGCGCATTTTAAGTTATTACGTGAAAAGTAATATGCAACAAATACGTAGAGGTTGAAAGTTGCTTATGTAGATTATAAACTTGGAAAAGCCCGAATAGAAAATCTATCCGGGATATTGTTTCTAAGAGAAACCAAATAGAGGCGTTACTTACATAGGGCGTGGTGTGAAAACTATAAAAAGGTCGTGTATGTCATGTGTTAACCGCTTACTCTGGCCAAGTAAGTAGTGACATATGATACCACGAGTTTCTTATAGCGGACACATTTACATCCGATGTAGTAAGGACGGGGTGAACGGGACTAATTAAAAAGTACCCAAATGAATCAGATAAGCAAAATATTTGATAATAATGTAAACGCACAACCGAGTGACGGAAGCGTATTACATTAGGATAATGAGCCCGAGTAAAGGGACAAAGAAGCATGTAAAATGATTTAGACAAGTATTAGGAGGGAGTGTACTTACACTCGAACCCAGAAAACGCAAGCATGTAAAATGATTTAGACAAGTATTGGGAGGGAGTGTACTTACACTCGAACCCAGAAAACACAAGCATGTAAAATGATTCAGACAAGTATTGGGAGGGAGTGTACTTACACTCGGACCCAGAAAACACAAGCATGTAAAATGATTTAGACAAGTATTAGGAGGGAGTGTACTTACACTCGAACCCAGAAAACGCAAGCATGTAAAATGATTTAGACAAGTATTGGGAGGGAGTGTACTTACACTCGAACCCGGAAAATGCAAATATGTCCTTTAACGAGTCATTTTTGTAAAACGTCAAACTTAAGGACAAAGTCGGAATATAAAAAAAAATGAAGTGAGGTCTTAATGCATACCGGGAGAGTTGCAATAATAACGACTTCGGTAAAACACCCAGTTGATGGGTAAGAATTAAACACATGCGTAAACCAAGAGACGTGAACGCGGGTTGAAAAATCAAAGGACTTGGATTACGAGTTATGACTATAAAATCTCGTATATAGAAATTATGAGTAAATATGTTCAACTATTCGAAGTCGAATGGGTTGAATAAAGAATAAAGTTGATTGTTTATAAGTGATGGATTTCACATTAATAGGTCAAACAGGTTGAATACAATATAATGCCGAATGGCACAAATGAGCGCTAGCCAGATAAAGGTAGCGTCAAATGCAAGAGAATAATGAGCCCGGTAATGGGATATAACCAAATAAGAATATATGCAAATCAAATAACAGTAAGCATAAGAAGAACTGACGCATAAATGACGTGAGAAGTCATAAAATCGGAAAATTGCCCGAAAGAAAACAATTATAGCCATGAAACTACAATTAAGGTTAACGGGACCTAAGCTTGAAACCAAACGATTCTTCGAACAAAAAAAAAAAAAAAACAGGGTGCCTTGACACCAAACATGTATTTTAAGAATGACATGAGTAAGGAGTGATCTACGGGATCAACATAACCTTTAGGGTTATAAACAAATGAATGATCTACGGGACTAAAACGACCCACGGGTCATGATTAGAAAGAAGTTATGAGGACTTCGCCCTAAAGAGGTGAAAGTCTAATCAAAATAGCCCATAAGGCTAAGTGATAAAACCTACGGGTTAATTAGATAAAGCGAGTGAATCGGTTGAGAATTCCCGCATAAAACTAAGACTGTAAAAGAATAAATTATGGGCTGTCAATATCCTGGTATGGATAATTGACAAAAGTTAAAGAGAAGATCCCAAAACTAAAACTTCGGTTTTAGTAAGAAATAACGTCTTTACAAATATAAATTCTGATAGGAATTTGAATAGTAAGCCTGAAAGGTTCAAGTCTTGACATTGATAGGTGCAAGACGATATATTCGAAAAAGTGATATTATCGAGAATGAAAGGTTGGTACAAACTAAACACGATGTGACACGATCACGGTTAGGAAATGTAATGTGAAGTAAAATCACATTATAACCAAGCGAGCGGTGAAAAGTAATGGGACTAATAAGTCTAGTTAGTAAGACCGGATAAGGCCAGTAATTCAAATCAATAAAAATTCGTTTGTTTGTAAGCAGTGGATTCGGCATAACTGAACCTAATAAATAAATCTGAAAACAAAAGAAATTATTGCTGAAAGTGAAATATTTCACTAAAGACCTTTAAACGGGTTAAAGTAACGGATTCATAAAGAATTCGATATTATATGAAAGCAATGGATATCGCTAAGTTAACTAAACTAGTGGAAATAACGAGATTACGTTATTTCAAGTTGCACTATGTCGTATGAGTTAGGTAGACAATTAGTAACCAAAAAAGATGTTATCATACTTCCTGGTAATACTAACTATTGGATAAAAGTATAAGTAATGTTTAAAAGAATTCTCGGCTCAAATACATTGAGTTAAAACCCAATGAATTATGTAAGAAAAGGTTTCGAGGACGAAACCTCTTTAAGGGGGGTAGACTTGTAACACCCCGAAAACGGGTTTGGTAATCAAACCTCGTTAATAGTAAAAACAGATAAAATACCGTTAGTGGTAAAAGTAAATTGGTAAATATTAGGAATATATTTAAATAATCCTAATATTTACTTAAAGTGAATAAGAACTTTCAGGAAAATAAAATAGAAAGATAAAAGGTCGATTTAACGGGACTTAAAGTAAAACGGGTTACGACCTCCCGAACCTACCAAGTTAACTAGGAATAAATCTAACCTAGTTAAATAGTGACTTATGAGTGGGTTAAAAGACTTAATTTAAGAATTAAGGAAAAGTTGAGGGACTTAAGTTGTAAGAAATGAAACTTGAGTTTAATTAAGACAAATAAAAACAAACTTTGGTGAACGCCTCTCAATCCGCTTATTCGACTTTTCACGAAATGACGCCATCAAGTTAAGGGTCATATCCAAAACTTGATGGAAAATTTCCATTTCATACTCTAGTGGACCCTTACCAATGAGTTGGACTTAGTTCCTTACCTTGTTTGGTAAGTACCAACCACACTTAGGGAATGAAGTTGTCAAGTTAGGGGGTGATACCCGTAACTTGAAAACTAGTCCCACTCCTCGATTTTCAATCTCACCAAGGTCTCAAACTTTCTATTGACTAAGGACATGTCGTAACCAGAAGGGTGAATACCGTTAACCGAATTTTCGTTTTGAAACAATCCAAGTTTTAGTCAAAACCATCGTTATATCATATCAATTTTATGCATACATAATTCAAACATCTCTTCTTTCAAAAATCCAAATTATTTTCACCATGACTACCCACATATCATACTTTTACTTTTCATATACCTTATACACTATTTATAAATATGGTTTAAAAAAAATGACACCCACAAGACAAACACTCTCGTATTCCCAAAAATGGAAGTCTTATCATCAAGATATGAGTGATTCCCTTACCTTGACATTTTGACTCTGCCTATTCCTCGAAGGAATCTTTCCCTTGAGATAGGAGTGATGTCCACACCTCAAACGAAGATCAACTAACAACTCGACTATTATTCGTAACTATCACTCGATCAAAACTTATACTCAAACCTCTCATCATGGTGTCAATTTTCTCACTTATGCATGAGTTTCGAACCTTATTAATTTATTCAAACATGTTTCTCCCCGTACAATTTATTTACGTAAATTCCATACACGAAATTCTTAAGCATACCTTAAATGTTTTGTTTCTCGATTTTCAAAATTTTACGAAATGCTACCCATCAACTTAATCGGTCTAATGAATCTCTTGCCCACAAATTTCATACTCGACGTGAACACTAAAACACACTCACATTATATCATTGTACTCAAGACCTTCATTTACAATCGAAAAATCAAACCAACCTTTCTTACATGCCAATAAGATCTTATAGATATTATAAGATCGTTTTACGAAAACTCTTTACAAAATCAATAAATCATTTTGCTAAAACACTGTCAACGATCACTAAGTTCATTATGCTAAATTTCTTTTTAAGGATCAACGTTTTCACGTGAACCTCCAAATTCCAAATTTCTTATTTTAATGCAAAAACCTTTAAAATGATGCAAACTTAGTGTTACCTTTAATACACTGCTCAATACATCATTTCAATTTCAAAACACGTGGGCAAGGAAACTTCATAGGGACCGACCATTTTCGACTTACATAAATTCTTCTAAAACAAGAGTAGCATCTCCGTTCTTTACAAAATACGTCACACATAACCAATAAGTACTTTATATTCTTCTTACATTCACAAACTAGATTCTACATTCCAAGTCAAACTCAATCTATTTTGATTCGATAAACTCAATGTTTTGCTCAAACAACTATACATTTAACGTTAAATCAGGTCATATGGCTTGCATATGAAGGCGTATTTGTCATTTAACTATGTAGGGACTATATTGCAAATAATATACCTTCAGGGAGTATTTTGTACAATGATAAAATATACACACATAAATACAAAATTACTTTCTCTCTCTTCACCCTTAATCAACAAATCCACACCAGACATAGATTACGTTCACAACAATCTCAAAAAGGAAAACCTAAGTAACCTTATCCTCATTAAGACGACCAGTGGATAAGAAATCGAAGAACATGGTGGAGGAGAAAGAAGCAGAGGTCGAAGGAATTGTGGTGGTTTATAAGGGTTTAGGGATAAAAGTGGGGATCTGAGATAGGATCTGATATGTGGAAGGAACGGTGGCCATGAATTAGATTGAAGATTTGATTTGTAAAGTCACTGACTTATGGTTTGAATGCACCGTCGTTATTGATTAAAGTTTTCATTTCTAGTTTTGAAGGGGGGGGGGGGGATAATGGTGGGTTCTAGTGGTTGGTGGGTGCGATGGAGGTGGTTAGGGTTCGGATGGTGGGTGCGGTGCGGTACGGCGGGAGAGATGGTTGTGGGTTAGTGGGTGGTGTGATGGGAAAGGTTGTAGTGGGTTCGATGGTGGTGGTTGGTATGTGTGGTGGCCGGTGGGTTGGTGGTGACATGGTGGGTGGTGGTGATAAAAGAGAAAGGTATAGAGATAGATATGGGGTAGAGAGAGGGGTGTATATCTATTTGATATTAATTTTTTAAAATTTAATTTCATTTTTAAATAATTGTTTTTAAATAAATAGGTAAAAAGACTTAAATACCCTTATGTTATCTGATTTAACAGAAAAAATTAACTGGGTTAGGGGCAACAGACATAACGTGCAGGATTTTAAAAAATAAAGTACAAAACTCGTCAATTTTAAAGATAAAGGACAGCGGCTGAAATTTGGTATAAAAATAAAGGACAAAACTTGCACTTCACTCTTTGATATAAAAAAGAGGTATTGAAATGTGTTAAGCTTAGAGTTACATTCAACTCTTTTAATTTCGATTAGATGTTAGAGCATTCACATCCAACCCTTCATTTTTTATCTTATATTACACAAAAAATTACTATTTTTTTCTTTTTAATTAAATAATACATTTTAATACCTTTATTATTACATTTTCTCTCTCTTTTCCACTCACAACCACTTTCAAAATATATTAAAAATCTATATAGTAAATTGCCAAAATGGTCCCTAAGGTTTGGTCAATTTTGTTACTTTAGTCTAAAACTTAAGACTTTTGAATCTGGGTCCCTGTGGTTTCAATTTTGTTGCCATTTTCATTCAAAAATAATTTCTTGTCAGATTTTTTAGTTAACATCCAACTTTTTTGTCGTTTTCCTCCCTTTTAATGAAGGGCAAAATTGTCAGATTTTTTTAATTTGCTATAATAAAACGTTAAAAGACAATTTTACCCTTCATTAAAAAGGAGGAAAAAGACAAGAAAGTTGGATGATGACAGAAAAATCTGACTAGATTTTGATTTTGAATTAAAATGGCAACAAAATTGAAACCATAGGGACCCAGATGTAAAAGGATGAGTTTTGGACTAAAGTGGCAAAAGTGACCAAACCTCAATGACCATTTGACAGTTTACTCAAAACTATAAAGGGTGAACAGTGTTCCCTCAAATTTACAGATCAACAGTAATATTTTCTCTCTCTTTTTACTCATAACCACTTTTCATAAAATAAAATCCAACCTCACATTATTTGGGGGGTTGGATGTGAATGCTCTTAGAGCATTCATATTGGACCATTCGTCTATATCTATATAACTAGGTTATCACCCGGGTGGTAACCCGGATAGGAAAATTTAATTTTAAAAATACTCACAACTGTATAATTAAAATAAACTTAAATAATGTGATGTATTAGATAAATTAATCACAAAGTGCATACTTTGTTTTCGAGCATTCTATAAGCATAGAAGTGTCTCAGACTCGTGCCGTGATAATTTAAAACACATGATACTTGCCCCCAATTTACTTAACGATGCATATTGCCTGTTCAATGACATGAGCAAATGATGTTGGTCTTGTAACAACATGATGATCAGTAACACATAGTTTAAAAAAAGTTTACTACTTTAATATACATATATGCCAAACATAAAAAAATATAGTGTAGTTTATCTTAGATCTGCATCCTTTAAATGGGAGATAATTTATGTGCACCTACTCATTAAACTCCTCTTTTCATTTTCTTGAGAGTTTGATTCATTTCTAACATCAAAAGTCACAGCAAGTTGAGAAACTAATTGTTGAACTTATTCACAAGAAGTTGGCGTTTGCTAGCATCACCAAAAGTCAAAATATTTCTCAACCACATTTGATGCAAACTTATGTTGAGAAATGATAAGTTTTTTGTTTTTTGAAAAACAAAAATACGTTTAAACTGATCATAAACAAACTGTACGCATGAACTTATTATGGAAATATGAAGTTGAACATTAAAATACAACAAAAGCATCGTACTATAGATCTAAAATAACCGAAAAAATAGGTAAACGGAGAAAATACATTTTTCTGGTTTGAATTATAAATTAAAGGTCAAAAGATAGGTAAACACAACAAGCACCACTTTCTAATCCGTGCAAGTCATCACCACAAAAATCATATTTTGTACTATTAACATTCAAGGTCAACCATTTGACTTCACATCATATTCATCATTGATTCATTGATGTGAATTTAGTTTATAAAAAAAGTGAATTATAATTAGCATTAGTCACTTTTGTTATTGTAGACATCTAGGGGCGTATACAGTTTGCTTCGACCCATTTTAATGAGGCTATTAACGGTTCAGACCTCTTACTGGTTCGCTTTATTGTTAACTAACATGGTCTGGGTTCCAAGGGAATGGTGGAAGGGATGATGCCCCCTTCCCCTGGCGGCAGTGGGGTGATGTTTGTGTTGTTATCGGCTGATGTGGAGATGGGGCGTCACTCCACACCGCATAACCTTAGAGGTTGGTCTTAATTTCTCCGTGTTTGCAAATTATGGATTACTCAATAATTTTTTTAACTGTGGCGATTACTATATAAAGAGCAATTAAGCAAGTGGCATGGCAAACATACAAATGAGAACAACAGAAAATAGAGTACCATTACAAAACTGCAGTAATATAAAAATCAACCCGGTTCACTCATTCTAAGTTTTGTGAACCGAAAATGAAATGAGGGTATGTTTTGTTATCTTTGATCAGAATCCGCGAACCCATTTAGCTAAACGGTACGGGTCAAATCGGTCGGATTGGTGGGTTGACTCGTTTAACCCATTTATATTATATTTTTTTATTATATGTTTTACGCCATAAACTAAATTGGGTGTGTATTTTATGACATAATTATAACTTAAAAAGAGAAATTGGCATAGTATTTTATAGTTTAAATATAATTGTATTATATACATTCGTGTTTTTCTAAGTATATTTTAATTTTAGTATATTAATTTGCAAAAAAAAAAAAACTAAATAATAAAGAAAAATTCGAGTTCAACGGGTCAACAACTCGCGAATATTCGAGTCGTGTTCGGGTTCATATGTAAGACACGATTCTCGGGTTGGGTCGTGTTTGGGTTAGTCTAAAATTATCGGGTTCGGGACGGGTTGAACCCACCAACCTGGAACATGACCAGTTGAACAACCCTAATTTTACCTCTTAAATATGATTTTCTTCACATGGATGAAAACGATTTTATACCGTGTCGCTACATGACCACTTTCCACCTTTCCAAATGTCAAGGTTGGAGAACTCGCTAGTCGCTAGTCGGCCGGTGAGGTGGGGACTAGCGACTACTCGGGATTACTCAGGATTACTCGGGATTAATCGGATCGGAAATTTTATATGTAAATTTTATTATTTTTATAAATATGTATATATACTCACACATCCATATCAATATAATACTTAAAAAGGTAAAAGTAGTTCAAAATACAAACTAAACTTACATATAAATCATAACATAACAAGTCTCAATACATAAAATTCAATGATTTCGACACCATCCGACTCGTATTCAATCTCCCCGTTTACTTCATCCTCTTTCTCTGACTCAAATTATTCGTCATATTAGGGTAAGGGATAAGGAAAGTGGGCTAAATTTGTAATCTTGGGCCTGTGTTGTAAGGATTTCAAATGGGCCGACTAGGGCGGCTTGGACCGGCTTTGACCGACTAGCGATTTTTTGACCGATTAGTGAAAAATTACTCAGTAGGAGGCCAACTAGCGACTAGTCGGCGATTAATTGCCGAGTAATCAGGATTTTTGCAACACTGCCAAATGTAGTAAATTTTAGTAAAAAATATATTACAAATATATTGAAAGAATACCTACCCAGGCTATGCCTCTTAACCCAAGGCTTATGCACTCTTCACCAAATTGAGGACGCAAGAATTTTGAGCCTGTCTTTCGACCGACCGGGTGCTGTTGTTGCTGCAAATAAAGATTTACAATTTGTTAGGGAGTTCTAATTGTATAAGAATTCAGTGTGTATAAATTAATCTAATTGAAACTTTGACCTGTGAGTTAAACGTCTCAGAGATTTTGATCATGAATTAGACCTCTGACATTGGCAGTAGGTAGCCAACCGAGGATCCAATGACAACATTATCCACCTATTTTTTGCACTTTTTTGCTGATCACAAAAATCCACATTACAATTGCTCTATTTTTCCCTGCTGGTATTCATATTACCATTTGAAGAAACACTAGATAAATGACCGGAATCAAATTATCTAGGGGGTTTGGATCTGCATAAAAGGGTTGTTTCTCTCGTTTGATTCGATGTGACTGATCTCCTTCTGCAGTGAACTCTGCAAAACAAAACACCATTAGCCTCGTCAAGGGGAGAAGGGGGGTTCTCTCCTTGACCCGACTCCGGCGTGAGAATAAGTATGTGTTTTCGGAAGAAGAAGAAGAGTTAACAAAGTGTGGGTCACTTGGAGTCCATACCTGAATTATCCTCATATTTATAACCGAGAGTTTGGGCGGGAAAACTTGTTGATGAAATATTAACGAAAGATGCTAAACCCGTAAGCGGTTATTTTTTCCTTCCGTTAATCTTCACGATCCGGTGTGACAGCACACGGATTACTGTTTTGATCAATGCCTGGGGAGTTGCCACGTGGACAGTGGGTAAGTGGAGGTTTTTCTCCAATTCCATGCCATCATCGTGATTTTTAGGGAATTCTGTGATGATGACACGTGTACCAGACGGTTATAACCGTCTTGGTGGTGCACTATTGATCTTTCTAGAAGATTATTGCTATGATCTGGTGTGACACCTTTATCGTGTGGAGTCAGCTTAAGTAATATCCAAGTCTGGGTACTTACTAAGCGGAAATGTTTGTATGGGATTTTCATCCTTTATTTGCTATGAAGGCGCGAGGATTCGTGATGTTCCTCTTATCGCGCAATTGGTTGCTTGTTGTCTTTCTCTTAAGCTCTTTGTGAGATCAGTTGCGTGGCCGCGCAAGGTCGAAAGAGGGCTGAGGTGACGTGGTGGTACGGTTCCAAGTACTTGATATGAGGTTTTTGGGACCTTTCCCCTTCAAGTCCCCCCAGTCCAGTGTTGCTCTTATGCAAATAAGTGGAGTACTGGACTATATGAGAGAAAATTGCTTTGGGCGCGAAAGTAGGAAATCTTCTATGAGAAGATTTACTTTGCTTATTGTGATTTGATTTTTGAAAATCTTTGACTTTTGTTGAAGAATGGCACAGTAAAGACTGTGTGACAGGCTGTTACTGTCAGGGGCATATTACTGATCGTGCTTTACACGCGCGCGTGAACTCGCGTCTGTGTCGTTTCTCACTTGCCTTTGTCGCTTAGGTAACCGTGCTATCCCGAAAAAAGGTGTTGTTCAGTTACCGAAGTTATTTAAGGCGGTGAGTATATAAGCGTTTTGGACTTCTCATTTCCAGTAATCATTACTTCGTTTGAAAAATCCTCATCTTCTCTATTTGCTTCGAGAAAAAAGTTTCAATTCTTCCCTCCTATGTCAACCGGAGAACGTCACGAAGACTTATCTGAATAAATGTCTGCTGAACTTCCACCGTTGAAGTGGCCTAGGGAAACTTTTGATGGCTTGGTTCAAAATCTTAGATTCCCGGAGAACTGGGGTGCCCTGTACCCTGAGGAGGGTCAGACAGCGGCAGATGCTCCGGCTGGGTACATTACCCTATTTTGGGATTTCTTTTGTGAAGGAAACTTTCGTCTTCCTGTGATGAAATTTTTTCTTGAAATCCTTGGGCATTACAGGTTTCATCTTTCCCAAATGCACCCGATTGGCATGGTTAGGGTTCGGCATTTCAAGTTCGTGCGTCGTTCGATGCAGATTGAGCCACCCGTTTCTCGATTCCAGGTTTTTCACCAAATGCACTGTACCCAAGGGTTTTATTCTTTTGTTCAGAGGGCGTCAGCAAAGAAATTTTTTTTGCATCCCCCAAAATCGTTTCATGATTGGAAGTAGAAGTTTTTCTTTATCAAGGCCGACGTCGTTCCGATGAGGATGATATTTAGGGGAAAAGAAGATGTCCCAGTGAGACTGTTCAAACCCCTTTTGACGAAAATTGGTACCAGGATCTGAAAGACGTTCCTAACATTGCTTTGCCTGAGAAAGCTCTTGTTGGTGCTGGTTTGAGTTTGAATTGGAGGATGGACCTGGAAGACAAACCGGTGTATACGGAGGAAGGTCATGGTAAGATTGGGGTTTAACCCTTTTTGCCTTTCTCCCTTCTCCCTTTTTTTTTCTCTTTTGAACGTGCTGTTCTTCTCTTGCAGTCGTTTCGTTGTATGTTGTAGCATATAAGAGAGAAGGCGGAAAGATGGGTACCATTAAGAAGAAGCTTGATGAAGAGCTTTGGTACCATCGAATTTTAAAGAATTTTGTTCTTCCGCGGGATGCGGATCTGTGCTTTCAGCCGGCTGCTGGCGTTGGTAAGCCATTATCATGTTTTTTATTATCTACTTCTTTTTGCGCATCTGAAAAGTTTCGCGCTGTACTTTAGCAGGTGAGTTGTCAAATTTAGGCATAGGCCCTGAGAAGAAAAAACGCGCGTCAACTACTACTTCCGCGCCGAAGAAGGATGATGCTGAGAAAGCGCAATATTCTAAGGTTAAGAATGTCAGAGGGGAGAAGAAAGGTATGCGCCATTCCTCTGACTCCTGGTGTGATTATGTGGTGGTTTCTGACTCTTTGGAGGGTCTTGCGCCTGCAGTTGTTATTAGAAGGTCAAAACCGGAGCCCAAAGATACTGCTGACATCCCTCCATCCAACCCGGACGATCCTATTGATTTGGAGTCGAGTCCTGAGCACTTGGTGCGGACTAAAGCAGGAAAAAGAAAACAGACTGGTACTGAGGCGGAAGGTCAGCCTGCGAAGAAAATTCAGAGGAAGAAGATCACCAGGAAAGGCAATTTGGACGCCTTTATCTCGAAGTCTGCTCCAAGTAAGTGTTATCTTTGTCATCCTTTTATGCACATTAATTATTTTTAGGCTTTGATTTTTGCAGCGATTCTAACTTCTCTTATTCCCACAGAGTCTTTGCCTGTGGTTAACAAAAAACTCCCACCCTCTCCTTCGCCTGCTACTGTTCCTGATCAGTTAAAGGCAACTGAGGTTCCTGAGGGTGGTGTAGAGAAGGTTGTTGAGGCTGACAAGCCGGTTGTTGTTGCTGTGGAAACCGAGAAGGTTGTTAGCTCGGAGGTTGCTGATGACGCTGGTAACCCCCAGGTCTTTGAACCTGCTGCCCATGAGAAAGAGAAAACTGCGGAAGAAATTCCTGTTACAGCATCTCCTTCTAAAGTGTAGGATCGGATTCCGACCTAAACGAGTCGTTCGGAAGAGTTCTAGTCCGTTTCAGAGGCGGAAACTAAGAAACGGACAATGAAACTGCTTGTATCACACTTTAATCTTCTTGTATATTAATTTGACAACCTTTACATTCAGAAGAATCACCGGCAGCACTTCGGTATAATTCTCAGACAACTGTTACAAATGAAATGCCTATCAACCTATTTATAATGGCATTGATTTCGCTTCAAGAGAACAAATGATAGTTGAAGCGAAATCATTAATTCCTTCAAGCGAAATGTTACAATGTGATTGTCTTGAAGCGAAACCTCAATTTTGTTTCAATTTGTTTTTGTCTTCATATGAGGTGATGTCATTGATGATGTCATCTTGATGATGTCATCATGACATCATGTCTTGTTTAAATCCGCACCGAACACGAGACTCGATACAAGACGAAGACGACAGATGTGTGCACCAACAGACTCCCCCTCAGATGTTGACGAGTCTTGAGTGTCGAGTCTTCTCAATCTTCAGTCTTTATCAGTCTTTGATCTTCCTTCAGGATCTCTACCTGGCTCTATTCTATCTCCTCAGATGTCTTCAGACTCTCCCTCTCAATCTGCTGAGATCGTAGTCTGGAATTCACTTTCCATAGATTCTTAGATCGAAATCTGGCTATACCTGCACATGCTCTACCCAAAAATAAATTTTCTGATGATAACTTGAACACAATCAGACATCACTAAAAAATATCACAAAAAAATGATCTAACATTTATAGTCTCTGATGAACCATTTGAAGAAATATCATTTTCATATTCATAAACAACACACTCTCCCAAACCATCTGTTCATCATGTTTAGCACTTGGATTTTTGAATAGAATGAAATGCAGTAAAGAAATATTTACAAACAATATTTTTGTGAGTTCGTGTAAGAGGATCATATCAGTTTTTGAGACAGATCACTAACACCGTTAAGCTTCATTTCATATTAAGTTCTAAACAATTTACCTAGATTGTCAGTATGTTTGTCCACTTAAATTTTCACACAAAGTTCAACTGATCCGAGATACGATATTAATGTTTTAAGAGACTTAAACTTATCTGTGTGTCCCACTACTTGAATATACTCCCGTATCCAGATCCCAATATTCAGTCTTACAGGTGAGTATACCACAGATGATATCTGTAAGAGGAATAAATTATGCAACCGTGATAGCTCAGGTCAGAACTTCCGTTCAGCAGAGAGTCTAGTTGACTTTTAAGTGTGTCCCCTTTAGAGGATCTTTTGTATTACAACAGCCATGATTAGCATTATTCAATGTTTCATCATTTTTTAGCTGAGGGTGGTGCTATATTTCAAGCAAGCAGAAAGTATTCTCCAGGGACTAGGCCATTGCTTCCGCAAAATCAGAAGTCCCGGGATAATACCCCAGATATCACTGAGCATAAAGACCTAGTATCTCAGAATAAGGGACCTTTCAAACAAGATTTCAGGGGTTACCTATATATCCAAGCAGTTTTGTTACCCACAGAATAAGCAAGTTTGAATTTTAGGTTTATATCTCATCACAATCTACTAAATGTGCAAAAACCTACTGACATATCCACAGTAAGATTGTTTATTACATTTTTCTTTCCAATTCTTTAGCATGTTGTGACAGTCCACTGATGTACTATCATTTCCTCTATTCACAACGAAACTCATTTTTAAATTTTATCATGTTTTTGACTTTTTCAAATTTTCAAATGTTTTTGGATTTTCTGAAAATTTTTACTCCCCCTAAAATGCAAACACATTTTAGGAAATTTGAAAACCAACTGTACAATAAAGTGACAACTGATATCAAATCGCATCAAATCGCCATCCACTTGGCATAAACAATCAGAACTCCCCCTATCACAAAACTATTTTCTCATTATGATTTCAAAACACTTAAGTTTGTTTTAACCAAAATGATTTTTCCGGAAAATAAGTTTTGTTGATTTTACCACTTGTAAAGTTAGGGGTTCATCATATCGTATCTCAATCATTTGTAGAAAATCAAGTACAATTTAATGTCCTTGATTTACCACTTGACGTTGAAAACCTCTTTCAACCACTTGTAAATAAACACAAACTAAATCTGATATAAAGAATGATGCCGATTCCTGCTCCACTCTTACCAACCTGGAAGCTCCGGCAAGTCAGGTTTTTCAGTGAAAGAAAATATCCACCCAAGCCTGACCAGCCTTGGGTGTAACCTTCTCAACTTCACTAGAGGTTGGGCTATAGGTTGCCTTCTTTGTAGCATAAAACTCCTTTACCCCTTTAACCTTTCCATCAATCATTTTACCAATCATCTTTTTAATGTTTCCATTAAACGCTTTCTCAACATCAAATTCTTTCTGTTCAGAATAGAATTGATTTGAGATCTCAACTTTCCCAACTTTTGATTTAAAATATTCAGTCCTCAATGATGGAAAGTTCTCATCATCCATTGGAGGAACTGAGTTTTCACTTTTTAGCTCAACCTGTGGCTCCTCTGACTTTGCGAAATCAGATTCATCGCCAGATTTTACCTCTGATTTCTTAACAACCCAAGCTTGGTTGTCAAGATTTCCCCTTTTCTTGTAAAATCTTTTTGAACATTCACCAACTTCATATGTAGAATTTTTAAACACTTTGAACTTTTCAGTTGGTGGTTCAATTTTGTCAACAATAACTTCTTTCAGTTTTTGTGAGACTCCCTGTTTAATGTTTGTCGCTTTTGGACAGTTCCATGCAATGTGACCAACTTCATTGCATCGGAAACAGGTTCTTGTTTCTTTCCTTTGATAAGCTTCATTCTTCACTTTCTTTGCAAGAAATTCTGTGTTTGATTGCTTCCAGAATGAGCTTTTTGATTCTTCTTCATGGCTAGTTCCTGCAACATATGTCATTTTTGATTTATAATCTCGAACATATTTTCCATTTTTATAGTTTTTAGAAGGAATAAAACCAAGTCCTTTCTTTTTTAGCTTACCATTGTGGTTTGGTTTCTTTTGAAAACCAGAACCAGAATTGTAACCTTTTTTCTTGTTCAAACGTTGTTGTACTCTTGAAGTGTATTTTTTAGGTTTTCCAGTAGGATTTAAATCTTTAATTTCAGAAATATTGATTTCTGTCATTTTGAAAACCTTTTTAATCATGTCAAACCGAACACTTCTAATTGGAAATTCTTTATCAAAATATAATTTGTCAGAATCATTCAAAGTATATGCAACTTCAAATGTTTCGTCATTCAAATTAGATTTTGACAACAAAAATTCTTTACTATAAACCCGTTTTCCCGACAACTTTGAACTCTTTTCGGATGAACTCGAACTCCCGACTGACTGACACAAATTTTCGGACTCGGACTTTGACTCTGACTCCTCATCCTTATCCAACACCTGATCGACCACTCTTTTTATCAGTTCGGACTCATGATCTGTGTCGGACGCTGTGAACGTGACATCAATATTGTCTGGTAACACATCGGTTAACTCGGACTCTAACTTTAGATTGACTGCCTTTTGGACTTGTTCCTCATTCGGTTTTCTAGGCGAATACCCTTCCCAAATTGGAGGCGGACACTTGTTATAACAGACGTTCTGTTTCTTACCAGTATCCGTTTTCTTCTTTAATTTCTTGTCTTTTTCTTCATCTTTAAACGCCTCGAAACCTGCAACAGTAGGGTAAATTCTATCAATTATGTAATCACAACTTGTATAACTTCGCAGCAAACGTTTAATTCTTTCATTTTCTACTTTTTCACCATCTAACTCTTGCTTCCATTTAGCACATTCTTCGATGTAAAAATTTATCTCTTTTTGCTTCGACATCATTGTTGCATTCAACATCTTTAAAGCAGCTTCTCTTTCTGAATTAGTTTTCTGCAAACTATTCACTGTTCTGTTCAATACATCGTATGATTCTTTCACATTCTTTAAATCAAACACCAACTTTTCTTTCATCTTCTCTGAATCACTAAACCTCTCGTCTTTTTCTTCACATTGTTTGCAAGATTCCAAACATGTGAGACATGGTTTTGTGACTTCAACAATTTTTTCAATCTCCACAATCTTCTCAACTTCAACAACTTTTTCCACTTCAACTATTTTTTCAATAACCTTGACTTCTTTCATAACTTTTGCAGCTTTCTCCTCTTTCAATTTCTTCAATTTTTCTGCAAAATAAAATTCAAAAGCATCAGAAGATAAATGAGTTTTTCCAACATTTATCTGTTCAAGCTCTTCATCACTATCACTTGTCTCTGACGAACTGTTTTCAGATGAAACAGATCCTTCATCTTCACTTTTCTCATCATCAGATAACACTTCCATCCATTCCTTCAGCATTTCTGGCTTTCGAATAATATGAGCAATAAATGCTCCAACATTTGAATCAGCTGGAATGTACTTGTCCCAGCTAAATCCTTCAGCCAATTTCTCGTCATCTTGATCCATGATGCCATAATAAGCTTTCCTATTTGCATCCTCGATCATTTTTCCATGTGCCGTTTGAGGCTCTTTTTGTTGATGTGGTTGATGAGTGATTTGCTGATAAATGGTCTTTCGATAATAATCATCTTTTCCAGCAGACTCCTTTGCTCCTCTCGGCTCCTGATTCTTGCACTCTCTTTTAAAATGGCCTTTCTCCCTGCAACGAAAACAAACAACTTTAGATTTATCAAATCCAAGATTAGAAAGATTTGCATCCAAGAAATCAGTTCTTCCTGTAACCAATCTAAATTTTTCTGCTCTCCTCAAAACGCTAGCTAAAGCCCATTTAATATCCATTAGTTCTAGCTCTTCTGCATCAATTTGGTCATAATCTTCCTTTGTGAGCATCGGATTGCCAATTCTTCCGGCAATTAACCCTTCATAAGACTCTAATGCAGTGACCAATAATCCCATATGATGCTTAACAACTTCTTCAGAATAATTTTGACCGTTTTGAAGATGTAGAGCTACATTGCACTGAATCAAATGACCATTTCCAGCAGATGAACTTTGAACATTTGGAGGATTCACCGTTGAGAACCCACTTGTGTTGACTGATCCTTGATTTCTTGGAGTAGATTGATTTCCAGCACTAAATGCAGTTTGGATCTTTGGACTTGCTTCAGCAGTTTGAATATTTCCTTTGTAATACAGTTTGACGTCTTGTTGATTGCTTGAACTATTCATTCTTGCAATCTTCTGTTGTTCAAGATCTTGTGCCTCCAGTTTTTCAATAAACTGACCAATCGACAATCTGCTAAATTGTCCAGAATTCTTCAGAATCATGAGATATGTACCCCATTCCTTTTGAGGTAAAGCGTCAGCAAGCTTTTCAACCCATTCTGCTGGGGTTTTAGTAATCTTCAACTGAGACATGGTGCGTACAAGATGGCAGTATCTCTCAATGAGAGTCTTTGTAGTCTCACCAGGCATGCTTGTAAACAACTCAAACTCCTTCTTCAGTAACGCTGCTTTACTCTGAAGCATCTCTGTACTTCCTTCAAACTTCTTTTCAAGAGCTTCCAGATCGAAAACGCATTTCCATCATGCTGAAGCAAAACAAATATATCCTCTGTTATAGCTTGCTGCAACAGACTTATCATCATTTTCTCTCCTTTATAACTTTCTCTCTCTTGATCTGAAAATTCCGAGATAATTTTATCAACATTCATAGCAGTCTGTGGTCTGATGTATGCTGTTTCAATGCTTTCCCAAGCTCTCAGATGGTTTGCCTGAACCCAATTCTCAAAGCGATTCTTCCATCCATGATATTCCTCAATTCCCATAAGCTTCGGGGTTTTTTGCATTGTTCCTGTTTCGTTTTCTGCTTTCATGTTTTGAGCAATTGAAGCTGGAGTATTCGAGGGTGTAGCAAACGCGTTGTAGAACTCGGAATCCATTTTTTAGCAACTTGAATCTCTTGTAGAAACCGACAAGTACCTTTACATTCAAACAAAAAACAATCAGTTTAAAGATTTATCAATTAATCGAAACAAATTGTTACTCAGACTGGCGATTTTTTGTGCGGACTGAACGTTGACCAACTGTGCGGACTTCTAGGACCCGAATCGAAATCAAATGACTTGACCCTTTGAAACTTTTGAACTCCAAACCGTACGGACTGACAGAAACCACGACTCAAACCATGCAACTTGAGTACACACTGTGCAACTTGACTGACAAACGTACTGATCGAACTGTGCTAATCGACAAAAAACTTCAAACCTGTAACCTCGGTAACTGACAACTAACAACTGACAAACAATTTTAGCTTTTAAGATTTCCAATGAAGCGATGAAAAGTCACTTGTTTTTTTTTAATACGTATACATATACTTCAAACAACACAACACATGAATTGATAATATCAAATTGCGCCTGACACACAAACTCATAATTTCTTTTCCACTTTGAAGACCCAAGACACCTTATCAAAATTTGTGAATTCAAATCACATGCGCCTGACAACCCTTAACACAAATCAAGTAACAACTTAACGTGATTGGGCCGTTTAGTTGGGCTTTCAATTGTACCGCAAACAATGAGTCACTTGGCCTTTAATAATGTTGAAACTTGGGCCAAGACTTGGGCTGATGATTGTTGACACACTACATATGCAAGCTGACACAATCACATGTAATAATATTCATATGCTGACAACACCAATTCCAACACATTCTACTGATCACATGTAACTTTAATTCCTTTTTTAAAAATTGCCGACAATTTTAAAACAAAACAATCAGTTTCACATGAATTGATATGATCAAAAAAATTGTAACTTGTGCCAACAACATCACATGTTAACTGACATCTTTTAATGTTTCACACAAATTGAAAATAATCACCTATGTGGTTTCTTTTCCCAACCCACTAACAACTTCACAACACGATGCAATTTCCAATCGGTTCACACAAATCAATAGTCTTTCACGTGACTAACTAAATCATTTTCAAACAATGTTTCAGTTTCAAGTAGTTGCTATTTTCAAGTAAGATGTCAAATTCAAACACGTATGTCGAGCAAATGTTGAATTCAAGCAGAATCAGACACGTATGCAGAAGATGAGATTCAAACAGATTCAAAATTGTTGTTCAAGCGAGATCTAAAATTTTTTTTTAAAAAAAATGGTTTCGCTTCAAACTACATAATTTTTTCAAGCGAATTCTTCAATTTCGCTTCAAACTTTCGTTATTTTTCTTCAAGCGAAATCTATGACATCAGCAAATGACGAACGAACTTCAAGCGAAAACACATTTTTTTACCAGTTTTAGACTGATTTAGTTTCTGAAACTTTCAAGGATTGGTTAGAACATGTTTACGCATAAGATATGTAATTTTTAGCCGATTTTAACCATAAAAGTTTGTTTGATTTTGAAAGAAGGTGTAGAAAATCAGAAAAGTGACGTAAAACGAGCTGTTTTGACAAGATCTCTTCCTCCTGAGCTCTGATACCAATTGTAGGATCGGATTCCGACCTAAACGAGTCGTTCGGAAGAGTTCTAGTCCGTTTCAGAGGCGGAAACTAAGAAACGGACAATGAAACAGCTTGTATCACACTTTAATCTTCTTGTATATTAATTTGACAACCTTTACATTCAGAAGAATCACCGGCAGCACTTCGGTATAATTCTCAGACAACTGTTACAAATGAAATGCCTATCAACCTATTTATAATGGCATTGATTTCGCTTCAAGAGAACAAATGATAGTTGAAGCGAAATCATTAATTCCTTCAAGCGAAATGTTACAATGTGATTGTCTTGAAGCGAAACCTCAATTCTGTTTCAATTTGTTTTTGTCTTCATATGAGGTGATGTCATTGATGATGTCATCTTGATGATGTCATCATGACATCATGTCTTGTTTAAATCCGCACCGAACACGAGACTCGATACAAGACGAAGACGACAGATGTGTGCACCAACATAAAGTTTCTGGCTCTATGCCTGAGAATATCGAGAAGCTTTCTGCTGAAAACCAAAGCTCGTTCTCTGATGCTGGCAGAAATTCTCCTATCCGCCCGGAAGAAACCCTGGGGGATTATTATTACAGAACTTATTCGGAGAAAGGCGCCTCTGAGGTCCATGCCCCTGTTTGGAATTTGAAGAAGGGTGATACTTTCTCGGATTGGCGTGTGTGCCGAGACTGGTTGCAGGGAATATTTCCACCGGGGGAAATCAAATTTCAAGAAAGCCGGTCTCACGAGCAAACTTATCAAGCTTACCTTGAGAAAGCTGCTTCTCATGCATCGACCACTCATCGTATAGTGCGTGAATGGCATAGTATGCACAAGGAATGGGATGCTTTCCAGGTGTCGAAGAAGAAATTTGTTGCGGATGAAACCCGGATTGCCCAGTTGAAGGCTAAGCTGGAAGCTGATCAGGCCAAGTTTGAGGCTGATTGAAAAACTGAGGAATGGTCCGTTGCAGGCTGGAAAAGAAAAGCGGAGGCTGAGGCTGCTCTTCTTTCCAAGGAGCGCAAGAACTGGAAGAAAATATGCGAGAAAGATAACTCTGAGAAGATGAATCTCCGAACTGTTATTAATAATCTCAAGGCTGAGGTTGAGAAGTTTAAAAAACAGGACGCGGAGATTGAAAAGCTGAAGAAAGAGAAAGCTGACGCTGAAGCTGCGCGTGATGAGGCGCGTTTACAAAGGGAGCGGAGTGAACAACGAGAGGTACAAGCTTGCGCCACTCTTGCTCTTAGAGATAAAGAGTTAGAAGAACTCACTATTTTGCTTTCTGATCAAGAACAACTCAAGAAAGATCTGGAACTTGCACGTTCCGAGAAAACCGAGACCTCACGCCGTCTGACTGAGACTGAAGAAAAATTGGAAGCTTCTGAAACGGCGCGGGCTACAATAGAGAGTGAGTTGGAGCCTTTGAAGAGCGATATGCTGTGGTTGAAAGAACGCGAGATTGCCTGTGTAAGTTACTTTTCCCTTTTGCGGGAATGCTTTGCGTCTTTTTTTATTTATCTTTCGTTTTTGTAGGTTGCTGAGTCAGTGTTGAATTCTTAGGAGCTGGATAAGACTGTAGCGCGTTTGGTAGTTGCCGCGCGGAAGGATGGATATTCCCAAGGCTATGCTGAATGTACTCACCATGTGAATAGCGCTCTGAAGGTTGATTGGGATATTACCAAATCCGCCACTTATGGTGCTAATACTAGTGTCGCGCTTGCAGCTTTAAAAACAGAATTCGACACTTTGCAGCTTCCTGTTATGGACCTTATAAATGCGGCGCTGCAGTCTGAAGATCATGTGATGCGTTTAAAGGAAATCTTCCCGAATGAGGATGAAGATTCAGCGTAGGTTTTCCTTTTGTAATTGTACTGAACAATTTTTGTAATATTTGGGATATGGATCCGTTTCCTGTTAATGCGCTGCCGCGCAAGTAACTATGATACACTGCCGTGTAATTTTGGTAATTTTCGTAAGCTTGTTAGCGTATTATGAATGGTATGACATGTGTGTTTTTTAGTTTACAATATTTTGCATGTGTACAATTACTTTGATTAGGTAAGGCGAATGAAGGTGGCATGCAGCTCATGTGTGAACGTATGGCCTTGAGTGATGTAGTCACTGACCGTTCATGAGACTTGTACTGTATTTACCATACTATTTTTGAGCTTACCAAAATAAATTGCACGCACTTTGTAATAAAAAACACAAGAATAATAGAAACTTTGTTGTTTATTTTGGGATAAGGCGCAGAGGCCGTTACAAAGTCTATTAAAAATAAATACATGTTTCTTAACTTACTCTATCTTCCGCTTTTTAGATAACTGTAGAGTGTTCCGTGCTGCGGAGAGATCATAGAGTTTCTGCTCAGTTTTTCGCTTTTTTGCTCAGGCCTTCATCGCCTCAAGTTATTTGCTTAATTTCCTTGCGTACGTTTTGTAGTAGGTGAGTGAGCTCACCACTTTTATAGGCCTTTTCTATCTCAGTGCGCAAGGAAATGCAATTGTTGATGGTATGACCACTGTCCTTGTGGTATTCACAATATTGGGCAGGGTCTTGTCCACGCTTGCTCTTCATGGGTATTGGAGGCTTGAACTGATAATCCTCGGTGCTTAGAACTTCCGAAAGGGTTTTAGTTAAGGGAGTCCATTGTCTCTCCATGTTTTCTTGCTTGGTTTCCCACTGCGTGGTAAGTTTATTGATTGTTGCTCGAGCATCTTCGGATGAATGGTTTCCCGAGGTGGAATCACGCCATCCTTTCTTGAATTTCCTTCCGCCAGTTGAGCCTAAATGTGAGGGTCGATTATGTGGTGGTGGCGGCCTATTTGTGGTAAGATTTTTTCCTGTTTGGGCATAAACCTTAGCCGCTGCCATCACCTTCTCCCAGCTCTTCGGAAGGCCTTCTGTCCCAGATAGGACCTTTATCATATCATCGCACCTGACTGCATACTTGAATTGTGCGCGAATCAGCTGTTCATGGACGCCTCCGATCTCGAGTACCTCTTTGTTATATCGGGTGATAAAGTCTTCCAAACTTTCGTCATCATGACGCCAAATGTTGTTGATGCATTTTTAGTGTCTGTAACTAGTCTTGTACTTAATGATGTATTTTGTACGGTCTTTAACGTTTATCGAGTATGTATTTGATGTCTACCAAGTCGGATATCCTCCTATCTGCTTGTGTACGACTTGTTTGTCTCCTTTTGTTATGTAATGTTTAACGAACAATGCATGTTGCATGACAAGGGTATAATGGTCATTATAAGTTTATGTAGTCTATCTGTTTGCTGTCTGTTTACAGCAAACAGAACAGCTGATGCAGTCCTCGACGAAACAGGTCTGTTTCGTCGAACAGCTCACGACGAAACAGACTTGTGTTTAGTCATTCTGTTTCGCCGACAGTCATGACGAATCACACTTGATTCGTCGTGTAATGGGCTGTTTCAAGCCCAATGACTGGCCCATATCCTGTTTCGCCGAGACACCTTGTGTTTCGTCGACTGTTGGGCCCAGGGACTATATAAACCAAGTCTGCTTTCATTTGAAGGTAGATGAGATAATTACCAGTAACGAAACTCTGTCGAAATTTTGTCTGAACTGTGTTTGTATCAGTTTGTAATCGGTTCTCATCCCGTTTAATCAATCGAGTGTGTTTCATTGATTAATCCTTTGTTGTTATTGCTTTATATGTTTGATTTGGCATAGTTGCGTGGATTCCGCACACGTAACCGTGTTTGCTATAAACAAGTGATTCGGTTCGTTATCGATCCTCAGATTTCGGGACCTACAATTGGTATCAGAGCATTTGGCTCTTATCCTTGTTTAAAATCAAACATAGTTCGGTTTTTATCAAGTATTTGTGTTTGTTTTTCTGAAAATTTGTTCTTGAAAAATCATAAATTCTGGAAAAATATTCATAAAATCTGTTGGTTTCTTGTTGTTTGCTAAAGATTTTTATCAAAAACCAAGTTAGATTGTTTGTTCATGCTTTAAACCGGTTTTTAGTGAAAATCTTGTGTATTTTCGTGTTTCGGAAAATTATCAACTGACCGGAAAACTCATGTTCTTGAGTGTGTTCTTGACAATCTTCATAGTGTTGTTATCATTGTTGTGATCTTGATTTAAAAATTGTTGAAACCTAAGTGTTATAACATATTATACATTAAATTGACTTTGGTGTAAAATTGTGATCATTAGTTTCTGAAAAAGCATGTTGGGTTGAAAATTGGTGTTACAAACATACTTTGTGTCAGTAAGATATTTTAAATATCTAAACCAGCTGTCTGATACTCAGTTTCGACGAAACAAGTAGTCGACGAATCACAAGTGTTTCGTCAAAAATATCTTCGACGAAACAAGTCTATTTCGTCAAAATATCTTCAAACGAAACAAGTCTGTTTCGTCATCATTCATTTAGACGAAACAAACCTATTTCGTGAAATCTGTTTCGTCGAGAACAGATCTGTTTTACACAGAGGCTTTGCAAAACCATTCTAACTTTGTGTTTTCAAGTGTGTGTGCAGGTACTATCATACATATACCAAATATGAGTAACAAAGGTCTGTGGGATTGGAGTTCGGACTCAAGACCAAGTGAAAATCAGCCTTCGCTTGCCGATTTAATGAACCAATTGCCTCAAAAACAACAATCAATAAATGCAGGTCAATGGGCAATGGTTTCTAATCAAAATCAAAACATTCAAAATCTATTGCTCAGTGAGAGTGAGACGGGAAGCCACAATCGCCCGCCAAAGCTAAATCATATGAACGACTATCCATCTTGGAAGGGTCGTTTTCACACATACATTCAAGGGCAAAACGTTGAACTTTGGACGTGTTTCACTACTGAATGTAGTCCGGAACTGGAAGCAGCAGCATCAACTGCCGCTGGTATTTCTAATATGCTTGAAGAAGACAAGAAAGCCTATGAATTAGAGAAGAAGGCGTTTGCTTTTCTAACACAAGCTCTTCATAAAGACATCTATCATCAATTTTCTTATAGTAAGAGCACAAAAGCTTTATGGGATGCATTGGAAACAAGAGGAGAAGGAAATGCAGCTTCTAGAAAAATACGGCATGATCTTTTGAAGAAAGAATATGAATCATTTCAATCTTTGGAAAATGAAACCCTAAATGATATGACTTCTCGTTTCTATCATTTGATAAGTGAAATGAGTTCTTATAAGGTTGCCACATCTCATGTGGAAATGATTGCACGTTTAGCTGATGCTCTACCTCCTATATGGAGTCCATTCATTGAACTTCTAAAGCATACTGGTGCTCTGGATGGGGAAAATGTCACTATCTATGGATTCGTTCAGAAGTTGGAGCACAAGAACGGAGAGGAAACTAGGAAATCTAAAAGGATTGGAGCACCTCAAAACACAGAAATGTATTTGCCTGGTTTTGCTCCTTCAGCTAGTTCTAGTTCTGTTCAGCAACCTAAGCTTCAAACGGCATTTGTTTCCAACACAAACTCATCAACTCAACCAGAGTTTGATTTAGGTGCTTATCTTTCACAATCGCTATCCAAATCTCAATCTCAACCTCCACCTCAAGGTACTACTACTCAACCAGAGTTTGATCTAGGTGCTTATCTTTCACAATCACTGTCTAAATCTAAAGCACAACCACCACAACAAGTACATTATACCAACAATCCTCCACCTCAAAACCCAAACACTGTCAAAGTTGATACTTCGAACCTCTCAAAAGTTAGCATTGAAGTAGCAAAGGAGCACATGGAACTCATTAATACAATGGTCAGTGCATATTGCGGTTTGGTAGCAGGTCAAATTGGGAACATCAGTATGACCAACGAAGACTATCAACAAATCGACCGTGATGAAATGGAGTTGATGGATATAAAGTGGGCGTTTGCAAGTGCAGTTAGAAGGGCAAGGGATTTCATGAGTAGAACAGGAAGAAGTTCTTTGGATAGTAAGAAGGAAACGAAGTATGGGTTTGATAAAGAAGCAGTTACATGTTTTAATTGTGGCGAAAAGGGTCACTTCAAACGTGAGTGCACCCGACCATCCAAGCAAGGCAATCAGAACCCGTTCAGAAACCAGACAAGTACTTCAAATGCAAATCAAGGCACTCAAGAAAATCGTGGAAAAGGGATAGTAGCTGTGAATAATACTACCAGCCAGGACCAGTCTGGACCATCTAACAACACTCGTGCATTGACTGTTCAAATAGATGAAGGGTGTAATTGGTCTTTACAATTAGGGGGAGGTGATAATGAAGGAGGAGGAACAGCGTGCTATGCAAAGATCATCAATCACATCAAGCACGTTCATAAAGAAGAATTTTCTGAAAGTGACGACAGTTCGGGTTATACCGGGAGTTCGGATGAAGAAAGTTCTATTTCGGGAGATGTGAAAGAAGAAGCGACTTCTATTGATGACTTGTTGAACGAAGCAGAGGAGTTGAAGTCTCAGAAATCTGTTCTTATCAAGAAAGCTGGGATAGCATCTAAGGAAATGGAGAAGTTCTTCTCTGAAGACGGATCTTTTTCTTTTCAAACTGCCTTTATGGCAAATGTTTCAGCCTCTTCGAGTCAGGTAACATCTGAAACTCCTAGAATATGTACTGATTGTGCTTATATGAAACAGGAATTTGATAGAGTGAAACTTGAATGTGACAAAATTCATTGTCACAATCAATGTTTGGTTGTTGATATGTCAAAGTGCAAAGAAGCAAATATGGCTTTAACAAGAAACAAAAAGGACTTTAAATCTTTAATTGAAAATTTAAAGAAAAGTGTTTCCGAAACTACTAAAGTTGTTTATCACAAACAAGTTAGTATTAACAAGTACATACATATCGTTGAGGAAACCAAAAAGGAATTAGCCATTGCAAAATGCGAGCACGATGCGATCAAGCAAAAATTGGAGAGTTATTCTAACTCCCGATTTGTGCTCAATCACATAATTGACGTTCAACAACTGAAGAAAAACAAGAGTGGTGTTGGGTATAAGAAATGTCCGCCCCCTTTGAGACACAATTATGCTGCACCACCTGATGAAGAGGATATGCCTCGTTTTGAACCCAGTGTGCCTCTTAATTATGAGGAATTTACTACTGGATTAGGGTTCAAACCGAACAATTCCTCGGAAACCTCATCTGTTGAAACAGAAACTTCAACAACAGTGAGTCAAAGTCCTCCAACTGTTGAGGATTATGATTCATCTGATGATGAAACAGATGCTAATGACCAGGATGAATCACTTGACAAGAAAAAGGGAATAGAAATTCCAATTGAGAATCATATTCTTTGTGATCCTCCTATTCCTGTTGTGCAACAAGTTGCCAAACAAGTGATTAATCCTGTCATGGATGACAAGAAACCTGTGTCTACCATTAAGAGTAATAATGTGTTGTATACTTTGGTTGGTGATTCTAAAATCTATTCAGATAATGATTTTCCAATTAAAAATGTCAATCCATCATCGATTGATAACGTTTTTGAAAATAACACAAGTAAGTTTTTGGGAAAGTCGATTCAAGGAGTTACTGTAACTCAATGTGATGTAATTCCTAAGGCTGAAATCAAAAAGCAATTTGGAAATAAAAAATCCCCAACAAAGCAACAACCTTTTACTCCTAAGGGTAAACAACCATTTCAACGAGCTCAAAGGTCAAATGTTTCTAAGTCAAAAGTTGAAACATCAGGAGCTCGTTATCAAAAGAAAAACAATGATGTCAGATTTGTGGCATCTAAGGGTACTGATAACATTGAGATTTTTGCTAACAAATCAAACACTGATTTTGTACAACAAGTCAAGATTTTAAAGCGTAACAGTCAAAATAATTACACTCAACATTCAAACGGGTGTAATGAAAAGGCAAGTACCTCAGGTTCTACAGGTTCGACATCTGATCGTCGATCCGGTTCTCCTAAGTTTGTTGAGAGGAGAACGTGTTTTAAATGTGGGGAGTTTGGGCACATCATCAAAGATTGTGCAAACACTCCGAAAGAGAAATTTGTTGAGAAAGCACCACCTGAAACGATTCACCCTCAATGTCGTACTGTTTCGTCAAAACATGATAAAAGAACTGTTAAAGAACAGGAAACGAAACAACGACATCAAAATATGAAGAAAATAGAAAAGGCTTTAAAAACTGAGGTCAATTCTGTTCCAAGGGAACCAAGTTCACCTTTAAAACCAGAAGTTTCAAAATTTGTTTATAAAACTCAATCTGGTAAACAAAAACAAACTTGGAAACCTAGGAAGGGTGAAGGTTCAGGGGGAGTTGTTAGCTTGGAAAATCATCAACAGATTGAGATCACTATTCGTGACTCTCAGGGACGACCCAAGACCACTTTGGCTTGGGTCCCCATCCTTAACTAATCATTGGATGATATGTGCAGGGTGTTCCAGGAGGAACTATCAGTAGTCATTGGATTGTTGATAGTGGGACATCCAGGCACATGACGGGCGACTTACGGCTTATGTACGATGTGAGAAATATTAGAGGAGGCTATGTCGCGTTCGCAGGAGACAAAGGCGGATATATCACAGGAGAAGGAATGATCTCCAATGGTGTGGTATGTTTCGAAAAGATTAATTATTTTCGTCAACTTGATCATAATCTTCTCAGTGTGTCGCAAATCTGCGATAAAAAGTTCACCGAGCATTTTGATGATTCCGGTTGTTATGTGCTTAAACCTGGATTCAAGATTCCTGATGAATGGATTCTCTTATCGGCTCCAAGAGTTAATGATCTTTATATTCTTGATATGAGCCAAGCGATTACGTCATCTGCGCAAGTAACCTGTTTTGTCTCAAAAGCCACAGAGAAGGAGTCTATTTCTTGGCACAGAAGAATGGGGCACATTCACTTGAGAAAAATGAACCATTTGGTGAAAAATAACCTTGTGAACGGTGTGCCTGTGAGAAGTTTTCATCTACAAGATATCTGTGTTTCGTGCCAGAAAGGGAAACAAACAAAGAAATCTCACCCTCTGAAGAAAATCAACACTGTTAGCATGCCTCTCGAACGTCTTCATATGGACCTCTTTGGACCTATGAAGCACAAGAGAACATTCGGAGATGCTTACTGTCTGGTTGTTACTGATGATTATTCTAGATTTTCTTGGGTAGCTTTCATGGCACACAAGAGTGATACTCCTGGAATCCTCAAGGATCTTCTCACAATGTTAGAAAATATATACACTTTGAAAGTGAAGAGGATCCGAAGCGACAACGGAACTGAGTTCAAAAACCGTGTGATGGATGAGTTCTGTACTTCTAAAGGCATTCTTCATGAATACAGTTCTCGCTATACTCCACAACAAAACGGTGTCGCTGAGAGGAAGAATCGCACGATTATCAAAACTGCAAGAACTATGTTGGTAGAGTCGGAGCTTCCTGTTCAATTCTGGGCAGAAGCTGTGTCGACTGCTTGCTACACTTTGAACAGAGTTCTTACAGTTAAGAGGTATGGCAAAACCTGTTTCGAACTTCTACAGAAAAGGAAACCGGATCTTTCTTTCCTTGAACCTTTTGGCGGTCCATGTACCATGATTGACCTAGATGGAAAGTTTGGTGCTAAAGCTATCGAAGGTTTCTTCCTTGGATATGCAACTCCAAATTTTCGTGTTTGGAATCTGACCACCAAAAAGATTGAGCTTTGGAATGAAGTAAGGGTTCAAAGGTACACAAATCATGTTAGATCTCCGGGTGATCCTTGGATGTTCGATTACGATGGGATATTCGACTCCTTTAATCTGCCTACCTTTGATGAAGAATCTGCAGCTGTTCAAATGTTATTTGATAGTGACAACGCTGCTGGCTCGCCATTGGTAAGACCTGTTATTGTTAGCCCTCAAGGTTCTAATTCAGTTAACAATACTGTTCAAAATGAGGTATTTAAAGATGCCAATGACTACAATGAGTCATCGGAAGATGATGAATATCTTGATACGACTGAAGGCACTTCTGCCCCGGTTGTTCCTGTTCATGGCACTTCTTTAGAAACTCCTCAAGTGCAGAATGATGATACTGCTGAAGGAAATGCATCCACTTCCACTCATATTCCCGGTGCGGAGTTGGTTGCTGATCTTAATCTTAACAATTTGGGTATTAATACTAGTGTTCCTGAAAATCCTGAATTGAGGATTCACAATACCCATCCACAGCAGAACATTATAGGAGATGTCCAAAGCGGTGTGCAGACGCGTAATCAGCTGAGAAATAACCAGAATGCTGGTTTATATTCAGCCATTAGAGAATCTGGTCTTCAAAACGATTGGTCCTTTGCGTGTTACGTTTCACAAGAAGAACCGAAATCTTGGAAGGAAGCTTTAAAAGATAATTCTTGGGTTGAAGCCATGCAGGACGAACTGCAACAATTTCAAAAGCTTGGTGTTTGGAAGCTTGTTGAAAAACCGGAGAATTACAAGAAAATTGGGACTCGATGGGTTTACAAATGCAAGAAAGACGACCGTGGAATTGTTATTCGCAACAAGGCGAGACTGGTTGTTCAGGGTTTTCGCCAGATAGAAGGCATTGACTACAATGAAGTTTATGCACCTGTTGCACGTCTGGAAGCTATTTGGATCTTCTTAGCTTATGCTTCTTTCAAAGGATTCAAAGTTTACCAGATGGACGTTAAAAGTGCTTTTCTTCATGGTATAGTTCAAGAAGAGGTGCACGTCGAACAACCTCCAGGTTTTGAAGATCCTATTCACCCCGATCGGGTTTGGTTGCTAAACAAAGCTCTTTATGGTTTACATCAAGCACCTAGGGCTTGGTACGCAACCTTATCCAACTATCTTCTGGAGAATGGATTTCGACGAGGTCTTATTGATTGCACACTCTTTATCAAAGAACTAGATGGAGATCTTCTGCTGGTGCAGGTATACGTTGATGATATAATATTTGGTTCTACTAATGAATCTTTGTTCAGGCAATTCGAAAGTGTTATGCAGGAAAAGTTCGAAATGAGCGCTATGGGAGAGATGAACTTCTTCTTGGGCCTACAAGTACAACAAACAGAGTCTGGGATATTCATCCATCAGACTAAATATGTTGGTGACATTTTGAGCCGATTCCAAATGTCAGATGCAACGCCCATTGGTACTCCACTTCCGCAGAATCACGGGATTACTCCAGATTTGAAGGGAGAAAGTGTCAACTCTTCTTACTATCGTGCCATGATCGGATCTCTCATGTATCTCACCGCTTCGAGGCCTGACATAATGTATCCAACATGCCTGCTTGCAAGATATCAAGCAAACCCGAAGGCCTCTCATCTGTCAGCTATCAAAAGGATTTTTCGCTATTTGTAGGGATGCCCGGACCTTGGTCTTTGGTACCCTAGGGATGATAGTTTTGAATTAAATGCATACAGTGATTCTGACTTTGGTGGTTGCAAAATCGATGGCAAATCAACAACAGCAGGATGTCAGTTCTTAGGAATTCGCCTGGTCACGTGGCAGTGCGAGAAGCAAACGTGTGTTGCTACATCAACATGTGAAGCAGAATACATTGCTGCCTCGAGTTGTTGCTCCCAAGTTCTTTGGATACAACAACAAATGCGCGACTACGGTTTAGAATTCCTATCTACTCATATTTTTGTTGATAATAATGCTGCCTTACAGATCACTAGAAATCCTGTGCAGCATTCCAAGACTAAACACATCGACATTAAATAGCACTTCATACGTGATTGTTTTGACAAGAGGTTAATCGATGTCGTTCATGTCCCGACTGATCACCAACGTGCCGACCTGTTTACAAAAGCTTTTAATAAATCACGTTTTGATTATCTACTTTTGGTCAATGGCATTAAGGTGATACCCGAGTAAACTTCTTTGGCTGATCGTTTTTGTAAATATTTTCTTTATAAACTCTAAAAATTCAAAAAGATTTTCGTTTTTCGTAACCTTTTAGCATTTTAGGGGGAGTAATTTCAAGAAAATACAAAAACATTGCAAAACTTCAAAATCCAAAAAGATGTCTTTATTTTTCTGTCTTTACGTTTGAAAATTTCAAAATTTCAAAAACAATAGAAAAACCAAAAATGAGTTTCTTGGATAAAGGAAAATGATGATGTTCACTGGTGTGGTCGGTCAACGTGTTCAAAATGAAAAAGAAAAAGAAAAATGATAAGTATCTCTACTAACGATGTATCGGTAGGCTCACAATCAGACTAAAATGTGCAGGATGATACAAACCTAACAGACTTCAAGTCAGGTGGGAACCATTCATTGGCATATGGTCTTAGTACCGAAATCTCGTTTGAGAGATTGCCGAGATCTGAAATATTCGGTCTTTATGCTGCTTATCATCTGGGTATCATGGTTGTATCAAACCGTAAAAATAACGGAGACGAAGTCTAAGATCTTCCATGATACCATTCATACGTGTACATATTGCATTCGACCTCAATAAGTGATCAACAATCACATGTCCAAACAAAATAAGTGATTTTATATCACAGATTCTTTGCGGGAGTCAAGTTCGTCTCTCTGCTGTACGAAAGTACTGACCTGTTCACGGACTTGCTCCTGTGCCCTCATGCATCTGAAAATCAAGTTCCTCATCAATAAGTGATTCTATCACATAGGGCTTGTTTTCATTCAAAATAAGTGAGTTTCTCACATTTTTATACGGTCAAACAGATGATAATCGGTATACTCACCGGTAAGATGAATTCTCGTGCATACCTTGATACGGGAATGTGTCGTGAGTGGATTTACATCGACTTGTAAGTATAATCCTTACCGTTAATCGTATCTCTTAATTATGATTACGTCTGATCAGTTTGAGCTTATGTGTACCACAATACCGATAATCGAGGTAGTATACTTATCTAGAGCTTTAAACAGAAATCAAAATCATGTTGACTAAGACCGTAAGCTGGTATGATTCCTTGTCCTTAAAATTCGCAAAAAGATTGCATTTGTACAGTTGCTTACTGTTTTTCTCAGTTTATTACCTTTTCGTTTAGTTTACCGTGCTTTAAATTCATTTTTTAGTGTTATTTGTAAAGTTCGTTTTTGATTAAGCCAAAGTTGTTGCTTGGTGTTTTCTACCGGAAGCTGAAACCTACTTCATAACATGTTCTTGCATTTGGAAACTAAAACAAAATGGAAAAGTGTTCATTTTAAATCATAATTTGTTCAGTCTGCAGAAATCTTTCATGTCTCTGTGTTTTGAAAATTTAAATGTCGACGAAACAGAATGTGTACGGCGAATCAAAACTGTGACGACGAAACAGATCAGTTTCATCGAAGTTACGACGAATCACATGAGCCCAAATCAGTTTCGTCATGGGCTAATTTCAGGCCCAAGTGTAAGCCCAACTTCGTTCTGTTTCGTCGAGCCCAATCCTATTTCGTCGAGATCTCTGTTTCGTCGAAATGAGGCGGTGTATAAATGGGTCCCTGTTGTTCACTTTTTCAAAATAACAACAGTTTCTCCTTCTTCTTCTCACACAATACCCATCATCATCTTTTATCATCCAAGTTCCCCAACCCTTATTTTTATCAAAAACCGTACAAAAATCAAAGGTAGAAAAATGTTCCGGTTCACATTCCGAATCTTTTGAACCGTTTGAAATTGTTCGAAACCCTCGGAAACCGATCTTACTTGCTGTTTTATTAATATGAACTTGTGCTTGTTATGATTTGTATCAAGAACTGTTAGATTTAGGTTATTTTACATTGATTGATGTTTGTTTTTAGGTTTGGGTTTCATTGAACAAAACAGGGGTTTTTTATTGTTAAAGTTTTCGACTGTTTTCAAAAGGGTTTTTGATCGGAAATCATTTATGGGTGTTATCAGTTGGTTTGGGTATAAAAATAAGTTTGAATGGTTTTGTTTGTTAAAACTGATCCTTGTTTAAACCCAAAACGGCGAAACAGAAAAACCCCCAAATCGACGAATCAATTAAACCCTAATTCCGGCGAATCAAACATACGGCGAATCAGAAACGATGAAGCAGACGACGAATCAAAAACGGCGAAACAGACATGGCGAATCAAACCAACGATGAATCAGATCTGTTTCGTCGCACATCTTCTGTTTCGTCGAAGTGTTTCTGTTTCGTCGTCCATGCCTTAGCAGTTTTCTGTTTTTGCTGTTTGTTCACAGTAGACTTGTTTTGATAGGTTATCTGTTAAGTGGATACATGAACTTGTATCCATACATGTCTAAATACATAAGTAATGTAATTGTTGCTTATTATGGACATTTTCATGTACAGATGGCACCAAAGGCACCGAAAGAAGGAAAACGCAAGAAGGCGATAAAGAAGGAAAACAAAACTGAAGAGGAGATTATGTCAGAGAAGCGTCATAATCAAGTTTCATATCTGGATCCTGATGACAAGCTCACGGAATTTAAAGATATCACGAAGTGGATCAGGGAGTCACGTATTAATTATGCTATTACATTCTCGACGCCCGTTTACAAATCACTTATCAAGGCTTTCTGGAATTCTGCAAGCGTTGTACAACTGGATGGAAAGGAAGTTATCAGGGGTCGTGTGAATGATCTGGATGTTATCGTATCTCCGGATATACTGAATGAAGTTCTTCAATTACAAGATAGTCCGGACGCTCCATATTCTGTTCCGATTATGTGTAAGCGAGGTTGTTTACTACGCATGAAGTGTAAAGGAGACATTTTCGTCAAACAAATCAACAAAGATGATCTTCCATTACGCTACAAGTTTTTATTGCATATTCTTATTCAGTGTCTCAGCAATAGACGGTCTGGATATGATATGGCTGGAGAAGATCTCGTTGGTTTCATGGTTGCTTTGGTGTTAAACAAACCGTTTAGCATCTCAAAGTATATTTTCAGCAACATGAAAGAAAATATGACAAGGACAGGAAGTAGAACAACCGGAAACAAGTTTTGGATGTATCCGCGTTTTCTTCAAATGATTATGAATGTTCAACATCCTGACCTTCCTAAAGCTGACAATGATCTTCTGAAGATAGAGGCGATGAATTTCAACTCTTTAAGGTTAATCAAGAATCTTGCCGCCAAAAGATACAAAGAAAGCGTTCCTCCAAGGAAGCTTTTTGGCGCACTTGAGAATCCTGATTATGTTGCTCCAGCAAATGATAAATGGCGTCATGATGACAACCAATCTGACAACGAAGAGCCTGAGTTGGAAAGAAAAAGGATAGAGAAATTTGGTCCTGATCCAGTTGATTCAGATGAGTCTGGGAGTGATAGTGATGACAGTAGTGGTGAAAGCGATGATGGTGGTGATGCTGGTGCTGTTGGTACATCGAGCAAGGGTGCAGCTGGTGGTACATCAGCTAGTAGTTCTTCAGCAAGTGGCGATGATGAATCTGATTCTAGCTCTAGTGATCATATAGTCGAGCCTGGATACGAAATGTATATCGATATACGTGGAGTGAAAAGATATAGAAAGATTAGAACTGAAGATGATCCAGCATACGTTCCAGAGGTTCCTGAAGGTGAAAGAAGAACAAAAAGGAGAGCTGAGAAAGCTGCTGAAACTCAAAAGAAAAAAGCAAGAAGATATTTGAGTACTTATACTAGAAAACCTGTGCCTCAAGAGTCTTCATCTGTACCTCAGGAGCCTGTACAAGAAGCTCCTGTAGTTACATCAGCTACAGAAACTCCAGTAGTTACATCAGCTGCTGAAACTCCATCTGTTACACCTCAGGCAGTTCCTGAAAGAACTATGGCTTCTGCAATCAGAGCAACCACTTCGCAGATCAGTTCTGAACGTCATACGGTATTTTCCGGATATTCTCAAGACGAAAAGAACAGATACCTATTCACTCAACTGGAAGCAGCTGCTGATAGGATTCAAAGGCAATCTCATTTGATTAATCTCACGAAGAATGATCAGCTTAAACAATCGGTGGAAATTAACAACTTGAAGTCCACCGTTGGTCAACAGCAAACGGTGATTGAGAGACAACAAGCTGAGATTGTTTTGCTTAAAGCCGAGAATGCTCGTTTGAAGGCTGCTGATGAAGAGAGAGAGAAGAATAACTCTATACTTCAAACACGACTTGCTGCTCTGTGGGATTATCATGGTAAACAACAAGAAGTACTGAAGAAAAAGGATGATGATACGGAAGACCAAGGGAATCCTGACACTTCTGGTACATCACAGAAGCAGCCAACCGCACCTTCTTCTTAAGTCGTTGCAGTTCAACCTACAGTGGTCGAATCATCTCAGGGAACTTCTACTGGAAAAGTTCAACAGATCGCAGGTACTTCTTCTGTCGTAAGAAGTGCTGATATTGCTTTACAGGCTATTCATCCATTTACGGGAGAGTTGCTTGAAGAAGGAGAGTTAATAGAAGATCTTTCTCAGGAGAAATTGAGTGTTCTACATTCTATGAGAGAAATTGATGATGCTGAGATAGATAAAATGTCGACTGAGACTGATACAACTAATGTGGAAGATATTGATGAGATCGTGTTTGAAGGCGAAGCAACAAAATCAAAGTATGTTCGAAAAGATGGTACTGAATTCGCTTCGTTTGATGAAGATTGGATGAAGGAGAATATTGATGACATAGACGAGCACTTAAAGAATCGTAATTCGTCTGAAAAAGACACAGATGCATTTTCTGAATGGAGAAAACAGTTTCTATCTAAAGTCTCCAAGCCTGTGCCTGAAAAAGCTCAAGTCGACTACTTGCAATTTGAAAAGGTAAAGCCAAGTGGAAGAATTCTATGCTGGATGTTGGTTAAGGATATTCACTGTGTTGCCATCAAACGTGAATACGGAATCCTGTATTTCAACTCACTGCTGAGCATTCTTTCTTTGCCATTTTATGATGTTGCTGCGTTGACGAGGCTTGAGCTTATTAATCGTTCAAACTACGATGGCGCTACTTTATTTGAGCGACTGATTAAAGTAAACAAGAAGTCGGGCTGGAAGGATGAATCATACAAGCCACAATTTCCCATCTATCAACCGATCAAGTTTACTCTTGATCCTGACACCAACACTTGCAGATACAAGCTTGTGTACCAGCCTCCGAGGGTCGTAGATAAAATCCCATTGATGCCTATGCAGTAGGATTTTCTTGAAGATATGGCATTATGGTGCTACGACTCGGACACGCATGAAGCCGTGATTGTGTTTAGAGATAATAGTGCAAATTACCGGATGTTGGATCCGATGTGGATCGTCAACATGTCCGAGGGTGACATCAGCAGATTATATTGTCATGATATTTTCTATGAAGATCAGGACGCACGCCAAGCTTTAAAGTTTCAGCGCGTAGCGTGTTTTTGTTATTACCGGGGCATACATTCGGGCAGTTCGTGGTCCGAACAACACTGAGATAGAAGATTAGAAGACCGAAGACGAGTAACAGACAAGGGGGAGTTTGTTGATGCATTTTTAGTGTCTGTAACTAGTCTTGTACTTAATGATGTATTTTGTACGGTCTTTAACGTTTATCGAGTATGTATTTGATGTCTACCAAGTCGGATATCCTCCTATCTGCTTGTGTACGACTTGTTTGTCTCCTTTTGTTATGTAATGTTTAACGAACAATGCATGTTGCATGACAAGGGTATAATGGTCATTATAAGTTTATGTAGTCTATCTGTTTGCTGTCTGTTTACAGCAAACAGAACAGCTGATGCAGTCCTCGACGAAACAGGTCTGTTTCGTCGAACAACTCACGACGAAACAGACTTGTGTTTAGTCATTCTGTTTCGCCGACAGTCATGACGAATCACACTTGATTCGTCGTGTAATGGGCTGTTTCAAGCCCAATGACTGGCCCATATCCTGTTTCGCCGAGACACCTTGTGTTTCGTCGACTGTTGGGCCCAGGGACTATATAAACCAAGTCTGCTTTCATTTGAAGGTAGATGAGATAATTACCAGTAACAAAACTCTGTCGAAATTTTGTCTGAACTGTGTTTGTATCAGTTTGTAATCGGTTCTCATCCCGTTTAATCAATCGAGTGTGTTTCATTGATTAATCCTTTGTCGTTATTGCTTTATATGTTTGATTTGGCATAGTTGCGTGGATTCCGCACACGTAACCGTGTTTGCTATAAACAAGTGATTCGGTTCGTTATCGATCCTCAGATTTCGGGACCTACAAATGTTCATAACATCAGATGTGTCGCGGATAGATCGCCGTTATTGGCTAAAATGAGTCAGAAATTTTTTGCGCAGATCTTTCCATGATGTGATTTTCCCGATTGGCAAGTTATCGAACCATATTCTTGCAGCGCCAGTTAGGGTCTGTACGAAAAGGTGGCACCATAATGGTAGAGTCCAGCCCCCAACTAGCCCTGCACTTTTAAAAACTCTTAAATGATCGTCAGGGTCTGTCAACCCGTTGAATTTACCCACATTAGACGGTAACTTTGCTTTCTCTAGCGGAGCCAGAGCGATTTCCATGATGAATTTTGAATTTTCTGCTGCTTCCGTAGGGCGGTAAATCAAATCGTAATTGTGTTCAGCCTCAGGGTTGTAAACCACACGAGGTCTGCATTTGTTGTAATTTGGCTGCAATCGGCTAAATAAGCTGGCACTTTCACCTATACGGTAAGTTGGATCAGACTCATTGGTGTGGGTGTTTCGCTGAGAACCCAACCTGGTGTGAACCGATTGTCTTCGGTGAGGGTGTGACTCGTCTCGATACTCTCTTTGATGACTTCCTGACTGGGTATACTCGTATCTCGACGTAGATCTGGAGTATACCTCTGTGTCTTCGATGTGGGATGGGCCCTCATGCTGAGAAGCATTAGCACGGGATCCTGGCCTCCGTGATTGAGTTAAGGGAGCAGTTTGTGCACATAACTATGTGTATACTGCATTCAGTGCTCCCTGAGACCTGACGTACCAGGAGATTGGGGTTTCTCCTGGGGGTAAAATTGAGTGCACATGGATCTCTGGCTGTCCCCCTGGAGTGATAGGTTCATTCACATGATTGGATTGTACCTCGTTATCATCCGAGGCATCCTCTGGAATACCCTCAACCTGAAAGTTGTTACCGACATTTGGCCGAGGGCCGGTTTACCGATGAGACGAAGTTTCTTCCATGAGCAAATGGAAACAACAGGGTATATCAAAAAAACGAGAGAAAATTGGATGAAACAGAGAAAAACGTTGGGCGCCAATGAAGAAACACTAGATAAATGACCGGAATCAAATTATCTAGGGGGTTTGGATCTGCATAAAAGGGTTGTTTCTCTTGTTTGATTCGATGTGACTAATCTCCTTCTCCGATGAACTCTGCAAAACAAAACACCGTTAGCCTCGTCAAGGGGAGAAGGGGGGTTCTCTCCTTGACCCGACTCCAGCGTGAGAATAAGTATGTGTTTTCGGAAGAAGAAGAAGAAGAAGAGTTAACGAAGTGTGGCTAACTTGGAGTCCATACCTGAATTATCCTCATATTTATAACCGAGAGTTTGGGCGGGAAAACTTGTTGATGAAATATTAACGGAAGATGCTAACCCCGTAAGGGATTACTTTTTCCTTCCGTTAATCTTCACGATCCGATGTGATAGCACACGGATTACTGTTTTGATCAATGGCTGGGGAGTTGCCACGTGGACAGTGGGTAAGTGGAGGTTTTTCTCCAATTCCATGCCATCATCGTGATTTTTAGGGAATTCTGTGATGATGACATGTGTACCAGACGGTTATAACCGTCTTGGTGGTGCACTATTGATCTTTCTAGAAGATTATTGCTATGATCTGGTGTGACTCCTTTATCGTGTGGAGTCAGCTTAAGTAATATCCAAGTCTAGGTACTTACTAAGCGGAAATGTCTGTCTGGGATTTTCATCCTTTATTTGCTATGAAGGCGCGAGGATTCGTGATGTTCCTCTTATCGCGCAATTGTTTGCTTGTTGTCTTTCTCTTAAGCTCTTTGTGAGATCAGTTACGCGGCCGCGCAAGGTCGAAAGAGGGCTAAGAGGTGACGTGGTGGTACGGTTCCAAGTACTTGATATGAGGTTTTTGGGACCTTACCCCTTCACCATTGCTCATCTTATTAACGTTATCCATAAAGTAGTCAACTTAAGCCATGTCATTTATTATTTAAACTACATTAGTTGGTTTAGCATCTTTAATTACCCAATAATTACCTAGGAACCACAAACTCATTACCCATCTTAAGCTCAAAACTCCAATTCAAAGCTCCAAACTATGACTGAAGCTACAGTTAACCCACAGATGGAAGAAAAGAAAAAGCACCCTACACGAATCAAGAACCCCACGAATTGATATACCTTAGTTGTAATGACACTATGACTAAAGCCCGTCTTTGACTATTTGAAGATCAGATACGATATCTTTTTTAGTAAATGAACACTTAAAACAAATATTCAAATTCTATAAACTAAAAAGAACAAATATCACCTTAAATCAAGAGCCTTCGTTCACACTTCACAGAGGGAAATCAGAAGCATCCGTGCATATTATTATTGTCTGAAATATTAAAGCATCATTAGTTAAATTGGGACATTGGTGACCCTGCCTGGTGAAAATCCTCACAAAATTTCAAAAACCAAAAAACATGATGAAGCGGGGCAAATAAATGTCTAGATACTCCGGTGTTCATAGATCAATCCATCATGACACAATATTTAAAGATTATATGATTAATTTAAAAAAAAGTGATTCAAAAAGTTTTTTTGTTGTGTTTTAAAAAGTCTAACATGGGAAGACTTGGTGTCTTTTCCGGTGGTGTAACCTGGGAAGATGCCGATTGCCTGGACCTTGTCTTGTATCGACTGTGGAATGTTTGCATGTAGCTCCGTAAAAGGCATGACATTCAGATTGCAAGGTTTGGCCCCAAACATGGGGGTGGCAGATCCCGATGGAGCTGGCCAAAATGGGTTCATCTTCATGAATTGTTGATTGCAGTGAATGTTCCTTGCAATGTAGCAGTGTGTCACACACCTTTTTGGCCTTGGAAGTGTTAATATTTGTTGTAATAAAAGCATCATTTAGCATCCACTTTCTAATATTGGCTGTCATGAAATATTAGAATAAATGTCAAATAATCAACAAATACGTGTCGTACCTGATGTATTAACGATGATCAAGTGACACATCAGACCTTGATGTAGAAGACATTTATGGGTAGGAGTATGAAACAGATCGATTGGCAATAAACCCTAATTGAATATGATAACAAAGAAAACACATATTATGGATTGGAATGATACAATCACGATGTTTAATAGAAAAATTGAGTATCTAACCTTGAATCAGAGCGATTACATGAAATCTAACATTTTTAGAGATATAAAGATGATATCCTTACCTGCTAGAATGTTGGGAATGGTGTAGCCAATTAGAGAGGATGAGATCGTATAATAATATAGAACAATTATTATAAAATCCAGGTCCAATAATCACATGAAACTTTTCAAAAATCAAAACACAAAATTAGTAATCAAACATGAGAAATCATCAATATAGATAGAACCATATGCATATGCATATGCAGCAGTTTTTCCACACCACAGAGATGCAACACCATAATATAGCCAAAAAACATGAACATCATACACCATAGACGCAACTATTTCATCAGATTTCAACAAATGAAATCTTTCAACAAATGAAATCTTTAATTATAAAAAAACCCTAACTAAAATCTAGATGCTTACCAGATCACGGATGTAAGTTTGAGATCGCAATAAGTTTGATAGTCAACGGGCATACCAGGATTTGGATCAGAAAACAATAAAGTGGATTTGGTTATTTTGAGAATCGAATGGCCATGAAGTCAAATCCGATTTGTGAACAGGACTCACAAACGGAAGGATGAGTCTTGAGAGGCTCGTCTTCAATGGCGATGAAATGAAATCTGTATCATCAAACTGCCATGAATCGAATGGTAGAAACTTGAATAAAAAGGGAAAAATTAGCAATGAAGGATTGCTCAACTGATGCACGAATTTAATCGGAAGATCTACAGTAGTTTCGATGGGAGAGAAAGGTGATAGAAAATGAAATTAGGGTTTGTGTGGGGAAAGCGTGTTTTAGAAGGTTTTTATAACCGGGTAACAAAATGGGTATTTGGGGCTTCATTAAAGAAAAAAGCGGACCCGAAATTTTGGAGCCAAAAGTGGAGTTGAGAGGCCCTCATTGCTTGACACATCAGCAAATTTCATCATGTTTATTATATATAATAGATTACACTAAAATTTACTATGTGATCTCTTTTCTTTTTAATTAAATAATATCTTTTTATACTTATGTATTAATAGTTTAAAATCACTTTCTAGAGTATTAATTTTTCATTTTGTAACGTTTGGAGTTATTAACTTCTAGGGTATTAACATAGTTAGTGTTGGTGCACACATCTGTCGTCTTCGTCTTGTATTGAGTCTCGGTACGGTGCGGATCTAAACAAGACATGATGTCATGATGACATCATCTAGATGACATCATCGATGACATCACATCACAAAAGGACAAAAGTAAAATGCTTAAAGTTGAAATCAGATTTATGTTATTGGAGGTTACGCTTGAATGGTCCAATCACATGTGATGTTTCGCTTAAAGACAGAATGTTATATTTGAAGGATTTCGCTTGAAGGGTTTCGCTTCAAGTGTTTCAAGCGAAATCCTTAGGCTATATATAGGTTAGTTGGCATTTCATTTGTAAGAGTTCCAACAGTTTTTGGCCAAGTGTACCGAAGTGCTGCCGGTTTCTCTTCTGATTGTAAAGATTGTAATATCAATATACAAGAGATTAAAGTGTATTTCAAGCTGTTATCACGTCCGTTTCTTAGTTTCCGCCTCTGAAACGGACTAGAACTCTTCCGAACGACTCGTTTAGGTCGCAATCCGATCCTACAATTGGTATCAGAGCACAGGAAGAAGAGTTTAGCTTGATATCATCTATTTTATGATTTCTACACCTTCTTTTTCAATCTGGACGAGATTTAACGGTCAAATTGGTCTGAGTTTTTCACCGTTTGTATAAAACAGTAGTCTAACAAAGCCTTGAAAGTTTGAGACTGAAATTCAAAGTAAAAATGACAAAAACTGGACAAAAACTTGATTTCGCTTGAAAGAGTTCATAACATTCAGCAGAGTTTCGCTTGAAAACATTGAGTGTTTGAAGCGAAATAGTTAATTTCGCTTGAAATAGAACCTGATATCAGATTTCGCTTCAACAAACAGTTGATTTCGCTTCAAGACTTAACATCTGTTTTCGCTTCAAGAAAGAATAGTTGATTTCGCTTCAGAACTGTATTACTCGGGATTTCGCTTAAAGGTACTTCCAAGGTGTTTGCCAAAGGATATCAAATTTCCCGAAGTATCTCCTGATTACCAAAACATGGAAGAAGAATTCAAATCTAAACCAAAAAGAATACCGATTTTTCCAAATCTTGGAAGCGATGTAGATACCGATGATGAGGAAGAATATCTCAACAGAGCCAGAAAAGGCATTGATCCTACTAGTTTTAATTTGTTTTTTGCAGATAAAATGGAGATGCTGTATCAGAAGAAGATGACAAGATTGAGGAAAGAGCTGGAAGCAACAAAAATGCAAGCTGATGAAAAGACAAAGACAGAAGCTGGAGAAGCAAATGTTGAACCAGTGACTGAGAAAGTAATTGAGAAAATCGTTGAAGTGGAGAAAGTGGTGGAAAAACTTGTTGAAGTTGAAAAATTAGTTGAAGTTGAAAAACTGGTCGAAGTAGAAAAAATTGTTGAAAAAGAGAAACTCGTTGAAGTTGAAAAGACTGTCGAGGTTGAAAAGATAGTTGAAAAAATGGTTGAAGTTGAAAAACCATGTATGAAGTGTTCAGAGTCTTTCAAAGCTTGTGAAGAGAAAGATACGAAGATTGCTGAATTAGAGAAGATTAAAGAAGACTTACTGTCTGATGTGAAGTACATTAAAGAATCATATGATGTGCTGAACAGAACAGTTGATAGTCTGAAGAAGACGAATACAGAAACCAAAAAAGCAATGGATAAAATGAGTGCAACATTAATGACAAAGCAGAAAGTCATTAATGAGTATATTGAAGATTGTGCACAGCTAAAGAAAGAAGTGGAACTTGAGAAGATTGAGAGTGAAAGGATTAAACGATTACTGTTGAGTTACACTACATGTGATTACTTGATTGATCGTGTTTATCCTACTGTTGCAGGTCTGGAAGCGTTCATGGACAAAAACACTGAAGATACTGATACTGGTAAGAAACCAAGTGTCAAGTATAACAGATGTCCGCCCCCGATCCATGAAACTTATTCTCCAAGGAATCCTAACGAGGAGCGTCTAAAAAAGGCAGTCAACATCAAGTTAAAGTCTGAAATCATTGATGAATTACCAGACAATATTGATGTTACATTCACAGCGTCTGACACTGATCATGAGTCTGAGTTAGTAAAGAAAGTTGTCGATTAGGTGTTGGATACGGATGAGGAGTCAAAACCGGAGTCTAAGTCTGAAAGTCCGAGTTCGTCAGAAAAGAGTCCGAGTTCACCGGTTAATAGGGTTTACAATAGAGAATTCTTGTTATCAAAATCTAATTTGAATGACGGATCAATCAAAGTGGCTTATACTTTGAATGATTCAGACAAATTATATTCTGATGAGGAATTTCCAATCAGAAGTGTAAAAACTGAAATGATCAAACAGGTTTTCAAATTAACAGAAATTAATCTTTCTGATATAAAAGATTTAAATCTTGATGAAAAACCTAAAAAATACACTTCAAGAGTTCAACAGAGATTGAACAAGAAAAAAGGTTATGGTTCTGGTTATGGTTTTCAAAAGAAACCAAATTATAACAGAAATCTCAAAAAGAAAGGTTTAGGATTTATTCCTCCTGAAAATTATCAAAATCAGAAAACTTATAAACCAAAAACAAAATTTGTTGCAGGAGGAAGTTGTGAAGATGAGCAGAAGAAACCATTCTGGAAACAATCCAATCAAGAGTTTCTTGCTGAAGTAAAGAAGAATGTGAGAAAGTTTGCTCAAAGAGTTGATCGAAGAACTTGTTTTAAATGCCAGGAAGTTGGACACATAGCTTGGAATTGCCCCAAGACCAACTACAAAGAACAGGGAGTTTCTTCTAACTCTGAAATGAAAAAGAAAAATGTTGATAAATCGACTTTGGAAGTTGGTGAAACTTCAAAACGATTTTACAAAAGAAGTGTCGATTTAAGCAAACAAAAATGGGTTGTTAAAAGTTCCCAGAGTAGTTCTGACAATGAATCTGATTCCATAAAATCAGAGGAGTCATTTGTTGAGAAAAAGATTGTGAATTTCGTTCCTGAGGTGAACGATGAAAATTTTCCTTCATTGTCAAAGGAAAATTGGAAGTCGAAAGTTGGGAAGGTAGAGATCTCAAATCAATTCTTTGCTGATAAGGGAGAATTTGATGTTGAGAAGGCTTTCAACGGGAAAGTCAAACATATTTTTGGTAAGATGATTGATAGGAAGGTAAAAGGTGCTCAAGAATTTTATAAATCAAAATGTTGGTGGGATAGATGTTTGCCACCAAAGTCACCCAAGTCTGGTGAGGCTTGGGTGGACATTATGTTTGAGTAAAAACCGGACTTGCCGGAGATCCCAAGTTTGTAATTGCGGATCAGGAATCGGCATCTTTCTTAGTGATTGATTGTGTGATTGAATCTTAAAATTGTTAGCATTTTTACAGGTTAAGTATGACTTGCCGGAGCTCCCAGGTTGGTTTAAGTGGAGCAGGAATCGGCACATTTCTTGAGAAATTCACGAAAGTGATTTCGAATTACAAGTGGTAAATCAGGGACATTAAGTTGTACTTGATTTTCTACAAGTGGTTTTTGATATGAGAACAATGTGATGAGCTAAACCCCTAACCTACAAGTGGTAAAATCAATCAAACTTATTTTCCGGAAAAACCATTTGATTAAAACAAACTTAAGTGTTTTGAAATCACAATGGGAAAATAGTTTGTTGTAAGGGGAAGTTCTGATTGTTTATGCCAAGTGGATGGCGATCTGAAGTGATTTGATATCAGTTGTCATTTTATTGTACAGTTTGTTTTCAAATTTCCTAAAATGTGTTTGCATTTTAGGGGGAGAAAATTTTCAGAAAATCCAAAAACATTAGAAAATTTGAAAAAGACAAAAACATGATAAAATTCAAAAATGTGTTTCGTTGTGAATAGAGGAAATGATAGTACATCAGTGGACGATCACGGCATGCTAAAGAAATGGAAGGTATAAATGTGATAAACAATCTCACTGTGGATGTGTCAGTAGGTTTTTACACATTTAGTAGATTGTGACGAGATATAAACATAAAATTTACTTGCGTCTACGTGGGGAACACCTCCAGGATATATAGGTAACCCCTGAAATCTTGTTTGAAGGGTCCCATATTCTGAGATACTAGGTCTTTATACTCAGTGATATCTGGGGTATTATCCCGGGACTTCTGATTTTGCGGAAGCAATGGCCTAGTCCCCGGAGAATACTTTCTGCTTGCTTGAAATACAGCACTACCCTCAGCTAAAAAATGATGAAACATTGAAAAATGCTAATCATGGCTGTTGTAATACAAAAGATCCTCTAAAGGGGACACACCTAAAAGTCAACTAGGCTCTCTGCTGAACGGAAGTTCTGACCTGGGCTATCACGGTTGCATAATTTATTCCCCTTACAGATATCATCTGTGGTATACTCACCTGTAAGACTGAATATTGGGATCTGGATACGGGAGTATATACTGAGGTGGGACACATGTAGATGTTTAAGTCCTAAAACACTAATTCGTATCTCGAAACAGTTGAACTTTGTGTGAAAATTTAAGTGGATCAGTATACTGACAATCTAAGTGAATCGTTTAGAGCTGAATATGAAATCAAGCTTAACGGTGTTGGTGATTTGTCTCATAAACTGATATGATCCTCTTACACAAACTCACAAAAATATTGTATGTAAATATTTCTTTGCTGCATTTCATTTCTGTTATTTCAAAATTCCAAAAAGATTTTCGGTGTGTTTTAGCATAAATTTTGAAAAATACAAAAAGATTTTAGATAACTGATGTTGAAGAGCTGAATTTCAAAATTCCGAGTGCTGAACATGACGAACAGGTTTGGAGAATTTGATTGAAAAGTTTTTCAGAGATAAAAATTTGTTAAAAGATCATTGTTAATGATTGATTGTATATTGATTGGAGAAGGCTCAGTGTTGGTGTTTGATATTTGACAAATTGTTAAATATTTTATTCTTTTGAATCTTATTTTTGGGTAGAGAATGTGCAGGATAGCAGATAGAGTGCCAGGTTCCGATACCTGAGGATTCTGAAATTCTGTAAAAGCCAGACTACGATCCCAGCATGTTTTGAGGGGGAGTCTGTTAGAGAGAGAGAGAATTGGAGATAGAATAGAGCCAGGTAGAGATCCTGAAGAAAGCTCAAAGACTGATAAAGACTGAAGATTGTGAAGACTCGACACTTAAGACTCGTCAACATCTGAGGGTGAGTCTGTTGGTGCACACATCTGTCGTCTTCGTCTTGTATCGAGTCTCGGTACGGTGCGGATCTAAACAAGACATGATGTCATGATGACATCATCTAGATGACATCATCGATGACATCACACCACAAAAGGACAAAAGTGAAATGCTTAAAGTTGAAATCAGATTTATGTTATTGGAGGTTACGCTTGAATGGTCCAATCACATGTGATGTTTCGCTTCAAGACAGAATGTTATATTTGAAGGATTTCGCTTGAAGGGTTTCGCTTCAAGTGTTTCAAGCGAAATCCTTAGGCTATATATAGGTTAGTTGGCATTTCATTTGTAAGAGTTCCAACAGTTTTTGGCCAAGTGTACCGAAGTGCTGCCGGTTTCTCTTCTGATTGTAAAGATTGTAATATCAATATACAAGAGATTAAAGTGTATTTCAAGCTGTTATCACGTCCGTTTCTTAGTTTCCGCCTCTGAAACGAACTAGAACTCTTCCGAACGACTCGTTTAGGTCGCAATCCGATCCTACAGTTAGTCCCTGTGGATTGCACAAAATAACATACTTAGGTACTAATAGAATGTGATTTTAAACCTAAATATAACGTTAATACCTCCAAACGTTACAAAATGAAAAGTTAATACCCTAGAATGTGATTTTAAACTATTCGTAGCTAAGTATGTTACCTTGTGCAAACCACAGGTACTAACTATGTAATTAACTCTAATAATAATAATAATAATAATAATAATAATAATAATAATAATAATAATAATAATAATAATAATAATAATAATAATAATAAAACAACAACAACAACTTGTAACCAATGTAAAAGGTGTGTTTTTTTATCATTAGGTGATTGTAATACACAAAGATAATGAAATTAACATTCACCCAAAACATAATTAAAAATCCCATCAAAGAGTTAACTTGTAGCATGGCTATATCTATATGAAGTGTGTAGTAAAAGCGTTGTTCCCTGAATGATGAGGGTTCTAATCACTCAAAAGAACATTGATGTAAATTTAAGGTTATGGTTACATATTACATGGTGAACTAAAATCACTAATACAATGATCTTCAAAGCGCGCTGTTGTCGCCCAACTAGACTTCGCCGGAGTACTACAAGCAGATCCGGGCAAGGGACTTGCACATCGTGATCGCGTAGGAACCTCCGTGAGAAGGTTTCCGTCTTTATCATAGTAAATTACACCGGAGAAATCGAGTGGTTCACATTTATCTCCCATAAGAATCTCCTTCTGCCATATGCCTTCATCTTTTCCGGTTTTCTTCTTACGGTGGCACAATCTGATCGCTCTATTGCTTATGGAAGACATGAGTTTCTTAGACTTTGTCGTTGGAATATTGGTCTTGTTTTTCAGGTATTTTGAAGATTTGATTGCGTGTTTCGCGTAGCGGATTAGTTTGCTGGCTACTGATTGCAGAACGCGGGTGGATGTACGGTTAGTCGTCATTTCGGATGATGGTGTTTTGTTTATGTTATGAGGGTATATATAGGGTTATTGAAGGTGATGAGCATTTCCGGTTATTCTTTGAGGTTTGACTGTTTTTTTTCTGTTTTAATTCCTATTTTTTATTATATTAAATAAATCCTTGTTTCTTTTTTGTATGGAAAGGAAATATAAAGTTTATTTCTAGTAAATATTGTATGAGTTAAATGACTTTTTTTAACGGCAAATTGGATGACTAACGGACCACTGTAGTATAATCATGTCACTAGCGAAACCTCTCGATCATATTCGTCTCCACTAGGCATAATGCCTATACACAAATTCAGAAGAAAACCCAATAAATATGAGAAAAACAACCCTTGCGGGAATCGAATCCAGAATCTATTAGTCCCAAAGCCTTAACTCACCCCTAAAATGTCACTAGGCTATAAAGCCATGTACGTTAAATGAATTCTTAATTTAGAATAACTAATATTAGTAACATTAGGAATGTTTTTTACTTTAAAGTAACAGATACATAGATATCAGTTAATTCCCAAAGGAGATTATTGTTACTATAGTGATTATCATATGAGATTGAAAATTCAATTAAAATCACCATCTATGGAGATGTAATAATGTTGCATCATTTATGCAATAACAAAGAAGTACATAATCAGATATGTTAGTCGATGAATTTAAGGCAAGAATAGATTGTTACGAACAAATTAGCTAGAATACTAGTAAAAATGGCAATAGGGGTGGAAAATATAAGTAAGTAAAATTTAAGAATGCAAGGTTTCCTCGATTCCTTTCAATAGAAATTCTTTAATTTTCAAATAACATAAAAAAATCATACACTCATACATCATATTCTAGTAGGATTCTTTCGCACGTTGTGGAGGGAATTCGGTGAGTATCAGTTTGTTTCATTACAGTATCGGTACAGTATCAACACTCGTTATATATAGCAACCAAAAAGAATATTAAAAAAATAAGTTTTAGTGCCCGACAAGATATCGACATGTGTTTTACATCGATCAAAAACCACAAAAACCGACACGTGTTTTGTATCGATAAAAAAAAAACATAAAAACGAATCTTAGTAACGGTTCCGATAATACCAATACCGGTACCGTGTTGTTCGGTAGGAATACCTATTGAACCCTATAAAGAACTAACATACCAACATATAAAATCATTTGTCCTTCACATATAAATAAATATTTGAATCAAAGTGTTTATAAATTATTCTCTTCATGAAAAATAATTGTTGGGTAAAATGTTATGAAGATTCATAATGTGCCATCAATTATACATATATTAGTGTATAATTATCCCAAATGCTAAGTACTCTTTATGACTTTACACTTAAAAATATTGCCTAAGTCGTTTCTATTTGACAAATACAGGTTTCTAAGATCTCGGGATGAAAAGGAGTAAATGAGGCAAAACCTTAGATTCCAAGGAAATCAGCACACTACTAGATAGGCAGGACCGTGCTAGACTATGCGCATGGCCGAGCACATCTCCTAGGAGCACAAATTCAACAAGTCAACCAATGAATGGTCAACAAAAATCCATAATATGCGGAGGCACGACCATGCACCCCTAGGACGCTCGTGCTCAGAAGAAGACAAATCATGGAAGCTTCGAGATCCGACAAGAATAACACCTGTTTAAGCCCTGTCAGGACACCTGTCCATGCACAGTCATGCATCCCTAGGCACCATAACAAAATTCTCAACGGAATGTACCGAGAAAAGGAAAAGGAGAACAACCAACTGTTGAGGCAAAGGACTAGGCATGCCCGTGTTTGCCTGCACTCAACCAACCTATAAATAGAGGCCCTTTGCTGCCTATTTTCACCATCCTATTCCACTCGTTGCTCTTCCACTTTTCACATACATACCCTTTGGTCTTGAGAGGTCACATAGGAGTTTGGTATAACTCCAAGAAAACACTTGTAATAGCTTAGTTTAAGAAAGGGAGGACTTGTAATCAACAACATTTAATTAGCTGTTTGATCTTACACTTGATTCACCATGATCCTTCCCACGGTCATTGCTTGTGCACAAGTTACGATGGACATTTCTGCTTAAATTCTTTGTGTTGCTTGGGTTGTAGATGAAACTTGGTATGAATTTAAATGTTTAAACTTTGGCAAAGTGGTGCATTATGTCTTTGATAATTCTTTCTACTCTTCTTCTTCATTAATGAGGCTTGTGATTCGGTTTGGTCTTTGATCTTGTTGGTGTTCTTGATAACTTTAATGGGTGAAGCGCATTAGTACACCCATGGCATGTGACAACCCATATACTAATAAGCGAAATCCCATTTTGGGAAAGATGTTGACCTATTTATAGAAACACATCTTGTGATCAAGTCTCGTTTATCAAGGATATCATTCTTTGCCTGAATGGTCTATATGCTAGGATTCAATGATAAGCCAAAGATTGGTTATGTGACTTGTCTAAGACAATCTATATGTTAGGCTTGGCGCGAACCAAGAGTTGGTGAACTCATGTTAAAATCTATACGTCTTTATATATATATATATATATATATATATGTTATGGGTGAATATTTCGACTAATATTCTGGATCGTGACTGATTATTCGGGATATTCGACAGGTTAGATATCTTGAACCTGTTCCTTATTTTGGAACTAATCTGTTTTTTCTTTCACGTGTTGTTTTTTAATCATAGGCTTAAAAGTAAGAGAGAAAGTCCTAGCAAACTTTTCGCTGACTTAGCTAAAGGAACTGACCGTTGGACTAGACGACTTGGACTACAACGTTCGAAAAAGCATATACCAGAGCATCCACGGAATATCAGGCATCTAGTTAGGCTTTTATCTTATAAATAATGAGGCCAACTGATCGATTAGACTCTTACGAACACTGCTTACACACACTCGCAAGCTCTAACACTCTCTTTTACAGAATACAGGCTTGATTTCACATTATCGTTTGCACTTTAGCCATCGATCACACTAGTTCTCAAGTTGAACTTTTATTTCTTGTTGCAAAATTATTGATTGTGGCAAGCGACTTTTATAGTCGTATCCCGAGGTTTTGTGCTAGCAATCTCAATTGATCAAAGTCTTTCCTCGTAACTCCTTGTGTTCTTACTTATTAGACCATTCTATCTCAATCCTATATTCTTCCTGATATCCCAAAATCCTGATCCATATTCCGGTGTACTAAGCAATATTTTTGGCAATTTACATAACGTTCTTGTTACAAACACTTAGCATCTTTGTCCGACGAATAAATCACAATTTTTGTAACATTTGTATTAATCAATTAAAGTTTAGCACAATACCACACATTACATATTTGATCACTAATTGTTTTAGGTAAATTTTGACCAAGACAATATATATTATAACGCCTCACGTTAAATAAAGGTCAATCACCACCACCAATCCCAAGTGTGACACCCCTTTCTTAGGCGGAAGCACGAGGTGTGATCATGAAAGGTTCTCATTGCATACGAAAGGTAAACATACTACATGCTCGTAGAAACAACTTCAAATACCGATAACATTACAGGACTGAAAACATAGTTTGATTGTTTACATCACAAGACTGCATATTGACTGAAAGTTTACAACTTTATTCATAGATAAACATAAACGACATCCACGAGCAAGAGTAATACCGTGCGCACATCCACTTTAGTTACCTGAAATACATGTGAGTTTTTGGAAAAACGTCAACATAATGTTGGTGTGAATTCATGCAGTGATTTTATTGAATGTTTAAACACTTGAATGAAAACATGGTATGTAACTTGTAGAATGTATGAATGTTTGAATGTAACTTGTAAAACGTATCTGTAACTGAGTACTATGAATGTTTAAATGTATCATGTAGAAAGTATCTGTAACTGAATACTATGAATGTTTGAGATCGCTAGTGGTTTGCAAGGCCACTAACATGTGTCACGACATAGGAAGCCACCAAACCTAGGCATTTTTGTCGACTTTGACTGAGACACAGAAGCACTCATTGGTAGAAGTAGGCCAAGAGTGGGGTTGCCTGAAACCCATTAGATCTAACCTTTTGTTCCACGGTCTGAATGTATACGTTGATTAATGGTGCTTATGGTACCCTATTCGGGACATGATCTAGAATGTTTCACTTGAATGTTTTTGTACTCCATCATACCATTTGTAAACAATGTAACATTTGTAACATGTATTTCACCCCCGAAGTTATAAAACTGAAAACAGTTAAAAGAAAAGGGGGAGCATGAACTCAAAACTTTGCGTTCCTGCGTCATAAACTTCACCGGATTTGCTTATCTAGCGTCGTGACCTAAACGTGTTTTATTATCGTTAGTCACTGGACTTGTATCGCACAAGTACAAGTCACTATCTTTTGTATATGTGTTCTTGTGTTAAAAATAATTTATATTTTTAACTATGTGTCTTACTTATATTATTTTCTCAAAAAGAAATATAAGTATCTTGTATTTTTCACCCGACTTACAGTAGAAACTCCATAAGATAATACACTTGGGACCACCAAAATTTATTAATTAAAAGAGTTATTAATTAATCGATAAATTAATAATTATTAATTTATATATTAATTAATATTTTATTAATTTATAGTAGAATACTTAGTTTACAAACACCTTTCAGGCTTCCACTTAATTATTGTATACAATGCATGTATATCAAATGAACGGCCCAATTTGAAAGAAACCTTCAATCTCCCACCTTATTATGCTTCTTGTGTTCAATGTATCACTTTATGGACGTTAAAAATATTTTCTATATAAATACAAGATCAAAATAGGTTAACACAAACAAATTATACACACAACATGGCTTCCCATCTTAAAGGTGTGAAAAAAATAACAATGACAGACGAGATTCGAAGAGCATTATGCAAGCACAACAAGGATAATCCAAGTCTCACTCAAAAGCTATTGCAAGAATGGGATCATAGTAACTATGGTTTGCAGGTGAGTCAAGCGACAATATCGAATACAGTTAAGCGGTCTTTAGAGTATCTCTCACTTGCTCCCGAAAGAGGCGATGTTGAGCGACACAAACCGACAAAATTTCCTGACCTAGAAAAATCTCTCTATGAATGGATTCTTCAATATCAAGAACATGTGAATATGACAGGTCAACTAATCATCGAGAAGGCAAAAAAGTTCATGAAAGATATGTATCCAGTGGATACTCCAGACTTTACTTTTTCTATTGGTTGGCTTGGAAAGTTCAAAGCAAGATATGGAATTAAAAATTTTCGGCGTTTTGGAGAGAGTGGATCTGTTGAAATGGAGGGCATGGAGGACAAATTAAAATCCATAAGAGACAAAGTTGATCAGTTTGAAATGAAAGATATCTTTAATATGGATGAAACAAGTTTGTTTTTTTATTATTTTATTTTGTACTTTAGTGATGTAATTATTTACATGTTTTGATCTTAAACAGGTTTGTTTTTTAGACTTCAACCGGATCATTCCCTTGCAACAATGCAGCTTGAAGGGAAAAAAACAAGACAAGGAAAGACTAACTGTTGCTATTTGCTGTAATGAGGACGGTTCGGAAAAACTTCCTTTATGGATATTATTGGGAAATATGCTAAACCAAGGTGCTTCAAGAATGTAAACTTGAACAGTCTGAACTGTGAGTACCGTGCTAACAAATGAGCTTGGATGACTGGTGTGTTATTTGAAGAATATGTTAGCCAACTTGATAAAAAAATAGTTGGAAGAAAAATTCTCTTGATTGTGGATAATTGCCCTGTTCATCCAAAAATTATTGAAGGATTACGAAATGTTGAATTATTTTTTTTTGCCACCAAACACAACTTCAAAAATTCAACCTTGTGACGCGTGGATCATACGAGCTTCAAAAATGTAGTTGCACAGTTGTTGACTGATGAAGAAATTATTGAAAGCGTTATTGGAATTAATAAAGATGATATCGATGAAGAAGATGATGAAAGTTCTACAATGGAGCCCCCTTCGGGAAACGAAGCTATTAAAGCGGCAATCACATTGAACAATTTCTTGTTGAGCTATGAGAAAACAACACCAGAAGTTCTTACCATGCTAAGGAAAATTAGAGACGAGATTCAAGGGAAAATTGATTTCAACAAAAAACAAAAGACAATTGAGTCATTTTTCAAGAAACCTTCATAAATCATTCATGTAATATGCTATATATAAGGAATTATTAATTTATATTTTATATGCGGTCTAAAGAAATTATCAAAAATGTATTATCTTATAATTTTATCGAATTATTAATTTAGCACCCTATCCCCGAGTCGGAACCTGCAAAAAATGTTATCTTAGAGAGTTTATTAAATAATCGAGTATTAATTTATCGAGTTTCTACTGTATGTATTCTGTCCAAATCTTCATTCATGTTCATAACTTGTCCAATTTATTTATGCTATCAAGTAACATATTTTTATAAATATATTTTTCTTGTATTTGTCTAAGCATGTTGTATGTGCTTTTTGTATCTTCACTCCTTATGAGTATTTAGTGTATTTTCAAGTCTTAATACACTATTACATGTAATATATACCACATACACTTAGAACAAAATTTGGTGATCAATAAATATATATATTTTTCTAAAAAATATACATACTTAATATCAATTTTAATCTTGAAGAAATCATCATTTCTTAACACAAAAATTAGGGAAACCTTGGTAAATGTTTTTGGATACATTTTTAGGGAATAAGTTTCTCAAAACTTATATTTTTCTAAGTGTCAAAATTTATAGAAATTTTGACAGAGTTTCCCATAAAAATATAGAGGTTTCCCATGTTTTCAAAACATGTGTTTATTTTCTTTTAATTCATCATCGAACATCAACAACTTATTCCACACTTATCAAGTGCCAAATTCAAGTAAATCACACTACATCATGAACTTGAAGTTTTGTAAAAACTTGTAGTAACTTACCATGTTATTTAGTAGGTTTAGTTACCCTTAAAAACATGATTGTTTTTTTGTAAATCTCATTCTTGAAGGATTGTCATTTACAACTTGTAATCATATTTCACGAAAATATTTATTTATAACATCTTCTTGTGTCTCTAGTGTTTTTACACTTATTTCATCACCAAAAATAATGTAAGTTTAGTAAAACCATGACCTTTCAAAAATCATACTTTTGAACTTGGTTTTCTTGGAAAATCATTCATAAATCTTGGATTTATAAGTTTACTAGCTTACTTCGTTTATTATTTTCCAAGAAATCATTTATTCATCAAGTTCATGTTTATACATGAGGATGATATTCTTGTGTAAAGACATAATCATCCTCTAACTTGTTAGTTCATGTGTTTAATCACAATCTAACAAGCTTCATGTATTGATCAACATCAATATTTCTAGTAATCGACAAGCATACATTATACATCTACTAAACAACGTCATTTCATCAAGATATCATCATATGCAAGCTTTATGTTTCAAGATTCAAGTTCAAGTCTTTTAGTGTTCTAGTTATTTCAACATAATATATCTTTTATCCACTAAAAATATGAAGTAACAAGGGTGTTCAAGAATCTTACAACTAGCTTACAGCTAGGGAAGAATGATGATGAAGATTGAGTGGATAAAAGCACACGGTAGAGGTTCTTCAAGTTTCGTGAGCACCGAGCTTCGTTAGTGGCCTTCTAGCACCTTGTATCACACTTGGAATGGTTGAAGGAGATCGAAAATAATGGTGGTGTGGAGGGGCTTGTTTGGCCGTAGCTTATGTGAGGGAGAGAGAGGAGAGTTGTGTAGGGTGTTAATGTGAAGAAGATGAGATGATGTTCTTATATATATGCCATATCTTCATAAGATCTTCACAATCTAAATAAATCTTACACAATCCAAGTAATATATTATGGAGATTTAGGAAGATTATCAAAGATCTTGGTGGGGCCACTATATGGGCCGATTACTTGCATATGGGGGGGGGGGGGGGGGGGTAAATTGTAATTTAGAATGATAAGGTAGGTTACTAGTGGAAGTTAAATGTAAAAGTCTTGTATTTATGTGTATCATGCTTTATGTAATATGTTAGTGTGCTCGGGAATCATAACTAGCTCAGGAATATTAAAATAATGCTTCTAGTAATATTTTTATGTTCCGGGTAATGTCCGGTTGTTCGGTTAAATACCGGTTCATTAAAGTGCTAAATTGCACCGTTTAGTGTCCTTTTGTAACCCTTTTGTGACGCTTTTAATTCCCAACACTTAGGGAAGTATTCTGGATAATAAAACATAAATTCTGCATGATATATCAAGGTTAAAATGCTGAATTATGGCTGATTTTAGCTGAATTTAATAAAATCCTGCACTTAAAGTGCGTTTCGGGTGCTTTTTAGTGCGTATTTTAGCTTCCGGAATGTCTATATGTTAATCCTTGTATGCACTCTTGGGTTTTAATGTATTCTTGACGTTGAACCTACATCTAGGCTCCAATTTTATTGTTTGACTGTTTTCTGCAGACTTGTCGACATAATGTGTCTTACCGGTGAGTTTACTAGTATTTCTGACGCAACGCTATTCATTAATGCATAAAACAATATTTTGTAGTATAAAACGTGCATGAATTCACTTGTATAGTATGTAATCAGACAACGTTGACATTCAAGCACATAATTGCAGTCATTAAATAACAATTAAAGTGTACGGAAATTACCGGTTTGGTGCCAGTTGTCACAGTCTCCCCTCGTTAAAAGAATTTCGTCCCGAAATTCAGGCTGAGCTGACTCTTGCATGAGTCTTCTTGAACAGGTGGGGGTACTTTTCTTTGAACTGGTCTTCACGTTCCCATGTATACTCGGGTCCGTGCTTAGAGTTCCAACATACTTTGACAAGTTTCACACTGCTCCTCCTAGTCTTGTTGACTTTCCAGTCGGTTACCTCAACGGGTTGTTCTGTAAATAGGAGGGCGTCATCAATATGTACTTCATCCGCCGGGATGATCACGTTTTTTTTGTGTTGGACTCTTCTTGAGATTGGATACATGGAACGTATCATGTACTCCATTAAGTTCTTCCGGTAATTCCATTTTGTATGCCACGGTACCAATTCTTTCCAAAATCTTGAATTGTCCGATGTATCGGGGATTCAGCTTCCCACGTTTTCCGAATCTTTCTACGCCCTTCCAAGGTGAGACCTTCAATAGAACTTTGTCTCCCACCTCGATTTTTAATGGTTTTCGTCTACGATCAGCATAACTCTTTTGTCGATCTCGAGCCGCCTTAATGCGCTCTCAGATCTGCAAAATCTTGTCGGTTGTTTCTTGTACAAGTTTAGGACCAACCATACGTTTGTCTCCAGCGTCTGCCCAACATAAGGGTGATCGGCACTTGCAGCCATACAGAGCATCGAACGGTGCGACTTTTATACTTGTATGATAACTGTTATTGTAGGAAAACTTAACTAAAGGTAGATGAGTATCCCAGCTGCCGCCTAGGTCCATGACACATGCGTGAAGCATATCTTCTAACATTTGTATAGTCCGTTCGCTCTGACCGTCTGTTTGTGGATGGAATGCCGTGCTTAGATCTAGCTGAGATTCGAAGGCTTCCTGAAAGGATTGCCAGATTCTTGAGACAAAACGTCCATCTCTGTCTGAAATAATTGAGATATGCACTCCATGACGTACCACTATTTCTTTCAAGTATATCTCTGCAAGCTTCCCTGTGCTATCCTTTTCTCGGATCGGTAGGAAATGCGCAGATTTCGTCAATCGATCAACTATCACTCATATCATATCGCGCCCTCTAGGGGTCCTGGGTAGTTTCGTTATGAAGTCCATAGAGATTTGCTCCCACTTCCACATGGGAATCTCTGGTTGTTGTAGTAGACCGGACGGTTTCTGATATTCAGCCTTAACCTTGGCATAGGTTAGGCATTTTCCAACATAAATAGCAACATCGCTTTTAAGTCTCGGCCACCAAGAGTAATCCTTCAAGTCTTGATACATTTTGTCCGATCCTAGATGGATCGAGTATCTCGACTTATGAGCTTCATTAAGGATGACTTCTCGTATACCGCCATAGAGCGGAACCCAAATACGCTTCTTAAAGTATAAGGCTCCATCTTCATTTGGCACCATGTATTTCAACATACCCCGGAGGTATTCAGCTTTACGGTTTTCCATCTTAAGGGCTTCTTGTTGCGCGTCACGAATGCATGCAGTGAGGTTCGTTTGAATAGTCATTTCTAATGCTCGAACCCTTAGGGTCTTAACCCTTTCTGTTCGACTTAGTGCGTCTGCTACAACGTTTGCCTTTCTAGGATGGTACATAATCTCACAGTCATAATTGTTCAGCAGCTCGACCCATCGTCGCTGACGCATGTTTAATTCCTTTTGATCAAATATGTCTTGTAAGCTTTTGTGATCTGTAAAGATTGTACATCGAGTACCATATAGATAATGTCACCAGATTTTCAAGGCGAATACCATTCTGCCTAGCTCCAGGTCGTGAGTGGTATAGTTCCTCTCATGTACCTTCAATTGTCTTGAAGCGTAAGATCTGACTTTCTGGTGTTGTATGAGCACGCAACCCAAACCTTGTCGTGAAGCGTCGCAGTATACCACGAAGTCTTCAGTGCCTTCGGGTAAGGACAGTATTGGTGCATCGCATAGCTTATTTTTTAGCAGTTGGAAGGCTTCTTCCTGTTTGTCTCCCCAGTTGTACTTCTCGTCTTTCTGAGTAAGGGTGGTTAGTGGTTGAGCTATCTTTGAGAAATTCTCAATAAACCGTCGTTAATAGCCCGCTAAGCCCAAAAATTGTCGAACTTCAGTTGGGGTTTTGGCGGCTTCCCAATTCTTTATCGCTTCAATCTTGGATGGGTCTACATGAATGCCTTTCTCATTTACCACGTGACCAAGAAACTGTACTTCGCGAATCCAGAATTCGCACTTTGAAAATTTTGCATAAAGTTTCTCTTTCTTTAGTAGTTCCAAAATGGTTTTGAGATGTTGCTCATGCTCTTCTCTCGTTCGCGAGTAAATCAGGATATCATCGACAAATACAATCACGAATTTATCGAGATATGGTTTACATACGCGGTTCATTAGATCCATAAATACCGCTGGCGCGTTCGTCAGTCCGAATGGCATCACAAGGAACTCGTAATGCCCATAACGTGTTTGGAATGCAGTCTTCAGTACGCTTTCCTCTTGTATCCTTAACTGATGGTATCCAGATCGAAGATCGATCTTGGAATAGTAGCTTGATCCTTGCAATTGATCGAATAAGTCATCAATCCTTGGTAATGGGTACCGATTCTTGATAGTGAGCTTGTTCAACTCTCTGTAGTCGATACACATCCGCAGAGTTCCATGCTTCTTCTTCACGAACAATACTGGAGCTCCCCAAGGTGAGAAGCTTAGCCTTATGAATCCTTTATCCAACAACTCCTGGAGTTGTGTAGATAATTCTTGCATTTCAGATGGTGCAAGCCGATAGGGCGCCTTGGCTACAGGAGCGGCTCCTGGGACCAAGTCTATACGGAATTCGACTTGTCGTTGCGGAGGTAATCCTGGTAGATCTTCGGGAAAAACATCAGGGAATTCCTTCACCACAGGAATGTCTTTGAGTTTCGGCTCCTCGGCCTTCTTATCTACAACGTGAGCTAGGAAGGCAACACATCCTTTCCTTAAGCACTTCTGTGACTTCATACAACTGATGATTCGCAGAGGCGCGTCTCGTTTTTCTCCATGTACGATGAGAGTTTCATCATTCGCCAAAGGGATGCGAATGATTTTCTCATGACATATAACTTCAGCTTTGTTCTTGGACAACCAGTCCATTCCGACCACTACATTGAAGCTACCCAATTGAATAGGTAAGAGGTCGATGCTAAATCTTCGTTCACCAAGTTCTAATGTGCAACCTTTAACAACTTCGCCCGATTCAACAAGTTTACCATTGGCTAGCTCTATAGAATAAGGAATATCTAATATATTAGATTCTACCCCAAGCATATGTTTAAATTCCACAGACATGAAGCTATAGTCGGCACCAGTGTCAAATAATATGGATGCAAAGTGATTGTTAACGAGAAACGTACCGGTGACCACAGTAGGGTCCTCGCGTGCGTTCCTTGCTCCAATTACGAATGCTCGAGCCTGAGCATTGTTTCCCTTTGGGCAGTCCTTTATGAAATGATCCTTGCTTCCACAACTGAAGCATCCTTGGTTCTGTCCATTTCCGTTGCCATTCCTGTTGCCAGCACCATTTCCATTTCCACCACCGTTACGGTTTCCATTCTCGTTCCTATTACCATTACCATTGCGGCTTCCAATACTTTTTCCCCAACAATCCTTGGTACGGTGGCCTGACCTCCTGCAGTTCTCGCATTTCCCAATGCGACAATTTCCCACGTGGTGAAAGTCACAGCGGTTACACTTGGGCAGAGTGCCCTGATATTTCTTAGCTCCAGTATCATTGGCAGCTGCGAAGGTTTTTGCCTCCATAGGTGGGTTAGTATCACGTTTCTTGTAGTTCGAACCCTTGTTGCTGCGGGTTGCTTGGTTCAGATTTGAATGTTTCCTCTTCTTCTCACCAGATGACTCAGCATGCGTCTCGGTCTTCTCAGTTGGGTTCAGCGATAACTTCTTCATACGAACACAATCTTCAGTATGGCTGACAACCAGAGTTACAGCCTCAGTGATTGTTTGATGTTTGGCCGAAGTTACCATGCCGCGAAATTCTGAGGCCAATCCCTAGATGTAGCATTCAACGCGCTTAAATTCGGGAGTCACCATGTAGGGGATCACTCTCGACAGATCGTGGAACCTACGGGTGTAGCCGGTAATGTCAGCACCTTCCATTGTTAAATGCTAGAACTCAGTCTCTAGCCTTTGGAGTTCAGCACGAGAGCAATACTTCTCTCTCATACGTTCCTTTAGCTCATCCCAAGTCAGGCCATAAGCGGAATCATCACCCAGGGTTTGGACTTGCAAGTTCCACCAAGTCAAAGCTTCATCAACAAACAACCCAGTAGCAAAAGTGACTTGCTGATCCGTGGTACACTTGCTCATATGGATAGTAGCCTCAGTCTTCTCCGTCCAGCGTACAAACGCCACTGCACCCCCAGTGCCATCGTAGTTCAGTGGTTTTCAGTCGAGGAACTACTTGAAAGTGCAACCTTGAGCAGTGTTTCTTCCAGACGAATCTCCATTCCCATTATGTCTAGCATTGCTTGGTCCTCCACTGTCTTCAGTACGGTTCGCCTCGTACTGGGCGATAGCTGCGGAGATCCTTTCCTCCAGTAGGGCGTTCAGTTCTTCAGCAGTCCTCGGTAGGAGAGGAGGAGGGGGTTGATCATCATTGCGAGCATTCACAACTTTCCTGGGCGCCATGTTCTATCAGAATACAACATAGCAGGGTTAGATATTTGTTTGATATCGTCATACGAGACAGTAGTAGTATATATACACAAGCATATACCAACATAAGTGACATCAAACAATTATTACTCCAGCAGAGTACTTAGTGGGCTGGGGGAGGGGTGTTCATGTTTGACCTTTTCTTGCACTGAGGGAATCCATACGTGACAAGACTTACTGTGGTTTCTGTGCACTGAATTCCATAATTATGCATGCATCCATAATTACGTAACTCCTTGCACAATCCGCACAGTTCGTTTCATCCTCGTATTTCTTCCTTCAGATAGGCCATTGTTTTTAGACGAAGTCACGTACACCTGTGACATTCTACTTCTAGTATATGTATATATCAAGTATCACACACAATTGCAAGTAATTCTCAATCACAGGCAAGTGCTACTCCAGTGCACCCTAAGTCTCGTAGTGTCTTTTCTTGACTCTTGTAAACAGTTTCAGGTAGTGGATGTCGCGGGACGTTTTATGCAATGAAAACTCTTTGAAAATTTGTTTTCGTGCAAGGATCCTAGAGATTGTAGTCTAGACTCGAGAAAGAATCCTGGATCACTACAATTGCAGCTCTGATACCAATCTGTCGCACCCCTATCTTAAGCGAAAGCACAAGGTGTGATCATGAAAGGTTCTCATTGCATACGAAAGGTAAACATACTACATGCTCGTAAAAACAACTTCAAATACTGATAACATTACATGCCTGAAAACATAGTTTGATTGTTTACATCACAAGACTGCATATTGACTGAAAGTTTACAACTTTATTCATAGATAAACATAAACGACATCCACGAGCAAGAGTAATACCGCGCGCACATCCACTTTAGTTACCTGAAATACATGTGAGTTTTTGGAAAAACGTCAACATAATGTTGGTGTGAATTCATGCAGTGATTTTATTGAATGTTTAAACACTTGAATGAAAACATGGTATGTAACTTGTAGAATGTATGAATGTTTGAATGTAACTTGTAAAACGTATATGTAACTGAGTACTATGAATGTTTGAATGTATCATGTAGAATGTATCTGTAACTGAATACTATGAATGTTTGAGATCGCTAGTGGTTTGCAAGGCCACTAACATGTGTCACGACATAGGAAGCCACCAAACCTAGGCATTTTTGTCGACTTTGACTGAGACACAGAAGCACTCATTGGAAGAAGTAGGCCAAGAGTGGGGTTGCCTGAAACCCATTAGATCTAACCTCTTGTTCCGCGGTCTGAATGTATACGTTGATTAATGGTGCTTATGGTACCCTATTCGGGACATGATCTAGAATGTTTCACTTGAATGTTTTTGTACTCCAGCATACCATTTGTAAACAATGTAACACTTGTAACATGTATTTCACCCCCGAAGTTATAAAACTGAAAACAGTTAAAAGAAAAGGGGGAGCATGAACTCACAACTTTGCGTTCCTGCGTTGTAAACTTCACCGGATTTGCTTATCTAGCGTCGTGACCTAAACGTGTTTTATTATCGTTAGTTACTAGACTTGTATCGCACAAGTACAAGTCACTATCTTTTGAATATGTGTTCTTGTGTTAAAAGTAATTTATATTTTTAACTATGTGTCTTACTTATATTATTTTCTCAAAAAGAAATTTAAGTATCTTGTATTTTTCACCCGAATTATGTATTCTGTCAAATCTTCATTCATGTTCATAACTTGTCCAAGTTATTTATGCTATCAAGTAACATATTTTTATAAATATATTTTTCTTGTATTTGTCTAAGCATGTTGTATGTGCTTTTTGTATCTTCACTCCTTATGAGTATTTAGTGTATTTTCAAGTCTTAATACACTATTACATGTAATACATACTACATACACTTAGCACAAAATTTGGTGATCAATAAATATATATATTTTTCTCAAAAACATACATACTTAATATAAATTTTAATCTTGAAGAAATCATCATTTCTTAACACAAAAATTAGGGAAACCTTGGTAAATGTTTTTGGATACACTTTTAGGGAATAAGTTTCTCAAAACTTATATTTTTCTAAGTGTCAAAATTTATAGAAATTTTGTCAGATTTTCCCCTAAAAATGGAGGTTTCCCATGTTTTCAAAACATGTGTTTATTTTCTTTTAATTCATCATCGAACATCAACAACTTATTCCACACTTATCAAGTGCCAAATTCAAGTAAATCACACTACATCATGAACTTGAAGTTTTGTAAAAACTTGTAGTAACTTACCATGTTATTTAGTAGGTTTAGTTACCCTTAAAAACATGATTGTTTGTTTGTAAATCTCATTCTTGAAGGATTTAGTCATTTACAACTTGTAATCATATTTCACGAAAATATTTATTTATAACATCTTCTTGTGTCTCTAGTGTTTTTACACTTATTTCATCACCAAAAATATTGTAAGTTTAGTAAAACCATGACCTTTCAAAAATCATACTTTTGAACTTGGTTTTCTTGGAAAATCATTCATAAATCTTGGATTTATAAGTTTACTAGCTTACTTCGTTTATTATTTTCCAAGAAATCATTTATTCATCAAGTTCATGTTTATACATGAGGATGATATTCTTGTGTAAACACATAATCATCCTCTAACTTGTTAGTTCATGTGTTTAATCACAATCTATCAAGCTTCATGTATTGATCAACATCAATATTTCTAGTAATCAACAAGCATACATTATACATGTACTAAACAATGTCATTTCATCAAGATATTATCATATGCAAGCTTTATGTTTCAAGATTCAAGTTCAAGTCTTTTAGTGTTCTAGTTATTTCAACATAATATATCTTTTATCCACTAAAAATATGAAGTAGCAAGGGTGTTCAAGAATCTTACAACTAGCTTAAAGCCAGGGAAGAATGATGATGAAGATTGAGTGGATAAAAGCACACGGAAGAGGTTCTTCAAGTTCCGCGAGCACCGAGTTTCGTTAGTGACCTTCTAGCACCTTGTATCACACTTGGAATGGATGAAGGAGATCGGCAATAATGGTGGTGTGGAGGGGCTTGTTTGGCTGTAGCTTATGTAAGGGATAGAGGAGAGTTGTGTAGGGTGTTAATGTGAAGAAGATGAGATGATGTTCTTATATATATGCCATATCTTCATAAGATCTTTACAATCTAAATAAATCTTACACAATCCAAGTAATATATAATGGAGATTTAGGAAGATATCAAAGATCTTGGTGGGGCCACTATATGGGCCGATTACTTGCATATGGGCGGGGTAAATTGTAATTTAGAATGATAAGGTAGGTTACTAGTGGAAGTTAAATGTAAAAGTCTTGTATTTATGTGTCTCATGCTTTATGTAAAATGTTAGTGTGCTCGGGAATCATAACTAGCTCAGGAATATTAAAATAATGCTTCTAGTAATATTTTTATGTTTCGGGTAATGTCCGGTTGTTCGGTTAAATACCGGTTCGTTAAAAATGTTAAATTGCACCGTTTAGTGTCCTTTTGTAACCCTTTTGTGACGCTTTTAATTCCCAACACTTAGGGAAGTATTCTGGATAATAAAACATAAATTCTGCATGATATATCAAGGTTAAAATGCTGAATTATGGCTGATTATAGCTGAATTTAATAAAATCCTGCACTTAATGTGCGTTTCGGGTGCTTTTTAGTGCGTATTTTAGCTTCCGGAATGTCTATATGTTAATCCTTGTATGCACTCTTGGGTTTTAATGTATTCTTGACGTTGAACCTACATCTAGGCTCCAATTTTATTGTTTGACTGTTTTCTGCAGACTTGTCGACATAATGCGTCTTACCGTTGAGTTTACTAGTATTTCTGACGCAACGCTATTCATTAATGCATAAAGCAATATTTTGTAGTATAAAACGTGCATGGATTCACTTGTATAGTATGTAATCAGACAATGTTGACATTTAAGAACATAATTGTAGTCATTAAATAACAATTAAAGTGTACGGAAATTACCGGTTTGGTGCCAGTTGTCACACCAAGTGTCCTTAGCAACCTATTGGGGAGAACCAGACACATCCTTGGTGGCCTCTAGTGAGAGGGGTTCACAAATAAAAGGATCGAAAGCCATAGTGATATGTAGAAGAAAAAAGTGTAGTTTGATATCTTTAACCCAATATTAGGGGATTGCTTTTTAAAAGGAGTCTTCTTCTAAGGTTGGGCAATGGATTAAATTTAACAAGACCTAATTCTATTTCAACCTCAAAGTCATAACTTGTAAATTTAATGAAAACTCATCAGTAACCTTCCTACGAGCCAGGCTTTTTTAATTAATTCACCACACCTCTTGCCAATAAGCTAACTATAACTCATCTCAAGTGGAGTCGAAAAACCTAAAGCAACACTCTTCGTGCTCTTGATATTCTCTACTAATTTTCTATTACTAGATTTTATTTTCTAGTTTTAAATATAAATTAATAAACAAATAAAAGATATTCATCGACTAGTTGGTAATTTAAAGTTGACTAGTAAAAGTAGTACCATTGGGTTAAATACTTGGTTCTTGTAGGATCGGGGAATCGATCTAAACGAGTCGATCAGAAGAGTTCTCGATCAATACGAAAGGAGGAATCAGACGTATTGATGCTATAGCAGCTAGATTTGCACGTAGAATCACTTTAATTGTCGATTGTATTGATTTGATAATGTTTACAGATCGTTCGACACTTCGGCAACACTTCGTCTCCGGAATCACAAAGTTACAAATGAAGACCTAGACTCACCTATTTATATGAATGCCAGAAAGCATGAACTAGTCCTGCCAGGTCGCACGAACTGGCCAGAAAGCACGAACTGCCAGAAAGCACGAACTTGTCACCTCATGCGAGGTGGCCGAGCCACTTCGTGAGGGGTGGCTGGTTCAGGTCTGTTTCGTGTTTCTTTCGTACAACGCGTCCTGGTCTATCTATTCTAGTTTACACGACTCGATACAAGACATAAGACGAAGTCAACAGACATATGCACTAACAAACTCCCCCTTGGATGTTGACGAGTCTTCAGTGTATTGAGTCTTCAGTCTTGATCGGTCTTCTCGCTCTTTCCAAAGTATCTTTCTCTGTAAGCATCCTTCAATCTCTCACTTACTCTCCCAGAATCTGAACATGACTCTTCAAATTCTCTTGATCAGATCTCTTGATTCCTTAAGCTTATCACGATCTGGCTCTCACAGCTTCAGAGTCCCCCTTGAATGCAACTGGGATCGCAGTCTGGAATCTTCTATCTACAGGCTTTCACATGTTCAGGAACGTCTCCTGGCTTTCCTTAGCAACAGGATCAGGAACCTGGTAACCTGCACAATTCTCTACCCAAAAGTAAATTTCACAATTGTTAAATTTTAACAATTTTAGAAACCACTTGTAGATATTATTCAACATCAACAATAGTTATATCAAGTTCAAATTAATGATCTTGATTAACTAACACTGATTTTTCAATTTTCATTTTTCATTTTTACTGATTTTAAGTTCAAATTATCTTGATTTTACTGATTTTTCATTTTTCATTTTACTGATTTTACTGTTATACCCACTATCGTTCATCATGTTTAGCACTCGGAATTTTGAAAATCAGATTTTCAACATCAGTTGTCGAAAATAAGATGAAATAAAATCTTTTTTATTTTTCAAAATTTTATACTAAAACACACTAAAAATCTTTTTGGATTTTGAGAAATAAACTATATACAGACATCTTTTTGTGAGTTTGTGTAAGAGGATCATATCAGTTTTTAACAAATCACTAGTACTGTTGAGCTTTAAACACTTTAAGATCTAAATGATTCACTTAGATTGTCAGTATACTAATCCACTTAAATTTTCACACAAAGTTCAATTGATTCGAGATTCGAGATTAGTGTTTTAATAGACTTAACTTATTTGCGTGTCCCACCTCAGAATATACTCCTGTATCCAGACTCCTATATTCAGTCTTACAGGTGAATGTACACTAATGATATCTGTAAATGGGTAATGCGTGGCCATGAGAGCTCAGGTTAGAACTTCCGTTCAGACAAAGAGATGATGGCTCGACTTTTAGGTGTGTCCCGTTTGGGGATCTTTTCTTCAACAGCACATGATTAGCATTTTTCAATGTTTCATCATTTTTTATGCTGAGGGTGGGCTTTATGATTAAAGTGGTGCAGAGTATTATACGAGGACTAGGCTATTGCTCCTGCAAAATCAGAAGTCCCGGTATAATACCGCAGATATCATCACGCACAAAGACCTAGTATGTCAGAATTAGAAAACCCTTCAAACAAGATTTCAAGGGTTACCTATATATCCGAGAGATGTTCCCCACGAAATAAGTAAGTATTTGATATTTAGGTTTATATCTCGAAAACAATCTACTAAGCATTTAAAAATCTACTGGCATATCATCAGTGAGACCGTTTATCACATTTGACTTTCCATTTCTTTAGCGTGCTGTAATTGTCTACTGATGTACTATCATTTCCTCTTTTTCACAACAAAACTCATTTTAATTTTTTGATGTTTTTGGTTTTTAGATTTTATCATATTTTTGGATTTTTCAAATTTTCAAAATTTCTAATTTTTTTACTCCCCCTAAAATAAAAAATATGTATTAATTTTTGATTTTCCAGGAAAATTTGAAAGTAAAAGCAATAAACTGTACAAATAAAAAGACAAACTGATGTGAATTGCTTCAATTCTCCATTCTCTTGGCATAAACAATCAGAACTCCCCCTGACAACAAACTATTTTACCATTATGATTTCAAAACACTTAGGTTTGTTTTAATCAAAATGGATTTTTCGGAAAACTAGTTTTGTTGAATTCACACACCATGGGGATTCATTCATCACTTTGTTCTTTCAACCACTTGTAAAAATTATCACTTATAGATTTTTTCACAAAAATATTTTTCAAGAATGATGTCGATTCATGCTCCATGATTACCAACTTGGGAGCTCCGGCAAGTCAGGATTTTACTTTTTAAAGAATCTCACCCATGCCTGATCAATCATGGGTGAACCATCATCATTTGGTTTAACAATTTTTGATTCATAAAATTCTTTTACTCCATTCACCTTCCCATCAGCCATCTTACCAAAAATATGTAGCACTTTACCATTAAATGCTTTTTCAACATCAAATTCTTTCTTATCAGAGAAGAATTGATCTGAAATCTCAATCTTACCAATTTTTGATTTCAAGTTTCCGTTTGACAATGGTGGAAAATTTTCATCATCCATTGTTGGAACGGAATTCTCATCATTTAGCACAACAGATGGCTCCTCTGACTTTGACGAATCAGATTCATTGCCAGAACTAACTTCTGATTTCTTAACCACCCATTTATGTTTGTTAAGATTTGCTCTTCTTTTGTAAAAATGTTTCGAACTTTCACCAACTTCGAAAGTCGAATTTTTGAACTCCTTAAATTTCTCTGTTGGTTATTCCTTTTTATCAACACATTTCTCTTTCAATTTAGAGTTAGAAGAAACTCCCTGTTTTGTGTTGGTTGGCTTTGAGAAATTCCAAGCAATATGTCCAACCTCTCGACATTTGAAACAGGTTCTTCTTTCAACTCTCGATTCAGATTCCTTCAACATATTCTTTTGCTTTTCGGCGAGAAACTCCTTGTTTGACTGTTTCCAGAAAGGTTTCTCCTTTTCCTCTTCAGAACATACTCCTGAAACAACCTTAGTTTTTTATTTATAAATTTTCTCATTTTTATGATTTTCGGGTGGAATAAAACCTAATCCTTTCTTTTTGAAATTACTGTTATGGTTTGGTTTCTTTCGATAACCCGAACCAGAACTGTAACCCTTTTTCTTGTTCAATCTTTGTTGAACTCTTGAAGTATACTTTTTCGGTTTTTCAGTAAGATTTACATCTTTTATTTCAGAAATATTAATTTCTGTTAATTTGAAAACCTTGTTAATCATTTCAGTTTTAACACCTCTTATTGGAAATTCTTCATCAGAATATAATTTGTCGGAATCATTCAAAGTATATGCTACTTTGAATGTTTCGTCATTCAAATTATTTTGTGATATCAGAAATCTTTATTGTAAACCCTTTTTGACTGGTGAACTCGAGCTTCCATCTGATGAACTCGAATTTTCAGATTTAGACTCTGACTTTGACTCTTCATCTTTATCCAACACCTGATCGACCACTTTCTTAATTAACTCGGACTCATGATCTATGTCAGACGATGTGAAGGTGACATCAATATCATCTGGTAATCCATCGATAGACTCAGATTTCAGATTCAGATTGAGTGCTTCAGCCACCTTTTCAATGTGTCGGGGGGTATAGCCATCCCACATTGGATTTGGTACTCTGTTATAATTCAAACCAGTTTTTTACGAGAATTTCCTTCATCTTCTGCATACTTATGAGCTGCAACGGTAGGATAGATGCGATCAATAACATACTCTGAACTTTGATAGCTTCGAAGTAAAGTATTCACTCTTTCTGTTTCGATCGTCATTGCTGCCAATTTTTGTTTAAGCTCTGCAATAATCTCAATGTATTTGTTGATTGCAGTTTGCTTTTGTAGAACTGTTGCTTTCAGAAGATTTTTCATCTGGATATCCTCATCACTAGCTCCTTTGTACAAGTTCACTTTGTTGCTTAGGAGATCATATGATTCCTTTATGCTTCTCACATTATGTAGCAAATTTTCTTTGAGCTTCTCCAATTCAGCATACTTTGTATCTTTCTCAGCACAATCTTTGCAAGGTACTATACACTTTGCACAAGGTTTTTCAACCTCTACAATCTTTTTAACTTCAACAATTTTTTCAACTATTTTTTCCACCACCTTTTCAATCACAATCGGTTCTTTCTCAACTTCTATCTTCACTTCACTCTCTTTAACCTCGACCTTCTCTGTCGGTTTTTCTTCAACTTTTTCCTTATCAGCTTTTATCTTGACTTTAGTCTTTTCTTCAGCAATCCTTCTTGCTTCCATTTCTCTCTTCAGTCTAGCAGCCCTTTTCTCTTTCAATATCTTGATTTTATCTGTAAAAAACAAATTAAAACTATAAGAATCCAATTGTTTTCTAGTTTTATTAATATATTCTTCCTTATCATCAGTGTCTTCATCACTTCCTGAAGACTTAAAAATGGGTTGTCTTCTAGGACTGTTCTTAGATTTGATTGATTCTTCTTCCGAAGTTGAATCTTCAGAGATTCGAGCAACAAATGCTTTAGTAACTAAGGTCTAGAAGGATCATAATCATCCCAATTGAATTCTTTCGGAATCATTTCATCTTCTTGGTCTAACAGACCAAAACAAGCTTTACCCTTTGATTCTTCAATAGTACGTGAGTGTGAAGATTGTTGTTAATATGGTTGTTGAGCAACCTGTTGATAAATTGCTTTTCTATGATAATCGTTGTTTACGAAAGGATCTTGTCTTCCGGTTGCTTCTCTGTTTGTACACTCTCATTTAAAATGTCCTTTTTCTCGGCAACGAAAACAAGTAACCTTCGATTTGTCAAAACCTAGCTGAGATGTTGCAGCATCACGAAGATCATCTCTTCCAGTGATTTGTTTGAACTTTTCTGCTCTTCTCAAAACGTTAGCTAAACACCACTTGATGTCCATCAACTCAAGTTCTTCAGAATTAATCTGATCATAATCCTCTTTAGTAATCATCAGATTTCCGATTCGTCCAGCAACTAAGCTTTCATACGATTCTAACACAGTAACAAGGGATGCCATGTGTTTGCTTCGCAATATCTGGAGAAGAATTTTGACCATTCTGAATATGTAATGTAACATTGCTTTGCAATACTTAACCGGTTAAATTTGTTGAACTTTGTTGTTGAGAACTCGGTGTCGAGAAATTTGGTTCAAAACTTGAATAAGATAAAGAATATCCACTGCTCTGATTTGTATTGCTTGCATTTGTTTCAGAAGAATTTTCAGCACTGAACGCAGTTTGAATCTTTGGACTAGGAGTAGTCTCAATCTTGTTTTCTCTGTAGTATAGACTAACATACTGTTGATCACCAAGACTTCTCATTGTAGCAGTTTTTCGAATTGATAGCTCATGTTCTTCCAATTTCTGGATAAACCTACTTAAATTCATATCTTCAAATTGTCGGTTATGCTTTAAAATCAACAGATATGTTCCCCATTCATTCTGTGGTAACGCATCGGCTAGCTTATCAACCCATTCTTCATCTTCTTTCTTGATGTCCAATCTTTTCATCTCCATGACTAGATGACAATATCTCTCGATAATCTTCCTAGTCGTCTCACCTTCAAAAGCTGTAAACATATCAAACGATTTCTTTAGTAATGCTCGTTTATTTTTTATCATATCGGCACTACCCTTAAACTTTTTAATCAATGCTTTCCAGATTGATCTAGCAGTTCCCTCATGTTGAAGCAAAACAAAAATATCTTCTTTTACCGCTTGTTGGAGAATGCTAATCATCATTTTTTCACTTGTGTATTTTAATTTTTCATCCGGTAAAAATTGACTTAATTGTTTTTCATTTCCAAGTTCATTTTTCGGTAAAGTGTAATCTTTCTCTAAAGAAACCCATGGATCAAACTTGTTTGCTTGCACCCAGTTTTCAAAACGGTCTTGCCACCCTTTAAAGTCCTCAATGTACATAAGCTTTGGAGGCTTTTGGAAAGTTCTCGTTTCATTATCGATACCGACAGTTTGGGCAACGGTAACTGGAGCAGCCGGAGCAGTAGCAAATGCATTATAAAATTCGTTGTCCATGTTGTGGTACGGAAAATTTCACAAACTATCGATTTCAAACAGTTCTGGAATGTCACATGAGCGGGAAATTCTTAAACCGTACAAACTCGATACTTTCAAGCGGACTGAAATACTTTCAAACGACCTGGTAAACTTCAAACGACCTGGTAAACTTCAAACGACCGGATCAAACTTCAAACGGTCTAAAACAACAAAACCCAAACGATCTGGACCACTTCCAAACGATCTGGACCACTTCTAAACGATCTGGACCACTTCTAAATGACTTGGATCTAATTTCAACCCATGTGAACTGGTTCAAAGCCAAACGATCTGGAAGTCAATTCGTGCGACCTGGTTCAAACCGTGCGACCTTATTCAAACCGTGCGTCCTGGTTCAAACGATCTGAAAGTTTTCATACGACCTGAAGACCTTTTAATGCACACCGTACGACCTGAAGGGTGTTTCACACGACCTGACAAGTTTTTCGAACGATCTGAGTGTTTCTAAGTCCAATAGTTCATCATTTTGTCAAGTTTAATCAGTTTTTAGGTTGAATTTGGTTCTGATTTGTTCACGGATTGATTAAAACTCAGTTTTACGTGTTATATCACGAAATCAGATCATTTTAACCGTAAAAACTCAGTAAATTTGATGAAAAAGTGTAGAAAAATGAGTAGAAATAAGTTGTTTTGAAGAAATTAAGCTGAAATGGTAAGAACTCTTCCTCCTAAGCTCTGATACCACTTGTAGGATCGGGGAATCGATCTAAACGAGTCGATCAGAAGAGTTCTCGATCAATACGAAAGGCGGAATCAGAAGTATTGATGTTATAGCAGCTAGATTTGCACGTAGAATCACTTTAACTGTCGATTGTGTTGATTTGATAATGTTTACAGATCGTTCGACACTCCGGCAGCACTTCGTCTCCGGAATCACAAAGTTACAAATGAAGACCTAGACTCACCTATTTATAGTAATGCCAGAAAGCATGAACCAGTCCTGCCAGGTCGCACGAACTGGCCAGAAAGCACGAACTGCCAGAAAGCACGAACTGCCAGAAGGCACGAACTTGTCACCTCGTGCGAGGTTGCCTAGCCACTTCGTGAGGGGTGGCTGGTTCAGGTCTGTTTCCTGTTTCTTTCGTACAACACATCCTGGTCTATCTATTCTAGTTTACATGACTCGATACAAGACATAAGACGAAGTCAACAGACATATGCACTAACAGTTCTTACAAAAACTTTACTACAAACGATAGGTGCATTTGTCTGTTGGTTGTGTTTAGTCTAGGTAATAATCATTTCTATAAATTTAAAACTAGGTAGGCATGTTTAAAAGTTATTAAGTTAACCCACCTAATCGTGCTAAGAGTTCTTAAATTAACTATGCCAACACAAAAGCGTCATCAATTGCTTTGGAATGAAGTGTTAGGCCGTTTATCTTAGGATCTGTTCGAGTAGAACGTGGCTGGATCGATCAGAATCAAGGTGCGGAATCCCTTGATAATGTCACAGAATCAACAACGACAAGTTCAACATTTAATCCGTCTAAATTCTATTCAAAGATGATGAAAATACAGAGGTTCCGGTAGAAGTTCAGACTGGCAGAGCTTCACTATCAAAGTCAGCAAAAGGTCTAAAATGTCTAACGCTAGCTAGCTATTTATAGGCAACCAGGGAGGGTTAAGTATCACCCGATCGGATGGTCATCCGATCGGATGGCCATCCGATCGGATGACATTCGTAGTCCGATGGATTTCACTTTTACATTTACGCACCATTCCCTGCATTGTCTAGACACAAACATACAAACAAGTACACACATATACAAAATTACATACACAGCACAAAATAAGACTCGATGCAGACGGAAGCTACAGACATATGTACTAACAGACTCCCACTTGGATGTAGCTGTAGTTCCTTCCTGCATAGTCTTCAATCCTTCCTACTGCGTCTTCTTTCCTTAGCTATATGCCTTCTCTTTTCAGCTTTCTCTTCAAGCATCTTTCGTTTGAGAGGCCTACCAACTTCATTCCAGTATTTTCGGTATTCAGGATCACCATCTCGCTTCCTATCCCAACGTGGGATCTTGTTTTCCTCTTTATCAATAGGTGTCTGGTCCGTTGGTGGAGGTCTCATTAGCTTGTACCTTCCAAGTTTCGCAGCTTTTTCAGCAATCTCTTTAAATCTTTGGCTACGGTTGTACCTTTTCAAGAACTCATCAATTTCTAAGTCTCTCCAATTTGATTTCCAGTATCTCCCAGAGTTGATGTCTTTTGCGTAGCACACATCCACTATCTTCTGATATTGCATAGCTTAAACTTTATCTGGCTTCTCGTACACAATCTTGTTATAGAATAAGCAATTTATATCCTTCTTGGAGCAGTTCACAAGCCACATAGGATCCAACACGCTGATCCTTCTTGATATTCCACTAGACTTGTCATACAGAGAGATCACTACTTCCGCTGTGCTTTGATTATACAACCAACCTTGAAAATCTTCATGAAAGTCTTGTTCCATTGCACGTAGCGGAATATTCTTCAAACATCTCGGCGGCTTTATATCCAACGTGATATCTTTCTCTCCTGACTCCAAAATAGTGACAATCTGTTTAGGATACTGCGGCTTCCAATCTGGAAATCTTGCTTTTGCTTGCAGCTTTATGTAATCCCACAAGTGTTGATCATGCTGCTTCACATCAAAACCATGATAGAATTGTTTGATATTCTTTCTTTGCACCAATTCTTCAACATCCCACCACGGGAGGGTTTTTGTCACACCCCAAAAACGTCACAGCGGAATATATATAAACGTAGTGGTGACGGAAGCTGGTGCCCATTTATATCTTGTCGATCGATGGATTTAATTGTTGGACATTTTAGTATGTTTTAAATGTAAGTTATTTAAATATTACGTTTTAAGACACGACACAACCATGACATAGTAATACTGCCCAGGTTTTGTATATTAAATTATTGCGTCAACTTTCAGACTCGTATGTTAGCTAGACGATACGAACTATATATTAACCATGCAGGGATAATCAATGCTAGACAATAAACAGAATATTAATTCGTCGTTTGACATTGACACGGGGCGACCGGTCATGACGGGGTTGTCAACCCGATAGATCTACCAACAATTACTCGTGTGCAATACTTAAATGATTAAACGACATCATGGGCGCATGGTTCTCTTTTTGAGAACAATATGATGTCTGTCTCACGTACAATATATATATCCTACTAATATGAAAATTTAATACACGATGTGTACGAATCCCTTGAATCTCCATCACTCGAGACCCAGGCCGGCATCCGTCCCCCAACCATACGGTCTTGTATCACTTAAGAAATACCGTACATACAATATTCATTCATCAAAAACGTTTTACTTCGAAACGTATAACTTATCAAATCTCATATGTTTTCAGCGAAAATATATATTTTATAGTAAAAGGTATGTTTTATTTCGAAAACATTATTAAACCCTTTTAACAACGTGTTCCACCCCCAAAATATATACAAAACAGTAAAAAGAGGGGTTTAGTGACACTCACCTTTGGGTGCGTATTTTTAAATAGTGCAATCCCGGAGATTGATTTCTACACATCCTAACACATATATATAGGAACAATTCTAAATCAATATACATTTAACACAAAAATCCTAAGTTTCTCCGTTTCTTAGAATTATCACATAACTTTGAGATTTTCTTGAAAAGTTATCATTTTTGATTATGTTGGCACGTTAAAATATATATGAGTCCATATATATATATATATATATATTTAAGATTTTGAGACTTGAACGATTTTATTGGTGACCATTATTGTGTAAATCCGTTAATTCTCTCGTTTATACGCAATACGTCTATGATTTGCGCGTCGTAATATATATACATAAACGTTCACATAATTTAACACCGAAGCACACAAAATCTTGTTAACTTATCTATTTTGTTGTTTTTAAATCAAATATACATAAAACATCTCATATGTACCGAATTTCATGCTCGACAAACAAGTTACGCATTTTAACGCAAATTTTACCGTTTCTACCGCACAAAACGTACAAGCATACAAGCGTAAGCTAGATTTCTAATATCATGTTAAAACATAACATATTTTCACATTATTATGTTTAAATCACATAACATATTTTAACACATAAGGTTTACCCAAAATTTTACCCATACTTGTGTACTTAGAAAAATGCGTATTTTAGCGATTCGGTAACGTTTTCGGGCGTCGGAAGTCACGTATGACCAACCAAACACCAAGTAAACTTAAAAATAGTTAAAATACTTGTTTTAAACTAAAAACATCACTTTATTTACTGATCTAAATCAATTTTACAAAAATCACCCAAAAAGTCAATTTTTGACCGTTTTAACGCATAGTTTTGCGTTAAACGTTACCATAACCATCCCAACTTGAAACGACTTGATATTTTAACAAAATATATTTTATTTACTGATTAAAATAGTGGTTATAATCAGATTATTGCAGTTTTTGTGTAAGTCACATAAATCATGCGATTTCACGTATTTTACAACTTTTAAAGCACCAAGTACAACATGCAAAGCTAGCAAACATTATGACAAAGTTATAAGTCACTAAAAACTTTAAAATAACTTTATTTTAGTGTTTATAATCTGCTCATAACTGATTTTTACTAAATTATACTCAAATCACCCTTTTAAGATCACATATCATCATGCCTGCTCGTGTACAAGTATCTAAAGCACATATATCATATTATCATCATTTCATATGAAATTATATGCATCAAACCTGAAGTTAACTCTTGTAAATCCAAGACATGTTCATCATCTAATCATCTAGACATAATTTCATACAACAATCTTTCATAAATGAACATATGACAAAACCTACATGCATGTCATTTTAGAAGAATTAACCAAACAAGTATCCATCATAAATCAAACTCAATCTCACACATATACTCACATACACATATACGGTTATGTATACATACATATATATGTCCATTTTTATTTTGCATAAAAGCCATTTCTTATTAGTTTTCAAGTTTGTGAATTATTCAAGAACTTTGAGAAACTTCTATCATCATTAACATCATCAATAGTCAAGAATGTGATTTTTAAAGTAAATTTTATACCTACAAGATTTTGATGGGTTTCTTGCCAAAGTGTGATGATATGGAGCTTGATTCTTGCTTGAAACACCTCCAAACCTCCTATGGATCTTCACATTAGCTTGAAACTTGCTTGGAAAGACTTGAATCTTCAAGAAAAGGGTTTCAAAAATTCGAAAATGGAGAGATTAAGGGCTGTTATCAGCCGTGATTATTTAGAGAGAGAAAGAGGAGTGAGATTGTGTGGAGAATGAAGGAGATCTTGTCTTGGATTTGTAAAGTTATGGAGATATGGAAGATTTGCATGTAAAGCTTACAATTTCAACATGTGGCACACTTATATGAGAGGTGGCACATCCCTTCCACCTTTACACGACAACACACACATATATCTCCCATATGTATACATATATAAGATATTAGGCCAAAAACAGGTATTTAACTAGATACCGGGTATTTTATCTAGCGTTTTAATCTTGTTTTAGTGCGTTTTAAATTATTTTTAACACTCTATAAAAATAAACTCACCAAAATATTATTGATCAATATTTGGTTTGCCTGGACTAGCTACGTTGCTGGTATTTGGCAGTATGCGCGCTGTGCTGGGCGGTACGCGCTTAAAATCGCAAAAATAGGAATTTATGTGTTTTTATTTACTTTTATCGTTGTAAAGTAATAAACTCATCAAAGTATTAAAAAAATGATTATCAGTTGCCTTGACAGGCTGTGTTGACAGTATTTTGTCGGTACACGCGCTACATTGCGCGGTACGCGCTTAAACTCGAAAAATAGAGTTTCCTAGCGTTTTAAATTATTTTTCCACACGGATATGATTAAAATAATTATTTTAGTCATAACAAACTATTTTTAGGATTTTAACAATGATTGGGTGGTCATGGACATTCGTTTCGTATTTTAACCGTTTCGCGATAAGCGTTTATCTTACCGTTGCCAACATAATTTTTATCAAAGTTTAATTTTCCCAACTAATTAAATTTCACATATAAATATCATAATAAGTCAAATATGGCCTTTTATCTATTCACAACATGTGTTACAATTGTACGGTACGGCCTGAAAAGCCGGGTGTCACAGTCTCCCCATGTTTAGGAAATTTCGTCCCCGAAATTTTTACTATACAGGTTTTATTTTCGCACAAGGTGGAAATAGAAAAAACAAACTTGATGGATATGGTCTTGTAGTTTCTGCGAGAAACTTGGATTCTTACGAAGAATCCTCGTAGACCTATTTTACACACATCCTCAATTCTTAAACTCACGTCTCAACGCTCTCTATTCTTTCCAAGGTTCAACATTTACGAGCGCTTAATCAAGAAGATTAAGTCAAAATTCCACCATTTCGGGTTCTACATACGTATATTTACATATACATTACCCCGTATCTAAGATAGCCTGAGTTTACACCCGATTGATCCAACTCGAGATGGGCTCTCAAAAGAATCAAATCTCATAAATTCGTCTTCCTTCCTTCTTGTATTCGTTTCAGATATCCACAAATCGCCAAATCAATATTTCACATACACGTCTAGAATGCTGTAATCGCCTGTCCAGTTATTAACATAACTCTTCTAGCTATACGTACTGCCTCTACGGCGCTTCGATAAACTTCCATTTATCTTCCAAACAAATCTCTATAAAGAACAAAATCAGTGTATTATCCATTATACACTTTCTCAACCGAACCCAAACAATACATCATGTACACTACTCCATATTTATGGTAGCTTAAGCTTGTAAACGACTGATCCAACTCAAGATGGGCTCTTGAAAGGACCAAGTCAATGTGGCTCAGCTTTTCTTCTCTCTGCTAAACCTCATAGCACTTCCGCAAGATAACTCTTTTATCAGAACCAAATCTTCAATCTGGAATTGCAATAGTTCCTTCAATTGTCCGTGTAATCCTTCTGTTGATCAATTGGCGACTTTTAACCTTCTCTCGATCTAGGAAAATCCTGTCGCTGGTTTCCTAGATAACTCGGGTCTGGTTAATTGTCCTTTGTCACGTCAGCCCGACAAAGTGATAATCGACACTTCCATCCATGCAAGGCTTCAAACGGAGCAACCTAAATTCTAGCATGTTAATTATTATTGTAAGATAACTCTGCCAAGGGCATGTGACTATCTTAACTTCCTTTAGAGTCCACCATACACGCTCCCAACTTTTCTTTCAAGGGTCCGAAAAGCTTCCTACTATCTTGCTGTCCAATCAATTTCCCTTTTCCATTTAGGGTTATTAGTGTCGAAGGCTGCACTAATTTGGGGAAATTCTTAATAAATCTCCGGTAGCACCTAGCTAGTCATATGGATCATCATACTCCCGATGGGGTCTTTGGCGCTCCTTATCTTTCACCAACTCCATAGTTAACTTCAAACGTTACTCATGATTTTCCTTGGTTCGCGTGTAAGCAAGTATATCATCGAAGAATATTATCACGAATTCATCCGATTAGGGTTCCCATACCCTATTAATGAGATCCACGAATATAAATGATGCACTAATTTAGTCAAAAGGCATGACTAATAACTCGTAATGGCCATATCGTGTTCGAAAAGCAGTCCTCAGCATATCTTCGTTAGCAACCTTCAGCTGATGATATCCTGATCGTAGATCGATCTTCGTGTGGCAGCTGGATCCTGGTAGCTTATTTGAACAAATCGTCAACCCTCGGTAAAAGGGTACCGATACTTGATAGTCAACTTATTCAGCTCTTTGAAATCCTCTCACATCCTGAAGGATCCATCCTTCTTCTTCTTCAACAAAACGGATGCGCCTCAAAGCGAAAAGCTTGATCGAATGAAACTCTTGTCTAATAGCTCTTGAAACTGACTCGACATTTCTATCATTCTCAGACGGTGCTTAATCTATCAGGAGATTGTGCGATTGGGCGTAGCACCGGGTACCAGATCGATTTGGAATTCGATCCGTCTCGCAGGGGGCAATCCAGATAAGTCTTTTTAGGAAAACTTCTGGATAATTGCGAACAATAGGAATCTATCCGATATTCCTACATTCGGCTTTCGTATCCATCACGTTAACTAAGAACGCAGTATAACCCTTTCGTAACAACTTGAGCATCCTCATAACATTGGCGACCCTCAACTATCAACACTCGACACTTGATCGGTCCCCACGAACAACTATTACCTCTCTATCGTCATCAGGACGAGATATTCTAGCTAACTTCTTCAAACGATAGTCCCCACTTCGTTCTTGGATAATCAACCCATCCTCTCATCTTCGTCAAAGCTCCCCAGTTCCACTAGAAATAAACCAACACTAAAACTACGATCATCTACTAAATTCTATAACCGCGAACGACCTCACTAGTTTCCATCAACTTACCAATTGCTAGTTCTATTGGGCACTTTATACTCAGCTTACTTGTAGGTGAACACAAAAATGGTTCAAAGTTTCTCGAACAAAACTCAAGTCAGCTTTGGTATTAAAAGTATGAACATAGATTGGTTTTTGATTCGAAATATACTAGAAATTACAAGGCTTGTCTTTAGTACGAAGACTAATCAAAATTTGGCATGTCTAGATCAACACCCTCAACAAGCCTATATGAAATTTCCTCCTAAATATATGAAAATTTGGCATGCAAGCCATAAATAGGGTTCATCAAATGAGACTTACAAAAAAAACAATAGAAACAACTAACAACTAACGCTTCAGTCCCTAGAAGTCCAACATCTTCCTAACATACTCTTCTAGCTCATAATAATAGTCCATCTGTCCCTCTAAGTCCTTCATCATCTCCATGCCTCCGCGTAACGTGGCGAACTGACGATCACAGTGAGAGTGATTGACCCAAACCCCTTTCTGCCTCTTCAAAGCGGACGCTATCTCAACTCTCGAAGTTGATGTGATATCTCTAATGGGTCGAGTCCTCTTCCTACGACGAGTGTAGACTAAAACAGGTGTAGCATAACACGTGTCTCGAATAGCAGAACAAACAATTCTGTAACGACGGGCGAAAGAATCTCAAGTGTATGCTCGACGGTATCAGTGAGCAGGACTACTGATGACTTTATAGATCGAGACGTGACATATCGTAACCGTACAAAGTAAGTGTGTGATCAACGTGAATAGTAACACTTAAGGGCCTAAATAAACAGAAAACCACGTATGCACATAAACACATAAAGGTTTTCATACATGATAAAATTTCCATATTTATTTAAAAATATTGGCTTCGAGAATTTTGGACTTTAAATCTCAAAATTCTTCGGTTGAAGTCTAGTGTTTTCCTCTGAAAACATCTAGTTCGCTAACAACCAGTGGCTCTGATACCAACTTCTGTCACACCCCAAAAACGTCGCAGCGGAATATATATAAACGTAGTGGTGACGGAAGCTAGTGCCCATTTATATCTTGTCGATCGATGCATTTAATTATTGGATACTTTAGTATGTTTTAAATATAAGTTATTTAAACATTACGTTTTAAGACACGACACAACCATGACATAGTTAAGTTGTTTATGATCCTCATGGATCTTATTACATTCGTCCCAGAAGTTTTAAAAGTTAGTCCAACATTATTAAGTAAGAAAACATGCATCAACATCCACAAGATACGCCATAATTCCCGAAGCCGAGCTCAAGTACCTGTAGAACACGTTAAAATCAAGTGTTAACACAAAGGAAGGTGAGTTCACGTATTCACTTACTACCAATTTTATTTCAAGGAAAACTTTCTGATTAGGTGTTTATTTGAAAACATCCAAGTAATTTTATAAAGTCCATTTTACTTCCTTAATAAAATCCATGGGCCTTCCGTCAGTTCATTACTCCGACAACAGTAATACTGTCCAGGTTTTGTATATTAAATTATTGCGTCAACTTTCAGACTCGTATGTTAGCTAGACGATACGAACTATATATTAACCATGCAGGGATAATCAATGCTAGACAATAAACAAAATATTAATTCATTGTTTGACATTGACACGGGGCGACCGGTCACGACGGGGTTGTCAACCAGATAGATTTACCAACAATTCCTCGCGTGCAATACTTAAATGATTAAACGACATCATGGGCGCAGGGTTCTCTCTTTGAGAACAATATGATGTCTGCCTCATGTACAATATATATATATATCCTACTAATATGACAATTTAATACACGATGTGTACGAATCCCCTGAATCTCCCTCACTCGAGTGTAACACCTGTGTCATTTCAACCATCAAACAAATGCCCAACCAGTGAAATATTGTATTTCATACTTGGGATTTGTAAAAATATGTGTATCGTTTACACATATCAATTCTTGTTCGATTTCAAGCTCTAAATCGCTTTCTGGAAGGTTATACGCGCACTAATGCGTAAATATAACCAGTTTAATGCAACGAACACTCCGGAAAAGTGAAATAGGCTTAACATACCTTAAATAAACTTTACATAACTTAGATATAAGTTTTGGAAGGTTTGGTGTGGTGAAATCAAAGTTTAATCGCTTACAGGGACTAAAGTTGACAAACTGCGAAAGTATGCCAATTTGAACTGTAACAGACATTCCGGAACATGAACATAAGTTAAAAATACCATAAATATCCTTTACATAGCTTAGAAATAGGCTTTGAGGGGTTCGGTATGCTAAAATAAACTTTTGGGTCATTCAGGGACTAAAAGTGTCAAAAAGTGCACAAGTTTGCATTTTCGCGCATAACTTACGTTCTGAATACATCTGGACATCCAAAAATTTATGTAAGCATGACTATATTATATTTTAGTGTTCGCCATAAGAAAAATCCATTCGTCGCGTCATTTGGATCGTTTTTCGCGCTTATGCGCATTCCGTCGTAATTAAGCGAACATCGCGATCGTACGACCAAACGAACCGACATCCGACATATTTTTGAACATGTTTTGAGTTCCCTATACTTTAACTTCATTTTAGAGCCTTGAAATGAGGTTAACGGGGTTCAAACGCATCGAAAAAGGCCTTAAACACGTGCAGGGACCATTTCTGCCACTTTTGAAACATTTCTGAAACAGGGAGGTGCTAGCGTAGCGCGACTGCATAGTGCCTTTGCACTAGCGCTACGCGACTGCCTAACCTGACCAGATTAAGTGTATTTGCAATCAGATTTCAGCTGATTAACCACAACCACATGTTTGCAACTTGCTTAATCACTAAGTTTAGGAGCATATGTGGCTCCATAACCTTTGTGACAAGTGTACGGCTCGGATCGTGTCACGATATTCAAGAAACGATCCTAGCGGCTCTACTTTATCTATAAATACCCACCCCCCTTTGGCTTAAAAACCCACAAATCTGATTGAAAAGACTCTAAGTTGGAACCTTCGTTTCATACCTGAGCTATTTTGATCTGGGTTAGCATTCGGGGACCCTGGGTAAGTATTCTTTCGTTCTTTTCCTTATTTTACTGCTTTTCGAGTCAGAAAGTCAAACTTTGTTTGACTTTCAGCGTTGACCAGTAATGGTCAATGCGAAGTTCGTTTGAACTTCGCAACGTGAGTGTAATCACGTTGGTCATAGTCCCTCGGGACTATGCCCACTGACTACCACGTTGTCTAGGGTCGTAGGGTAGGCGATCTAATAAATCGCCTATACCTTCGAACCCGACCCAGTTTTGGTCGATCATTATGATCCGACCAAATACATTAGGTGACCATAGTAGGTAGGGAATAACCTTCCGAGGTTATACCCTATGGTCACATCGTTTAAGTAGTTGTATGATAGGTAGTTTATATGCCTTAGGTAAATTACCAGAATACCCTTTTCATGTATAATTGGTAATTAAGCATATGTAACCTAAACCTTTGTCACATAACTGATTATGTAACATGTTAAGGCATATAATACTTGTCATAGGACTAGTTAGGCGGTCCGAACGCGTTTCACGCGAACGACGCGTTAAAGTAGCATAAGCTACCTAAACGGGTCGTAATGGGTCGTAGACACTTAGGTTAAGTTTCATTTAGTATGTAGGCTTTGTTAAAACCAAAAGACACGAGTCTCTACACTCGTTTGGTTTACAAACCCTAATGCTACCCGATCTTCCGATTTAGGTCCGGTTTATTAATGTAGCTACCTATACTAGGTGCCGTTTGATATCCGCGATCTCTAGTATTGTTTGGTTGTTACTCAAGGACTACTGAGCAATCTCAGGTGAGTACATAGACCCCTCTTTTACTGTTTTCCAAACTGTTTTGGGGTGAAACACATGTGCCTACTTGTTACTTCCATGCTTTTACATCATATACCTGCTATGTTCGTTAGTACATTATAGTACATGATTTCATTACATTTCATGCTATGTATGCCCATTGTGTGCGTACTTAGTACATTGTTTTACATTACATTTTATGCTATGTATGCCCATTGTGTGCGTACTTAGTACATCGTTCTACATTACATTTCATGCTATGTATGCCCATTGTGTGCGTACTTAGTACATTGTTTTACATTACATTTTATGCTATGTATGCCCATTGTGTGCGTACTTAGTACATTGTTTTACATTACATTTCATGCTATGTATGCCCATTGTGTGCGTACTTAGTACATTGTTTTACATTGCTTTTTCTGTTGCATATGCTTATCCAACATATGAACACATTATACTACATATTGAACCGTTGTAAACATTTGACTATGTGATCCGTTGATATCTATGAACCGTTTGAATCTGTGAACCGTTTGTACTCTGTGAACCGTCTGTATCTATGAACCGTTTGTATCTGTGAACCGTTTATATCTGTGATCCGTTGATATCTGTGAACCGTTTGTATCTGTGAACCGTGTGAACCGTATTTGACATAGACATTTCGGCATAGACATTTTAACATGATTGACATTTGATCATGCATTTCCCACCAAACATAACTTTGATTTAAACCAAGTTTTACTTCAATACTTTGTTTTGTGCATACGGTTTAATTGAGACATTTCACTTGCCATACATGACATTTTGACATAGACATTTGACATGGATATTTCGACATAGACATTACTTTGGTGATTTGGTTTGATTAAATGATTAAGTAACGATGCGTGTGTAATATGATACAAACATGGTGGATACGCCGCTGGTACTTCCTATATATAAGTGTTTGTATGGTATTACATATTGTAGCGTTATTTGAATCATTTCAGTTTGAGACATAGAACATTTTATACAAATAACATACTTTTCACAAGACATTGTTTTACAAACAACTTATCTTATACAAACTCATCTTACATGGTTATTTATTTAACCATACATTATTTACTTATTTATACATATCATCTGATCTTATCGATTTTCAAATGATTTACAAAACAAAGCAAATTACAAGGTTCATGACTAAACATTTTCTCAAACATAAGTCATGGAACCTATTTTCACAAAACCTATGTATCTCACAGGCATTTTTATGCTGACGTACCTATTTTCACATGTGTTTTTCAGGAGCTGTTGCATAAGATGATCAAGACACATATAGGCAGACTTGGGCTTTAGTGACAATAAAAGATGCAAGACTAGTTAATTATGTTGTATTTCCTTTATTGATTAGACATTGTATCACTTTTAATTAATAAAACGAAACTTCAATTGCCATGGATTTGAAACATTAAATTCTGTTACAACACTCCCCGATGTTTCCGCCACGTTTCGTATGTTCTACGTGGTCGGGGTGTGACAGAAAAGATGGTATCAGAGCCAATGGTTATAGGGAATTAGGTTATTAGTAATGCTTTGACCTAGTCTATAACCTTCTTAGGACCCTAACGCGAGTTTACTTGCGTTTAGTCATAAAACAATACTGTCACTTATCCTTAGGCGACGACCACAACAAGAACATAAATTTCAAAACCGCTTTGAAAACTAATCATCTGTTCTAGGATGATTGATTACTAGGTTTTGAACCCTCTGTTATAAGATTTTGAACCCCTTTGAGTTTTCAAAAATCTCGTCAAAGTTCTGGGTCCTAAATAGTGTGAACACGTGCAAACTGGAAGGGTGAATGCCTGTATTCTGGGTTTTCTGTCTAGGCAAGCACTTCGTATGCATCTAATCAGACGCGAGACCAGTTGTGCTTACCTGGGAATTCTTGGGATGAGTGTTCACTTATAGGCGAGCATATCTTCGCAATACATTATTTTTGACCTATTTACTTTTCACCGGGTCGTTTGTTGCTTTGTAGTAACAAACAAATGACCACTATCCTTGCTTTCATCAGATTTGTTTCATCTCATTCTTTTCGTCTAATTCTCTCACTCGTTTCATTTCATGTTTCCTCTTTTAGAATGCCTCCTCGACGCGAAAGCCAGATAGCGACTGCCGAATTGGCAGAAATCATTTCGCAGCAAATGGCTGCTCAATTCCCAAACCTCTTTGCTCAATGGAATCAAGCCAACAACAACAACAATGGTCCATGCAATTTCAAGAGTTTTAACTCGGCGAAACCACTCAAGTTTAGTGGTTCTGAGGGAGCGACTGGGCTTCTTCAATGGTTCGAAAGCATTGAGAATACTTTCCGCCATGTGCAGTGTCCTGACAATCGCAAGGTCGAGTTTGCTTCGAGTGTGTTCCAGAAGAGAGCCCTTACGTGGTGGAATGGGGTTATGAGAGATCGTGGTGCGGAAGTTGCTCTAGCACAGACATGGGCTGAACTTAGGGCCCTTATGATGAAGGAGTTTTGTCCTCGTCACGAGATCAGGGCTTTGGAAAGGGAATTTGATGATCTTAAGCAAGACAGCGGTGAGCATCGAGCCTACACGGACCGTTATGAGGAGTTAAGTCTGTTATGCCCAAACATGGTCACGCCTTTGGATAAGGCGATCGAAAAGTACATTGATGGCCTTCCCGACTCAATACAAGACATTTTGACTGGTAGCAACCCTACTACTGTTAGGCAGGCCATTGAGTTATCTGCAACCTTGACTGAATCGCAGATCAGGAAACGTAAGCTTTTCCGAAAGGGTGACAAGAAACTGGTCGAGGAATCGAAACCAATCGAGGAATCAAAGACCATGGATGAACAGACTGGATCCTCTAAGAAGTCAAAGAAGCGAAAGGCTTCTCAGAACTTCGCCGTGGTCACTCACAATGATCAAGCCGTCCCCAACCAACCAGCTCAACCCCCTGCCAGGAAACCCTACAAAGGAACTGCACCCTTGTGTAACCAATGTGGCCTACATCATCATGCTGGTGTGAAGTGCCGCACATGCCAAGTTTGCGGACTTATAGGTCATACAGCGAGGGTTTGCCCAACAGCAGCAGCACCAAATCAGATTAACAACAATCCTGCTCAAGCTCGTTTCCCACTGGGATCTTGCTACAACTGTGGCGAGATGGGCCATTTTAGTAGAAATTGCCCAAGACTTGCTGATGCAAATCCAGCGCAGGGATGAGTATCTGACCGACAGAAGATAACGCTGTTTAGAAAATAATCGAGCCTTGTGTATTATTTTCTTTTATCAATCTATGAAACAGTTGTTGTTATTGTTATTTATAAATAAATCTTTCATTTACATTTCAATATGTTTATGTGGTTGCATGTATAAACATATCCCCTACAATACCGACAATCAAGGAACCGCATTCCTTGAAGAACAGACTACTTCCAAATTTCTTCCCTTGTATAATCTCTTGCGTTTCCACGAAAATCCTAAGTACCCGTTTCTTCCAAGAGAGACGATGTACGAGGCGCCAAGTTAATAGCAATCAATAACAAGAAGATAACAATTAAACAATTATGTGGTTATGTGCTTATGTGTTATCCTTTATGTGTCATGTGATCCAATTTATGTTATTCAAATCCTCGTAAAATCTTACATATCTTTGTGCAAGAGATTCATAGTAGGATACCCAAAGGTACTACTTAAATCCTTAATGGACTTCTACGTTGTAGTTAAAGTCCCTTGGATTATAATGTACTACTTCATAATTAGACCCTTTAGTGGTCTAGTTAAACAGATTGATCCAAAAATCTGATTAGGGATATCATGTGATGATATAGCTGAAAGGACTCCTTAGTGGCCTAATTAAGAAGATCCTCTGTTGATCTAATTAAAAGGACCCTATGGTAGTCTAGTCACTCTCATCTCAGGTTTGATATCTTTCCCCACAACATTTCAAAACAAACTGTGCGGACTGTGCAAGGAATTACGTAATTATGGATGCATACATAATTATGGAATTTAGTGCACAGAAATCACAGCAAGTTCTATCATGTATCAAGAGTTAACCCTATTCATTTCCAATTCTGATGAAGCATCCGTTGAGGAAAAATGAACTAACTATTCATTTTTCACTTCTGAAGAATATCCGTTGAGGAAATGAATATCCGTTGTTTATCTTTTCATTTCCAACTCTGAGGAAATAACCGTTGAAAATGACTCCGTTAGTTCATTTTCGTTTCTAAAGATTTATCCGTTGAGGAAATGAATATCCGTTGTGTAAATCCTTCATTTCCAACTCTGAGGAAATAACCGTTGAAAATGACTCCGTTAGTTCATTTTCGTTTCTGAAGATTTATCCGTTGAGGAAATGAATATCCGTTGTGTAATCCTTCATTTCCAACTCTGAGGAAGCAACCGTTGAAAATGACTCCGTTAGTTCATTTTCGTTTCTGAAGATTTATCCGTTGAGGAAATGAATATCCGTTGTGTAATTCTTCATTTCCAACTCTGAGGAAATAACCGTTGAAAATGACTCCGTTAGTTCATTTTCGTTTCTGAAGATTTATCCGTTGAGGAGATGAATATCCGTTGATTTTTCTTTCATTTCAAATTCTGAAGAACAAACCGTTGAGGAAAATGACCCCGTTTGTTCATTTTCGTTCTGAAGAATATCCGTTGAGAGAAATGAATATCCGTTGATTTTTCTTTCATTTCAAATTCTGAAGAACAAACCGTTGAGGAAAATGACCCCGTTTGTTCATTTTCGTTCTGAAGAATATCCGTTGAGAGAAATGAATATCCGTGGATTATTCCTTCATTCCCATTTCTGACAAAGAATCCGTTGAGAAAGAATGAATCATCCATTCATTTTCACTTCTGAAGAATATCCGTTGAGGGAAATGTATATCCGTTTAGTTAATTCCTTTATTTTCCATTTCCGAAGAACCCGTTGAAGAAAATGACTCTGTTCGTTCATTTTCGCTTCTGAAAAATATCCGTTGAGGAAAATAATCAGATTATGCTTTACATATCTTTGATGACTATTTGAAACAAAGTCATAGACAGACTCCTACGAATTAATTTCGGGACGAAATTTCCTAAAGTAGGGGAGACTGTAACACCTGTGTCATTTCAACCATCAAACAAATGCCCAACCAGTGAAATATTGTATTTCATACTTGGGATTTGTAAAAATATGTGTATCGTTTACACATATCAATTCTTGTTCGATTTCAAGCTCTAAATCGCTTTCTGGAAGGTTATACGCGCACTAATGCGTAAATATAACCAGTTTAATGCAACGAACACTCCGGAAAAGTGAAATAGGCTTAACATACCTTAAATAAACTTTACATAACTTAGATATAAGTTTTGGAAGGTTTGGTGTGGTGAAATCAAAGTTTAATCGCTTACAGGGACTAAAGTTGACAAACTGCGAAAGTATGCCAATTTGAACTGTAACAGACATTCCAGAACATGACCATAAGTTAAACATACCATAAATATCCTTTACATAGCTTAGAAATAGGCTTTGAGGGGTTCGGTATGCTAAAATAAACTTTTGGGTCATTCAGGGACTAAAAGTGTCAAAAAGTGCACAAGTTTGCATTTTCGCGCATAACTTACGTTCTGAATACATCTGGACATCCAAAAATTTATGTAAGCATGACTATATTATATTTTAGTGTTCGCCATAAGAAAAATCCATTCGTCGCGTCATTTGGATCGTTTTTCGCGCTTATGCGCATTCCGTCGTAATTAAGCGAACATCGCGATCGTACGACCAAACGAACCGACATCCGACATATTTTTGAGCATGTTTTGAGTTCCCTATACTTTAACTTCATTTTAGAGCCTTGAAATGAGGTTAACGGGGTTCAAACGCATCGAAAAAGGCCTTAAACACGTGCAGGGACCATTTCTGCCACTTTTGAAACATTTCTGAAACAGGGAGGTGCTAGCGTAGCGCGACTGCATAGTGCCTTTGCACTAGCGCTACGCGACTGCCTAACCTGACCAGATTAAGTGTATTTGCAATCAGATTTCAGCTGATTAACCACAACCACATGTTTGCAACTTGCTTAATCACTAAGTTTAGGAGCATATGTGGCTCCATAACCTTTGTGACAAGTGTACGGCTCGGATCGTGGCACGATATTCAAGAAACGATCCTAGCGGCTCTACTTTATCTATAAATACCCACCCCCCTTTGGCTTAAAAACCCACAAATCTGATTGAAAAGACTCTAAGTTGGAACCTTCGTTTCATACCTGAGCTATTTTGATCTGGGTTAGCATTCGGGGACCCTGGGTAAGTATTCTTTCGTTCTTTTCCTTATTTTACTGCTTTTCGAGTCAGAAAGTCAAACTTTGTTTGACTTTCAGCGTTGACCAGTAATGGTCAATGCGAAGTTCGTTTGAACTTCGCAACGTGAGTGTAATCACGTTGGTCATAGTCCCTCGGGACTATGCCCACTGACTACCACGTTGTCTAGGGTCGTAGGGTAGGCGATCTAATAAATCGCCTATACATTCGAACCCGACCCAGTTTTGGTCGATCATTATGATCCGACCAAATACATTAGGTGACCATAGTAGGTAGGGAATAACCTTCCGAGGTTATACCCTATGGTCACATCGTTTAAGTAGTTGTATGATAGGTAGTTTATATGCCTTAGGTAAATTACCAGAATACCCTTTTCATGTATAATTGGTAATTAAGCATATGTAACCTAAACCTTTGTCACATAACTGATTATGTAACATGTTAAGGCATATAATACTTGTCATAGGACTAGTTAGGCGGTCCGAACGCGTTTCACGCGAACGACGCGTTAAAGTAGCATAAGCTACCTAAACGGGTCGTAATGGGTCGTAGACACTTAGGTTAAGTTTCATTTAGTATGTAGGCTTTGTTAAAACCAAAAGACACGAGTCTCTACACTCGTTTGGTTTACAAACCCTAATGCTACCCGATCTTCCGATTTAGGTCCGGTTTATTAATGTAGCTACCTATACTAGGTGCCGTTTGATATCCGCGATCTCTAGTATTGTTTGGTTGTTACTCAAGGACTACTGAGCAATCTCAGGTGAGTACATAGACCCCTCTTTTACTGTTTTCCAAACTGTTTTGGGGTGAAACACATGTGCCTACTTGTTACTTCCATGCTTTTACATCATATACCTGCTATGTTCGTTAGTACATTATAGTACATGATTTCATTACATTTCATGCTATGTATGCCCATTGTGTGCGTACTTAGTACATTGTTTTACATTACATTTTATGCTATGTATGCCCATTGTGTGCGTACTTAGTACATCGTTCTACATTACATTTCATGCTATGTATGCCCATTGTGTGCGTACTTAGTACATTGTTTTACATTACATTTTATGCTATGTATGCCCATTGTGTGCGTACTTAGTACATTGTTTTACATTACATTTCATGCTATGTATGCCCATTGTGTGCGTACTTAGTACATTGTTTTACATTGCTTTTTCTGTTGCATATGCTTATCCAGCATATGAACACATTATACTACATATTGAACCGTTGTAAACATTTGACTATGTGATCCGTTGATATCTATGAACCGTTTGAATCTGTGAACCGTTTGTACTCTGTGAACCGTCTGTATCTATGAACCGTTTGTATCTGTGAACCGTTTATATCTGTGATCCGTTGATATCTGTGAACCGTTTGTATCTGTGAACCGTGTGAACCGTATTTGACATAGACATTTCGGCATAGACATTTTAACATGATTGACATTTGATCATGCATTTCCCACAAAACATAACTTTGATTTAAACCAAGTTTTACTTCAATACTTTGTTTTGTGCATACGGTTTAATTGAGACATTTCACTTGCCATACATGACATTTTGACATAGACATTTGACATGGATATTTCGACATAGACATTACTTTGGTGATTTGGTTTGATTAAATGATTAAGTAACGATGCGTGTGTAATATGATACAAACATGGTGGATACGCCGCTGGTACTTCCTATATATAAGTGTTTGTATGGTATTACATATTGTAGCGTTATTTGAATCATTTCAGTTTGAGACATAGAACATTTTATACAAATAACATACTTTTCACAAGACATTGTTTTACAAACAACTTATCTTATACAAACTCATCTTACATGGTTATTTATTTAACCATACATTATTTACTTATTTATACATATCATCTGATCTTATCGATTTTCAAATGATTTACAAAACAAAGCAAATTACAAGGTTCATGACTAAACATTTTCTCAAACATAAGTCATGGAACCTATTTCCACAAAACCTATGTATCTCACAGGCATTTTTATGCTGACGTACCTATTTTCACATGTGTTTTTCAGGAGCTGTTGCATAAGATGATCAAGACACATATAGGCAGACTTGGGCTTTAGTGACAATAAAAGATGCAAGACTAGTTAATTATGTTGTATTTCCTTGATTGATTAGACATTGTATCACTTTTAATTAATAAAACGAAACTTCAATTGCCATGGATTTGAAACATTAAATTCTGTTACAACACTCCCCGATGTTTCCGCCACGTTTCGTATGTTCTACGTGGTCGGGGTGTGACATCGAGACCCAGGCCGGCATCCGTCCCCCAACCGTACGGTCTTGTATCACTTAAGAAATACCGTACATACAATATTCATTCATCAAAAACGTTTTACTTCGAAACGTATAACTTATCAAATCTCATATATTTTCAGCGAAAATATATATTTCATAGTAAAAGGTATGTTTTAATTCGAAAACATTATTAAACCCTTTTAACAACGTGTTCCACCCCCAAAATATATACAAAACAGTAAAAAGAGGGGTTTCGTGACACTCACCTTTGGGTGCGTATTTTTAAATAGTGCAATCCCAGATTTTCATTTCTACACGTCCTAACAAATTGTTGGATCGTGTGCGTGACCCTGAAAGTCAGTTAAGGTAGTTCAACATCATGTGTAAAGGCGGAATCAATGCACATAACGTCCAAAACAGCTCTAATCCTTTTAACTTTTCTTTTCTGATTAATAAACGTGCTTGTACAAAGTTTTCTGATGAAAAACCGGCAGCACCTCCCTACTTGTTCCAACCGTTCCGTACCGTTACGTACCGTTCCGTTTGAAATGTGACACTCACACTTCTATTTATAGACAAAGTACCCTTCTGTTTGAAACATAACATAAATGTTCAAACGATGGATCTCAAACGGAACCCTTATGTTCAAACGGAACCCTCTATGAATTAACTGTTTTCAAACGGAACCCTTCTAAACATATTCTAAAATCACTAATTAAACCCTAATTTTACATATAAGATCCAATAGTGACTTTCTTGAACTAAGACTTGATGAAGATGTAGTCAACAGACATTCTCGTGCATCAACAGACTCCCCCTTGGATGTTGACGTAGTCTTCAGCTCCTGAGTCTTCAGTCTTAGTCTTTTCTTCAACTCTGCCTTTTCATCACAAGCACTCTATCTTCACATTCCCATATGCTGTTGATCCAGACTCCCCCTTTCACAGACTCCCCCTCTCGATATGCTGAATCTGAGATATCTGGTTCAAGCTTTGACAATTTGCTTCCGTTGGGAATAATGAAGACCAAATCTGTTACTCAACCAACAAACATTACAATTCTATCTTTTCAATCACAAAACACAAATTCAATCAGTTTTAGAAATCCACTCAAGTATTCAGGTCCAAGTTAATGACCCTGATCACTTGATTAATCTACCAAGTCCAAATTAATGACCTTGGTTGATCTTTTGACAAAACAAACTGATTTTAAAACAACAATTTCAAATAATTTCTGAAAATAACAAGTATCAAGTTAATGAACTTGTTTTTATCATTTCAAACAAATCAAACTTCTTCAAAGTAAGCTCTCCTCATTCTTCAGTTCAGAATTTCCTGCATCTGCTTCAAATATCTGAGAATCCAACAATCAACTCTCCACTTTGGTTTGTCGGAAAATAAAGCAGAAATAAAATCTTTTTGGATTTTATCAAAGTATTCTAAACTAAGAAATGAAATACAGAAAACTTAAATTGCAGAAATTAAACAAAGTAAACTATTTACAAACATATTTTTGTTGAGCGTGTCAGGGAATCATATCAGCTTTTCAGACCAATCACAAGTACCGTTAAGCTACATTACATACTCAGACTTAAACAATTCACCTCGATTGTCGATATACTGATCCATCTTAAATTCTCACACAAATTTCAACTTATTCAGGATACGATTTAGATGAATTAAGAACTTAGATCATTCATGTGTCCCACCTCTTGAATATACTCCCGTATCCAGAATCTCAATAATCAGTCTTACAGGTGAGAATACTACAATGATGTATGTATATAATTTAGGTATGCGAGGGCCGAGGGATCTCAGATCGATACTTCCGTATACGCAGAGAGATATCAGCTTCGACTTTTCGGTGTGTCCCCTTTAGAGGATCTTTTTGCTTACAACAGCAGCATATATCAATTTTATTGTTTCAACATACTGAGGGTTTAATGCTGTGTTTCAAGCATTGCAGCAAGTATTAGCCAGGGACTAGGTCAGAACTACCGTTCAGCAGAAGTCCCGGAATAATACCCCAGACATCATAGAGTATAAAGACCTAGTATATCAGATTTAGAGACATTTCAAACGAGATTTCAGGGGTTACCTATATATCCAAGTAGTGTTCCCCACGAATTCACAAGTTTGAATTTAGGTTTATATCCCGAATAAATCTACTAAATGTGTGAAAACCTATCGACACATCATCAGTAAGATTGTTTAACTCTTTTATACTTTTCAAATCTTTAGCATACTGTAATCGTCTAACTGATGTACTATCATTTTCCCTATATACACAAGCTCTTTTTCATTTTATCATGTTTTTGTATTTTTGCATTTTTTACTGTTTTTGTATTTTCTGAAAATAAACTATGTACAAACATCTACTCCCCCTAAATACCAAAACAAGTAAAAATTCGACAAACCATTGCAGATTGTTTCTCGTCTTCATCCGCAACAGTACTCCCATCAACGCCAATTATGCCATCCGACACCGACAGAAGCTTCATACCATTCAGTTTTAACAAATATTTAAACCGATTTTTATCAAAAGCTTTGGTATGTAAATCAGCTTTCTGTTCGTCTGTGTGGATTTTCTCAATTCGTATCAACTTTTTCTCAAAGCAATCACGAATAAAGTGATGACGAATTTCTATGTGTTTAGTTTTAGCGTGATGTACTGGATTTTTAGTTATATTAATTGCGGCCTCATTATCAACAAAAAGAGGTGTGTTAAGAAACTGCAAACCGTAGTCGCGCATCTGTTGCTGTATCCACAAGATCTGAGAGCAGCAACTGCTAGCAGAAACGTACTCCGCTTCACAAGTAGATAACGCCACAGACGTTTGTTTCTTACACTGCCAGGTAACCAATCTAGGACCAAAGAACTGACATCCTGCAGTTGTTGATTTTGAATTGACTTTGCAGCATCCGAAATCCGAATCGGAATACCCTTCGAGCGTAAAATCGCCTTTTCTAGGATACCGCAACCCCAATGAAGGAGTTCCTTTCAGGTAGCGCAATATCCTCTTCACAATAATCATGTGCGATGCTCTCGGGTTAGACTGAAATCTTGCTGCGAGGCACGTTGGGTACATGATATCAGGACGTGAAGCAGTTAGGTACATTAAAGAACCTATCATGGATCGGTAAAAAGTTTCATCAGCCCTGTCTCCGGTGAGATCTGGGTGAATCCCATGATTTGTTGCAAGTGGGGTAGCAGCAGGAGTAGAACCTGACATTCCAAATTTCTCTAGAATATCATGAACGTACTTTGACTGATGAATGAAAATTCCTTCAGGAAGTTGTTCAACTTGTAATCCCAGAAAGAATTTCATCTCCCCCATTGATGACATTTCAAACTTCTGCTTCATCACTGATTCAAAATCTTTGCATAGATTTTCATTTGTCGACCCAAAGATTATATCGTCCACATAAATCTGAACTATCAGAAGATGACCATCGACTTCTTTAGTGAAGAGAGTGGCATCCACTTTTCCACGAATGAACTTGTTGGCTAGTAGGTGTTGAGACAAAGTCTCGTACCAAGCTCTCGGGGCTTGGTGCAAACCATACAGCACTTTGTCCAATAAGTAGACCTTGTTTTTGTGGATTGGATCAGTAAAGCCCGGTGGCTGACCGACATAAACCTCCTCTTTAACCTTCCCATAAAGAAACGCCGATTTAACATCCAACTGATAAACTTTGAAGTTCTTCCAAGACGCAAATGCTAGGAAAATTCTGATAGCCTCTAGTCGTGCTACAGGAGCATAGACTTCGGTAAAATCAATTCCCTCCTGTTGACTAAATCCCTGAACAACGAGTCGAGCTTTGTTCCTTACGACAACTCCTCTATCGTCCCTCTTGCACTTAAACACCCACTTAGTGTTTATTTTCCTATGACCATCCGGAAAATCAACTAACTTCCACACTCCCAATTTCTCAAATTGACTAAGTTCCTCCTGCATAGCATTGACCCAAGAGTCTTCAGTAAGCGCCTCTTTGTAAGTTCTTGGTTCAATCTGCGAGATAAAACAACTTAATGAGAATTCAGTTTGCAAAGGAGCAACTTTTGTATAAAAACAAGTAAGCCCTTTATCAATCTGATTTCGAGTGCGAACACCAGCTTGCAATTCTCCTATAATCAACTCCTCTGGATGATATGAAAAAGTTCGCGGCATCACTTCACTCGGAACATCTACATTTCCCTCCAGATTAGTAACATTCTGCTCTGCATCTTGTTCACCAACTTGGTTTGTTTGACCTGAAATCTGAATCTGCTCCCCCTCATAATTTGAATCTGAATCACCGTGATAAAAAACTGGCATGTTTTCAGCTTCTAGATTATCATTCTGAGCCGACTGATTATCTTGAGCAACTTCATTCTGTTGGACATCATCTTGTTCACCAGCATTACTCGGACCTGCTTCATCATCATTTGAAGTTTCCCGTGGTCTTCTCGAATACTCATCTGGGAACCTTAACTGTGACTCATATTCACGCAAAATATCCAACTCATCAAAGAAATCTTCTTCATCCTCTGATTCTTCTCTCATGTCAAACGAATCCCAAAGTTTGTCATAATGATAACGCCATGAATCACCAGGATTCTGTGGCGGCATAGTATACCCTTGACATTCAACATTATATGCCTCAATAATCGTTTTCCAAATGGGAATGAAAACTCGTTTCAATGGACTTGCATAGCCCACGAATATTCCTTCTAAGCCTTTTTCACCAAATTTGCCTTGAAAATCGAGAACTGTACAGGGAGACCCAAACGGTTCAAGATACTTCAGATTTGGTTTACGATTATTGATCAGCTCAAAACATGTTTTGTTGAACTTTTTGACAGTGAGAACCCTGTTGAGCGTATAGCATGCGGTGGAAACAGCTTCAGCCCAAAAATTAATTGGTAACTTTGAATCTGCGAGCATAGTTCTAGCCGTCTCGTTTAGTGTCCGGTTTTTGCGTTCTGCGACTCCATTCTGCTGCGGAGTATACGGAGCACTAAACTCATGCAAAATACCTCTTTCATCACAAAATTCTTCCATCTTTCTGTTCTTGAATTCAGTACCATTATCACTTCGAATTCTCTTGATACGCCTTTGGTACAAATTCTCAATCTTCCTGAACAAACCCATCAAACTGTCAAATGTTTCATCTTTCGTCTTTAGGAAAGAAACCCACGAAAATCTGGAATAATCATCAGTAACGACCAAACAATAGAAATCTCCTGTAATACTTTTGACATTCACAGGACCAAACAAATCCATGTGAAGTCTTTCCAGAGGTCTCGAAACTGAATTGACTTGCTTTGTAGGGTGTGACTTTTTCTTCTGCTTGCCTTTGACACAACTAATGCACTCCCCTTCCAGATGAAAACCTTTGATATTAACTCCCAATACCAAATCATTGTGCACCAAGTGATTCATCTTCCGTAGGTGAATATGCCCCATCTTTCGGTGCCACAATCTGGATTCTTTCTCAGTTGCTCTAGACACGAAACAATGTGCTTGACCAGTAGTTGTAGTTGCTACAGACATATCTAACACATATAAATCATTCACTCTAGGTGCCCTCATAATAATCCATTCTTCAGGGATAACAAAACCAGGTTTCAGAATCAAACATTCTTTATCAGTGAAATGAGTAGTATACTGATTGTCACAAATCTGCGAGATACTAAGAAGATTGTTCTCCAGCTCAGTGATGTAGTTAACTCTCTCAAACGTCACAATCCCATTGGATAACGTTCCTTCACCAACAATTCTACCACCTTCATGACCAGCAAATCCCACATAACCACCATTGATATTCTTCACATCATACAGCAATGCAGTTTTTCCTGTCATATGTCGAGATGCCCCACTATCCATGATCCATCTTGAAATGGCTCTTGGAAGATCCTGCATATACCACAAGTTGATTTTAGAACACTTCAATAAAGATGCCGATTCATGCTTCGCAATCCTGGAAGCTCCGGCAATTCAAACTGCTTATTCGAACATGGTGTCCACCCAGGCCTCATCAGCCTTAGGTGTAACCTTGACTCTAACAATTTGAATTTTGAAATTTTCAGCCTTCAAAGGTGGAAAATTTGCATCATAATCAACCGAAATTGATTCTTCAGCCTTTTCACTTCAGAAGTTGAAATTTTCTTCTCTGTTTTAGGTTTCCAAATTTGTTCAGTTAATGCAATCCGTTTATAAAACTTGTCATTTTGAGTTACCACTTTCTTTACGGATTCATTTTTCACTTTGATGTTATCATTTTTAACTTTTTGATTCTTTACCACTTTCTTCTCAACAAACATTGGTGATTTACCCTTCACATCAACCTTCTTTTGTTGAACCTTCACAGCTTCAGTCCTAGGCTTCACATATGTACACTTTCGTGCAATATGACCAACTTGGTTACATCTAAAACAAGTACGAGTATCAGCTACTCGACTCATGCCTTCAGACTGAGCCTGTGAAGCTCTCTTCTCAAAGAACTCTTTATTTGATTTTGAAAAATTTTCATTTTCCTCATCAGAAAGTGAACTTGAACCATTTACAAACACCTTCTTTTCAGCAAACCTTCTGTTTTGAAAACTCCTTTTCTGATAACTCTTACCACCTCGATAACCACCCGACCAATTGTTTCTATTGTTATTATAAAAACGTGGTGGAACAACAGGCTTTTTGTAATAAGCTTTATCTTTCTCAAAATTCATTTGCCTTTTTGTTTGACTCAAACTGTTCACCTCTGACAACTCAACTTCAACTAACTTGAAAACATTTGTCAACTTTTTCACATTAACATTCTCAATGGGAAACTCAGAATCCGAATACAACTTATCAGATCCAGCCATCTTGTACATCACAAGACCCGGTTCATCACTTAAGTTGTTTTTGGACTTTTGTTTCGGAATGTATTTATCAAAGAAACATCCATCCTCCTCAGAAGTGTCACAATCCGGTTTAAGCACTTTGTCTACCACACTTTTCACCACATCACTTTGGACACCCTCGTCATTGGAAGATGTAAATGTAACATCAATGTTTTCAGGAAGTTTAACTTCACTTTCTTCCTCAATTTCCACCAAACTAGACTGCTTTTCCGTGTAGTTGTCTAAAATTGGCGGTGGAACTTTGTGAAAACCTACACCCGTTCCATCAGAAAACACATCCTCGCCATCTTTGTTTTTTCCTATAGGTTTAGGAACAATATGCTGCAAAACAAAGCTTGCCGATTTATAGCTGTTAAGCTTCAACTGGATTCGTTCATTTTCAATTTCAGCTTCTTGAACTTTAAGTTTCAGTTTAGCAATTTGATCCAGTTGTTCATTAATCGATTCTTCTTTTAACCTCAAAACAGCTCTTAGATGTTCATTTTCTTTAAATGTTTTACCATTACGATCATCACTATCTTTGACAATGCTTTTCAATTTCTCAAACTTTTCAGAAATTTGGCGGTTTTCAAGAATTAACTTTTCATTTTCAGATTTTATTTTCTCACGTTCAGTTTTATCATTTTCAATTTGAGTCGTTAATTCTTTAATCCGTTCAGTTGAAGCTCTTACAGTTTTGTCACGATCGAGAATCTGATTTTCAACATTTCTAACCTTTGTTGTCAGATTCTGAATTTTCTCATTGTTAAGATACGTGACAGTGCTACAAAAATTGCATTGTTTGGTGCAATTTTTGCAGTCAGCATTCCCGTCAATCTTGTTACCTAACTCAATCTTGTTACCTGACGCATTTGTTGACCCACTTTGACTGACCGACCCCTTTGACTCAGTAACAGAATTAGGATCTACCTCAAGTGCTTTTGCAGCTAGCACTTTGTCAGCCATCACTCCCAGGTTTTCAGCTGTCAACTCTTGCATAGTATCAATTATGCCTGTATCAACCAGCTTTTCTTTCTTCTCTTTCTCCTCTTTCTCCTTTCTCTCTTTCTCTTTCTCTTCTTCAATCATTTTCGAAGTTGGAGTTCCCCACCACTTGTGCTGCCAATATTCATCTTCTTCTTTGTACTCCTTGATGATGGCTTCGATATCAAGTGTACTATCATCAATTGCAATATTTCCATACTCATCAAGATAGCACTCTCTATCTGGATCCCATCTATTTGCTCTCCTTGCATTCAGATAGATACGAGAAAGTCTGATAATCTTTGTTTCAGCAACCATCTTCCGGTATTGATATTTCTGTTCTTCAGTACGATCATCTTTCCATGGCTTAGGTTCATCATTGCTTGCCATGAATGCGTAACCCACCGCATCTTCTTCAGGTAGAACTTCTTTACTCCAATCATACCCCTCATCATCATAAATCACAGCAAGAGCCCTTGATTTGTCTGTGTTATCTTCAACCTGCTTCAATCTAGGCGGCTCAGATTTATTCTGATGATAAATTGCCTTTTTGTAATAATCATCTCTGAAAGGGTTCTCCGACTCATCAGCATAAGCGTTTCGGCATTCTCATTTGAAGTGACCCTTCTGCTTACACTTGAAGCATGTCACTTTGGATTTATCGAACCCCAGTTTTGTAGACGGACCACCGATCGTTTTTCTTCCTGTAATCTCCATGAAGCGTTGTGCACGTCGAACTGCACTTGCCATTGCCCAACGAATGTCGATCAGCTCCATTTCTTCAGGATCTATCTGATCGTAGTCTTCTTTCGTCAGATTTGTATTCCCAATTTTTCCAGCCACCAACCCTTCATAGGATTCCAGAACAGACGCCAGAAAGACCATTTGTTGCTTGGCCGACTCCTCATCAAAATTCTGTGCGTTCTTCAGATCTATCGCGATATTGCAAGAAAACTTCGCATCAGGATGATTTGCAGAAGATGTAGATCCACTGTGATAACCACTATGGCCTCCACTGCTTGAATTGCTTTGACTTTCTTTGCTTGCTGGAAAAACATTCTCAGCAGAAAATGCAGTTTTTGGAGAAGTAGCTTTCGGCATCATGCTCTTTGGATAGTATAGATCCAGATTTTGTTGATAAGATGAATGATTAACTTTGTACGTCTTCTTCAATTCCAGTTCATGACTTTCAAGTTTCTCAATTACCAAATCTGGTGTCAACAATTCAGAAGGAATAGTGTTTTTAAGCATGAGAGCATAATATCTCCACTCCATCTCGTCTGGCAATGAATCGAACAACTTGTCTACTTGCTCATCATCTGAATATCTGATATCATGTCTTGCTAATTCCAGCTTCAGATGACCGAATCTTTCAATCATTTTACACACCGATTCATTTTTCATACAACTAAACATATCAAACTCTTTCCTAAGAAGTTTCTTTTTATTTTTTACAATCTCTTTGCTTCCAAGACACTTCTTTTCGAGTTTTTCCCATAAGTCTTTAGAATTAGAGTAATCTATAAGCGAAATGATGTCTTCACGCACCGATTGAAACAATAATGCCACACATTTTTGCTCAGCCACAAAATTATCAATCTCTTCAGCTGATCTTAATGCTTCACCATTCTTCTTTCCTTGGGCAAAACCATTTTTCATACTTTTCCAGCAAGGAAAAGCAAATGCCATCAACCAATCTTCGAACTTTGTTGCCCACCTGCTGTAATCTTCTATAGCCATCAGCTTAGGAGGTTTGTTAAATGTTCCAAATGCGCTTTCGGAATCCCAAGCTTCCTTCTTTCTTTCTTTCGGTGGTGTGTTATCATTCACATTGCTTGTCGAAGTATTATCGTTTCCAGAATCTCCAGCGAGCGCGTACATGTCGCTAAATGGGTTTAAGAAAATATCATCCATTGTGATCGTACCTGTAAAATCAAACAACACTTAGACAAATTTTGATTTTTTAAAATATAAGAAACTTGTTCAAACAGAATAGTCTGCTTCGTTTGAAATACCAATATTTTCAAACGACAACAATTTTCAAACGACAAAGAATTCAAACGAGGGACTGTTCCGTTTGAAATAATAGTTTCAAACGACAAAGGTTTCAAACGACCAACTAGTTTCAAACGATGAACTAGTTTCAAACGATAAAGGTTTCAAACGACCAACTAGTTTCAAACGATAAAGGTTTCAAACGGTGGACAGTTCCGTTTGAAACCAAACTTTTCAAACGATATACTTTCAAACGACAGACTTTCAAACTATCAGTTCAAACGATGAACTGTTCAAACGATAGTTCAAACGACAGACATTTTTCAAACGATGGCATCCATTTTCAAACGATAGAAGTATATTTCAAACAAGAGACCAGTTTTCAAACGATGGACATGTATTTTCAAACGACAGATCTGATTTTAAACGATGACGTCAGCAATTTCAAAACTTTTCAAACGGTCTGATCGATTTCAGTTAGTTTTAGGTCGATTTTTTATTCCAAACTTTCAAGGATTCGTTATTAGTGTATTTCGTTTGCTATGTGATCGTTTCAAGTCCTTTTAACCATGAGAACTCGTTAAAATCAGAAAAGAAAGGTAGAAGTGAGATAATCCGATGATTTCAAGCTGTATTCGGTATGAACTCCTCGTCCTGAGCTCTGATACCACTTGTTGGATCGTGTGCGTGACCCTGAAAGTCAGTTAAGGTAGTTCAACATCATGTGTAAAGGCGGAATCAATGCACATAACGTCCAAAACAGCTCTAATCCTTTTAACTTTTCTTTTCTGATTAATAAACGTGCTTGTACAAAGTTTTCTGATGAAAAACCGGCAGCACCTCCCTACTTGTTCCAACCGTTCCGTACCGTTCCGTTTGAAATGTGACACTCACACTTCTATTTATAGACAAAGTACCCTTCCGTTTGAAACATAACATAAATGTTCAAACGATGGATCTCAAACGGAACCCTTATGTTCAAACGGAACCCTCTATGAATTAACTGTTTTCAAACGGAACCCTTCTAAACATATTCTAAAATCACTAATTAAACCCTAATTTTACATATAAGATCCAATAGTGACTTTCTTGAACTAAGACTTGATGAAGATGTAGTCAACAGACATTCTCGTGCATCAACACAAATATATATAGGAACAATTCTAAATCAATATACATTTAACACAAAAATCCTAAGTTTCTCCGTTTCTTAGAATTATCACATAACTTTGAGATTTTCTTGAAAAGTTATCATTTTTTATTATGTTGGCACATTAAAATATATATGAGTTCATATATATATATATATAAATATATATATATATATGATTTTGCGACTTGAACAATTTTATTGGTGACCATTATTGTGTAAATCCGTTAATTCTCTCGTTTATACGCAATATGTCTATGATTTGCGCGTCGTAATATATATACATAAACGTTCACATAATTTAACACCGAAACACAAGAAATCTTGTTAAATTATCTATTTTGTTGTTTTTAAAGAAAATATACATAAAACATCTCATATGTACCGAATTTCATGCTCGACAAACAAGTTACGCATTTAACGCAATTTTTACCGTTTCTACCGCACAAAACGTACAAGCATACATGCGTAAGCTAGATTTCTAATATCATGTAAAAACTTAACACATTTTCACATTCTTATGTTTAAATCACATAACACATTTTAACACATATGGTTTACCCAAAATTTTACCCATACTTGTGTACTTAGAAAAATGCGTATTTTAGTGATTCGGTAACGTTTTCGGGCGTCGGAAGTCACGTATGACCAACCAAAACCAAGTAAACTTAAAAATAGTTAAAATACTTGTTTTTAAACTAAAAACATCAGTTTATTTATTGATCTAAATCAGTTTTACAAAAATCACCCAAAAAGTCGATTTTTGACCGTTTTAACGCATAGTTTTGCGTTAAATGTTACCAAAACCATCCCAACTCGAAATGACTTGATATTTTAACACAATACATGTTATTTACTGATTAAAATAGTAGTTATAATCAGACTAGTGCAATTTTTGTCTAAGTCACATAAATCATGCGATTTCACGTATTTTACAACTTTTAAAGCACCAAGTACAACATGCAAAGCTAGCAAACATTATGACAAAGTTATAAGTCACAAAACACTTTAAAATAACTTTATTTTAGTGTTTATAATCTGCTCATAACTTATTTTTACTAAATCATACTCAAATCACCTTTTTAAGATCCCATATCATCATGCATGCTCGTGTACAATTATCTAAAGCACATATATCATATAATCATCTTTTCATATGAAATTATATGCATCAAACCTGAAGTTAACTCATGTAAATCCAAGACCTGTTCATCATCTAATCATCTAGACATAATTTCATACAACAATCTTTCATAAATGAACATATGACAAAACCTACATGCATGTCATTTTAGAAGAATTAACCAAACAAGTATCCATCATAAATCAAACTCAATCTCACACATATACTCACATACACATATACAGTTATGTATATATATATAGGGTAAGGTTCATGCGAGAACCACCCTTATTGCGAGAACCGCGAGAACCAATGTGAACACAAAATAAAATCTAAAAAAAATCAAAAAAGCACTCAAAATTTTTTTTTTTTTTAATATTTTTTAATAAAAAATCGCTATATTTCGTTACCATAAAAAAAAAAAAAAAAAAAAAACTTTTTTTTTCGAGTAACAGTTATCCATGCACATGTGCATATGTATCATTACTTCAACAAATTCGGTAATACGTTATCAGGAATAGACAATTGCACTTTAATTTACAATACCATTAGTAATACACTACTTTTTACATTACCAATATTCAAAATGCACATGTGCATAATTAGGTATAACCATGATATAACGTATTTTGGTACAAAAAGTTTGTGATTTTGAATGGAGAAGTAGACCCATATACATGTTTTTTGGTTAGTTATATTTAGTGGTTGATGGTTTGGTTATAGTTGTCAATTTTTTATGTAATATGTTGATTGGATGGTATAAATGGTGTTTACATACATGTAATAAAGTGAAAATATTGTTAATGGTATTGTATTATGGATGGTAGGAGGTAATGGTATTGTATTATGGATGGTAGGAGGTAATGGTAGTGTATTATGGATGGTATGATAGATGAAAAAGGAAAGTGTATTCAAAGTGGTGTACCAAAACACCTTATTTAATGTTGATACATATAAATGCACATGTGCATTTCTAATATTGGTAGTGTAAATAAAGTGCAATTGTCTAATATGTGTAATGAATTACGGAATTTGTCAAAGAAATGACAAAAATGCACATGTGCATGCTTGTGTATTATGGATGGAATGATAGATGAAAGAGAAAGTAGTGTACCAAAACACCTTATTTAATGTTGATACATATAAATGCACATGTGCATTTCTAATATTGGTAGTGTAAATAAAGTGCAATTGTCTAATATGTGTAATGAATTACGGAATTTGTCAAAGAAATGACAAAAATGCACATGTGCATGCTTGTGTATTATGGATGGAATGATAGATGAAAGAGAAAGTAGTGTACCAAAACACCTTATTTCCTGTTAATACATATAAATGCACATGTGCATTTCTAACATTGTTAACGTAAAAAGTAGTGTATTACACGTGGTAGTGTAAATGAAAGTGCAATTGACTATTATTTGTAATGAATTACGGAATTTGACAAAGAAACGATACATATGCACATGTGCATGGATAACTGTTACTCGAATTTTTTTTTTTTTTGTTTTTTTGAAAATTTTTTTTTATTTTTTTTATTAACAAAATATTGCGATTTTTTCAAAAAAAATAGTAAAAAAATAAAAAAAAAAATTTTGGGTGTTTTTTAGATTTTTTTAGGAATTACTGTTTGTGTTCACACTGGTTCTCGCGGTTCTCGCAATAAGGGGTGGTTCCTAACGGATCTTTGTCCTATATATATATATATATATATATATATATATATATATATATATGTATGTCCATTTTTATTTTGCATAAAAACTCATTTCTTATTAGTTTTCAAGTTTGTGAATTATTCAAGAACTTTGAGAAACTTCTATCATCATTAACATCATCAATAGTCAAGAATGTGATTTTTAAAGTAAATTTTATACCTACAAGATTTTGATGGGTTTCTTGCCAAAGTGTGATGATATGGAGCTTGATTCTTGCTTGAAACACCTCCAAACCTCCTATGGATCTTCACACTAGCTTGAAACTTGCTTGGAAAGACTTGAATCTTCAAGAAAAGGGTTTCAAAAATTCAAAAATGGAGAGATTAAGGGCTGTTATCAGCCGTGATTATTTAAAGAGAGAAAGAGGAGTGAGATTGTGTGGAGAATGAAGGAGATCTTGTCTTGGATTTGTAAAGTTATGGAGATATGGAAGATTTGCATGTAAAGCTTACAATTTCAACATGTGGCACACTTATATGAGAGGTGGCACATCCCTTCCACCTTTACACGACAACACACACATATATCTCCCATATGTATACATATATAAGTTATTAGGCCAAAAACAAGTATTTAACTGGATACCGGGTATTTTATCTAGCGTTTTAATCCCGTTTTAGTGCGTTTTAAATTATTTTTAACACTCTATAAAAATAAACTCACGAAAATATTATTGATCAATATTTTGTTTGCCTGGACTAGCTACGTTGCCGGTATTTGGCAGTATGCGCGCTGTGCTGCGCGGTACGCGCTTAAAATCGCAAAAATAGGAATTTATGTGTTTTTATTTATTTTTATGGTTCTAAAGTAATAAACTCATCAAATTATTACTAAAATGATTATCAGTTGCCTTGACAGGCTGTGTTGACAGTATTTTGTCGGTACACGCGTTGCATCGCGCGGTACGCGCTTAAACTCAAAAAATAGAGTTTCCTAGCATTTTAAATTATTTTTTCACACGGATATGATTAAAATAATTATTCTAGTCATAAAAAACTATTTTTAGGATTTTAAAACTGATCGGGTGGTCACTGACGTTCATTTCGCATTTTAACCGTTTCGCGATAAGCGTTTATCTTACCGTTGCCAACATAATTTTTATCAAAGTTTAATTTTACCAACTCATTAAATTTCACATATAAATATCATAATCAGTCAAATATGGCCTTTTATCTATTCACAACATGTGTTACAATTGTACGGTATGGCCTGAAAAGCCGGGTGTCATAGTTTTAATGTCTGACAAGAATTCGAAGTACTGAACCCCTTGTTCACGTCTGATAGCATACACTTGTAGATCTTCCATGTAACCCCAAGAAAAAATATCCCCCCATGAAATATCAGCATCATGCGTGAAGTATTGAAGAGGTCTTATGAACTTTCTTTCTTTCAGCATCACCTTGAACCATTTCTTTCTCTCTTTAACAAGATTCTCTCGCGGAATAATTCTTGGAACACCTTCAGTAGAGATTTTCTACACAATATTTCTTCTAACTTCGTCTTCATTCTGTTCTTTAAATATTTTAGCAAGAGACAGAAACGTTTCATCAACACCAACATAATGAAATATTGTCTCTTCATCAGACGAATCAGATCCTTCTTCAACTACAACATCATTATACTTATCAGCCTCTTGAGCATACTTGAATTCATATTCTTTTTCAGGAGACAAAGGAATTTCATCTTCTATGTCAAACTTAAACTTCCCGTCGTCTAACCCCAATTCCTCTAACATTTCAGCCATTCACCTAGGCACCTCTATCTCCCCCTCAACCCGAGCATTCAAATAAATAACAGTTGGTTGCGTGAGGAATACCTGGTCAGCATGTTGTTTTCCTGAAGACGAAGACTCTTGATGTTGATCCTCCTCTTGTTCATTGATTTCGTCATTCATAAAGTCATCTATCTTCTGTTGAATAGAGGGATTCACAATCAACAATCCCGTTGACCCTTGATCATCATCATCATCTTTATCTAGAAGATCATCCCATGAACGATCATAATTATCAACATCATCAAGGATATCTTCTAACTCTTCGTCTTCTTTCTCTTCTTCCTCTACTTCTTTCTTCTCTTCTTTCCATCTTAGAAACAACACTTTAGGTTCTTTCGCCTTTCGTTTTCTTTGCTCAACTTGAACACGAAGAACTATATCATCAAAATTGTAAGAGAAGGAAGTAGATTCAACAACAAGTACGAAGCCTTGAGCTTGATCAGCTTCAACATCCACCATCTCAACATCAGCTTGACTCGAAGATCCTCCAGCATCTTGAGTCTCAATGATTACATCTTTCTTTCTTTCTTTGAGTGGCTTCCTTAGCCAACCTCTTTTCTCTCTCAATCCTTCGTTCCTCGACTCTTTTGATCTCAATGTTGTTGTAGATGGATTGAACGTCGATACCCAGATGATGTTCCATTATTGTGTATAACATGTTGAGCTGTTCATCCTTCACAACTTTATCAGCCCTTAGTGCTTCCATTTCTAGCTTCATTGCTTTGAATTCATTAGCCGACGCTTCATGAAGTTCACTTATCAGTTGATTTAGTGTCTGATTTATATCATTCAGTTTCTTGTTCTTCACATGCAGTTCAGAAATCTCCATGGAAAGTTGTTCAAAGAGCTGAGCATTATCATCAACATCTCCTTCCATTTTCTTCATCTTCTTTGCATGTTTGATCAAGACAGAATTTATTTCTTCATTTACTTTCGTCAACTCTTCAAGTTGCTTCTTCAACTCATCACGCTCAGCATCTGCCTTTGCTTTTTCTTTCTCAAGAATACTAACCTTCTTTTCCAGAGCTTTGACAGATGCATCATGAAACATATCAAACTCATCACCAGAAAGAATATCATCTTTATATTCCCCTCGAACATTTGGAAAGCCTTCAAATAAACCTAGAAGAACAGTATTCTTTGGCTGTGAAGACTCTGCAGCATCAGGATTTTCTGGTGGTGGTGGTGGTGGTGGAGGTGTAGATACCCTAACTTCAGTAATCTCAACTTCATCATCAGCACCATCTTTCTTTTGATCTTCAGGCTTTTCAACACTTTGTACTTCTGGAAGTTCAGGAACTTCAATACTTTGAACTTTTTCAGTTTCATGACCCTTAGAAGTTGCAACATGCTTCTCACTCTTTCCACTTTGACTTTCTGGCATAGATGCACCTCCTTTCCTTGCCCTAATATTCCTTGGAATGACGCCTGTTTGAACTGCCTTTCGCTTTATCCTTAACTTCTTTTTCTCTTCAACTATTGGTGTATATGTAGAATCCTCTTCATCAGAACTTTTTCTTTTCTTCTGAGGCTTCTTTTTCAACTGGACCTTTCCATGACCAACCTTTGCCATATCAATCTCTGGCTCAGTTTTTGTAGATTCATCGTCGGCATTACTTGAATCATCATGAACAACACCTTCAGGCTCTTTTTCTTTAACATTTTCAGCTTCAATGTTCTTTGAGGATTCCGCATTCTTTGCGGCTTTCTCAGCTTCAGTTTCCTCGTTCTTCTTTAGAAAGTCATCATATGACATGTTAAGAATATCAGCTCCTTTCCTTATCAACTCTGTTGGATCAACAACTGGCTCATCAACCAACTTTTGTTGTGATTCCCTTGAAGGCCCTGCAAAACAAGCATTGAATTATCATTAAAATAATATAACAATTAAAGTTCTAACTTCTCTTATGACTCCCCCTTTCAACTATAACATTAACAACAATCTTTGGAGTAACAACTTTAGGAGCAGATACAACTGGGGATGTCTTTGGAGTTCTCTTTCTCTTCCCGTCCTTCACAAACCAGTATCGAAACTTTTTCTCATGCATCTCCCTCATCTTGTCATCTTCATACTCTGAATTGCTGTTTTCATGTCTCCATGCATCGTTTTCAGGAGCAACATATGCTGGATTATCAATCTTGCAAATCATCCTCCTTGCTCTTGATTCAGGATCATCTTTCTTTGGATCTTTAGATAATCTGCTTAAAGTATCAGCTGTCATGTTTCGTAGACCTAATATATCAGCAGGATCCTTTGGAAGGTCTTTAAATTTATCATCTATCATCATCTAGATAAACCTCGGGTACATAATGTATTTTCCACTTCCTACATTGTCTACCATATGGTCAAATATTACTTGAGATACATTGTATGGCCTGTTCAGCACCAAGCATGTAATGATATTGATGATATAATCAGATGTCTCATCATAAGCTCCCTTCCGATGTGACAACGCATGCACTACACGGTGAATTAGGAACTTATACGGTGGACTAAATATAGTCTTAAGATATTTTCCGTTCAAATGTCCTGTAAAACCCATTCTGCACCACAAACCCTTGCACAATCGTTCAAGAATAATGATAGGATCATTATCAGAATCTCCTAATTCCAAAACTCTTCTTAAATCTCCCATATCAAACTTGATTTCAACATCTATATCTTGACCATTCTCATCCTTCTTTCTAACAGCTGAATAGATCATCTTCTCATTCTCAACATACCTCACCGAACTCCAAAACCTTCTGACATGTGATTCATATACTATTGTTTTATCGGTTAAGGCCTTATTAATCTTACTCTCCCTCAAAAATTTTGCCATTACTTTAAAAGGAGTATTGTCTGTATAGTGTGCGTCCAACATACAGTAAATATTGTGAGATTTATCCCAATCTGATACTCTTCCCTGCAAAAATACACAATGTTAGCATTTGCACAAGTTTCAAGACATAAAGAGACAAGTGATAAAAATTTTGAAAACTCAAAATTTTTCTAACACTGGGATCTACACTCTATGCAGTACTGAGGATCGGATGGTGATCCGATCGGATTGCCATCCGACCAGATGAACCATCTTATGCTATGAGTAGACAAGACATGTGCATATGGATCGGATGACCATCCGATCGGATTTCCATCCGATCGGATTGTCACTCGTACCAAGTGACAAATAGATAACGCCATTTGACTAGTCAACTTTCTAGAGTGAGTGGCATGGATTGGATGGCCATCCGATTGGATTGTCATTCGATCAGATTATCACTCGTTCCTTGACAAGTTTGAAACAGTATGATGAAAATTTTTGTCATTATGTGATGTGGATCGGATGGCCATCCGATCGGATTGTCATCAGATCGGATTATCACTCGATCATTGTCAAGGTAGAACCATGTTGAACAACCATGACATTATGTATTGGGGATCGGATTGTCATCCGATCGGGTTGCCACTCGATCAATGACATGAAATCATCATTTCTTGGATTGTGTGATTTGGATCGGATGGCCATCCCGATCCATCCGATCGGATTGTCATCTGATCGAGAAGCCATTCTTTCCACATCCTAACATCTTAACAGTTAAGGCACAGATTTCAAGATGAACACTTAGAAAACATTTCAAACATGAAATGCTTTGGATCTGATGCCCATCCGATTGGATTGCCATCCGATCGAGTTGCCACTCAATTCAACTGACATGAAGAACACTTTGAACAAATTATGAACATAAAAAATTTTCTAAGTTTATCTTAAAATTGAACACAGATCCATGTAGAGATTTTACCGATGAATAAAACCCTATGTTCATCTTTTTCTAATTCGGCCTAAATTGGGATTAATTTGATTTTATTCGTACCGACTGCCGACACCTTTTAATCTATAAATCATTAATCTTAACAATTTTTTACACAAATTGAAACGATAAACCTATAGATCTAAGGCCCGTGAACAAAACCCTATGATCAAAATCTATCAAACATCATTAAAGTTGCCTAGATCTAAGTTTTTCACTCCGACAGTCGCCGACATTGATAGCAGTCATCAAAATCATCAAATTAACAGTTAAAATCAGTGAACTAACCTTTCCCATTGTGAAGGTTGAGTGTGCCAACAATCCAATGAAGTGTGGAAAGCAAGAAAGTGAAAATCAGATCAAGAAAGTGAGAGAGTTTGAGAGAGTGTTGGATGGTCGCCCGATCGAGTAAAGGTTTGACTGAACAACATTGACTTCTTTATATAGGGGTGACCAAGTGTCGGATGGCCATCTGATCGGATTGCCATACGATCAGATTGTTATCCGATCCAAACACCTCTTTTTGACTTTCGATGTTTTGACCTTTTGACTTTTTGTCGTTTTATAAGATTTGATCAGTTTTAAAAATCCACTTAAGTATCTAGGTCCAAGTTAATGACCTTAGGTACTTAATTTTCCTACCAAGTCCAAGTTAATGACCTTGGTTGACCCGAAACGAAACAAACTGACATTTTATTCAAACTTTTAAACACTTTTCATAAAATTTACAAGTGTCAACTTAATGATCTTGCTTTGAATTTGAATTTTCAAACCTCTTTTAAGATTAGCTCCCAACCCAGTCGTCCAGTTTAGAAACTTCCTGCTCTGCTTCATGACTGCGAGTCTGAAGATCAGCTTTCTACCTTGGTTTGTCGATAAAACTAAAGCAGAAATGTAAAATCTTTTTGGGATTTTAAGAAAGTTTTAAACTAGAAAACTAGAGTTAAATGCTTGGTTGGTCCCTGTGGTTTGCAAAAATTGCAGACTTGGTCCCAATGGTTTACTAATTACACGCGTGGTCCCTGTGGTTTTAAAAAATGCACTCGGTTGGTCCCTAGCCCTAACATCAGTTAAATTTCTCAGTTAAGTCCATGTTAAATGACCAAAATACCCTTGCTTATTAACAAATACATAAACAGATCAATCTCTCACCTCTCTCTAACTCTCTTTCTCTCTCTCTCAGCTCTCTCTCTCTAGTTCTTTATTCTCACCACCACCCACCCTACCACCCCTACCACACACCTGCGGCCACCGCCGCCTAACCACACCGCCGCCACCACCTTACTCCCTCTCTCCTCTCTCAACACTTTCTCTCTCTAAAAAAACCCACTTCAAAACATCCAAAAACACATTGCTGACACAAATTCAGAGCTCCAGATCTGGAACCAGCCTAAATCACGTCTAAAACCCCTAAAAATGGTCTCTCAGTAATACGGTACGCTTTGCAATGCAAGCACTCACTTTCAAACAGTCCATAAAATACATAGATTCAAAGGATGACAAACAGAGGATGATAACCCAACAACTATCAAAATATCAAAATTAAGGGAAGTGTTAAATACCAGCAAGTGAGAAAGATCCAAGCTTCTAATCTGCTTACACTTAACACCAATCAAAGCCACACCTAAATCACTAACACCCAAACACCACTTCAAACTCAAAACCCTCAACTTCAAACACCCAACAGCTACACACCCAATCCCAATATCACTCAACCCCTTACACCTCGTCAACCAGAGCCTCTCCAAACTCCGGCAACTCGTAACCGCAGCTGCCGCAGTGTCATTCATATGCACAACATTCGACAGATCAATCTCAACCAAATTCACACAATTCGAGACCAAATTCACCAACCCCACATGGGTAAAGAACCTAGACCGAGACAGATCGATGGATTTCAAGTGTTTCCCACACGAATTCGACGTGTATGACAAACACCCATCGGTTACTCGAGGACATAGGGTGAGATCGAGGTGGGTTACAAATGGGTAACGGTTTAAGAGCTTTTTCAATTGGTGGTAATGATGATCGTTTGTTGTACGAGGAAAGGGGTTGATCTGGGTTTGGTTTGAGATAATCCAAGATTGTGAAAATGATTTCTTCTGAGAGGAAATCGAAGGGGTTGATCTGGGTTTCGATTCGTTTGTGTTTCTTCATTTTTGGGTTGTGAAGATTTGTGCGTGTCTTAATGGAGAAAATGGGGTTTGATTTGTTGAGAATTTAAAGAAGGTGAGTAACCGTTAAACAGGAAAAATGGTGGTTTGGTTATTGGGGGGGCAGTTGATAACTGAGTGAAGGTTGAAGATGAACAAGAATGAAGGTGCTGATATATTACTATTGATGTTAGGGCTAGGGACCATTTTGATATATTACCCTTGTTTGATCTGTTTATGTATTTGTTAATAAGCAAGGGTATTTTGGTCATTTAACATGGACTTAGCTAAGAAATTTAACTGATGTTAGGGCTAGGGACCAACCGAGTGCATTTTTGAAAACCACAGGGACCACGCGTGTAATTAGTAAACCATTGGGACCAAGTCTGCAATTTTTGCAAACCACAGGGACCAACCAAGCATTTAACTCAGAAAACTATGAAATCTTTTTGGGTTTTAGATGCTAAATAGAAATGAAAGGAAATGCAATAAAAGTAAACTATTTACAAACATATTTTTGGTGAGCGTGTTAGGGGATCATATCAGCTACCGACAAGCTACAAGTACCGTTGAGCTTGATTACACACTAAGTATTAAACAATTCACTTTGATTGCCGATATACTAATCCTTTTAAGTTTTCACACAATTTTCAATCTGATCAGGATACGAATTAGTGTATTAATGGCTTAACTTATACGTATGTCCCACCTCAGAATATACTCTCGTATCTAGACTTCTATATTCAGTCTTACAAGTGAACGTACAATAATGATATCTGTAATGGGTAATGCAAGGCCATGAGAGCTCAGGTGAGAATTTCCGTTCAGACAGAGAGATGATGGCTCGACTTTCGGTGTGTCCCGTTTGGAGATCTTTTCTTCAACAGAACATGATTAGCATTTTTCAATGTTTCATTATTTTTTATGCTGAGGGTAGGCTTTAAGAATAAAGCAGTGTAGAGTATTATACGAGGACTAGGCTATTGCTTCCGCAAAATCAGAAATCCTGGTATAATACCCTAGATATCATTACGCACATAGACCTAGTATGTCAGAAATAGAAAATCTTTCAAACAAGATTTCAGGAGTTACCTATATATCCGAGAGATGTTCCCCACGTAATAAGCAAGAAATGTTTTTAGGTTTATATCCCGAACAAATCTACTAAATGTATAGAAACCTACCAACATATCATCAGCGAGACTTCTTAACACCTTTTAAACATTACAAATCTTTAGCATACTGTAACTGTCTAGCTGATGTACTATCATTTCCCCTTTTTACACAAACTCTTTTTGGGTTTTTCTATTGTTTTTGGATTTTTGCAAATATCTCATGTTTTTGGATTTTTTATTGTTTTTGTATTTTCTGAAAATATTGTCTATCTCCCCCTAAATACCAAAACAACTAAAAATACGAAAAACCAGTGCAGTCTTCTTCTCAACATCATCTGCAGTGGTATTCTCATCAAAGCCAAGTATCCCCTCCGCATCCGACAACAGCTTCATACCATTCAATTTTAAAAGAAATTGAAAACGTGATCTATCAAAAGCTTTGGTATGCAAGTCTGCCTTTTGTTCGTCGGTGTGGATTTTGTCAATTCGTATCAACTTCTTCTCGAAGCAATCTCGGATGGAGTGATGACGAATTTCAATATGTTTGGTTTTAGCGTGATGTACCGTATTTTTCGTTATGTTTATTGCTGCCTCATTATAAACAAAAATAGGTGAAGTAAGAAATTGCAAACCGTAGTCGCGCATCTGTTGCTGAATCCACAGGATCTGAGAGCAGCAGCTGCTGGCGGATACATACTCTGCATCACATGTTGATAAAACAACAGAGGTTTGCTTCTTACATTGCCACGTGACCAGTCGGGGTTCGAAAAATTGGCATCCTGCAGTTGTTGATTTAGCATTGACTTTGTAGCAACCGAAGTCTAAATCAGAGTACCCTTCAAGCGTGAAGTCACCATCCTTTGGATACCACAACCCCAAGCTTGGAGTTCCTTTCAGGTAGCGTAATATCCTCTTGACGATTGACATATGTGAAGCTCTGGGACTTGATTGAAATCGGGCCGCGAGGCAGGTTGGGTACATTATATCAGGACTTGATGCTGCCAAATACATTAGCGAGCCTGTTGGATCGGTTCCGTGACCCTAAACAGTCAGTAAAGGTAGTTCATCTTCATTTACTAAGGCGGAATCAAAGTAAACAAAGTCACACAGCTTGTTTCCTTTTCAATTCTTCTCTATTACTGATTTCCGAGTCTTTATAATGATTTCTGATGAAATTTTGGCAGCACCTTGACTCACATACACACACAAGTTCGCTTCAAATGATACGGCACGCCAATATTTATAGACTACAGGGTTTCGCTTGAAGATGTCACAAGTTGCTTTCAAGCGAACTCACATTAATTGATTTCGCTTGAACTGCTTCTTGTTACTTTCAAGCGAAATACCTATATAAACATATAAAACCATAAAATCTAACTTATTGTGTGCTCATTCATCCTATCTAGACATAAGACTCGATTAAGACAAAGTTAACAGACACTAAGTGCACCAACAGACTCCCCCTTGGATGTTGACGAAGTCTTCAGCGTCGAGTCTTTAGTCTTTGTCTCTCTCCAAATTAATTTATCATTGTAAAAGCTCTCTTCAATCTTTATCTTCAAACATTAATCTTCAATCTCCCCTTTGATTGTTGATCCAGAATTCTGACTCCCCCTTTCGCAGACTCCCCCTCTCGATAAGCTAGGGCTTAAATTCTGGTTCAAACTTTGATATTTTGTTGCCATGGAGATTCCTGTTACCTGGATAATCTCTACCTAAATATAAGATATATGACAATAACAGTTTCAATCCAAATCTTACCATTTAATTTTCAGAGTTAGAAATCCACTTATATTCAGGTCCAAATTAATGACCCTGATTACTTAATTAATCCACCAAGTCCAACTTAATGACCTTGGTTGATCTGAGATAATTCACACTGACTTTTTGTTCAAATTTTTAAAAAAAAATTTACAAGTTTCAAGTTATTGAACTTGCTTAAACTTTTCAACTTTCACAGACTTATCATGTTTAGCTCCAAACTCATCATCCAGCCCAGAAACTTCCTGCATCTGCTTCAAATTGTGAATCTGAAGATCAACTCTCCACTTTGGTTTGACGAAAAATAAAGCAGAAGTGTAAAATCTTTTTGGATTTTGAATAAAGCTTCTAAACTAGAAATGAAATACAGAACTAAAATGTAATGAAAGTAAACTATTTACAAACAAATTTTTGATGAGTGTGTTAGGGAATCATATCAGCTATTCGACAAGTCACAAGTACCGTTAAGCTTTAATTTCATACTCAGAATTAAACAATTCGCATAGATTGTCGATATACTGATCCACTTTAAATTTTCACACAATTTTCAATCTGTTCAGGATACGGATTTAGTGTTTTAGAGACTTAAGCTTATACGTGTGTCCCACCTCTTGAATATACTCCCGTATCCAGATCCTAATATTCAGTCTTACATGTGAGTATACTACAGATGATATCTGTAAAGGAATAAATTAAGATCAAAACCGTGAGAGCTCAGGTCAGAACTACCGTTCAGCAGAGAGATCACGAATCGACTTGGGTGTGTCCCCTTTAGAGGATCTTTTGTTACAACAGCATTGATTAGCAATTTTATTGTCTTCATCATTTATGCTGAGGGTGATGCTATGTTTCAAGCATTGCGGAAAGTATTATTCGGGGACTAGGTCAAAACTTCCATTCAGCAGAAGTCCCGGAATAATACCCCAGATATCACTGAGTATAAAGACATAGTATACCAGAAAAAGGAATCTTTCAAACAAGATTTCAGGGGTTACCTATATATCCAAGTAGTGTTCCCCATGAAATAAGCAAGTAAAGATTTAAGTTTATATCCCGAACAAATCTACTAAATGTGTAAAAACCTATCGGCACATCATCAGTGAGACTGTTTAACGCATTTAAACATTCCATTTCTTTAGAATACTGTAACTGTCAAGCTGATGTACTATCATTTTCCCTTTTTACACAAGCTCTTTTCTGGTTTTCTATTGTTTTTGGATTTTGAAAATATCTCATGTTTTTGTATTTTTATTATTTTTTATTGTTTTTGTATTTTCTGAAAATATTACCCTATACCTCCCCCTAAATACCAAAACAAGTAAAAAATCAACAAACCATTGCAGATTGCTTCTCAACATCATCTACAATGTCTCCTTCATCAACGCCAAGAATCTCCTCCAACACCGATAAAAGCTTCATACCATTCAGTTTTAGCAAATATTGAAAATGTGTTTTTATCAAATGCTTTGGTATGTAAATCGGCTTTTTGTTCGTCAGTGTGGATTTTCTCAATTCGTATCAACTTCTTCTCAAAACAATCGCGAATGAAGTGATGACGAATTTCAATGTGTTTGGTTTTAGCGTGATGAACATGATTTTTAGTAATGTTTATCGCTGCCTCATTATCAACAAAGATAGGGGTGTTTAGAAATTGCAAACAGTAGTCGCGCATCTGTTGCTGGATCCACAAGATCTGAGAGCAGCAGCTGCTAGCAGATACATACTCCGCTTCACATGTGGATAGAGCCACATAGGTCTGCTTTTTGCATTGCCAGGTGACCAATCGTGATCCGAAAAACTGGCACCCTGCTGTTGTTGATTTAGCGTTAACTTTGCAGCATCCGAAATCAGAATCGGAATAACCTTCGAGCGTGAAATCGCCTTCTCTTGGATACCACAACCCCAATGATGGAGTTCCTTTCAGTTAGCGTAATATCCTTTTCACAATCACCATATGCGAAGCTCTCAGATTAGATTGAAATCTTGCTGCGAGGCAGGTTGGGTACATAATATCGGGTCTTGAAGCTGTCAAATACATCAGCGATCCGATCATGGAACGATACATCTTTTCATCTACCTTCTCTCCGGTGAGATCAGGGTTTATCCCATGGTCGTTGCTAATGGGGTGGAGGCTGGAGTAGAACCTGACATCCCGAATTTCTCCAAGATATCATGAACATACTTCGTTTGATGTATGAAAATTCCTTAGGGTAGTTGATCAACCTGTAATCCCAAAAAGAATTTCATCTCACCCATCGATGACATTTCAAATTTCTGCTTCATAACTCGTTCAAAATCTTTGCACAAATTTTCGTTCGTTGACCCAAATATGATGTCGTCCACATATATTTGAACTATCAGAAGATGACCGTTGACCTCTTTGGTGAAGAGAGTGACATCCACTTTTCCGCGGATGAAGCTTTTGGCTAGCAGGTGTTGAGACAAAGTCTCGTACCAAGCTCTCGGGGCGTGGTGTAAACCATACAACGCTTTGTCTAGCAAGTAGACCTTGTCTTTGTGGATTGGATCGGTGAAGCCCGGTGGCTGACCGACATATACCTCCTCTTTTACCTTCCCACAGAGAAACGCCGATTTCACATCTAGCTGATATACTTTGAAATTTTTCCAAGATGCAAATTCTAGGAAGATTCTGATCGCTTCTAGTCGAGCTACAGGAGCATACACTTCAGTGAAATCTATACCCTCCTGCTGACTGAATCCCTGGACTACGAGTCGAGATTTGTTACGAACCACAACTCCTCTATCGTCTCTCTTTCACTTGAACACCCACTTGGTGTTTATCTTCCTTTTACCATCACCACGTTGGACTCTGTATGCCCAAGACACATATTAAATTGATGTGGCTAGTACGTAATTATCCAAGTCGAGTCATACCCAAATACAAGCTAGACAAACACTTAGAATATTTATTTGTGATATGATCAAACAAATAAATATTAACACTTACAATATTTAGAAATTGGTTTTCTAAATAATTGCACTTGACAAACCAATAAATTACATGGATAATTTATTTTGAGAGAATATTTTATTTTGTTATTTAATGGGTTAAATAACATAATAAAAGTTGTATAAGTCTTATAACATATGTTATTATATTTTATAAAAGTTATAAAATATACATAAGACATATAAATTTTATAAAAGAAATTATTATTTTTTTTATAAAGTAAAGAGTGCCCCCCCCCCCCCTTTGTTCTTCCCTAAAGATTTTCCACCAATCAAGTTACATGCACATCTTACATGCTAGAGACCATTTGATTGGGTGTTCTTCCCTAAATCTTTTGGTCCAATAACAATGCATGCAAATGCATGTGTTAGAGACTCATTCATTGGGCAAGATGGGTGGCAAGATTCTCTCTACATTTATAAACATTTTGGATGACAAAATAGAAAGGGTTGAACTTAAGAATACTAGAGAAAAATGGCTGAAAATTTCGGCCATAACATGATCATCCAAGAGGGTTTTTCATTTGGAAAAATCAAGTGTAAGACTCTCTAAAAATCGGGTCATGTATGGTTGATCTAGTAGGCTTTTTCAAGTTCATAAATCAAGTGCAAGAACTCTACTACATCCTCTCATATTTTCGGCCACATGATGGTTTAAAGAGGGTTTCAATAGTGAGTTCATAAGTGTAGAAATCCTAGCTAAACATGAGGTGTTTGTTGGAAGGCTTGGGGTATGCAAGCTTGAGGTCTTCTACACTTGAAGGCAACCGTTCAAGAAGCATCATCATCTTCATGTCCTTTACTCCTTGGAAGGTAGTATTCTAAACACTCTATGGTTGTGTTTTATTTTGATAGCATGCATGTTCGTATATGGATCCGGGATTGGGTTTTACATATAAAATAAGTTTTGTATCTAGTAAGTAACATGTTTTAAATAATTATTTCCGCTGCGTTTTTATTTTATATGGATAAAATACTTTGATAAACATGTGAAAACCCCAACAGTGGTATCAGAGCCGCTTATATGAGTGCATGCTTCATAGGATATGAAGTTTTCGGGTTTCGGGTTTGGGTAAAACCCTATGGCCGAAATTTTCACCATGGTTATCCCTTTTGTTTTTCAAGATTATATTCTTACATGCATAAATGAATCTTGAAAAATTATTTCATTTGGATGATTATTTTGTTTGGACAAAAACCCACATTTTTCGGTTTTTCATTCTTGACCGAAAAATTGTAGGTTGTAAAAGGGAACCATTTTGCTTCTTGAATTTTATATATTTTGGTGCATATATGTGGATATATATTTTGGTGCATATGACCTAGCCATGACCTTGTGTTGAATGATTGTGTTGTGATTCATTTTATTATTATTTCAATGGGTTGTAATAATTATTATTTTGTTCTTCCATTAGAATATATGTAATTTATTTATTTTCATTTGGTATGTAAAATAAATAGATTAGGTGCATTTTATTTTACTAGAAAAAATGTATTAGGATATATTTTATAAAAGAAGATGCACACAAAAATGCGGTTTTGGTTTGGACCATAATATTCGGTCCAAAGAACTTCATCGTTCTCAACGGGATTTTAACCCGATAACCTAAACACATTTTTTATTGAAGTCCAAAGGAGTTTGGAGCTGAAAATAAAAGACTTTTGGAAGCTCAAATAAGGTGGAGAAATCACAACACAAGATGGAGACTTGAAGCATTTGGATGCGGGATCAAGTGGGAGTTCATCGACACATTACTTGTGTCATTTTTCACCCCTTAGGAAGGACCTTTTGGCACACTTGTTTCGGCTAACAAGTGTTGTCAAAATAGTTGGCTATGGTTATGCACCTATTGATATATGTGTTATGCTTGTGTGGTTGCTTATTTTATTGTTTGGATGATATTTGGATATGCATGCTTAACAAACTAATAATCAACAACAAGCTTAAAAATGGTTCTTTGAAAAATCATTAAAAATGGTTAATAAAGGTTTTATTAAAAATTAATGATTTTACAAAATGAGTTTTATTAAAAAGAACCTTGAAATTTTATTTTACAAAAGTACCAAGGATTTGAATGCATGCAAATGTATGGTACATAAAGTTTTCTAAACTAGAATTTTGAAAACTCAAATTCCCTTTTTTAAAACAAGTCAAACACCATCCTTTTATACAACACACGAATCACTTGGGAACTCTTTTGTGGGATAAAGGTCACCTAACCACATTTGAGGGAACTTGTATATTCGAGGTGGGTTTACCATGTTTGTGGGATAAAGGTCACCTAACCACTTATGTGTATAAACTCACACGTGTGTGTAAGTTGGACGACTTGATTTGGAAACCATGAACTTAGGGTCACCGAAGCATGGGGTACAAAAGGTGTTGATGGGATTAAACATGCCAACTAAACATAAAGATGTTTAACTGACCCCATATGGCTAGAAGTTGCAAAAGGCTGCAATTGTCAAACGTTGACTACCTTGTTAATTTAAATAGAGGGATAAAGGTCACCTAACCAATATTTAAATGTAACGTTGGATTCTAGATTTTAATTATTAATTGTCTATGAGACATAAAAGGGTATTAATGATTAAAATATAATAATATCGAAAATACTAAAATTGAACCTTGTAAAATTTTGTAGATGGCCGCTAACAATATTACCCAAACCGTCCGTAACCTATCATTGAAAACGATCCTAATCCCGATGAACATCTTATGGAAGATAAGGATGCCTATAACGATTGGATTAAGTATATCGAGGATACTACGCAAGCCTCTTGGCTCATGTTAGGAATTATGATTCCCGAGATTCAAAAGGTTTTTGAACATCATGAGCATACGACATGATTACCCAATTGTAGGAAATGTTCCTAAGGGTAGAACGCTTCGAAACGGTTCGAGCGCTTCATGCATGTCGAATGGAAGAAACCCAATCGGTCTCATCTTATGCCTTTAAGATGAAAAGCCACATTGATCGCCTCGAAAGGCTCAATATGGGTAAAAGGGTTTTATCCATTCTAACGATCAATGAGGGTGGCAACTAGAAAGGGCATCACCCCGACACCAAAGCAAATGTTGAAAATGGAAACGGGTAATTCAAAGGGAAAAGATTAGAAAGACTAAAGCGAAACCACCGAAACCAAAAGAGAAGAAGGCAAAGGTTGCCATGAACGATCCATGCTTTGAGTATGGTGAGATAGGGCATTTAAATAGGAATTGCCCAACCTATCTCAAAGAGTTGAAAACTAAGAGGAATGCAGGGCAAACCTCAGGTACAATCTTAATGACACATATTGACCTTAATGTTATTTCCTCAAACACATGGGTATTAGATACTGGATGTGGAACTCATGTTTGCAATTTGTTGCAAAAGATTCAAAAGAAATAAGCATTACAAGAAAGGAGACTATGTTTCGAAACTTCCAAATGGTTTGGAAATTGTTTTAAAATGTTTTGAATGCTCCTAGTTTGACTAGGAACATTATTTAAGTTTCCCTTTTGAGACAATATGTTTTGATTTAAAGTTTGTAAACAATGAAATTCATGTTTCGATGAATGACATGTTTTACTTTAAAGCTATGCTTTCAAATTGTATTTATGAATTGGTTCATAATAAATCATTTGATAGCTCAATGTACCAAGCAATCACCAAGAAACTCAAAATGGTTTTGAGTGAGACTAATCTTTGGCACTGTCGCCTTAGTCATATGAACAGAAGTCACATGCAAACACTTCAAAAGAATGGTCTTTTGGACACAAATGAAGCTAGTTCATTTGATACATGTGAGTCTAATTTACAAGGTAAAATGACTAAGAAACCCTTTAGTGGGAAAAAGCAAAAGATTTATTAGGTAACATACATTCAGATGTATGTGGTCCTTTTAAAGCCAATAATTAGGAATGGTGAAAGATACTTCATTAATTTTACCGACAACTATAGTAGTTATGGTTATGTGTACTTGCTGAGACACAAAGTTGAAGTTTTGAAATGTTCAAAGCCTTCAAAAGGTGAAGTTCAATATCAACTCAATTAAAGTTCTTCGTTCCGTTAGAGGAGGTATTGAACTCTATTTGGATATGGTTCGATCTATGATGGCTAGGAGCGCATTATCTCTATCATTTGGGGTTACGCTTTGCTCTCCATGGCCCGTATGGCCCCAACCAAGAAAGTGGATACGACATCTTTTGAAATATGGCATGGAAGGGTTCCATCATTATCATATTTAAATGTAAGGGGTTATGAAGTTTATGCTAAGCTACACACCTCTAACAAATTAGAAGTACGATCCACTAGGTGTATCTTCGTAGGATATCCTAGAAATGGTATAGGATATTAATTATATGATCCAACAGAGCAAAAGGTATTTGTTGCTCAAAAGGTTGAGTTCTTGGAAGCTAAGTTCCTTGTGGAAGGAATTAGTAGAACAGTGGAACTTGATGAGGATCAGGAACCACAAGCCGATACACATTTGGTTAAAACTAGCACTCAACAAGAGGTTGTTGAAGATAATCAAGTGGTTGATAAACACACACAAAACGTTCGCAGATCTGGTAGAATTAGTAGTCCACCTGAAAGATATGGTTTTTTCATAGATGGATGCTACGTGGTAGATTTGGGTGAACCTACCATACACCATGATGCAATGTCAAAATCCGATTGTGACAAATGGCTTGAAGCCATGAACGTAGAGATGCAATCCATGTATAACAACCAAGTATGAGAATTGGTTGTGCAACCTCTTAACTCCAAAGTGGATGGAAATAAGTGAGTTTTCAGGAAGAAAACATATATGCATGGTAACTTGGATACTTATAAAGAGAGACTTATAGCAAAAGGTTTCACTCAAACTCAAGGGGTTGCTTATGATGAGACCTTTTTGCCTGTGGCGATGCTAAAGTCAATAAGGATATTATTTGTCATACCTGCATAATATAATTATGAGATTTGGCAAATGGATGTCAAAACGGCTTTCCTTAATAGATATGTTGAGGAAGATATCTATATAGTTAAGCCTGAAGGTTTTGTCGATCCAAAACATCCTGACAAAGTATGCAAGTTAAAGAAATCAATCTATGGATTGAAACAAGCATCTAGAAGTTGAAATCACCGTTTTTGATGAAGAGATTAGGGAATATGGATTCATCAAGAACGTCGATGAAGCTTGTGTGTATAAGAAGGCTAGTGGGAGCATCATCACTTTCTTAGTATTATATGTCGATGACATTCTACTATTTGGAAATGACATTCCAACCATGGAAGGTGTAAAATCCTGGCTTGGAAGTTGTTTTTCCAATAAGGATCTAGGAGAAGTCACCTATATTTTGGGAATAAAGATCTATAGGGATAGATCAAGGCGCTTGATAGGTTTAAACCAAAGTGCATACATTGACAAAGTCTTGGAAAGGTTCAAGATAGAAAACTCTATGAAAGGTTTGGTACCTATTCAAGAGAGGACAATATTGAAAGCGTTTCAATGTCCAAGCTCAAAGGATGAGCGAGAAAGAATGAAAGGAATCCCATATGCATCTGCTAAAGGATTCATTATGTATGTAATGGTATGCACTAGACCGGACAAGTCATGCGCGTTAAGCATGACGAGAAGATACCAGCGAGTAACGGTCATTGGGTGACTGTTATAAATATATTGAAATACCTCAGAAGGACAAAGGATATATTTCTAATATATAGATCTAGTGAAAAGAACTCGTTGTAAAATGTTACAGGGATGCGAGTTTTGGAATTCGTTGTAAAGGGTTACATGGATACGAGTTTCCAAACTAATCGAGATGGTTCTCGATCACAATCAGGGTAGTATTGACCACTACAGAATCATAATACATCGCCGCTTCTTTAATTGAGATAATTCATATGGATCTACCACTTGAATTATTGCCGATCTAGGGGTAGTCCCTACCATTCAGGACCCCTAGAGATCTTTGTGATAACGATGGTGCGATTGCTCAAATCAAGGAACCTCGTGTACATCAAAAGACTAGACACATTGAGCGGAGTTTCAACTACATAAGGGATGAAGTTGAAAAAAGGGAAAGATATGTATTCACAAAGTTCACACTGATCAAAATATTGCGGATCCACTCACGAAGCTCCTTGAACGGGCAAAGCATGAAAGGGTCATACTTGTGCCTTAGGACTTCGATATTCTAGTGATTGGATTTAATCTATTTTGTATTTAGATATTGGAACAATTGTTATTATAACTCTTTATGGTATGTTGAGTTATGTTCCATTTTAGCATGTTTAAATCCGTGAATAAGTTGCTTAATCTAAAATGTCCGTAGTCGATCATACTTGTGGGAACAAATATGAATGTAAGACTATTATGAACTTGGATTGGTGGATATTCATTAGGTATGAATATAGAGCAAAGTGTTGCTGCCAAAGTTCATAGATATTTGTGGGATACAAATATTGGACTGACTCGCTCTCAAATATTAATGTATGGAATCATTTGTGATTGATCATAAGTAAATTTGAGTAAAGGAGAATATCATAGTATCCTCAGACCTGAGATACATATTGGGTCTTGATATTCACCAAATATTGTACCTTGACTTATTTCTTCGCTGTTAGTAATATGACAGTACATAAGGCTAAGCTCAGGTGTGGTACAAGGTGATTGTGAGAGACGTATGTAGTCAAGATGGGATTTGTTCCTCTTATTCGTTGAGAGTAAGATGTCTAAGGCCTGCTGAAGTTAAATCAACAGAGAGTGATCACTCTATGTCTCAAGATTTGACATGACATCTGTAACGAAAGGATAAATGATAGATTCACCTAAATCATTTCAAGTAAGGGACTTGAAGGGGATGATGTTATTGAATGGCACATATAGTCATACATATTAGGGGTAGTAAACCGTAGTTAGGCGTTATTTACTGCTTGCATCAATCTTCTATGTATCTTGTGCAAGTGGGAGATTGTTGGACTCTGTATGCCCAAGACACATATTAAATTGATGTGGCTAGTACGTAATGATCCAAGTCGAGTCATACCCAAATACAAGCTAGACAAACACTTAGAATATTTATTTGTGATATGATCAAACAAATAAATATTAACACTTACAATATTTAGAAATTGGTTTTCTAAATAATTGCACTTGACAAACTAATAAATTACATGGATAATTTATTTTGAGAGAATATTTTATTTTGTTATTTAATGGGTTAAATAACATAATAAAAGTTGTATAAGTCTTATAACATATGTTGTTATAATTTATAAAAGTTATAAAATATACATAAGACATATAAATTTTATAAAAGAATTTTTTTTTTTATAAAGTAAAGAGTGGGCCGCCCCCCCCCCCCCCTTTTGGTCTTCCCTAAAGATTTTCCACCAATCAAGTTACATGCACATCTTACATGCTAGAGACCATTTGATTGGGTGGTCTTCCCTAAATCTTTTGGTCCAATAACAATGCATGCAAATGCATGTGTTAGAGACTCATTCATTGGGCAAGATGGGTGGCAAGATTCTCTCTACATTTATAAACATTTTGGATGACAAAATAGAAAGGGTTGAACATAAGAATAATAGAGAAAAATGGCTGAAAATTTCGGCCATAACATGATCATCCAAGAGGGTTTTTCATTTGGAAAAATCAAGTGTAAGACTCTCTAAAAATCGGGTCATGTATGGTTGATCTAGTAGGCTTTTTCAAGTTCATAAATCAAGTGCAAGAACTCTACTACATCCTCTCATATTTTCGGCCACATGATGGTTTAAAGAGGGTTTCAATAGTGAGTTCATAAGTGTAGAAATCCTAGCTAAACATAAGGTGTTTGTTGGAAGGCTTGGGGTATGCAAGCTTAAGGTCTTCTACACTTGAAGGCAACCATTCAAGAAGCATCATCATCTTCATGTCCTTTACTCCTTGGAATGTAGTATTCTAAAAACTCTATGGTTGTGTTTTATTTTGATAGCATGCATGTTCGTATATGGATCCGGGATTGGGTTTTACATATAAAATACGTTTTATATCTAGTAAGTAAAATGTTTTAAATAATTATTTCCGCTGCGTTTTTTTTATATGGATAAAATACTTTGATAAACATGTGAAAAACCCAACACTAACTTCTCAAATTGGCTCAGTTCCTCCTGCATCGCATTGACCCAAGAATCTTCAGTAAGCGCCTCTTTATAATTCCTTGGTTCAACCTGCGAGATAAAACAACTTAGTGAAAAATCAGTTTGTAAAGGAGCAACTTTTGAATAAAAACATGTAAGCCCTTTATCAAGCTGTCTTCTAGTGCGGACGCCTGTCTGCAATTCTCTAATGATCAATTCCTCTGGATGGTATGAAAGAGTTCGTGGCATCACTTCACCTGGAACATCTACATCGCCTTCCAGATTAGTAACATTCTGATTTGCACCTTGTTCACTGACTGGGTTTGCTTGACTTAAAATTTGAATTTGCTCCCCCTCAGAATCTGAATCACCACGATCAAATACTGGCATGTTCTCAGATTCTTGATTATCATTCTGTGCCGACTGATTATCTTGAGCAACTTCATTTTGTTGGACATCATCATGTTCACCAGCATTGCTTGGACCTGCTTCATCATCATTTGAAGTTTGTCGCGGTTTTCTTGAATACTCTGCTGGGAACCTTTCTTGCGATTCTTCATACTTTCTTAGAATATCCAACTCGTCAAAGAAATCTTCTTCTTCCTCCTTTTCTTCTTCCATGTCAAACGAATCCCACAATTTATCATAATTAAAACACCATGATTCACCGGGATTCTGAGGCGGCATAGTATACCCCTGACACTCAACATGTTGTGCTTCGATGATCTGCTTCAGACTTGGAGCAAAGATTCGTCTTTGTGGACTTGAGTAACCCACAAATATTCCTTCGATACTCTTTGGACCAAACTTTCCAAAAGGCTCTAGAACTGTACAAGGAGACCCAAACGGTTCAAGATACTTTAGATTTGGTTTGCGGTTATTGATCAACTCAAAGCATGTTATGTTGAATTTCTTGACAGTGAGAACTCTGTTGAGCGTATAGCATGCGGCGGAAACTGCTTCTGCCCAAAAAATTATCGGTAACTTTGAATCAACAAGCATTGTTCTGGCCGTTTCGATTAGCGTCCTGTTTTTACATTCTGCAACTCCATTCTGCTGCGGTGTGTACGGAGCACTAAACTCATGCAATATACCTCTTTCATCACAAAATTCTTCCATCTTGTTGTTCTTGAATTCAGTACCATTATCACTTCTAATTCTTTTGATACGCCTTTGGTACAGATTTTCAATCTTTCTGAACAACGCCATCAAACTATCAAACGTTTCATCTTTCGACTTCAAAAATGATACCCACGAAAATCTGGAATAATCATCAGTAACCACAAGACAGTAGAGATCCCCTGTAATACTTTTGACGTTTACTGGACCAAACAGATCCATATGTAGTCTCTCTAAAGGCCTGGAAACTGAATTGACTTGCTTTTTAGAGTGTGACTTTTTCTTCTGCTTGCCTTTGATGCAACTAATGCACTCCCCTTCCAGATGAAAACCTTTAATGTGAATACCCAGAACTAAATCATTATGCACCAAGTGATTCATTTTTCTATGATGTATATGACCCATCCTTCGGTGCCACAATCTTGATTCTTTCTCCGTTGCTCTAGACATAAAACAATGAGTTAACTCTTTCAAACGTAACAATCCCATTGGATAACGTTCCTTCACCAACAATTCTACCACCTTGATTTCCTGCGAATCCCACATAACCACCATTGAAATTTCTAACATCGTACAACAATGCAGTCTTCCCAGTCATATGTCGAGAAGCTCCACTATCCATAATCCATCGTGAAACAGCTCTCGAAAGTTCCTGCACATATCACAAATTGATTTTTTAAAACCACATTTTAATAAAGATGCCGACTCATGGTTCACAATTACCAACTAGGAAGCTCCGGCAAGTCCAAAATTTTTAGTGAGATTTTGATGCTACCCAAGCCTCTTTCGACTCAGGTAACTGGACTTTAATGTGAGATTTTGTACTGTAAAGTGGCGGAAAATTTTTATCATTCATCTTTAAACTTTCCACAGATCCAACCTCAATCTTTTTGTATAAGAAAAACTCATCTATTTTAAGTTGACTAGTTGGTTGATTTTTCTTTTGAACATTCTTCTTCTCTGGTTGAGTAGAAGATTGTTTCTCCAATTGTTCATAATATTCCAAAGGAACATCCATCTTTACCGGAGTGGTAGAAGACGATTGTTTTTCTAACTCTGAAACCTTTGGTTTAGATGAACTTTTTGGCTTCCATGTTTGTTGAGATGATGCAACCCGTTTATAAAATTTGTCATTTTTAGTTACCACATTCTTAACAGGTTCAATTTTGACTTTTGATTTCTCATTTTTCAAAATTTTCTCAACAACCAATGGAGATTTTCCTTTTGCATCAACCTTCTTCTTTTGATTCTCAACAACATCAGTCTTAGGCTTGAAGTTGGTGCAATTTCTTGCAATGTGACCAACTTTGTTGCATCTAAAACATGTACGAGTATCAACTACCCGACTTGTGCCTTCAGACTGAGGTTGTGAGGCCTTTTCCTCAAACACTTTCTTATCAACAAACTTCTTGTTTTGAATATTTCTCTTTTTCTGATAACTCTTACCACCCTGATAACCACCCGACCAATTGTTTCGATTGTTGTTATAAAAACGTGGTGGAACAACAGGTTTCTTGTAGTAAGCTTTATCTTTTTCAAAATTCATTTGCCTTTTTACATTTTTCAAACTTTCAACTTCTGACACATCAATCTCAACCAACTTGAAAACATTTTTCAATTTGTTCACATTAACATTCTCTAATGGAAAATCACAATCCGAATACAACTTATCAGAACCAGCCATCTTGTACATCACAAGACCCGGTTCATCACCTAAGTTGTTTTTGGATTTTGATTTTGGAATGTATTTATCCAAGAAACATTCATCTTCCTCAGTAGTGTCACTTTCAGATTTTAGAACATTTTCAACCACACTTTTTACCACTTCAGTTTGGACACTATCGTCATTGGAAGATGAAATGAATGTGATATCAATTGTGTCTGGAAGTTTCACTTCATTCTCGTCTTCAAGATTAACCAACCCAGATTGCTTTTTCAAATAATTGTCTAGAACTGGTGGCGGAACTTGATGAAACCCAACCCCAGTTCCATCACAGTATACATCTTCGCCTGCTTTGTTTTTCCCGATGGGTTTGGGAACAATGTGTTGCAAAACAAAGCTTGCAGAGCTGTAACTGTTCAATTTCAAATTGATACGCTCATTCTCAATCTTAGCTTCTTCAAACTGAAGATTCAACTTAGCAATCTCATCCAATTGTTTGTTAATTAATTCTTCTTTGATCCTTAAAACACTTTGTAAGTGATAATTTTCTTTGTATGTTTTACCGTTTCTTTCATCATTATCTTTAACCGTTCTTTTAAGCTTCTCAAATTTTTCAGTAAGCTGACGATTTTCAAGAACTAACTTCTCATTTTCTTTCCTAACCTTTTCTTGGTCAATTTTATCATTTTCAATTTTGTTAGTTAATTCTTTTATTCGTTCAGTTGAAGCTTTCAACATTTTATCACGGTTAAGGATCTGATCCTCAACACTTCTAACTCTTGCAGTCAGATCATCAATCTTCTTACCTTTGAGATAAGTGTTTGTACTACAAACTTTGCATTCTTTGATGCAATTTTTGCAGTCAACATCACCACTGACTTTCTTACCTGACTCAGTTGTTGATGCGTTTGAACTGACCTGGCTTTTAGACTCAGAGGCGGATTTAGAATCTACCTCAAGTGCCTTAGCAGCCAACACCTTGTCAGCCCTCTTTCCCATGTTTTCAGCATTCAAATCTTGAGTCGTGTCATTGATTCCAGTATCAACCTTCTTTGACTTCTCTTTTTCTTCTTTCTCCTTCTCTTCTTTCTCTTTCTCTTCTCCATTTCCCCACCATTTTCTTTGCCAATAATCGTCTTCTTCTTTCATTTCTTTAATTATGGTTTCCATATCAAGAGTGTTATGGTCAATAGCAATGTTTCCCTCAGGGTCAAGATAACATTCTCTGTCTGGATCCCATCTCCTCGCTCTTTTTGCTTCAAGATAGATACCAGATATTCTGATCATTCTTTCTTGAGCTATCATCTTCCTGTAAGCATACCTCTGTTCTTCAGGTCTGGTGTCTTTCCAAGGAACAGGTTCAGATTTTGCCATGAATGCATATCCAACCGCATCCTCCTCAGGTAACAACTCGCTCCAGTCGAAACCTTCATCGTCATGAATCACCGCAAGAGCTCTAGATTTCTCTTTGTTATCCTCAAGCTACTTCATTCTCGGCGGTTCTGATTTATTCTGATGATAAATCGCTTTCTTGTAGTAGTCTTCTCTGAACGAGTTTTCAGACTCATCAGCATACGCATTTCGGCATTCACGCTTAAAGTGACCTTTTGGTTTATACTTGAAGCATGTTACTTTAGACTTGTCAAAGCCCAACTTGGTAGATGGTCCACCAATAGACTTTCTTCCGGTTATCTCCATTAAACGCTGTGCCCGACGAACTGCACTGGCCATAAACCACCTTATGTCGATCAGTTCCATCTCTTCAGGATCCATCTGATCGTAATCTTCTTTTGTCAGGTTGGTGTTGCCTATCTTCCCTGCTACAAGGCTTTCATATGATTCTAGCACAGACGCTAAGAACACCATTTGTTGCTTTGCCTACTCCTCGCTGAAGTTTTGAGCGTTCTTTAAGTCTACAGCGATGTTGCATTGAAATAAATTCTTTGCATCTGATTGACTTGAATGTGACGAAGAACCACTGTGAAATCCACTGCTTTGACTTTCTTTGTTTGAAATGTTGGAATTCTCAGTAGAAAAAGCTGTCTTGGGAGATGTATTCTTTGGCATCATGCTTTTTAGATAATACAAATCCAAGTTCTGTTGGTATGATGAGTGATTGATTTTGTGTGTTTTCTTTAACTCCATCTCATGACTTTCTAGTCTTTCAATCAGCAAATCTACAGTCAACACTTCGGGCGGCTTGATTGTATTCTTCAGCATCAAGGCATAGTATTGCCAATCCATCTCATCTGGCAATGAATCAAACAATTTGTCGACCAGTTCTTCTTGAGAATAGAAAATTTCATGTCTCGCCAGTTCCAGCTTTAGATGCCCAAACCTCTCAATCATTTTACAAACTGATTCATTCTTTAAACTACCAAATAAATCAAATTCTTTTCTAAGCAGTTTCTTTTTGTTTTTCACTATTTCTGCACTTCCCAAACATTTAGCTTTCAATTTTTCCCAAAGATCTTTAGAACTTTTGTACTCGATCAAAGATATTATATCTTCTCGAACAGATTGGAATAGCAGTGCGATGCATTTTTGCTCAGCAACAAATGATTCTATTTCTTCAGTTGATGTCAAGCTTTCACCAGTTTTGCCTCCATCAGTGTATCCGTTCTTTAGACTTTTCCATCTCGGATAAGCAAAGGCTTTCAACCATTCTTCAAACTTCTTGGCCCACCGACTGTACTCTTCGATAGCCATCAACTTCGGGGGTTTGTTATACGTTCCGAAAGCACTTTCCACACTCAGAGCATCCGATAAACTTTTCTTCGCATTCGGCGTATTCTCATTGGTGTTACTAGGCGAAGTATCATCTCCAGAATTTCCAGCAAAGGCATACATATCGCTAAACGGATTCATGAATAGATCATCCATCTTGCACGTACCTGAAAAATCAGCAAACACTTAGAAATTTCTTGATTTTAAAAAAATACAGATTCAAGCGAAATCTGTTCAAGCGAAATCAGCTTTAAAGCAATATAGCTTTTCAAGCGAAATGACAATACAGGCTCAAGCGAAATACCACTCAAGCGAACTCAAACAAATATGTATACTTCAAGCGAACTCACTCATTACTTTCAAGCGAACATAGTTGAAATATACTTTTCAAGCGAAACCAACAGTAAATTCAAGCGAAATAGGGATTTTAAAGGGTTTCGCTTGAAAATTTTCAAGCGAGATCTGATGATGTCAACTTTTTCGAACCAATTTTCAAGCGAAAAGTCAAGTTTTTATATGAATTTGATCGATTTTAAGTCCAATTCACTCAGGGATTTGTTAACTCTATGTTTCGCTCAATATATGTGAGTTTCAGGCCATTTCAACCGTAAAACAATGTCCAAATCAGAAAAGAATGAGTAGAAGTAAGAAAATCCGATGATTTCAAGCTGCACTGGTATGAACTCCTCGTCCTGAGCTCTGATACCACTTGTTGGATCGGTTCGGTGACCCTAAATAGTCAGTAAAGGTAGTTCATCTTCATTTACTAAGGCGGAATCAAAGTAAACAAAGTCACACAGCTTGTTTCCTTTTCAATTCTTCTCTATTACTGATTTCCGAGTCTTTACAATGATTTCTGATGAAATTTTGGCAGCACCTTGACTCACATACACACACAAGTTCGCTTCAAATGACTAGGCACACCACTATTTATAGACTACAGGGTTTTGCTTGAAGATGTCACAAGTTGCTTTCAAGCGAACTCACATCAATTGATTTCGCTTGAACTGCTTCTTGTTACTTTCAAGCGAAATACCTATATAAACATATAAAACCCTAAAATCTAACCTATTGTGTGCTCATTCATCCTATCTAGACATAAGACTCGATTAAGACAAAGTTAACAGACACTAAGTGCACCAACATAGCCGATCATGGAGCGATATAACGTTTCATCTACCTTCTCTCCGGTGAGATCAGGGTTAATACCATGATTCGTTGCTAACGGGGTGAACATTGGAGCAGTCCCAGACATCCCAAATTTCTCTAGAACGTCGTGAACATACTTTTTCTAATGTATGAAGGTTCCTTCGGGCATTTGATCGACCTGGAGCCCTAAGAAGAACTTCATCTCACCCATTGAAGACATCTCGAACTTCTGCTTCATTACTTTCTCGAAATCTTTGCAGAGTTCTTCGTTTATAGACTCGAAAATAATGTAATCAACGTAAATCTGGACTATCAGAAGATGACCATCGACTTCCTTTGTGAAAAGAGTGGCGTCCACCTTGCCTCGGATAAAGCCGTTGGCAAGCAAATGTTGAGAGACGTCTCGTACCAGGCTATCGGGGCCTGATGCAAGCCGCACAGCGCCTTGTCCAGGAGGTAGACCTTATCTTTAGGAACTGGGTCAGTGAAGCCTAGTGGCTGACCAACATAAACCTCCTCTTTCACCTTGCCGTAGAGAAATGCTAACTTGACATCTAACTTATATACTTTGAATCCTTTCCATGAAGCAAAAACTAGGAAAATTCTGATAGCCTCAAGACGAGCAACAGGAGCGTAAACCTCTGTGAAGTCTATCCCCTCTTGTTGACTTAAACCCTGGACCACGAGTCGAGCTTTGTTTCTTACTATAACCCCTCGGTCGTCCCTTTTACACTTAAACACCCACTTCGTGTTTATTTTCTTGTGATCATCAGGCAGATCCACCAGTTTCCATACACCAAGCTTTTCAAACTGACTCAGCTCCTCTTGCATTGCATTGACCCATGAATCTTCAGTCAGTGCTTCCTTGTATGTACGCAGCTCAATCTGCGAAATGAAACAACTGAGTGAAAACTCTGTTTGTAAAGGAGCAACTTTAGTATAAAAGCAAGTAAGGCCATGGTCAATTTGGCTTCTGGTGCGAACGCCTGACTGCAGCTCTCCTATTATCAACTCCTCTGGATGATATGAAAGAGTCCTCGGCATACCTTTGCCAGGAACATCCACCTCGCCTTCTAAATTAGTAACGTTCTAATCTGCAACTTGTTCATTGTCAAGAATTGTCTGATCTGAAGATTGGATTTGCTCCCCCTCATACTCTGAATCACCACGATCAAAAGTAGAAATATCATCAGATTCTGAATTATCATTGACTGCCGTCTGATTTTCAGGAGCAGGTTCGTGTTCCGAAGTAGTCGGAGTTTGCTGAACTTCATCATTCTCTCCATTGTGACTTGGACCAGCTTCATCATCATTGGAAGTTTGTTGTTGACGTCTAGAAGACCTTTATGGAAATCTTCCCTGAGATGCTTCATATTCTCATAAAATATCCAAATCATCAAAGAACTCTGGCTCTTCTTCTAACTCGAATGAATCCCATAAGGTATCATAGTTAAATCACCATGAGGCTGTGGGCTTCTGTGGAGGCATCGTATAGCCTTGACATTCAACATGCTGTGCTTCGATGATCCTTTTCAGACTTGGAACAAAGACTCTTCTGAGTGGACTGGCATACCCCACAAAGATACCTTCTATGCTCTTTGAACCAAATTTGCCATCGGGATCTAGAACAGTGTTGGGAGACCCGAACGGCTCTAAATACTCGAGTTGAAATGGAAATTACCATTAAGTTGTGGATTTCACTCCTAGCTTAATGGTGGAATTTCGTGCAAAAATAGTTTAAGGTAGAATGAGAGTCGTTTACCAAATTGTGGGTTTCACGCCTATTTTGGTAAAGTTCTCTCGTTTGTGTTACAAGAGTATACAAAAGTGCATTCATTTTAACCTTAGGAAAGGCATATAAATTTAATCAACAAGAAGTATAGCTAGGATGCATGCATGGTAGAGTACAAAAGTTTTAAACAACACATAAGAGGCAAGATTCCTAAAACTATATATTAGGGTAAAAGCATGGCAATTTTCCTAATTCCCTATAGTTATGGCTCTGATACCAATCTGTCACACCCCAACCGATGGCGGTAACATCGGGATGAGACGAAGTGTGTATAGATTGCAAGAGACTTCATAACACTATGTGACAATATTTAATTAAATTCGAATTTCATTGCAATTGCTAAATTGTCATACAATAATCAAAACAAAATACAACATTGTTTCAACAAATAACATAACATTAAGATAAACGATTTATAGGTGTGTATCTAGTCCACCCTATTCTTGTTTCATCTTTCATCATACTTCAACAATTTAACCTGCAACATGTATTAAAATAGAGTTTCAATGCAAAAGCAAAGGCGAGTATACAAGTTTGTTTACATAGCATAATAGAATAAAAACTCAAATCCAACATGATTCATAATATGTGATTACTAGTATGCAATTTTGGCGTACAATATGATCAAACCCTAGAATACAACGCATAAAATAGCCTAATCCCAAAAGTTTAGCGGGGTGGTAATGTTTAACTTAACAATACCCAAAAGTATAACGGGCGGGGCGTTAATCCTATAGCGCTATAATTGTTAAGGTGGGCGAGCAAAGTTAATGAGCATATAACGTTCCAAATCGTTCACATAGCATACGAGAATAACAAGTAAGTCACATTAGTTTCATGCTTGATCAAGGATTGTGTATGTTTAGTTTAAAAGTTGTTTGCATAATTATACGTGTTGCATCCCAAAGTGTAAAAGGGGAAAAAGGGATCGAGTATACTCACTGTGGTTGCAAGCTTTCCTACTTGAAATTCCGCGAGTGAGTTGGTGGATAGATTAGTTTGGAGCAGTTAGTCCTTCTACACGAGGAAACATAGGTGTGTGATTTTGGCGTTTAACGGGAGATTATGGATTCGGATTTAACATAGCATAAAGTACAATATAAAAATAATCATCTTTAACTTATACTCTTATATGACACTATGTAACCACTAGGGTTATATTGTATTTCATGGGTAGTACACCCATTAGGATCATATCAAGGTTCTAAATCTTAGATGATATTCTACTACTTTAACATATAAACACAAGTTCAACATTAAAGGTTCGAATGAGTATATGTATATATCTAGGTTACATATTATTTAGTCCAATAATTCATGTAGGAGGTAGAAGATTAGGATCTTCATTTAGGCACCTCGAGTTATCATGCATGTCATGTATGGGGTAGGAAGAGCAAGCTTCCATTTAGGAACCCCTTGAATGTTCACCACTTCACTTGATGTAAAAACAACCAAGGAGGGTCACGAACTAGGATTTGTACAATAATGTAAACGACCTAACTAAAGAGAAATCATCAAATCATGTGAGGATTGTATGTTTGGACAACCCAAGTTGTTCCATAATCACTCTACATCAAGACCTAAGCTTGAACATGACTTGTGGACGAAATACCCTAAATAAAACAGAAAGTATTTGAGGTTTATCCTCTGATTTTACATGCCTCAATCATGTTATTATACCTAAATAACCATAGGAAAGGTTGTAGGCTTTGTTACAAAAGTTTGAGATGTGTTAGACACAAGTTTGATAAGTTTAAGCAAGCTTTTGAATAACTTAAAACAAAACAGAAAGTTTTGGTCCTTTTTAGGGCAATTCCAAGTCTGATTTCTCCATGGAGAAACCAAGGAATCAAACCCAAGGATATAACAAAGCAATAGAAGAAAGAATCAAGTGATTTGGAGTGAAAACAAGCAAGTTACACTCACTTTTGTTAAGATGTATGAATCTGTCCAAGAACTCTGATTTGCAACAGATTGAGAGTGGATTTGTGAAGTGTAATGAGTTGTGAAAGTGTAAAATGGGTTGGAGAAGGTGTGTATTTATAGTGGAAGAGTTTAAAGGTGATTGGAGTTGATTAGAGGTGGATTAAAGGTGATTGGGTGAGATTAGAACTTGGGATTTCGTGCAACCAGCTGAAGAAACACAAGTCTGTCGAAACAGGGGCCTAGCGTGACGCGGGGGGGGGGGGGGGGGGGCTTGGCATCACGTGGCGCCTCATGTTTGACAAGTTTCGTTTTTGTTGCACTTTAGTCCCTGAAGTTTATGTTTGATACATTTAGGTGCATTTTTGATAGTTTAGGGACTTGTCTTGACATATAAGCATAGTTTAAGAGCAAGACAAGTATGAGTATCATAAACCAAGTATAATTGAGCGTACAAATGTTGAAATCAAGTATCGTTTACGTTCAAAACACGTTTTATGAATAAGTTAGCTTAATTACAAGTTTAGCACATAGTTTCCAAGAATAACGATTAAACATCAATTGATTCACAAAGTCGAACATACGAGCATACATAGAGTTTCATTAATGATCCAAGTTTTGGTTTTACAATGATTACAACGAAAGAACGATTACAAGACAACAAGGTTTCCAAAAATAGAAATACGAACAAAAACTTTCTATAAATGGAAAGTACAAAAGAGCCGGGCGTTACAGTTGATCAACTCGAAACATGTCTTGTTATGCTTTTTCACAGTAAGTACCCTGTTGAGTGTATATCAAGCGGCTGATACTGCTTCTGCCCAGAAATTGATCGGTAACTTGGAATCAGCAAGCATCGTTCTCGCCGTTTCAATCCGCGTTCTATTCTTTCTTTCTGCGACTCCATTCTGTTGCGGAGTATAAGGCGCGCTGAATTCTTGCAATATACCTCTTCTATCACAGAATTCCTCCATTCTGTTGTTTTTAAATGATGTACCGTTGTCACTTCTGAGTCTTCTAATGCGAGCTCGGTACAAATTCTCTATCTTCTTGAATAACTTCAGCAAACTCTCAAATGTTTCGTCTTTTGTCTTCAGGAACATCACCTACAAGAATCTCGAATAGTCATCAGTGACTACTAGGCAATAGAGATCACTAGTTATGCTCTTGAAATTCACAGGACCAAAGAGATCCATGTGAAGTCTTTCCAGCAGCTTCGAGACAGAGTTCATCTTTTTACCAGGGTGGGATTTCTTCCGTTGCTTCCCCTTTATAAAACTGATACACTCCCCCTCAAGATGAAAACTCTTCAAGTGAACACCTTTCACTAAATCATTATGCAACAGGTAGTTCATCTTGCGTAGGTGAATGTGGCCCATCTTCCGGTGCCACAATTACGACTCCTTTTCAGTGGCTCTTGACATGAAGCAATGAGTTTGACCTGTGGTAGTCGTAGCGATGCTCATATCCAACACGTACAGATCATTAAATCTTGGTGCTCTCATGATGATCCACTCCTCGGGGATGACAAACCTCGGCTTCAGAATCAGACATTCTTTATCAGTGAAATGTGTCGAATACATTCTATCACAAGTTTGAGAAATGCTAAGAAGATTGTTCTCTAGCTCGGTGATATAATTGACTCTTTCAAACGTGATTACACCATTTGATAATGTTCCTTCACCAATAATACGTCCTCCTTGATTACCAGCAAAACCGACGTATCCATCGTTAAACCCTCTAACATTGTAAAGCAGGGTTTTTCTCCCTGTCATGTGCCTGGATGCTCCACTATCCATTATCCAACGTGAGATAGATTTTGGGAGCTCCTGCACATTTCAAAAACATTCACTTAGATTTTGAAGCAACCCAAGCCTCCTTCGAATCAGGTAGCTTGACGTTAAGGCGTGTTGTCTTGGTGTACAATGGTGGGAAATTCTTGTCATTCATTTTAAGACTTTCTTCAGACCCAACCTCAACCTCTTTATACAAAAAGAATTTGTTTTTCGTAGGTTGACCAGATGGTTGGTCTTTCTTTGCAACATACTTCTTCCCTGGAGGGGTAGAAGTTTGTTTCTCAAGTTTCTCATAGAAATCCAAAGGTACATTCATCTTGTTAATTGAAGATGATTGTTTTGCAGACTCAGAAATCTTTGGTTTTGGAGAATTTGGTGTCTTAACCTCAGATTTTGGTTTCCACATTTGTTGAGAAGAAGCAACCCGTTTGTAAAATTTATCAGTTTTCTTTACCGACTCTTTTACAGGTTCAGTGTTGACTTTGACGTTTTCATTTTTCAAAATCATTTTCTCAACAAACATTGGAGCTTTGCCTTTGACATTGTTCTTCTTTCTCGGACTCTCGACAACCACAGACTTAGGCTTCGAGTTGGTGCACTTTCGTGCAATGTGTCCAACTTCATTGCATTTGAAGCATGTGCGGGTGTTAAATTCCCGACTTTTGCCTTCAGTCTGAGGCTGTGAGGCCTTTTTCTCAAAGAATTCTTTATTTGATTTCGAAAAAATTTCCAATTCTTGTTCGGAATGTGAACTTGATCTTTTGACAAACACTTTCTTTTCGACAAAATTTTTGTTTTGAAAGTTCCTCTTTTGATTGTTCTTACCACCCTGATAACCACCTGACCATCTAGTTTGGTTGTTGTTGTTAAAACGTGGTGGTACAACAGGTTTCTTATAGTAAGATTTATCCTTTTCAAAATTCAACATTCTTTTGGAACTCTTTAGACCCTCAATTTCAGAAACGTCGATTTCAACCAATTTGAAAACTTTCTTCAATTTGTCAACATTTACATTCTCAAGTGGAAATTCAGAATCCGAATACAACTTATCTGAACCACACATCTGGTGCATGACAAGAGTAGGTTCGTCACTTGAGTTGTTTTGGGATTTTGATTTCAGAATGTAGTTATTCAAAAAGCACTCTTCATCTTCAGTCGAATCACTGTCAGATTTTAAAACATTTTCAACCACATTTTTTACGACTTCAGACTGAAAACTGTCTTCATCAGATGATGAAGTGAATGTGACATCGATTGTTTCTGGAAGTTTTACATCATTTGATTTCTCATTTGTTTCTTCTTCATTATCCAACCCAAACTTTTCCTTTGAAATTTTTTTTAACACGGGTAGTGGAACTTGATGATAACCCACCCCGGTTCTATCTGAGTATACATCTTCACAAGCTTTGTTCTTCCCAATTGGTTTGGGAACTATGTGTTGAAGAACAAAGCTCGTGGAGCTGTAACTGTTCAATTTCAGATTGATTCGTTCATTCTCAATCTTAGCTTCCTGAAATTGAAGCTGAAGATTTGCAATCTCATCCAATTGCTGGTTGATTTGTCTTTCTTTTGTCTGAAGAACTCCAGACAATTGAAGATTTTCTTTATATGTTTACCATTTCGCTCACCAGAATCTTTTATTGTTCTTTTCAGCTTCTCATGATTTTAAAAAATTTGTCGGTTTTCATGAATTAACTTTTCATTTTCCTTTTTAAATCGTTCTACATCAGTTTTATCTTTTTCAATCCTCTCTGTTAATTCTTTTATTCTTTCATTTGAAGCTCTCATTAGTTTATCTCGACTTAAGATTTGATCTTCAACCATTTTGACTTTCTCAGCCAGTTCTTCGGTCTTTTGGATTGTGAGATATGCATTTCTGCTGCAAACTTTGCAATCTTTCATGCAATTTTTGCAATCACTCTCAGTTCTAGCTTTATCAGTCTTACCTGATTCATTGTTTGAACCACTTTTACTGACCTTGCTTGTTGACTCAGACGCAGACTTGGAATCTACCTCTAATTCCTTTGCCATAAGCACTTTGTCTGCCATTTTGCGCAGATTTTCTGCGGTCATTTCTTTTGTTGTGTCGATTATCCCATCGTCGACTTTCCTTGACTTTAACTCTTCCTCTTCAGCTTTCTTTGCCGCATCTCTCTCTCTCTCTCTCTGTTCATCTTCTTGCTTCAAGGATTCAATGAGAGTTTCAACTATGAGTGTTGATGGTTCAGCAATTATGTTGCCTTTCGGGTCCAAATAGCACTAACGATCCGAATCCCACCTGTTTGCCCTTTTGGCTTCTTTCCAGGCTCGATAGTTTCTATCCTTAATGCTTTGAGCTATCATCTTTCGATAGGTGTATTTTTGCTCTTCAGTTCGTGTATCTTTATCTGGTTCAACTTTTTCCATGAATGCAAAACCTACAGCATCATCTTCTGGTAAAAACTCACTCCAGTCGAAACCTTCATCATCTTGAATCACAGCTAAGGCTCTTGACTTCTCCTTTGGAGTCTCTTCGATTTGATTCATTCGTGGCGGCTCTTCTCGATTTCAGTGATATACAGCCTTTTCGTAGTAGTCGTCATGAAACGGATTAGTTGTTTCATCTGCAGCTGAGTTACTGCATTCCCTCTTGAAGTGCCCCTTTTGTTTGCACTTAAAGCAAGTCACCTTTGACTTATCGAAGCCCAACTTTATCGAAGGCCCACCTATGGAATTTCTTCCTGTTATCTCCATAAACCTTTGCGCTCTCCTGATCACGCTAGCCATACACCAGCGTATGTCAATTAATTCCATCTCTTCGGGATCAATCTGGTCATAATCTTCTTTTGTCAGATTCGTATTCCCAATTTTCCCAGCGACCAAGCTTTCATATGATTCCAGGATTGAAGCAAGAAACACCATTTGTTGTTTAGTTGTTTCTTCATTAAAGTTTTGCGCATTATTCAGATTCACAACTATGTTGCACTGAAAGACGTTTTTGGGAACATTCTGCTGTTGCTAATTCCCTGAAATTGATGAAGAAGAACCTCCATGATAACCACTGCAAGGTACAGAACTGCTGCTTTGCTTCTCTTGATTCATCGTGCTTGAACTTTCAGTAGAAAATGCTGCAGTGGTCTTAGGAATCATACTACCCCTGTAGTAAAGATCGACATTTTGTTGGTATGGGATGTTCTTGACTTTATTCATCTTCTTGATTTCTAACTCATGACTCTCAAATCTTTCTATCAACCAGTCAACAGTCATTTATAACACTTTTATTGTGTTTTTCAAAACCAAAGCATAGTACTGCTGTCACACCCCGACCACGTAGAACATACAAAACGTGGCGGAAACATCGGGGAGTGTTGTAACAGAATTAATGTTTCACAACCATGGAAATTAAAGTTTCGTTTTATTCATCATAAGTGTTACAATGTCTTAACAAACAAGGAAATACAACATAATTAACTAGTCTGCATCTTTTATTGTCCCTAAGGCCCATGTCCGCCTAAGTGTATCTTGATCAATCCTATGCTTCATTTCCTGAAAAACACATGTGAAAATATGGTACGTCAGCATAAAAATGCCGGTGAGATACATAGGTTTTGTGAAAATAGGTTTCATGACTTATGTTTGAGAAAATGTTTAGTCATGAACCTTGTTATTTGCTTTGTTTTGTAAATCATTTGAAAAACAAAAAGTTCAGATGATACGTATAAATAAATGTAAGGTTAAATGAATAACCATGTAAAAATGAGTTTGTATAAGATAAGTTGTTTGTAAACCAATGTCTTGTGAAAAATATGTTATTTGTATAAAATGTTATATATCTCAAATTGAAATGATTCAAATAACGCTACGATATGTAATACCATACAAACACTTATATATAGGAAGTACCAGCGGCGTATCCACCATGCTTGTATCATATTACACCCGCATCGTTACTTAATCACTTAATCAAACCAAACCAATCAATGTAAGATGTCTATGTTTAACCAATTGCCAAATGTATTGAATAATATGTCAAAATGCATGATCAATGTAAATCATGTAATGTGTAACCTAAATGATATGTATGGCTAGTGAAAACGCATCAACTAAACCATAGGTGAAATGCACAAAAACAAAGTATTGAAGTAAAACTTGGTTTAAATCAACGTTATGTTTTGTGTAAATGCATGATCAATGTCAATCATGTTAAAATGTCTATGTCTAATGTCTATGTCAAAATGTCCTGTATGGCTAGCGAAATGTGTCAACTAAACCATATGCACGAGAACATAGTATTGAAGTAAAACTGTGTTTAAATCAATATTATGTCTTGTGTAAATGCATGATCAAGGTCAATCATGTTAAAATGTCTATGTCTAAATGTCATGTATGGCTAGCGAAATGTCTCAACTAAACCATATGCACGAGAACATAGTATTGAAGTAAAACTGTGTTTAAATCAATATTATGTCTTGTGTAAATGCATGATCAAGGTCAATCATGTTAAAATGTCTATGTCTAAATGTCATGTATGGCTAGCGAAATGTCTCAACTAAACCATATGCACAAAAGCAAAGTATTGAAGTAAAACTGTGTTTAAATCAATATTATGTCTTGTGTAAATGCATGCTGTACTGATAATGAACATTTATGCGGTGTTGTTCCAATGCATACATCCAAGCCTTGCGACTGAGGTGATAAACCCTTAAACAAATTAAAGGTCTATCTGAGTAAATATCATCGAATTCGGTCATTCCTTTACTGTCCCCTTTCCCTGGGATGTCCGGAACGGGAGTTGTCAATTCCTATGGTACCACTACCTACTAACGAACGGCGTAGCTAATGTTAATGAATGTATTGTCCCATTTAACAAACCAAATGTCATACCAAAATGTAAGCATGTGATGAAATGAAAATGTACTAAGTATGCAACAAAGAACATACATAGCATGTGATGTGATGTAAAACAATGTACTAAGTATGAACTAAATGAACATACATAGCATAAAATGTCATGTAAAACGATGTACTAAGTATGCACGCTATATACATACATAGCATAAAATGTCAATGTAAAACGACGTACTATAATGTACTAACAAACATAGCAGGTATATGATATGAAAACAGGAAAGCAAGAAAGTAACAAGTAGGCACATGTGTTCCACCCCAAAACAGTTTGGAAAACAGTAAAAGAGGGGTCTATGTACTCACTTGAGATTGCTCAGTAGTCCTTGAGTAACAACCAAACAATGCTAGAGATCACGGAAATCAAACGGCACCTAATATAGGTAACTATGTTAATTAACCGGACCTAAATCGGAAGATTGGGTAGTATTAGGGTTTGTAAACCAAATGAGTGTAGGAACTCATATGATATGGTTTAACAAAGCCTACATACTAAATGAAACTTAACCTAAGTGGCTACGACCCATTACGACCCGTTTAGGAAGCTTATGCTACTTTAACGTGTCGTTCGCGTAAAACGCGTTCGGAACGCCTAACTAGCCCTATGACAAGTGTTATATGCCTAAACATGTTACATAATCAGTTATGTGGCAAAAGTTTAGGTTACATATGCTAAATTACCAATTATACATGAAAAGGGTATTCTGGTAATTTACCTAAGGCATATAAACTACCTATCATACAACTACTTAAACGAAGTGACCATAGGGTATAACCTCGGAAGGTTATTCCCTACCTACTATGGTCACCTAATGTATTTGGTCGGATCCTAATGATCGACCAAATGGGTCGAGTTCGAAGGTATAGGCGATTTATCAGATCGCCTACCCTACGACTCTAGACAACGTGGTAATCAGTGGGCATAGTCCCAAGGGACTACGACCAACGTGATTACACTCACGTTGCGAAGTTCAAACAAACTTCGCATTGACCATTACTGGTCAACGCTGAAAGTCAAACAAAGTTTGACTTTCGGACTCGAAAAGCAGTAAAAATAAGGAAAAGAACGAAAGAATACTAACCCAGGGTCCCCGAATGCTAATCCCGACTCAAGAACTCAGGTATGAAACAATGGTTTCAACTTAGAGCTCTCAAAATCAGAATTCTAGTGAGAAATGCAATGGGGGTGTTGGGTTATTTATAGTTTTCGGTCCACCGTTGAGATCGTTTCTTGGAAAAGGGGAAACGATCAAGGCCGTACACTTGTCCAAATGTTATGGTGGCTAAATCTTGATCTTATCTTGCTGATTAGGCGAATTAGAACATGTGGTTGTGGATCAAACAAGTGCAAACAGCTGTTCTGAACATTGAATCTGGTCTGCAGACCCCTAGCGCACCGCTACGCTTAAAGTGTAGCGCACCGCTAGGCACTATTTCGGCAGAATTACACTTTTGGTCCCTGAACTGTATTTAGGCCATTTTCGACACGTTTAAGGCCCGTTAACCCCATTTCAAAGCTCTAAAATGAAGTTAAAGTATAGGGAACTTAAAACATGTTCAAAAATATCTCGGATGTCGGTTCGTTTGGCCGTACGAACGCGATGTTCGCTTAATTACGACGGAATGCGCATAAGCGCGAAAAACGAACCAAATGACGCGACGAATGGATTTTTCTTAAGGCGAACACTCAAATATAATGTAGTCATGCTCACATAAATTTTTGGATGTCCGGAAGTATTCAGAACGTAAGTTATGCGTGAAAATGCAAACTTGTGCACTTTTTGACGCTTTTAGTCCCTGAATGACACAAAAGTTTATTTTAGCATACCGAACACCTCAAAGCCTATTTCTAAGCTTATGTAAAGGATATTTATGGTATGTTTAACTTATGTTCATGTTCCGGAAGGTCTGTTACAGTTCAAATTGGCATACTATCGCAGTTTGTCAACTTTAGTCCCTGTAAGCGATTTAACTTTGATTTCACCACACCCAACCTTCCAAAACTTATATCTAAGTTATGTAAAGGTTATTTAAGGTATGTTAAGCCTATTTCACTATTCCGGAGTGTTTGTTGCATTAAACTGGTTATATTTACGCATTGGTGCGCGTATAACCTTCCAGAAAGCGATTTAGAGTTTGAAATCGAATAAAAATCGATATGTGCAAATGATACACATATTAATACAAATCCAAAGTATGAAATACAATATTTCATTGGTTCGGTATTTGTTTGATGGCCGTGGAGGCACAGGTGTTACAGTCTCCCCTACTTTAGGAAATTTCGTCCCGAAATTTATTTAGAGGAAACTTGTAAGAGTTTAAAACATGAAGTTGAAAAGATCAAACAACATTGGTTAGGGTTCTGAACTTCTAGTAACCTTTAATAACATCATGATTGCAATGTAAGAGGGATACTTATATACAAGTATATGAAGCGTCATTGGTGCGTCCACCGTACCTCCATTACATCGTTCTCATTTTGTTATTGTTGTCACTATCGGTTCTTACACATAATAAACCTTACTGGTTTTCTATGCACTAAATTTCATAATTATGTAGGCCTCCATAATTAGACAATTCCTTGCACAGTTCACACAGTCTATTTTATAATGCGTAGGGTAAAACCAAATGAACAATCCTGTGATGAGTGTGACTAGACCGCCGTAGAGTCCTTTTACTTAAATCATTAAATGATCTAAATAGACTATCAAGGAGTCTGTCCAGCTACATCACTAGATGTCATTCTTTAACCAGATTGCGAATCAATCTTTTGACTAGACCACTAAAAAGGGTCTCTTATGAATCATGGAGTAGTACTATAAAATCCAAGGGTCTTAACTATTACATAGAAGCCCATTAAGGAATTAAGATAGTACATTTTGACTATCCTGCTACGAATCCCTCATATGAAGATATGAAAGATCCTGCGAGGATTTGGATAACGAATTATCCAGAGTATAAAAACACAAAATACTTTAATGAAAACTCAAGATGCATAAACACTTAGTCATATAACCACAAAGATTGTTTGTTAATTTGTCTTGTTACTTGCGTACATGCATTTAAAGCACACTAGGAATCCATTCAACGGATTTCATTTGGTACTTTAAACGTTATCAAGAATCTAACTATAAAGATAGAAAGATTCAAAAAGAAAATTCGATTTCGATTATTAGGAACCGAAATGTTCGAATTGAGGTACATAAGGAATCCAATTAAGGACTCTGATTTGAATGATATCATCCACAAGGATCTAATTGTGAAGATAAAAAGATCCCCTATGGATTTTAGAAGTTGAAGATGTTTTGAAACCTTGCACTGGATGTGCTTATGTCAAAACATGAAGTAAGAATGCTTATGAAGTTGAGATGCTTGATATGTCAAGGCGACATATGAAGCAGAATTTGAAGGTTAAGTCAATGTATGAGGAAAATATTTTTGAAAACTATGCATGGGGTTCTTTTAAGAAAAATGTGTTTAACGTTTTTGAAACCTTATATATAATATTTTTGAAATCATAAAGTAGGTGTATTAGATAGATATATTTACAAAAATGTTTTAAAATCATGCGAGATGAATTTTGAAATTATGTATAAGGTTTTTGAAAGACATGAATGATGCTTTTCGAAATCATGCACTTGATAAGAAAATGTATTGTGTTAATATTGTCTTCAGACTATATGAAATATTTTGAAATTTGAAAGGTTGGTTTTGATAACATGGCCAATGTTTTTGAAATAACATAGACAATGTATCTAGAAAAATTGTTTTCAAACTATATGAAATGTTTTGAGATCATGAAGATTGTTTTGAAATACTGGTACTGTGTATGCTGAAAAATCAAAACGTAATGGGTATGAGATTTGAAAATACCCTTAGTTATCTAACCAAGGATTCAAAGGTACTGATGTGCAAAAAGCATGATTACTCATAGGTTCACTATATTTCATGTACTTCGTTTCTTAGAATGAAACGAGTACTTAGAATGTTCGAGGGAAACATGAGCGATCATTTGAAAGAGAGAAATCACAAAAGTAGTTTGTAAGGTACATAGTTCCTTGATGTAGGCATCATAGGAAAAGCCATATACACCTAGCAGGGGGTTGAGCTGGTTGGTTGGGGACGGCTTTACCATTGTGAGCGACCATGGCGAAGTTCTGAGAAGCCTTTCGCTTCTTTGACTTCTTAGGGGATCGTTCATCCATGGTCTTTGATTCCTCGATTGGTTTATTGGCTGATGGTGCTGTCACCTGACTAGGTCCTGCCTGTCTTGGTGATCCTTGTGTGGCTTCATCCTGGAGACGATACATGCCAGTAGCCAATTCAACAGCCTTCAGGACTACTTCGCCTATTCGTTGGGTAAATTTGGCAGTCTGCTTGGATATCTGGGCGTCATCATGATGAAGAGACATTCTTGAAGGAAAAGAAAGGCATAGGGAGAAACAGGTGAAAGGTTTTTGGACAATCAAAACAGAATGATAACGCATGAAAATTGCGATCATTTGTTTGTTACCTAAGGCAAACAAATGAGACGGTGACTAATCAAGGTAAACAGGTCTTGTTAATGTATCACTGAAGACATGCTCGCCTATAAGTGAACACTCATCCCAAGAATTCCTAGGTAAGCACAACTGGTCTCGCGTCTGATGAGATGTATACGAAGTGCTTGCCTAGACAGAAAACCCAGAATACAGGCATTCACCCTTCCAGTTTGCACGTGTTCACATTATAAGACCCAAACTTTGACTAGATTTTTGAAAATTCAAAGGGGTTCAAAACCATATAACAGAGAGTTCAAAACCTTATAACTGAGGGTTCAAAACCTTGTAATAGAGGGTTCAAAACCTAGTAATCAATCATCCTAGAACAGATGATTAGTTTTCAAAGCGGTTTTGAAATTTGTGTTCTTGTTGTGGTCGTCACCTAAGGATAGGTGACAGTATTGTTTTATGACTAAACGCAAGTAAACTCGCGTTAGGGTCCTAAGAAGGTTATAGACTAGGTCAAAGCATTACTAATAACCTAATTCCCTATAACCATTGGCTCTGATACCATCTTTTCTGTCACACCCCGACCACGTAGAACATACAAAACGTGGCGGAAACATCGGGGAGTGTTGTAACAGAATTAATGTTTCACAACCATGGAAATTAAAGTTTCGTTTTATTCATCATAAGTGTTACAATGTCTTAACAAACAAGGAAATACAACATAATTAACTAGTCTGCATCTTTTATTGTCCCTAAGGCCCATGTCCGCCTAAGTGTATCTTGATCAATCCTATGCTTCATTTCCTGAAAAACACATGTGAAAATATGGTACGTCAGCATAAAAATGCCGGTGAGATACATAGGTTTTGTGAAAATAGGTTTCATGACTTATGTTTGAGAAAATGTTTAGTCATGAACCTTGTTATTTGCTTTGTTTTGTAAATCATTTGAAAAACAAAAAGTTCAGATGATACGTATAAATAAATGTAAGGTTAAATGAATAACCATGTAAAAATGAGTTTGTATAAGATAAGTTGTTTGTAAACCAATGTCTTGTGAAAAATATGTTATTTGTATAAAATGTTATATATCTCAAATTGAAATGATTCAAATAACGCTACGATATGTAATACCATACAAACACTTATATATAGGAAGTACCAGCGGCGTATCCACCATGCTTGTATCATATTACACCCGCATCGTTACTTAATCACTTAATCAAACCAAACCAATCAATGTAAGATGTCTATGTTTAACCAATTGCCAAATGTATTGAATAATATGTCAAAATGCATGATCAATGTAAATCATGTAATGTGTAACCTAAATGATATGTATGGCTAGTGAAAACGCATCAACTAAACCATAGGTGAAATGCACAAAAACAAAGTATTGAAGTAAAACTTGGTTTAAATCAACGTTATGTTTTGTGTAAATGCATGATCAATGTCAATCATGTTAAAATGTCTATGTCTAATGTCTATGTCAAAATGTCCTGTATGGCTAGCGAAATGTGTCAACTAAACCATATGCACGAGAACATAGTATTGAAGTAAAACTGTGTTTAAATCAATATTATGTCTTGTGTAAATGCATGATCAAGGTCAATCATGTTAAAATGTCTATGTCTAAATGTCATGTATGGCTAGCGAAATGTCTCAACTAAACCATATGCACGAGAACATAGTATTGAAGTAAAACTGTGTTTAAATCAATATTATGTCTTGTGTAAATGCATGATCAAGGTCAATCATGTTAAAATGTCTATGTCTAAATGTCATGTATGGCTAGCGAAATGTCTCAACTAAACCATATGCACAAAAGCAAAGTATTGAAGTAAAACTGTGTTTAAATCAATATTATGTCTTGTGTAAATGCATGCTGTACTGATAATGAACATTTATGCGGTGTTGTTCCAATGCATACATCCAAGCCTTGCGACTGAGGTGATAAACCCTTAAACAAATTAAAGGTCTATCTGAGTAAATATCATCGAATTCGGTCATTCCTTTACTGTCCCCTTTCCCTGGGATGTCCGGAACGGGAGTTGTCAATTCCTATGGTACCACTACCTACTAACGAACGGCGTAGCTAATGTTAATGAATGTATTGTCCCATTTAACAAACCAAATGTCATACCAAAATGTAAGCATGTGATGAAATGAAAATGTACTAAGTATGCAACAAAGAACATACATAGCATGTGATGTGATGTAAAACAATGTACTAAGTATGAACTAAATGAACATACATAGCATAAAATGTCATGTAAAACGATGTACTAAGTATGCACGCTATATACATACATAGCATAAAATGTCAATGTAAAACGACGTACTATAATGTACTAACAAACATAGCAGGTATATGATATGAAAACAGGAAAGCAAGAAAGTAACAAGTAGGCACATGTGTTCCACCCCAAAACAGTTTGGAAAACAGTAAAAGAGGGGTCTATGTACTCACTTGAGATTGCTCAGTAGTCCTTGAGTAACAACCAAACAATGCTAGAGATCACGGAAATCAAACGGCACCTAATATAGGTAACTATGTTAATTAACCGGACCTAAATCGGAAGATTGGGTAGTATTAGGGTTTGTAAACCAAATGAGTGTAGGAACTCATATGATATGGTTTAACAAAGCCTACATACTAAATGAAACTTAACCTAAGTGGCTACGACCCATTACGACCCGTTTAGGAAGCTTATGCTACTTTAACGTGTCGTTCGCGTAAAACGCGTTCGGAACGCCTAACTAGCCCTATGACAAGTGTTATATGCCTAAACATGTTACATAATCAGTTATGTGGCAAAAGTTTAGGTTACATATGCTAAATTACCAATTATACATGAAAAGGGTATTCTGGTAATTTACCTAAGGCATATAAACTACCTATCATACAACTACTTAAACGAAGTGACCATAGGGTATAACCTCGGAAGGTTATTCCCTACCTACTATGGTCACCTAATGTATTTGGTCGGATCCTAATGATCGACCAAATGGGTCGAGTTCGAAGGTATAGGCGATTTATCAGATCGCCTACCCTACGACTCTAGACAACGTGGTAATCAGTGGGCATAGTCCCAAGGGACTACGACCAACGTGATTACACTCACGTTGCGAAGTTCAAACAAACTTCGCATTGACCATTACTGGTCAACGCTGAAAGTCAAACAAAGTTTGACTTTCGGACTCGAAAAGCAGTAAAAATAAGGAAAAGAACGAAAGAATACTAACCCAGGGTCCCCGAATGCTAATCCCGACTCAAGAACTCAGGTATGAAACAATGGTTTCAACTTAGAGCTCTCAAAATCAGAATTCTAGTGAGAAATGCAATGGGGGTGTTGGGTTATTTATAGTTTTCAGTCCACCGTTGAGATCGTTTCTTGGAAAAGGGGAAACGATCAAGGCCGTACACTTGTCCAAATGTTATGGTGGCTAAATCTTGATCTTATCTTGCTGATTAGGCGAATTAGAACATGTGGTTGTGGATCAAACAAGTGCAAACAGCTGTTCTGAACATTGAATCTGGTCTGCAGACCCCTAGCGCACCGCTACGCTTAAAGTGTAGCGCACCGCTAGGCACTATTTCGGCAGAATTACACTTTTGGTCCCTGAACTGTATTTAGGCCATTTTCGACACGTTTAAGGCCCGTTAACCCCATTTCAAAGCTCTAAAATGAAGTTAAAGTATAGGGAACTTAAAACATGTTCAAAAATATCTCGGATGTCGGTTCGTTTGGCCGTACGAACGCGATGTTCGCTTAATTACGACGGAATGCGCATAAGCGCGAAAAACGAACCAAATGACGCGACGAATGGATTTTTCTTAAGGCGAACACTCAAATATAATGTAGTCATGCTCACATAAATTTTTGGATGTCCGGAAGTATTCAGAACGTAAGTTATGCGTGAAAATGCAAACTTGTGCACTTTTTGACGCTTTTAGTCCCTGAATGACACAAAAGTTTATTTTAGCATACCGAACACCTCAAAGCCTATTTCTAAGCTTATGTAAAGGATATTTATGGTATGTTTAACTTATGTTCATGTTCCGGAAGGTCTGTTACAGTTCAAATTGGCATACTATCGCAGTTTGTCAACTTTAGTCCCTGTAAGCGATTTAACTTTGATTTCACCACACCCAACCTTCCAAAACTTATATCTAAGTTATGTAAAGGTTATTTAAGGTATGTTAAGCCTATTTCACTATTCCGGAGTGTTTGTTGCATTAAACTGGTTATATTTACGCATTGGTGCGCGTATAACCTTTCAGAAAGCGATTTAGAGTTTGAAATCGAATAAAAATCGATATGTGCAAATGATACACATATTAATACAAATCCAAAGTATGAAATACAATATTTCATTGGTTCGGTATTTGTTTGATGGCCGTGGAGGCACAGGTGTTACAACTGCCAATCCTTTTCGTCTGGCAAAGATTCCAATAACTTCTCAACCATCTATTCTTCTGTAATTGTGATCCCGTGTCTGACAAGCTATATCTTTAGATGACAGAAACGCTCAATCATTTTTAACACAGTCTCATTCCTCATGCATGCAAACAAGTCAAACTCCTTTTTCAGTAGACGTTTCTTGTTTTTCACTATCTCAGCCCTCCTATACACTTCTTCTCTAACTTGGCCTACAAATCTTTCGAATTTTCGTAACTAATCAAAGAAATAATATAATCTCTAACAAATTGATGTAACAGGGCTATACATTTTTGTTTAGCAACAAATGTATCTTGTTCAGTTTCGTTCAAGTTTTCATAATCTTTTCTTCCAATATCGTAATCGTTTCTCATACACTTCCAGCTCTGGTAAGCAAACGCTTTCAACCAATCTTCAAATCTGCCTGCCCATCGGTTGTAGTCCTCAATCGCCATGAGCTTTGGCGGCTTGTTATATGTACCATAGGCATTGTCGACACTAAGCGAATCAGCGATCGCCTTCTTCGGATTTGGAGTTGTGTTGGTTGTTGTATTTGTCGATACATCTCCGGTGTTGTATGCAAAGACATCACTGAACGGATTCATGAATTCATCTTCCATCTTGAAAAATACCTAAAAATTTTCAAACACTTAGAATTTTTTTTTTACAATTTTCAAAAATTTCAAACAAATGCACTTGGGTCGAATGGTGATCCGATCGAGTGGTGATTCGATCGGATGACACACCAAGTAACAATCGTTAGATTACCAAGTGTCGGATATGCAAGTGTCGAATGGCTATCCGATCGGATGGTGATCTGATCGGATGGTTGTTCAATTGAGGGACACAAGATCCTTAAAAACCTTCAAACTACAACACTTCATCGATCGGATGGTGATCCGATCGAGTGAGATGATGACGTCAGTAACTAAACCTTTATCCTTCAACACTTCACCGATCGGATGGTGATCCGATCGAGTGAGATGATGACATCAGCAATTGAATCAAGAACTATCTAAGCCAGTCCGATCGGATGATGATCCGATCGGGTGGATGACATCAGCAATAACGAAGAGTTCAACATGGTTTTTGCTTTATTTGATTCAGTTTTAGTTCGAATTTTCCAATGAAAATTTGAAGGATTGATCTTTGTTCAATTAGGATTCGTTTGATATGATTTTTAGTCAATTTTGTCCGTAAATTCCTGTTCAATTTTGAATTTTTCTCGTTTTAAGGTGTAAAAATGTAAGAATATCAAGAAATGAGGTAGAAGATGAGAAATTTCCGGTGAAATTTGATAGAAATCGGCAAAGAATCGCTGAAAATCCGGTGAATTTGCTGTTGTCGTCTTCGATTCAACCTCCTGTGGCTCTGATACCACTTGTTAGGCCGTTTATCTCAGGATCTGTTCGAGTAGAACGTGGCTGGATCGATCAGAATCAAGGTGTGGAATCCCTTGATAATGTCACAGAATCAACAACGACAAGTTCAACGTTTAATCCATCTGAATTCTATTCAAAGATGATGAAAATACAGAGGTTCCGGTAGAAGTTCAGACTGGCAGAGCTTCGCTATCAAAGTCAGCAAAAGGTCTAAAATGTCTAACGCTAGCTAGCTATTTATAGGCAACCAGGGAGGGTTAAGTGTCACCCGATCGGAGGGTGATCCGATCGGATGGTCATCCGATCGGATGGCATTTGTCGTCCAACGGATTTCACTTTTACATTTACTCGCTATTCCCTGCATTGTCTAGACACAAACATACAAACAAGTACATACATATACAAAATTACATACACAGCACAAAATAAGACTCGATGCAGACGGAAGGTACATACATATGTACTAACATGAAGAACTACTCGCCAAGGGAAACAACTTCCTAAAAATCAATTATTCTTATAATAGTTGTTATCTAGTTTAGGTAGTTGTTTTGTATGTAATAATAGATTTGTAAGATTTAAAGTTGTTTTAAACCAACTAGAAATTATCCAGTTAATTTGCATGTCAAAAGTCGTTTTCTAGGTGATGTCAGCATAGATTATCAGTTGTATAAATACACCATGACATAGTCATGATCTATATAGTGTTTGTTATTCTAAATTGTGCAAAGCACATTTGTGAGATCACATGTTGAAGGAGAGTAGAGCCTATAAACACTTATGATTCAATGATATGAGTATCTGTGATGACTGTTCTGCTATTACTTTGTGTATTTGATTGATTACTATTTTCGCTACAAATTGATTCTAATAAATCATGAATTATTATTGTTATGTTCATCAAATTATCACTTCTTCCCATGTCTAACACTTGGCAAAATGAAAGAAAAGAGGAAAAGGTGGGTACCCCTTTGGGCCGCCACCTAGGTATACACGCACATACTCCATATATACATACATATATATAATATATGGGTGAGATTCATTTGAGAAGAATCTTCTTGCAAGAAGAAAAATAAATTAATCTAGGCCATGTATTTTTTTTATCAATGTTTGTAAATCAATATATAATTTTTGTCAACTTTTAATTAATGTTTTAATTGATAAGGGTAGGATAGACATTTTGATTTAGAATGCTAATAAATATTATAAAGGGTTACTCAAGTCTTATTAATGACACCATAATTTCCTCCTTCACCGCCATTAATATGTTGGTCCTACACCAATTTTATTAGAAGTGACCAAATTATTTAAAAGTGTTGTGTGCTTCACATATTTTATTATAAGTCGCAAAATTATTTAAATGTGTTGGGGTCCTGCACATTATATACCTTGGTGTAGGAAACATTGTTTATATGGTGTAAGAAACATTGAATATGAAGGATTATGTGCATGATTGTTTTTATTATGTAAGGTGCAAAACTATTTTATAGGATGAGTCATTAAGTGATTAGGGTTCATTAACTTATTAACTTGAATAGCAAAAATAAAGGATAGACTCATTAAATGTTTTATTCAAATTACCTTTGTACCCTTTATTCTTTTTATTCTTAATTTATAATTTCTTCTCATTTGAACTCTCCACCATAATATATATTAGGCAAAAACTAGTATTTAACTGAATTACATGTATTTTATCTCCCATTTTCGTGTTTTAAGGAGTTTTAAATTATTTTTATCGTTCTATAAAAATGAACTCGCCATAATAATGCTAAAAAATATATTATTTGCCTTGATTGGCTTCGTCGTTTAAATTTTGTAAGATAAGTGCGGTATCGCGCAGTACGCGCTTGATTTCACAAAACATTGTTTTTAAGCGTTTTACTTAATTTTTCCTTACGGATATGATTAAAATAGAATTTTAATCATAACAGAATATTATTAGGATTCTAACATTAGTCGGGCGGTCATCGACATTCGTTTCGCGTTTAGTTCGTTACGCGATAAGCGTATATCTTATTTTTGCCAACATAATTTTTAACAAAGTTTGGATTTACCAACGCATCAAATACCATCAATTAATATCAAATTTAATAAAATATTGCATTTATTCATTGATAACACGTGTCACACTAGTACGGTACAAACTCAAAATGACCGGGTGTCGCAGCTACCACCTAATTGGATAAATAAGCCACTGTATTTTCTTTTCTTCCAAATGCATGGTTTTTTTCCTTAGCGGTAATGCTTAAATTTTTCATATAAATAAATCATAATTTATACTTTATAATAGTATTTGATGTCACGGCCCCCGCCCCGGTTTTACCTGGTCAGGAGCCGCGGGACAGAAACCCATGGTATTTATTAATTGAGTTTGACAGCGGAAGATTTTTCAGGATCTTTTCAAACTTTAAATGCCCGATTATTTTATTTCATAATTCGGGATAAACCCCGTACTTTTTACAATAGAGGAATTTCACGAGGAAATTCCCTGATTTACAAAACATGTTTATTTGTTTAACTGAGCCACTACTTCAAGCTTTGTTAGTGCTCTGTAGCACTTTTCCTTGGTTCACAGTAGTCACCTGAAACATGTTTTGAAAATATTTTATCAGCGGGGAAATACTGGCGAGTCATTCAAATTTGATAAAACAACACATAGCTATAAATTACAGCATAAGAGCGATTACAATGGCTTCTATCTTATTTTTATCTGGTGCCGTGTCACCTCCTAGTGACGATGGTCATACCACTATTGGGTCCTTTCACCCAAGTAGTGATGATTATCACTGTTAGGATTTATTAGCCTAACTGTGAGAAATTAGTAATGTGCACAATACCCCACTAGCCAGTGATTCAAGATAACAACGACTTAATTCCTGTAATTATAACTTTTGAAAATGCTTGGAGTATTGTAAAACATTGTTGATAAAAAGAGAATGACTCACATTGCAGATTTAAACGGGCAGAGTTTAGCATACTGATTAGCCTAGTAACCTAATTTAAATAACAATGCACACGAAACTAGGTTAGTAACTAATACAACATTTACGATAACTCACGAGATTAAAACCCTCACAACGAATGACAAAGTGCAATACTTAAACATCCATCGAATTTACAACGAATGACAAAGTATAGCCCTAATTTGGGCAACACTTAAACATCCATTGGATAGTTTCAATCGATCGGACATTGAATCGTAGCAGCGATCGAGTTATTACCATGTTGTCGCGGCAGATTTCCGTGCTGTGTGTGTTTTGGTAGTAAATAGATAATAACTCAATGTACGAAATGAATTTTTACGTCGAACCAACGCCAGAAATCAAGTCCCACACCCCTGTATATATACCTGGAAAACAGCTCCCTCGCGTGGCGCGAGGGACTGTCGTGTGGCGCGAGGGGCACCACCCTACCATAGGTTAGCCCCGTGTCTGCTTAGCTTGGGTGAGTCGAAGGTTTCTCAAAATTTGATTTCTACGAAAAGCTGTTTAGATAATACCAAATAGGAAATACCCCCCCCCCCCCCTGAGTTTTAGGGGCCCTGATCCTGATTCCGATTGTTCTGAAAATTTTAGGGGTTATGCAGGATTACTTGGGGGTCTCAATTAGGGTTTCCTATTGGGTAAAATAAGATAAGAAATGGTAATTTTAATGAGAGTTGTTACATCCTCCCTACCTTAATAAAAATCTCGTCCTCGAGATTTACTGGAACAAGTAGGGATATTTCCGCTTCATCTCTGATTCCAGCTCCCAAGTGTACTCAGGTCCTCTCTTTGAATTCCACTTGACTTTGACCAGTACAAGTCTTTTATGTTTGAGAAACTTGACCTTTCTGTCTTCTATCTGTAGTGGCTTCTCAAAAAATTTGAACTTTTCATTTACCTCTACATCTTGAAGAGGTACTACCAGGGATTCGTCAGATAAACATTTCTTGAGGTTGGATACATGAAACACGTCATGTACCCCAGCTAATTCTTCTGGTAGTTGTAAGCGATAGGCAACTGGTCCTATTCGTTGGATGACTGGGAATGGTCCTACGTACCTTGGACTCATTTTTCCCTTCTTCCTAAATCGAACTACTCCTTTCCAAGGAGAAACTTTCAATAGTACCCTGTCTCCAACTTGGAATTCTAACGGCTTGCGTCGATTGTCTGCATAACTCTTCTGGCGATCTCGAGCCGTCTTTAGTCTTTCCTTGATTTGAGTGATCTTGTCAGTGGTTTCTTGTACTATTTCAGGACCTGATAATTGGCTTTCTCCTATCTCAGCCCAACAGACTGGAGTTCTACACTTTCGTCCATATAATGCTTCAAATGGGGCAGCTTCTATGCTTGAATGATAACAACTATTATAAGAGAATTCAATTAAAGGTAAGTGGTCATCCCAATTTCCACCAAAATCTATCACACATGCCCTGAGCATGTCTTCCAAGGTTTGGATCGTCCTTTCACTTTGTCCGTCTGCTTGAGGATGGTATGCAGTGCTCAAGCTCAGTTTAGTTCCCATGGCTTCTTGGAAACTTGTCCAAAAATGCGAAGTGAAACGACTATCCCTATCCGATTCAATGGAGAGCGGAACTCCTTGTAAGGATACTACTTCGTCTACGTACAACTTTGCGAACCTTTCCATGCTAAAGGTTTCTTTCATGGGTAGAAAATGAGCTGATTTGGTTAATCGATCCACAATTACCCAAATCGCGTCATTACCTTTTCTGGCTTTGGGCAACTTAGTAACAAAGTCCATAGTTATAAGTTCCCATTTCCATACTGGCATCTCTAATTGTTGTAGTAGACCTGAGGGTTTCTGGTGTTCTGCCTTAACTTGTGAACAAGTAAGACATTTAGAAACATATCTAGCTATGTCCTTTTTCATCCCTATCCACCAGAAATTATTCCTTAAATCTTGGTACATCTTATTGTGACCAGGAGGCATGGTATTCCTGGATTTATGGGCTTCTTCTAAAATCTTATTTCTTAATTCTCCCTGCTTAGGTACCCAAATCCTTTTCTTATGGAATCTCCAAATTCCATCAGATCCTTGTTCTAATTCCTTTATTCGCCCCTTCATTTCTTCAGCATCATCCTTAATTGCTGTTTCTTGAATGTTCTTCAGTTGTTTCATTAAGTCTAGTTGTAGACTTAATCTAAGAGCACGAACTCGCTTTTGCTTTTCATGATACTTACGACTTAAGGCAGCTGCAACTACGTTTGCTTTTCCTTCGTGATATTGAATATCACAGTCGTAGTCACTTAGGATCTCCATCCATCTTCTTTGCCTCATGTTTAATTCTTTTTGCCCAAATTTATATCTTAAACTTTTATGATCTGTATAGATAGTGAACTTACTTCCATACAGATAGTGTCTCCAAATCTTAAGGGCAAAAATTATGGCTCCTAATTCTAAGTCATGAGTCGTATAGTTTTCCTTGTGCCTTTTCAATTGTCTTGAGGCATACGCAATTACTTTCTTGCGTTGCATTAACACACATCCTAATCCTAGCTTAGAAGCATCGCAGTAAACTTCAAAATCTTTTGTTCCTTCCGGCAAAGCTAGAATTAGGGTGTTTGTTAGCTTTTGCTTTAAAATCGTAAAAGCCTCTTCTTGCCTAGGTCCCCATTCAAATTTAGCTGCTTTACAGTTTAGCTTAGTTAATGGCACAACTATTTTTGAAAAATCCTTAATAAAGCGCCTATAGTACCCAGCTAATCCCAGAAAACTTCTAACTTCTGTAGCTGATTGCGAGACTTTCCATTTGGTGATTGCTTCTATTTTAGCAGGATCTACATGGATACCTTCGTGATTCACCATATGACCCAAAAATTGCACCTCCTGTAGCCAAAATTCACATTCGAGAATTTGGCATAAAGCTTTTCTTTTCTTAACAAAGTTAAGAGTGCATGCAGGTGCTGACAGTGCTCTTCCTAGTTTTTGGAGTAAATAAGTATATAGTCAATGAAGACAATTATGAATTTATCCAAATATGGTTTACAGATCCTATTCATCATGTCCATAAATGCTGCGGGAGCATTTGTTAACCCAAAGGGCATTAATGACCATACCTAGTTCTGAAAGCAGTTTTAGGTATGTCTTCTTCTTGTACTATTAACTGATGATATCCGGAGCGTAAATCGATCTTAGAAAAATATCTAGCTCCTTGAAGTTGATCAAAAAGATCATCAATCCTAGGTAATGGATATCGATTCTTAATTGTAACCTTATTTAATTCCCTATAATCGATACACATTCGCATCGAACCATCCTTCTTCTTTACAAACAACACTGGAGCTCCCCAAGGGGAAGAACTCGGTTGTATGAATCCTTTATCTAGTAATTCATCTAACTGCTTTTTCAATTCTATCATTTCGGTGGGTGCTAACCGATAAGGTGCCTTAGCTATCGGTGTAGTTCTAGGAATTAGATGAATTCTAAATTCGACTTCCCTATTGGGTGGTAATCCAGGTAGTTCTTCTGGAAAGACATCCGGGTATTCTGATAGTACTGGGATTTCCTTAAGTTCTTTACCCTTAGTGCTAATGATTCCCGAAATCATATACACTATTCCTTGTTTTCGTTCATAACTAGCAACTTTCATTACTGAAATGAACTTCATGGGTTTACGCGGCTTATCTCCTGTAATCATCATTAATTCTCCTGTGGGTGTATGAATTTCTATGGAATTCTTATCACAAAGAATGCGAGCATGGTTGGCTACTAACCAATCCATTCCTAATACAACGTCGAATCCGGCTAAATCCATAGGAAACAAGTTTGCAGAAAACTTATGGCCTAAGAGTTCTATCTTTTCTTCTCAGAAAACCTTATTTATTTTAACAGAATTTCCATCAGCCATTTCGACTGTAAAAATCTTCCTAAGGTTGGTTAAGGGTAGGTTAATAGCTTGGCAGAATGAAGTATTTATAAAACATTGGTTTGCACCAGAGTCAAATAATACTTTTGCATAAACGTTGTGAACTAGGAACGTACCAGCTATCACGTCAGGGATTAGTTCTGCTTCCTGAGTAGTCAACTGGAAGGCTCTTTCGTTTCTCTTGGTAGCTCCTTCTGCAGGTTTGACTTCGTCATCAGCTGGTTTGACCAATTTCGGGCAGTCTGGCCTAAAATGTCCAGCTTCTCCACAGTTGTAGCAGATTGTTGCTTTCTTTTTCCTGCAATCTTCCTCTTGATGCCCCGGAATTTTGCAGAAATTGCAATACCCTTTGCATTTTTCAAAATGCTTTCTTTTGCAGGCATTGCAAAATGGGACAGTGGAAGATTGCCCGGTTCCCCTTTTCTTGAAATTGCTACGGTTACCTACACAGAAACCATGGGTAATCTTTTGGGCTACTTCCTTCTTTCTATTTTCTTCTCGCGTACGCACCAGTTCGTCAGTTAAAGTGTTGGCTAATTCTACTGCATCATCAATAGTGCGAGGTCTCGCAGCTTTAACGATATCACGGATTTCGCCAATCAATCCCCATATATAGCGGGATATAAGTACCGGCTCTTGCGAAGCCAAGGTTGGTACCACTCTCGCATACTCGAAGAAAGTCAAAGTATACCCTCGACAGTCTACATCCATCATTCGGTGGTTCAGGAACTTATTTTCCATTTGTTCCTTTTCATATTCGGGACAAAATTTTCTTTCCGCCAATCGCTTAAATTCTTCCCAACTCATGGCATAGGCCGCATCGCTTCCCTTGGCTTGAAGTACTGTATTCCACCATTCTAGCGCCCCTTCTTTAAAAAGATGCGACGCGTACATGACCTTGTCTTCTTCTGCACATTTACTTATTTTAATCATTGCCTCGGTTTTCTCTAACCAACGCAGTGCAGCAGTTTCCCCTTCGTTGCCTGCAAATTCAACCGGTTTACAGGCAAGAAACTTCTTGTAAGTGCAACCAGGCGTTGCAACTTTCATTTTCTTAAAGAGTGGAGCTTGCATCTCATCGTTGTCGTTATTAGTATGGTTGCCGCCTCCGTTTACACTATTACTGAAATTGTCGCCATGTGTACGTTTGCTAGGAATAATTTGTTGAGGTTCAACTGGATTTCGGGCAGCACCCAGAATTGCTGGAATAGCGTTGGCTATTCCCTGAGCAATGATATTCTCGATATCTTGCCTATTCAGAAATTGATCTTCATTGTTTTGCCCAGATTGGTTACCCTCGTTAACTAGTTCATTACCAGTGTTTTCCATCTGGTAATTAATTTATATATAAGTGATTAGCATAAAATAATTAACAATTAACCGTACCAAAATGATCGCACATACTCATGTCAACACGTATAACCAAAATTGTCGATTGTTCGACGTTCGATATTTTTATATATTATATTAGGCATTCGTACAAACTGATTATCTTACAAAAGTTTTATTTTTATTTTATAGGATTATATTTTACTACTATTATTATTATACAACCACAACCATGCCGTCACACCATCCCCGTCAGCTGGCATCTCAGAATCGACGTTCCCTCTCGTTGTATTTCCAGGAGATCTGTTCTCCCACCTCCCGGATTCTATTTCCTGCATCCATCAGCTCCTCGCCAAAATGGCGGAGTTCAGCCAAATTCTCATTGCTCATCGGTGGGTTTGGTGCAGGCTCTGGGTCAAACTGAGGGAAAAAGGTGTAAGGGTTATTTAAGAGATTCTGGAACTGCCAGTCATTGGTCCACCATTCTTCCATTTCTCCTAAAGGTCGGGTGTTGACAAGGGGATCTAGGATGGCTGGTTCCAAGTTTATTGGAAGCTGGGTTTCGGCAGGATAAGTAAAGAGGTTTTCATTGACAGGTTGAAGGATATCACAACTTGCTAGTATGCAATCAAGTTCTTCCTGCAATGGCATTTCCTCAGCTTGCTTGGAACTCTCTCCAATCTCTATTCTTTTCCCTTTATCTATTGGGTCCTCCGTCTTGGCAACTTTTCGAGTTACTGGTTTCCTTCTGCGCACACGCCTCCAGCCCACAATTCCTCTCCTCTTCTTTGGCTTGGGTTTCTCCGGTGGTTGGGCTTGAAATTCCATAGGTTCCTCAACGTCAAAAAAATAACCAGTGAAGTCTTTGGAAACTTCCACATTAACAGAATAGAGGTTGAGATTTTGAAGAGCTTCAGACAGTTCATTCATACTGTTTTAGCAGATATGAAGAAACATACAAAATTCTAGGTTAAAATTGAATTTCCACAAAAACGTAATCAGAGAATTTAAGTATAAAAATATGAAATATTACGATCTTATATATCTATTACAAATTACAACTAGAATATAAAATATACGAGGATAGTTTATTTTAGTCCATCTTTTCTTACTAAGTTGTTTATTTAATGGGCAAAGTTTCTGGCTTATAGATGATATGGGTGCTAGTACTAGTTTGATGGTTCAACTACAAGTTAGCATTTACTGCTACAGTGGCAAACATGTAGAGATCTGCCCATTGTTTATCTAACTCATCTTCCCATGGTGGGTTATTGCTTATTTCCTGAGTTTCCTTATTACTCATCGTTCTTTTTGGTTGTGACTTCTTTATTTTCTCTTGACTCTTCCTAATAATCCAACTTCTTTTATTAGGGGTAAGTGGTTTCTCAAACTGCGCCTTACGAACAAATATTCCTTCCTCAGTTTCTGCTGAGTATCTTGAGGAATTTGATTGGGATGAAGTTCCCATATCTTTTGGTGAACTATCTAATTGACGATAGATGTCCGAAAGTCTTTGTTTACCCATACTGTAACTAACAAGTAGTCAGTTAACAAAAACACATAATCTCAAGATGGTAATCAGGAAAATTAAGTATTTCTAAATACTTAATTGGCTTAAATCAGTGGCTCTGATACCACCTTTTTCTGTCACGGCCCCCGCCCCGGTTTTACCCGGTCAGGAGCCGCGAGACAGAAACTCGTGGTATTTATTAATTGAGTTTGACAGCGGAAGATTTTTCAGGATCTTTTCAAACTTTAAATGCCCGATTATTTTATTTCATAATTCGGGATAAATCTTGTACTTTTTACAATAGAGGAACTTACAAAACATGTTTATTTGTTTAACTGAGCCACTACTTCAAGCTTTGTTAGTGCTCCGTAGCACTTTTCCTTGGTTCACAGTAGTCATCCGAAACATGTTTTGAAAATATTTTATCAGCGGGGAAATATTGGCGAGTCATTCAAATTTGATAAAACGACACATAGTTATAAATTACAGCATAAGAGCGATTACAATGGGGCTTCTATCTTATTTTTATCTGGCGACGTGTAACCTCCTGGAGACGATGGTCATACCACTATTGGGTCCTTTCACCCAAGTAGTGATGATTATCACTGTTAGGATTTATTAGCCTAACTGTGAAAAATTAGTAATGTGCATAATACCCCACTAGCCAGTGATTCAAGATAACCAAGACTTAATCCATGTAATTATAACTTTTGAAAAAGCTTGGAGTATTATAAAACATTGTTGATAAAAAGAGAATGACTCACATTGTAGATTTAAACGGGCAGAGTTTAGCCTACTGATTAGCCTGGTAACCTAATTTAAATAACAATGCACACGAAACTAGGTTAGTAACTAATACAGCATTTACGATAACTCACGAGATTAAAACCCTCACAACGAATGACCAAGTGCAATACTTAAACATCCATCGAATTTACGACGAATGACAAAGTATAGCCCTAATTTGGGCAGCACTTAAACATCCATTGGATAGTTTCAATCGATCGGACATTGAATCGTAGCAGCGATCGAGTTATTACCCTGTTGTCGCGGCAGCGTTTCGTGCTGTGTGTGTTTCAGTAGTAAACAGATAATAACTCAACGTACGAAATGAGTTTTTACGTCGAACAAACGCCAGAAATCAAGTCCCACACCCCTCTATATATACCTGGAAGACAGCTCCCTCGCGTGGCGCGAGGGACTGTCGCGTGGCGCGAGGGGCACCACCCTACCATAGGGTAGCCCCGTGTCTGCTTAGCTTGGGTGAGTCGACGGTTTCTCAAAATTTGATTTCTATGAAAAACTGTTTAGATAATACCGAATAGGAAATACCCCCCCTGAGTTTTAGGGGCCCTGATCCTGATTCCGATTGTTCTGAAAATTTTAGAGGTTATGCAGGATTACTTGGGGGTCTCAATTAGGGTTTCCTATTGGGTAAAATAAGATAAGAAATGGTAATTTTAATGAGAGTTGTTACATTTGAACTCCTAACTTTCGATTTTAAAATATTTAATATAAAAAAAAACAAAAGCAAAAATAAATTTCAATACATCACAACCTGTATCATATAGTAAGTACTAGGTTATCACTCGAGACTGCTTCCCGATCTCTAGAAAGTTTTATATATTCGAATTTTAAGAGTAACATCGTATTTAAAATAATACAATCAGTTATCTACAAACGAATTTTAAAGTGTTGGTATAATTAAACATCGGTTTTTTAACATGTAGCACAATGTTAGAATCGTAATAATGATTTATGATAAAAAAAAAAGACAAATGTTAATGTTCAAATATTTCAACCAACAAATAAACACACAATACTGAATATAAAAAAAAAAGTTATGTGAATATGATTTTGATAAACACAACTTTATGAAATATTAAAGGTCCTGATCTTTTACAAGCAAAAGTTTTCCTTTGCTCGTTGACCATTTAAAAATACCCATCTTACCCCTTGAAACTCCCCCAAATTTTATTAAATCATTACAACTGACAACATTGTACCTTTAACAAACAACACTTAATAAACGTAGATATGAAAAATATAAAAACAAATGTAGTATATTATAAATAGATTATAAACTTGTAGTTTCGAAAAGCCTTTTTTCTGTAGATATTTTAATTTTTCATTCAAATCCACCAATCATCTTTATAGTTATTTTAGAATTATTGTGTAAACCAATGAAAATTCCAATGTGTTCAAGTAGCAACTACAAGATAAGAACAAATTGTTAGTAATATTAGAGGATTCGCAGTTGAGTCTTCTTCTTTATCTTTATAAACACTATATTTTCTCTCTCATTTTCAATTAAATAATACTTTTTTATACTTTTATCATTACTTTTTCTCTCTCCTCCACTCTTAAACAATTTTAGTAAAATATTAAACAATTATAGAGATAAACAATATCTCCTTCAAATTTACTAGTGAACAGTAACTTTTTCTCTTTTTTCTATCTTCTTCACTTACAACCATTTTACAACCACTCTAAAAATATAAGGTTACACTCACTGTAATATGGATGATCCATTGTGAATGCTCTTAGAATGTAAATTGTTAAAAAGTTAATAAAAATAATACAAAAATATTAATGCAATAGAGTCATTTATTAAGGTATCGACTATGCAACTTTTAAAAACATGATACTTTGAATCATTATGAAGCTCAATGAAGTTGTATGAGTCATCGATATCTTCAAGTTCAATGGCATATGAGGTTGATTTTCTCAATAATATTTCACAATCATCTTTAGTAAAAATTGTAGTTTTAAAAATGTCTAATTTTGCATTTGGAAACAGAGAGTATCACCGAAGGCCAACTAAAGTTCATACAAAAAATTACTCTAGCCTTATGTGAAACAAAAGTAATTGTCACACTTATTTTTTTTTTTTAAATTTGGTATGATATAAGTCTTTATTAATGTTTACATACTTATTTAAAAAAAAATAATTACCTATGAGATTAGATACATGGAATCATTTATATAATAATTTATCATTTAATATTTCATTAAAATGGGTTACGAAATTCGTAAAAAATATATATTACACAATAATTAGTGACATTGAAAATGGTCCCTAAAAAGAGTACTTAAAAAACATGTTATATAAAGAAACAATTTGTATTATTATAATAAAGTTATTCATAGATACTAAAGATGATAAATATCAAAAAATCATGTCAAAAAACAGAAACAAAGAACTTAAAGAGTTGCCTTGATTATGAATTTTGAAAACTTTCATTTCAAGTTAATGATGATTTTTTTGAAAGGCGAACTTCTCAACAGACGGATGATTCACGCCAGACGACCCGGCCCCACTCCATTCTGTCCCGAGGACTATGTTGTCTAAACCGGGCCCACGCCTCAGTAGAATAGGACATTTGGCTTTCCCCGAGAAAATTTCAGGCCCCCTGCCACTTGATAGAAGTTGCACCCTCCACACGAGCCGCCGCTTGTCGAGACTGACCGACTCGCTGGAGTAAATGCACCCTAGTAGAAAACTCGGGTTCCCTCAGGCTCGAACCGGAGTCCAAACCATCATTGGGTTGGGGTTAACCCCAATGCCTCACCTTTGATGGAGATGGGGATCGAACCGGCGCCACTCACATGGCACAAAGTTCTTTTCACCACTCCACCAAAGGGTCATTGGGTTAAAGTTAATGATTTGAAATTCACATTGTCGAAAATTTCTGTACCTTTCAAATTTTATTTTATTTTGGAATGTGATTATTGCTTTATTACTTAAATATTTTTTTAGAGTTGGTTATGGCTAGATATCTACCAAAACAATTGCATATATCATTTTAAAATTTATAAGTATTAGAATTTTAGAACATTTATAAAAAATTACGTAAACATATAATGAATATTGATTGAAGATAACGTTTAATTAAAAATTCAAACAATAAAGGAAGAATAATTTGATAATCATGTTAGAATACAATGGCATAGAATGCATGGAAAATTTTTGAAAGCAATAATGTGTGCTTCAGGGATATTAGGGTGGTATACGTTGCTAGTCAAATCCGTTTACCTTAAAATGTTTCCTACATAACATAGAAGTTTGATTATTTAAGATACAAGGTATAATTGTTGGAAAAGTAATGGATAATTTATGTAAACCAGTATGCTAACAACAACTTACTTGAGTTCCAATTACCCAACTTTACACGTGTCGCATATATTGTCACACCCAACCGATGGCGGAAACATCGGGGCGTGGCACTGAGCGAAACAGATTGTCCAAGAGAATCCATAACAACTATTAATGACAATATATTTAACGTTAATGTCCCATACCACTAACATATAAAGTAATAAACAGTCATTACAGATAGTGTTTCTCAAAAACAAGTAAATTGTTCGAACAACTCAGATTTCTTATTTGGTGGGTTTCTAGACTGCCTATCTTGATTCCATAAAAGATTAGCATAACATCCTATCAACCTATCACATACATTAAAATAAAGCCAATACATAAAATGTAAAGGTGAGTACACAAGTTTGAGTAGCATATAGTATAGTGAAAGCGTTTACGTATAACAAGCATGTAACATGTAGAAATGTGAATCAAGTAAGCTATCGACAATGACGTATGCAACCGACATGACTGCGAGTTGTAGAATGCGCAACACATTTTCACAACTGTGAATATGTGAAGTAAGGCCCTTAACAACCCATGTCCACGACAGGTGCTGAGTCCAAACTATAGTACTATCGTTGCTAAGGTGTCAGGCAAACGATCACTGTGTAAACATAACATACAAGCATTTATCAAGTCACATATAACATGCGAGAGCGGTTAGCGTTAAAAGTGTTTGCGTTGTGTGTTGTCGTGTTTTGATAGAGAACGTATGTAACACCCAAAAGTGCGTTAAAAGAAAATGGGTTCGAGTATACTCACAGAATGTGTTTGAAAAATAAGCACAACCTTAAATTGGATAGGAGGGAGCGCGTTGGAGTTAGCCTGAGCATAGAACAGTAGCATAAGCGTTGAACAGCATGTCAGATGTGCTAAGTGTCGAATAGTGAGTCGAACGGACGAATACCCATTCGATCGGATGGTCATCTGAGCGGATGACCACTCGAACGGATGGCCATTCAAATATGATGTGGGTGCTTGTAAATAGTTTCAAAAACTTTTTAAGTTTTCATTTTAGTATTTAAATAAGTCATCCGGTCGGTTGGTCATCTGGATGGATGGCCATTCGATCGGATGGCTATTCGATTAAGAGTTTGGTAGTTTGAAGTTTGATCAAATCGTTTAAGTATTGAAAGTTATAAAGGACAGGGCACCTTGTCGAATGGTCATTCGATCGAGTGGTTATTGGGTCGGATGGCTATTCGAGTGGGTGATCTGTTGTTCTGCAAACTTTGTAAAATTTGCAAGTAAAAGCTCGGAGTTTTTAACAGAGATGGCACGACGATGTGTCAAACAATGGAAACACACCAAGGTCCAGCTCAGTCGATCGGATGGAAATCACCCCATTCGATCAGATTCGCTGTTCTTGATGGAGTTTCATGTTCAACCCACAAATCGGTCATCTCTTCGGTCGAAATCTGTTCTCAAAGCAGTTCTCAACTAGAGAATGAGTAGGGAGCCTGAATGAGTCTAGATTCTATCGGTTTTGAGTAGAAAGGTGAAGAAAGTTGAAGAAAATTATGAAAACAGTTGAAAATGTTGAGATATTGTTGAGATTTGTGTTGAATAATGTGGAAATCCTTTAGATCTGGATGAATCTTGATGAGATGACGTCACACAACTGATTAGATAAGGAACTGAGATGATGTCACCTTCAAGGGGTCCAAATCAGGTGATTTTAAGATGAAAACCAATGATTTTGATGGAGAAGATGATGTAGAAGTGTGTGGTGATGATGGAAGTAAAAGATTTAGGAAGAAATACTTACGAAATGGACTTGAATCGAGAGAAAAGTGCTTGAGAATGAGCTGGGAGCGAGTTGGTCGAATGCAGTTGTCACATCATTGAACAGTAGCGTGTACGGACACTATTTATAGGGTCGAATGGATTCCCGGTCGGATGGCCATCCGGTCGGATGGCCATCCGGTCGGATGGCCATCCGGTCGACCGGATGGCCATCCGACCGGATGGCCATCCGGACGGTTGTCCATGCGATCGAATGTTCATTCGACCAGTCGAGTTGGGCGAGATAGTTTTCCAACTTTCGTTTCGTGTGTTAAGCGTTGCGTTGTGTTTAAGCGAGTTGCGAGTAAGCGTTGTGTTGAGATAACCACATAACATCACACAAGTAATCACACAAATAACACAAATAACACATAAATGCATAAAACTAAATCCGCGTTTCGAGTTTGCTTTGCGATAGCGTTGTGATAGCGTTTAGTATAAACATGCGATCTAATATGCGATAAAATGCGTTTTAAATAGTATGCGTTGTAAATTGCGTTAAATGCGATAACTGCGTTGTGATTAAGCGTTGTGAATGCGTTGTAAAACATAGTTTAAAAATATTCAACCCATGGCGATAATCGAAATCTCGAGAGTACAAGTCAATTAAGCAAGAAAACACAGATGTAAGTAGTGACCCAGAAAGTCGGGTTGTTACAGCCTCCCCTACTTTAGGGAATTTGTTAGTGCATTTATGTCTATCGCCTTCGTCAATCCGAGCCGTAGCGAGAAACAGAAGGAAACGAGCAGTTATGATGTAATATCTAGACAAAAGGCAAGGTGGCAATATTGTAATTAATGAGAAATCTCATTAAAAGCCAAGGCCTATAAATAGGAGCTGTAGTATTAGAATTTAGACTTTTGGATCATTTGTGTTTAGGAGAGCTCTAGATCAAGAGAGAGAATCTAGAGAGAGAAAGTGATTCAAGGTGCTTGTTCTTGTTAGATTTCTAATAGAATCACATTTATATTACATAGTGTGTGTTAGGTCGCGTTCGTGTACGGATTCCGCACGTCATACGTTCGTTTCGCAATCGTTTCGGAGTCAAAACCGGTCCTACAAGTGGTATCAGAGCAGGAGCTCAATTGCACTGATCCAACACACAATTCCGCTTGTGATTTCATTGATTTCAGATCTGAATTTCATCTATTTCCTCATCTTTTTTCATTTTTATCACGTTTTTCACTGAAAATCGTCAAATTGAACGGGTTTTTACGGTCCAAAATTCATGATTTTTTGATATGATGTGCGAAAACACCTGATCTATAACCCTACCAAGTGCGATTTCATGATTAACAGCCTGATTCCACTCGAGATCTTGATTCCGCTCATAAGTTCCTGATTCCGCTCCAGAATACTTCTGATTCAGCTCCAAAATACTTGTTGATTCCGCTCCAAAAGTCTCAAAAGCTGATTCCGCTCCAGGCTGTCAAACTCAGATTTCGCTCCAAAATAGTTCCTGATTCCGCTCCAAATGTTCAAAAGCTGATTTCGCTCCAAAATTGTTGCTGATTTCGCTCCAAGTTAACAAAACTGTTGATTCCGCTCCAAGTTAACAAAACTGTTAATTCCGCTCCAATATTTGCTGTGATTTCGCTTGAATTGCATCATGGTGATTTCGCTCGAAAGTAGTTGTCTGACTAAAAGACCTGATTTGTCATATTGTTGTCAGACATAAACTCAATGGATTGCATGTGAAGTAAACTTGATCTGACCATTATATCACGGCCCAATCACATTTTAATATTGATCTGATCTAAAAATTAGAGGCCCAATTAAAATTTACATAATGACAGTGAATCATTAATTGTGCATGTGTTTTATTTGATTGTCTCAATACATCATTTGGTTAAAATTGTTTGAAAAACTATTAATTGATTTGTACATGTGAAATATTACCGATGTTGTCAGTCATTTAATGTTTGCATGAAATTCTCGGTCAAATAAATAAAAGTGATATCGGCCAAATTAAGTCCATGTGCTAGTTATTGAAACATTGCATCAATGAAATGAGCAGCCCATGTGATTATATGATCTAGAGGTCCAATAGAATTGTGTTTTCGACCAGATTTGATTTGATTTGATAAGTCCATATCAGATAGCGGCCCAATAGAATCATATTATAAACTTTTGTTGTCGGCCCATGTGTTGTTGTTAAAGGTAGTCAAGATTGTTTTGAAATAAACCAGGTAGTTTGAAAGTGAATTATGTATCACACAGTTTGAATTTGATCCCAGTTCACAAGAGGTGGTTCAGTCCGTTTGAATTCAAACTCGTTACAGGTCGTGTGGTTTAGCCAGGTCATTGGAAAAGGTCATTTGAATTTGATTCGGGTCATAGCAGTCCTCACAGTTTGTCAACCTTCAGTCTGCACAGAATATTCACCAGTTCGAGTATTATTTTGATTCAGTTATTTGATATTGTTTGTACTGATTGTGTTTTGTTTGATTGTATTTGTCAAGGTTATTCAAGAATTGCAAATCATGGCTGAAGAATTTTTCAACACGTTCTAAAATGCGTTTACATCAGATACGGTAGAATCATCAGAGGTTACACCCAAAGCTATAACTAAGACGATCAAGGATAACATCAAACATGACAACTTTTATGGAACCTATTCAAAACCTCCGAAGCTGGATAACATTGAAGATTATGTCTGGTGGAAGGAGAGGTTCATCAATTGGGCGAAGGCATATGCACACGAGAGTTGGTTCTGTTTGAAATTTGGTTATGAGAGCCCAGTAAATGACAAAGGAGAAGAAATTCTGATCAAAGATTATTCAGAAGATGACAGAAAAAAATTTTCTTATGAACAGAAGATGATTGCTTTGATTCAGCAATCAGTTCAAGATGATATTTTCTCATTATTAGTTCATGATGGGTCATCAAAGTCTGTGTGGAAAGCTTTGAAAGTAAAAGCTAAGGGGGGTAAACAAATTCAGAAAAACAAAATAGCATTATTGAAAAAAGAATTTGATTTGTTTGACAGTTTAAAGGGAGAGACAGTGAGGAAAATGATTGAGAGGTTTTGCCATTTAAAAATTGAACTTGAAAGATTCAAAATTGTGAAAACAAGAGAAGAGATAATTGACAAAGTAATTGAAGCGTTACCACGAGCTGATCAGTGACAAACGTTTGTTTTTATCTTGAAAAATGATGCTAAATTTGATACAATTTCTCTTGATGCATTGTTAGAAAAGATTGAGAGTCATGATCTGGAGCTACAAAAGCAAAACAAGATGAGTGGTTCATCTCATCAACAAAATGTTGGCTTGTACTTCAAAGGGAGTGTACCTTCGGATTAAGGTGTTAATTCACCAAAGACAGCATTCAGTGGTGAGAAGATGAAAGAGCCACAAACAACTTCATCAAGTTACCATTCTGGATATCATTCATCTTCAAAATCAAGTTCTGATGAAGCTGAGGAGATTCTGTGCAACATTGCTCTTAAACTGAAGAATTCTCCTGCAATGAGCATCAATGCAGCTAAGCAGCAAATGAGTTTTCTTGCATCTGTTTTGGAGTCGTATGAAGGTCTAGTGGCTGGTAAAATTGGAAACTCTGAATTAACCAAAGAAGACTACGACCAGATTGATCCGGAAGAGATGGAACTCATTGACATTCGTTGGTTTTTGGCAAGTTGCATTCGCAGAGCTTAGAGATATATATATATGGAGATTACAAGGAAACAATCTTTGGGTGGTCCTTCAACGAAACTTGGATTTGACAAATCCAAAGTGACCTGCTTCAGATGCAAGCAAAAGGGTCATTTCAAAAGAGAATGCAGAAATTCTGAAGTTGCTGAAGGAAATGAACGTCCTTTCAATGATGATTATTATCGAAAAGCGATCTACCACCGAAGCAAAGAAGAGCCGAAATTGATTGAAGATAAAACCAAATCAAGAGCTTGTTTTGTAATTCACGATGATGAAGGTTTTGACTGGAGCTCAATTTGTCCAGAAGAAGATCGTTTGGAAAATGTTCGAAAAACAGCTCATGGCAGAGCTGTGACAGAGGAAAGAAAGTTTGTTTTTGTTGCTGAAATTAAAGAAGATGTTAAAGAAGAAAAAGACACTGTTGAAGTCAAAGAGAGAACTCGGGAAGAGATTTTAAAGGAGAAAACTGAGAGAGAAAGATTTATTGTGGGATGCAGGATGCAGAAAATGGAGGAAGAATATGAGAATGCTGTTGCGAACAAACGATGGGATAAAAAGCAAGAATGTTATGTCAACAAACAAGGTGAACCAGTTGTTCCCAGATGTGACATAGTTCATGATGATGTTCTTCTTATTATTCCTCGATCCAGTGAATACTACTCAAATGTTGCAAAAGACAAAACATATGTAAAAAGGCTGGATAAAATCATCAGGGATGCTATGACAATCAAATTTAGAAAGAGAAATGAAGAAAGAATGAAGAAGAATATTGAGAATATGGTTAATGAATTGAAGAAGGTCGCCGAGGAAGTCAAGATTGAAGAAGTGAAAGATGAAATTCAGAAAGTTGAGGATGTGAAGACGTCTGAAGAACAGAAGGTAGTTGAGAAAGAGAAGGTTGTTATTGAAGAACAGCAAGTTGAAATAGTCAAGAATGAGAATTTGGAAGCTGGTGATGCTGGTGATGAAGGTAGTGTTGAAGAAAAGCAGAATGATGCTGATCAGAAGCAGACAGAGACTGTAACAAACACCGAGGTGCCAATCACTCAGGTAAATTCCGATTCCGACATCTTGATTGAAACTGTTGAACAGTGCAAGAAATGCATGGAAATGTGCAGTGCTTGTACTATAAAAGACAAAAAGATCAGAACAAGAGATCTTGATTTCGCAAAACTTGAAGAAGTTTTCAAGAACAAGTGCAAAGAAATGTTTGAAAATGAAAAAGTTTTAAAAGAAAATAATGAAACACTTTCAGAAAAATGTAAAAAATTAGAAAAAGAGAATGAGATTTTAAAAGAAGATGTTTCTAAAATGACAGAAGAATGTTCTCAAAAAGAAAATATTTGCCAAGAAATGAAAAAGGAATATGATTCAATAAAATTGGCTTATCACATTGCAAAGGAATCATATGAAAAAGTAAAGAGTGAAATGAAACTTGTTCAATCAAGATTTGAAATACTCTTCTGAAACATCAAATGAACTAAAACGAATGTATGAAATTAAACAACAAGTTGTAAATTCTTATATTGAAGATGTTGCTAAACTTAAGCGTAAGATTTCTGATTTAGAACAGGATAACAACAAATTAAAAAGTTATCACGCTTCGTCATATGTGCTTGAACGTATTTTCAACATAAAACCGGATGGAAAAGATTCTGAGCATAACACGAAAGGCATTGGTTCAGAGTTTCATCAAGTTCCACCACCGGAAAAGTTTGTGTTTTATGATGAGGAAAAGGTCGAAAAAGCTTTCAATATGGTTGATCAAATACCAGACAACATTGACATAACCTATTCCAAATCTGATGATTCTCATGATTCAGAAGTGGTAGGTAAAGTCGTTGAAAGTGTGTTGAAAGAAGAGTCGGTTGATACAGGTAAATCTGAATCACAGGATGAAGATGAAGGAAATCTTCATGATAGTTATCTGAAAAACACAAAATCCGAGAAAAATTTGAATGATGATTCAAAAGGATTGGTTTATACCATGATTGGATCGGACAAATTGTTCTTAGATGTTGTATTCCCGATTCAGAATGTGATTTCAGAAAATGTTGATAAAGTTTTCAAAATGGTTGAGATTGAGAAGTCTGAGATTTCAAAGTTTGCTGGTAAGAGTCATAGAGGTTCGTATAACAAACCTAGTTTCAAGAAGAAAAACATGAAGGCTGGTTTGGGTTATAAGAAGAAACAGAATTGGAAGAAAAATGAAACACTGAATTTTCAAGAAAAAATGAGTTTTGTTCAAGGAAAAAGTTTTGAAGAAGAAGAAAAACTAAAAATTGGACAACAGTCTATTGAAGAGTTTTTAGCTCAAAGAAAAAGCAACAACCACAGGTCAAAGATGTTTCCATGAGAACATGTTTTAAATGTGACCAAAAAGGACATCTTGCTCTCAAGTGTCCAAATCTGAAACCTGTGGATGTTGACAAAAAGAAGATTGATGCTGAGAAACAAAAATCTGAGAATGTTACTTGGAGGTATAACACAAATAAGTTTGCTTCGAAACAAAACTGGAAATCAAACTCTAACAGGTTTGATTCGAGGCAGATCTGGAATTCTCACACACCCAGATTAAGAACAACACAATGTTGGAAAACAACTGTCGATGCTACAAAACCTCAAGAGTTTTGGAAACCAAAAGTTGTTGTTCAAAATCAAAATATTCAAAAAGAGTCACATTTTTACAAAAGAGGGACTCCAAAAGGTCAAACTTGGAGTGTTAAGAAACAAGTGACTTCGATAAAAGATGAGAAAGTTGAAGTCAAAGTTGAAAAAGTCTTTGTTCAGAATGACAAAGATTTTCCGAAGTTAAATGATACATATTGTGTTGAAATGCCTAAGGTCCAACAGACTTGGGCTAAATTGTTCAAGTAATTGAATTAGTTGAATGTGCAGGTGCTCAAGAAAAATGAAAACTGGAGCAGCCTGGCACATGGAAAGGAGGAAGAGGCTGCTGGAACCTGTGTTGGTTGAAACAGGGAGTTTATTTGTTTTTCTGTAAATAAATAAACAATATTTTCAAAAACTCTAAAAAAAATTGAAAATTTTGAAAAACCAAAAATATGTGTTGATTGAATACGCCAAAACCCTCATGGCTGAACAAACATGATTAATTTCACAAGATTGAAAAACGGTTTTCAAACTGTAAATATCAATGTGTTGTAAATCATGGGGGTACATTATTTTTTCTGCAAATCAGTACATGAGAAGCAGAAAATGGATGGCGAGACAAAGCTATTAGTGTTGGTTGTCAAATTTTCTTTTAATGGTTTTGCATTTTAGGGGGAGAAAAATTTGTTAGAAAATACAAAAACATTTGAAAATTTGAAAAAGTCAAAAACATGATAAAATTCAAAAATTGAGTTTTTGTGTAAAAACAGGAAATGATAGTACATCAGTAGACAGTTACAGTATGCTAAAGAAATGTAATGATTAAATAGCGTTAAACAGTCTCACTGATGATATGCCGATAGATTTTTATACATTTAGTAAACTTTTTCGGGATATAAACCTAAATTCAAACTTGCTTATTTCGTGGGGAACACTACTTGGATATATAGGTAACCCCTGAAATCTCGTTTGAAGGACCCCTCTTTCTGAGATACTAGGTCTTTATACTTAGTGATATCTGGGGTTTTATCCTGGGACTTCTGATTTTGCGGAAGCAATGGCCTAGTCCCCGGAGAATACTTTCCGCATTGCTTGAAACATAGCACAGCCCTCAGCATATTGATGAAACAATAAAATTGATAGTCATTGCTGTTGAAACAAAAGATCCTCTAAAGGGGACACACCGAAAAGTCGAAGTCGTCATCTCTCTGCGTATACGGATGTATCGACCTGAGCTCTCACGACCCTCGCATCTAACCCCTTATAGATATCATCAAGGTATACTCACCTGTAAGACTGAATATTGGGATCTGGATACGGGAGTATATTCAAGAGGTGGGACACATGAATGGGTTTAAGTTCTTAAAACATCTAATTCGTATCCTGAATCAGTTGAAGTTTGTGTGAAAATTTAAGTGGACCAGTATATCGACAATCTAAGTGAATTGTTTAATTTTTAATATGTAACTAAGCTCAACGGTACTTGTGACTTGTCAGAAACTGATATGATCCTCTGACACAAACTCAAACAAAAATATTGTCTGTAAATATGTTTGTACATATTTCTTTACTGCTTTATATTTTCAGAAAAATACAAAAAGATTTTTGATTCTGCTTTAGTTTCGACAACCGATGTCTGAAATGCTGAGTTTCAAAATCTAAGTATGTTGATTGTGTTTCTGAAAATAAAACAAGTTCATTAATTTGAAACTTGAATTAAAAATCAACAATAAAAAACAGTTTGTGATATCTCCAAGGTCATTAGTTTGGACTTGGATGATTAACTGTGAGGGATTTGGATTCTTAAATTATTAGAATTTGTTGAAAAGAGTTAGTTTTCGATGTTGGATTCTTAAATACTGCCAAATCTATGAAGATTGTTGATAGGAGGAGTGTTTTAGAAAGTTGAATAGAACCAGATTACGATGTCTGGAAAATTGAATGTTCAAAATGGTTGTACTTATAAATGTTTGAGAATTGCAGATGTTGTACCAGACTACGATCCCGAAAGCCGAGTCTAAGGGGGAGTCTGAAGACGAGCTCAACGCAAAAGGAAGCGTGGATTCAAGGAGCCATGTAACTATCCTAAAGGAGATTGTATACGGAAAGTAAGGTGTCGATCCCAAAGCACGGAAGCTTGACGAAAGGGGGAGCCTGATGAAGAAAAGAGTTTATAAAAAGGAGAAGCTGAAGCTGAAGACAGATCCACCGGGATTCTGTTCAAGAAGATTTAAAGAGAGAGAGAGAAAAGGAAGACGCTACGAGTTTGACTCAATGATCGAGATTAACTGTGGCAATATCCAAGGGGGAGTCTGTTAGTGCATTTATGTCTATCGCATTCGTCAATCCGAGCCGTAGCGAGAAACAGAAGGAAACGAGTAGTTATGATGTAATATCTAGACAAAAGGCAAGGTGGCAATATTGTAATTAATGAGAAATCTCATTAAAAGCCAAGGCCTATAAATAGGAGCTTTAGTATTAGAATTTAGACTTTTGGCTCATTTGTGTTTAGGAGAGCTCTAGATCTAGAGAGAGAATCTAGAGAGAGAAAGTGATTCAAGGTGCTTGTTCTTGTTAGATTTCTAATAGAATCACATTTATATTACATAGTGTGTGTTAGGTCGCGTTCGTGTACGGATTTCGCACGTCATACGTTCGTTTCGCAATCGTTTCGGAGTCAAAACCGGTCCTACAGAATTTCATCCCGAAATTAAGGCGCAGGCGTAACGAAGAGATGTGGGTATTTAGCTTTCATATCACTCTCGAGTTCCCGAGTGAACTCGGCGTCGCGTTTGCCTTCCCTGCAAACCTTCACTATAGGAATGCGAGAGCGTCGAAGTTTCTTGGTCTCTCGGTCCAGAATTTCTACTGGCTTTTCCACAAAGTGTATAGTTTCGTTAACTTGCAAATCCTCATGTAGGTTTTCTTCGGCTAGACACTTTTTGAGGTTCGAAACGTGGAAAGCCAGATGTACGCTGCTGAGTTCCTCCGGTAATTCGAGTCAGTAGGCCACTTTGCCAATTCTTTCCAGAATCTTAAAGGGACCAACGTATCGTGGCACTAGCTTTCCTTTCTTTCCAAATCAGATCACCCCCTTCCAAGGTGAAACCTTTAGGAGTATGTGATCACCAACTTCGAACTCAAGGGGCTTCGGCGTTTATCGGCGTAAGTCTTTTGAGGGTTCCGCGCTTTCAAGAGATTGTCTCGGATTTGGAGGTTCTTGTTAGTCCTTTCTTGTAATAACTCAGGATCTGTAATTTGGGCGTCTCCGATCTCATACCATACAATAGGCGATCGACATTTTCTTCCATATAATGCCTCAAAGGGTGCCATTTGAATGCTAGCGTGATAACTGTTGTTATACGAGAATTCGACTAAAGGTAAATGTGAATCCCAATTACCACCAAAATCTATAATGCACGAACGAAGCATGTCTTCAAAGGTACGGATTGTGCGCTCAGTCTGGCCGTCGGTCTGGGGATGGAATGCGGTACTAAGATTAAGAGTAGTACCGAGAGCGGATTGAAAGATTTCCCAAAGGCACAAGGTAAATCGACCATTGCGGTCAGAGATGATGTCACGAGGTGTCTCATGTCGACAAATGACTTCGTCGGTATAGATTCGTGCTAATCGTTCACCTTATAGTCTTCTCGTATTGGCAGGAAGTGGGCGGATTTCATAAGACTATCAACGATAACCCAAATGCTATCATGACCTGATGGCATGCGAGGGAGTTTCGTAATGAAGTCCATAGCTATACTCTCCCATTTCCACATCTGGATCTCGGGTTGCATGAGTAAGCCAGAGGGTCGTTGATGTTCAGCCTTGACTTTCAAACAAGTCAGGCACTTCGAAACATAGAGAGCGATATCCTTCTTCATTCCTGGCCACCAATACCTGGCACGGAGGTCCTAGTACATCTTGTCGGCATCGGGATGAATGGAATATCGAGACTTGTGGGCTTCGGTCAGCAATATCTCCCGAAGGTTATTGCGAATAGGAATCCAAATGCGGTCGAGATAGTGAAAGATACCGTTAGGTTTATTCACTAGTTGGTTTTCGGTTCCAAGAATCCGTTCTTCCTTCAAAGTGTTCTTAAGAAAACAAGCGTGTTAAGCGTCACGAATGAGGGCTTCGAGGTCGTGTTGGGCTTCAACGTTACGAACACTATGTAGCTTCGTTGGCTAAGAGCATCGGCAACGACATTTGCTTTGCCTGGGTGGTAGTGTATCTCATAGTCGTAGTTGTTGAGAAGTTCAACCCATCTGCGTTGGCGCATATTCAGTTCCTTCTGGTTCAAGATGTGTTGTTGGCTCTTATGGTCGGTGAAAACCGTACACTTAGTACCATAAAGGTAGTGTCGCCAAATCTTTAACATAAAAACAACTGCACAGAGTTCGAGATCATGGGTTGTGTAGTTCTTCTCGTAGATTTTGAGCTGTCGAGACGCGTACGCGATAACCTTGCCTCGTTGCATGATAACACAACCAAGATCGAGGTTAGAGGCATTGCAATAGACTACAAAGTCGTCGTTTCCATCGGGTAACGCGAGTATGGGAGCGTCGCAAAGCATACGCTTGAGAGTTTGAAAGGCATTCTCTTGTTCGGTTCCCCAAACAAAAGTCTTGTCTTTATGCGTTAGAGAGGTGAGAGGAACGGCGATTTTAGAGAGATCAGCGATAAATCGACGATAATAACCCGCCAATCCAAGAAAAGAACGAACTTCAGACGGGGTTTTCGGTGTAATCCAACTCTTAACTGCTTCAATCTCCGTGGGATCGACGTGAATACCTTGACTGTTGACAATGTGACCGAGGAATTGAACCTCCTCAAGCCAAAATTCACACTTGGAGAACTTGGCGTAGAGGCGATTCCCTTGGAGAAGTTCGAGTACCAAACGAAGATGTTGCGCGTGTTCGGCTTTCGACTTCGAATAGATAAGGATATCATCGATAAACACGATGACAAAGTGGACGAGAAAGGGTTTACACACGCGATTCATCAAATCGTAGTTGATGATAGGCAGAACGTAGATCGATCTTAGAAAAACACGTAGCGCCTTGTAATTGATCAAATAGTTCGTCGATTTGGGATAAGGGATAGCGATTCATGATAGTAAGCTTGTTGAGTTTCCCTATAATCGATGTACATTCGGAATGATCCATCCTTCTTTTTCATGAAAAGGACAGGTGCGCCCCATGGAGATGTGCTAGGGCGTATGAAGCCTTTATCAAGTAATTCCTGGAGTTGGCTAGATAGTTCACGCATTTCGGACGGAGCGAGACAATAAACGGCTTTAGCTACAGGGTTAGCTCCAGGAATGAGGTCAATACGAAAGTCAATATCACGACTCGGAGGTAGACCGGGTAAATCGTCAGGAAAGACATTAGGAAAATCACGAACCACAAGTACCTTTTCCATCGGTTTCTTTTCCTTCTCCGCTACGACGATGTGAGCCAAGAAAGCCATGTATTCCTTTCGGAGATACTTGCTTGCTTGAATGCATGACATGGGTTTCAATTCCTTCGAAGATACTTCGCCATAAACACAGAGTTGGTTGGCATTAGAAAGAGAGAAACGAATCATCTTTTCGAATCAAACAACTTCAGCATGATTTTCGCGAAGAAAATCCATGCCTACTATGATATCAAAACTACCAAGTTGCATCGGAATGAGATCGACCGGGAAGACGTGATTGTTGAGTTTAAGAATACAATCACGGAGAACAGAACTAACAGTGACGGTTCATCCGGTGGCAATTTCTATGTTGAATGTCGTTGGGAGGTTAGCGCATTTACAGTTTAGGAGCTTTTCAAATTAAAATGACACAAAACAGTTATCGGCTCCAGTATCAAACAAACACGCAACATAAATACCGTTAACAAGAAACGTACCATTGACAACATTGTTGTCAGTTTGAGCCTGGCGGACATTGATGTTGAAAGTTCTTCCACGGGCTGCTTGTTACGGTTGCTGCTACTACTGCTGTTGTTGTTGTTGCTGTTGCCGCTGCGGCAGTGGTTGCTGTGATTCTTGTTTCACCACTCGGTTCGGGCAGACGTTAGCAAAGTGGTTCGGGTCACCACATGAGTAGCATGCTCGCGCATGGGCAGCGGGCGCAGGATCTGCTTGGTTGACCTGAGGAGCGGGGAGTGGAGCTGGTAGTCCTGGAGGAGCTTGAGCTTGTTGACGTGGGCCAGTGCGACAGTTCATTGTGAAGTGTCCATAAAGGTTGCAGTGGACACATAAACGACAAGCTATCCCAGTTGGGTGATGATAGGTGCAAATAGGGCACAGAGGGTGAGGACCAGTATATGCACGCTAAGCAGGCGATGCATTGGTCAAAGGTGCTGCCACTTGGCGGTTCTGGTTGGGGTTGGGTTGGATGGAAACAACGTTTAGAGGAACGGCGGTAGTAGCGTAGTTCTTGTTATTGTTACCCTTGCGTTTGTGGTTCTATCATGAAGACTTTTAAACTTGTGATGCTGCAGGTTCGGTAGCGGAAGTAGCAGTGACTTGGTTGAGATTCTTGGTTGAGGTCGTGAAATAACCAGTCAAAACTCGCTTATCATTGACCTCAGCGGCGAGTTGGTAAGTCTCCTCAATGGTAGTAGGTTTAGCTGCCTGAACAAAGTCAGCTACACAATCGGGTAGAGCGCGGATGTACTTCTTGATCGTGATATCCGACGTTGTAACTTGACTAGGACAGATGATACTAAGCTATTTGAAGCGAGCGGTGAGACCAGCATTGTCACCTCCTTCTTGTTTGATATGCCAGAATTCATTCTCCAGCTTTTGCACCTCATGAGGAGGACATAACTCCTTCATCATAAGCTCCCTGAGCTCTTCCCATGAAAGTCCGTAAGCTGCATTACCGCGCCTGTTGCGCTCCGCAGTCCACCAGTCCAGAGCCCTGGACTAAAAAACTCCAGTTGCGTTAACAATACGCAGATTTTCTAGGCATCCGCTTTGCCTGAAGGTGACTTCGATTGCGTCAAACCACTGAAACATGGCACTGGGCCCATCTTCACCCGTGAAGTTAGCAGGACCGCAGGCCTTGAATTGCTTAAAGCTAAAAGGTGCTTTGGGGGAGTCACTCTTTGATTCAACAGAGGACTTGCTACTGACATCATTAATCTCACTGACAATCTGGGGTATGACCTTAGCCATTTCCTTGGCCACTAGTGATGCGATGCGTCTGTCAGCATGGTTGCGTCGGGCGGCTCGTGAAGTGTGCGATCCAAATGACGACATTGTCTGCAGTAGGGATGAGATTGGTACGATACCGGTACCGTACTAGTACCGATACCGCAAATACCGTTACCGAAATTGAGGAATGTGGATACCGATTACCGTACCGTATTTATAGATTCGGTACCGGCATCGGTACCAGTATTTCGATACTTTATCACATTGGTACCGCCTTGGTGTTATCCATTATTTTACCTAAAAAAACTTCATGTACAACCCATCCATCTATTATTAACTGAACTAGAGTAATATATAGAAGAATGTAAACAAAGGATAAACATATTAAGTAGTAAAAAAAATCAAAAGGTAAACATCCATGGGTTCGACTTTTAACATCCAAATTCCAACATGTCTAAAAAATCATCATAATTGATTAAAAATAACCAAACAAAAGAAATTTGATATTGATTTTTGTAAAACAATGTTCAAGAAAATATAACTTCATAGTGGGATCTAAGATAATAGCAAAATACATGAAGTCATTATTAAATTCGGTATTAATACTGGTATTTACCGAAAAATACCGGTACCGATACCATTTTTTACCGATACTGAATTTTGATAAAATTTATTACCGATGCCGCTACCGTTTATGATCGGTACGGTACGGTATCAGTACGGTTCCGGTATTTCGGTAAAAAATTTCATCCCTAGTCTGCAGCAGACATCGTCATAAGATTCAGACGAGATTCGATTATATCGGGTTTCGTATACTTTAGCGTTCGTAAAACATCCTTATTATTATTATGTAAAGCATCAAGAATACGTCAAACACACAGGCACATAATCACGTAGGCACATAGACCACATAGGCACATAAGCACATAAACACATAGGAGCACATAATTCACGTAAGCATATAATTTGCACGTATTTACCTATATTTTGCACGTGTTCACCTACATACTTTGCACGTATTCACTTATCCTTCAAGGTAGCGTAGCGCGATAGCGGGTAGCGTAAGCGAGTATTACAGCGACTATCATAAGCGGGGAGCGTTGCGGGCGAGACTTCATAGTTCGAGTTGCGATTAGTTATCGTTTGAGATTGCGTGCATGGCGTGTTCCTGAGCTTTATATTACAGCGGGAAGTGAAAAGCGATAAAGTGTGAAATCTCCAAAATTGAAACTTGTAAACATTTAACAATATAAAACACATAAAATCGATAACGCGTAAAATCAGCGATTGTGGCATAGAATCGAAATTAGATTGTCTTGGACGTTAGACATCGACTATCTAAAGTGATTCGACTATCCACAACAACATCGAGTGCATGCTTGGCCTAATAGACTGTGCTCTCGCCAAAATACGGAGAACAGCACGCATCCTTTCGGTTACTACGTGACTGGAGTCATTGGAATCCATCGAGACTTTGGTGAGAGTTTTGTAAAAATCCAAGTAAAGAGTGGAACTAGTCGTTAAGATGCGGGTTTCACCCCGAACATAACAACTTTGTTCCCGATAGTGTGGTAAAACCACGAGATAGAGATGGAGAATTTCGTCGAGATATGGATTTCACTCCTGACTCAACGAAGGATTCTCGTGCTAAGAGTAAAAATCTCGTGTAGAGTGAGCAATTTTATCGAGAGTTCTTGGTTTTCACACCTAATCTCGACCAAATCACTCAATTGTGTTATGCGAGCATTTTCAAAAATGTGTGTATTGTGTCAGCCTTAGGAAAGGCATGTAGTGTTCGACCTTAGGAAAGGTCGTCTTTGTACGAAGCTGTAGTATGTGGTGTTTGCACAAAGATGCAGTTTTCGCGAGTTCGAGCTAGAGTATCAAACTTGGCTCGCGCGGAACCCCTACAGAGTTCATACAAGGCGGTCTGTTGGTGCTTAGACTATAGAGTAGGTCAATCCTAAGACTCAGAATCCTGGACTAGGTCGACTCTTCCTAGTTCCCTATAGTTATGGCTCTGATACCAATCCGTCACACCCCAATCGATGGCGGAAAGATCGGGGCGTGGCACTGAGCGAAACAGATTGTCCAAGAGAATCCATAACAACTATTAATAACAATATATTTAAAGTTAATGTCCCATACCACTAACATATAAAGTAAAAACAGTCATTACAGATAGTGTTTCTCAAAAACAAGTAAACTGTTCCGACAACTCATATTTCTTATTTGGTAGGTTTCTAGACTGCCTATCTTTATTCCACAAAAGATTATCATAGCATCCTATTAACCTGTCACATACGTTAAAATAAAGGCAATACATAAAATATAAAGGTGAGTACACAAGTTTGAGTAGCATATAGTATAGTGAAGGCGTTTACGCATAACCAGCATGTAACACGTAGAAATGTGAATCAAGTAAGCTATCGACAATGATGTATGCAACCGACATGACTGCGAGTTGTAGAATGCGCAACACATTTTCACCACTGTGAACATGTGAAGTAAGGCCCTTAACAACCCCTGTCCATGATAGGTGTTGAGTCCAAACTATAGTACTATCGTTGCTAAGGTTTCCGGCAAATGATCACTGTGTAAACATAACATACAAGCATTCATCGAGTCACGTATAACATGCGAGACCGGTTAGCGTTAAAAGTGTTTGCGTTGTGTGTTGTCGTGTTTTGAAAGAGAATGTATGTAACACACAAAAGTGGTTAAAAGAAAATGGGTTTGAGCATACTCACAGTATGTGTTTAACAAATAAGCATAGTCTTGAATTGGATTGAAGGGAGCGCGTTGGAGTTAGCCTGAGCATAGAACAGTAGCATAAGCGTTGAACAGCGTGTCGGATGTGCTAAGTGTCAAATAGTGAGTCGAACGGACGAATACCAATTCGATCGGATGGTCATCCGAGCGGATGACCATTCGAATGGATGACCATTCGAATGTGATGTGGGTGTTCGTAAATCGTTAAAAAAACCTTTTGAAGTTTTCGTTGTAGTATTTAAACAAGTCATCCAATCGGATGGTCATCCAGACGGATGACCATTCGATCGGATGGCTATTCGATTGAGAGTTTGGTAGTTTGAAGTTTGATCAAATCGTTTAAGTATTGAAAGTTATAAAGGACAGTGCACCTGGTCGAATGGTCATTCGATCGAGTGGTTATTCGGTCGGATGGCTATTCGAGTGGGTAATCCGTCGTTCTGCAAACTTTGTAAAATTTCCAAGTAAAAGCTCTGAGTTTTTAACGGAGAAGACATGACGACGTGTCAAACAACGGAAACACACCAAGGTCTAGCTCAGTCGATCGGATGGGAATCACCCCATTAGATCAGATTCGCTGTTCTTGATGGAGTTTCATGTTCAACCCGCAAATCTGTCATCTCTTCGGTGGAAATCCGTTCTCAGACCGGTTCTCAACTAGAGAATGAGTAGGGAGCCGGAATGAGTCTAGATTCCATCAGTTTTGAGTAGAAAGGTGAAGAAAGTTGAAGAAAAGTATGAAAAAGTTGAAAATGGTGAGATATTTTTGAGATTTGTGTTGAATAATGTGGAAATCCTTTAGATCTGGACAAATCTTGATGAGACGACGTCACACAACCGATTGCATAAGCAACTGAGATGATGTCACCTTCAAGGGGTCCAAATCAGGTGATTTCAAGATGAAAACCAATTATTTTGATGGAGAAGATGATGTAGAAGTGTGTGGTGATGATGGAAGTACAAGATTTAGGAAGAAATACTTAAGAAATGGCCTTGAATCGAGAAAAAAGTGCATGAGAATGAACTGGGAGCGAGTTGGTCGAATGGAGATGTCACATCTGTGAACTAGCATGTACGGGCACTATTTATAGGCTGAGAGAGAGAGAGAGACTAAGGCGGTGCACGCGAGGGTCGAATGGAAGTCCGGTCGGATGGCCATCCGATCAGATGGTCATTCGAACGGATGTCCATTCGATCGAATGGTCATTCGATCGAATGGTCATTCGAACAGTCGAGTTGTGCGAGTTAGTTTTCCAACTTTCGTTTCGTGCGTCAAGCGTTGCGTTGCGTTTAAGCGAGTTGCGAGTAAGCGTTGCGTTGAGATAACCATATAACATCACACAAGTAATCACACAAATAACACATAAATGCATAAAAGTAAATCTGTGTTTCGAGTTGCGTTGCCATAGCGTTGTGATAGCATTTAGTATAAACATGCGATATAATATGCGATAAAATGTGTTTTAAATAGGATGCGTTGTAAACTGCGTTAAATGCGATAATTGCGTTGTGATTAAGCGTTGTGAATGCGTTGTAAAACATAGTTTAAAAATAGTCAACCCATGGTGATAATCGAAATCTCGAGAGTACAAGTCAATTAAGCAAGAAAAGACAAATGTAAGTAATGACCCGGAAAGTCAAAGACAAATGTAAGTAATGACCCAGAAAGTCAGGTTGTTACATATATAACAGGCTTCTTTTCAATATTTAAGCGACTAGATATGTAGCCATATTTTTTCATGTCATACAACTCCATTTTTATCTCATGTCCACTAAAAAGTAAAGTTTAAGTGATATTATACGTAATATATTAATACAGTGCAACTACAAAGTAAAGTTTAAGTGATACTATACATATTAATTTACTATGATGGAAATGTAGTAAAAACATTATGCGGAAACAATTGTTATTTATGTTAAAGAAATGTTGCTTTACCTAAAATCCAGTAGATATAATCTAAATAAATGTTTTTCAGCTACGCTTTCACCCCATATTGTTCTTCCAACTACATCTACAAAGAAACTGTATATTTTGATTTTCTTTTTAATTTTAATCTATTATATAGACTTATTGCTTAATTAGTATGTACAATTGTATATGATTAAAGGAAAATTTAATTGTGAAACTGATTAAAAAAATTCGGTCACAATCTAAATTTCAAAGATACAAATGAATTATACCATAAATAAAAAAATCATATAGGGAAAAGTTGTAAACGGAAATTAGAAAAGGAAATTATTGTAATTGTAAATGAAAATAAAAAAAAAGAAATTATTGTAAAAATTGGCTACTTTTAAATTTGAAAAAAAAAACTAAGTATGCAATTACTTTCTTAAAATTATGCCCCACTATTTTTCCGCCAAAAACCAAATCTAGAGGCCTTAAAAACATGACACGTGTCCCACAATTATTTTCATTTATTAGATACTAGGTTACAACCTCGTATACTAAACGGATTAAAAAAATAAATATAGTTAACATATGATGCAAATTATAACATATGATGCAAAATGATAATGATAATAATACTAACAACAATAACAATAATAATAAAAGTATTTTATGCGGTTTGGTAGATAATTTCTAAATAGCGTTAGGTTATAAGCCAATTATCTTTTAAGTAGTTTCATTTGTGTAACATCCTAATTTTAGAACTACATATTACTGATAATACATTTACCACAGAGGTAATAATAATAATAATAATAATAATAATAATAATAATAATAATAATAATAATAATAATAATAAAATCATGAATGAATTGAATTTTCTTTAGTACGAATATAAAAGAAAAACATAACCTTAAGAATTTTAATAACATTAAGAATTTTAATACCTAAGTATGTTACTTTGTGCAAACCACATGGACTAACTATGTAATTAACTCTAAAATGAATTTAGTTAGAAAATATATAAACAATATCTATAATTATGGCTTATAATTTATCAGTTAGAAAATATATAAGTAATAATTAGACCTAAAGAATAGGTAAAATAAAAAATAAAACTTATCTATAATTATTGTTTATCACTTATCGGTAAGGATATAGATAAATTATATTTAAACTAAAGGATATCAACTAAATTAGAGAAAAAAAGGGCAGGAAAACAATTATGAGAATGCATAGTAATTCGACACGTGTCTACTCAGAGGTTTCTTTTATTATATAGTATAGACTAGGTTAGAACCCCGTGTATTATACGGGTTGAAAAAAATAAATATCGTTAATAATGAAGATTAAAATATGATAAAATGGTTTTTGTGATAAGATATTATTGATTTTAATAGAATCTGAAAGAGAGTTAAATAGGAAAGAGAATAAATCTTCGGCTCACTAAATTATAACATATGATAATAATATTAACAACAACAATAATAAAAGTATTTTATCCGCTTTGATAGATAATTTGTAGGAACACATTTATCAAGCGTCCTGATTGCGCTAGGCTATAAGTCGATTATCTTTTATGTACTTTCATTTGTATAACATCCTGATTATAGAACCAAATATATAATAATAATAATAATAATAATAATAATAATAATAATAAAAATAAAAATAATAATAATAATAATAATAATAATAAATGAATTGAATTTTCTTTAGTACATGAATATAATATAAAAGAAAAACATAACCTTAACAATTTTAATAATATTTAGACCTAAATAATAGGTAAAATAAATGAATTTAGTTAGAAAATATATAAATAATATTTGGACCTAAATAATAGGTAAAATAAAAAAAAACTTCTCTTAAATTATGACTTATTAATATCAGTTAAGAAATATAAAATAATAATTAGACCTAAAGGATACATAAAATAAAAATAGAACTTATCTATAATAAAAATAAACCTATAAGAGACTTGTATCATTCAAGCTATCTATTTTTTTTTGTTTTCCCGTTCCTCTCTCCTATTTAATTATAAATATTTATTTTTTATTATTAAAGATATTCAATTATATATATATATAAAATAATCATATAATAATATCAACTAATATTTATAAACTCTATAAAAAGTTTTCGCATAAAAAAATCCTAATCAAGATTGTTAGGATATATTTTTAACGACGGAAAAAAGTCTTAAAATCATCTTAATCCCATAACTAAGATGATTTTAAAATCTTATATAAATTATATTTAAACCTAAAGGATATTAACTAATTTAGAGAAAGAAAAGGGTGGGAAAACAACTCATATAGGTTTACTTTATTATATAGTATAGATAATATGTAATAGATTTGATTTGCTAAGATTTTGATTTTAAAATCTATATTTATATCTATATCTATATCTATTCTATAGTATATAATAAAATAAATCAATGTGTGACACGTGTCATCCATTGGAAACATCTGTTTTTAGATAAATAAATAATAAATTAATATCAGATCTTATCCTACTTTAAATATCTAATAGAATCCTTCTATTTTTAATAAAATATTATCCTTTAATTTAAATTGTTAATTTAAGACATTTTTAAATAAAACATATTATCTGTCAACCAAACTTTGTATTGATATATTAATTATTTTTATTAAAAAATATTATATCGAATTTATTATATAATTTATAAATCAAGTTGTCGGAATTGGTATCAACATTTTATCTGTCACACCCTAAAAATCCACATGCGGAGTATTACTGCGAGGCGTGTGACTGACCAGGATCATGCCACCAATCATATTGAACAATAAGTAAAAGTAAATAAGATCCATCACAACCAATACGATTAGTGTTTACGAAAACAATATCCAAAACCAAGTTTAAGTGATAGCGGAAGCATAAAGTTTAACACCAAAATAATAGTTTAAGTTCATAAAGTTTAGTAGGAACCCAACAATGGTTCCCCACCATAACGACTCCTTCTCCATGCAAGCACTAGCAAATGTACCTAACGACCTGCAAAACATGTAGTAATGTGTCAACATAAAGTTGGCGAGGTCACAGTTTTTTGATGTTGTTCCAAACACGTATGTTTGTCAAATTACTCTGTTCTTTATAAAACATCCCATGGGGAGCTACCCCATTGTTTTAGGCTACTAAACTCGTACCATACCAAAACTAACTGTGGTTATGTTTAGTGCCCCGAGTCAATGTCTATCATCATTGACTTAGTGCCCAGGCATACTAGTTCATCCCCGTCCTTTGCGGCACGGTGTGAGGCTTGTTAGACCTAATAGCGCTACTAACTAATATCCCTTTCGCCATTGGCCCGGTGATTAATCGGTATAAAATGTGTGAGGACTTTCATATAGAGTTCCGTCTAGTCCGCTTAAGACATGTTGTATAAACAGTAAATTAACATTCCGTCCCACACAAGGAGAAATGGTTGCCCGTATCCTTCCCAAGGAGAATACGTAGTTGTATCCCACACAAGGGGATAGTTGTTCTTTGTTCCGTTCCCAATCCACCGGGAATACATGCTTTTATAAAAAGTGTGAACTCACCTTAGTTTAGCTTGGCAGATAACAGTCAGTTGAGCTAATGTGGTCAACCACGTCCTATTATGGTTACCATACACGTCAGGTTCGAATTCAAGAATACACGTATTGTTCTACACATATTCTAACATGTTGCATACAAGCAATGGTCATAGCATAACACATATAGCATATCAGTCAATCATGAATCTACATCGGAGGCCCAAAGAGGCATAGTTTAAGTTTACGACCCAACATAAGGGCACGTTATGACTGTGCGACTTTCGGGAAGTGTACGAGTTCAATGATGTGCGGCCCAATTGTTTCCGGCCCACAAACAAGAGTGTGTGACCATCTCTCGAGTGTGCGACCTAAGGGGTGTGCGGCCCACATTAGGTGGGTGGCCCAGTTCAGTGTGCGACCCAAGTAGACGAGTGTGCGGCCCATATTATCTAACCAATCCAACCCAAGTGTGCTGCCCACTATAGTGTGCGACACCCATAAGAGTGTGTGACCCACTATAGTGTGCGGTCATGTAGATTACTTATATAATGTCCAGCTCAATGTGTACCGTATGGAATGTATGACTACCCAGTGTGCGACGTGCATCAAGGATTTGTACGACATGCAACCTAGAGTGTACGGTGTGCCAGTGTGCGGCTAGAAGGTGTGCGTTCAGTTTGTTATTGCCGTAAATCATGGAAATCAGTTTCACAGATTCATTTGTTCGATCAAATCAATCAATTACCAAATAATGCATTAATCCGCATGAACCCTAATTAGATTATAATCATTAACAAAAATTTAACAACATCCTAAACATTTAAATCAGATCAATTAGCATAATTATCTCGATAATCCTTCATCATCATAAATCATGCATTCATGGTGTTCATGTATCATCATCATCATCTAATCACTCATAAGTATTAAAATCATAACTAACCATTCGGATCGGATCCATGAACAATCAAACTCATCAACCCTAGTGTGCATGAGTTTTAACGAGTGCATATCATTATACAAATCTATGTCGTCAATCAACATCAACAGTTACTTAGATTAGATCTAACAGTGAATCATAAGATGTTCATCAAGGATTCTATAAACATGCAACCCTAAGCACAATTCATCATGCAAGAACACGATTAAACACAACATCATGTATCAATTTAAACACATACAACAAGGGAACTCAATTCGAATAATGGTAATAACATATTAACCGAAAGGAACAAGATGGAATCAAGAAGATCTTCGAGAGGGTGAGAGGGGCTGCCATCGGGTTCGAATAAGAGGGAAGAGAGCTAGGGTTTTGTGTGTTTTGTGTATTTGCAAGATTATGGGAAACAATCTCCAAATTGGGTGTGTGTATGCGCACAAGAGATGAGTCGGGCTCAACTCTTGGGTTCCATTTAGGCCGTAGGCCAAGACACGAGTGATGGGGGTTTTGGGCCGAGAACAAAACCATCAAGAGCAAGGGGTGTGCAGTCACGAGTGGGGTGTGTGACCCGGAGGTTTTGTGCGACCGAACGTATCGTTATACATTACATATAATATATAACTAACTCACAATCATTCAAGTATAATCAAACAATTCATTAACCATTCCATATAATGTACACGTAAGTTACATCGTAAAACAAAGCACGAAAAGAATCAGTACATAGAAAAGACTCTTGAAATACTAGTTGTCACATTATCCCCAAGTTGAAAGATATTTCGTCCCGAAATTTAGCACGTAGTCACTGAGGAAGCTAGTTTTATTGAGCGTTTTCGTGGGGTGTCATATCATCCCCCTGTTGGTTTGGAATTTCATCCCGAAATTCAGTAGTAGCTTTAGTACTGGATGCATCTTTCTTAAACAACTGAGGATACTTGTGCATCATTTGGTCTTCTCGTTCCCAGGTGAACTCTGGGCCACGATGCGAGTTCCAATGGACTCGAACTATATGTATCTTGCTGCGTTTAAGACTTTTGATTTCCGGTCCATAATCTCCACTAGTTCCTCGATGAAACGCAGCTGGTCATCGATCGTGTGTTCCTTGAAAGGAACGATGAGAGTCTCATCTGACAGACACTTCTTCAGATTTGACACGTAGAAAACGTTGTGTACACCATTGAGTTCTTCTGGCAGGTTCAGTCTATATGCTACTGTGCCGATTTTCTCAGTGATTTCAAAGGGTCTGACATAGCGCGGATTAAGCTTGGCCCATTTGCCAAAGCGAACCACACCTTTCCAAGGTGAGACTTTTAGTAGAACTCAGTCCCCGACCTGAAATTCTAGAGGTTTCCTACGCTTATTAGTGTAGCTTTTCTGACAGTCGCGAGCTGCCGTCATTCGTTGTCTGATTTGGGCAATCTTTTCTGTTGTGTCGAGTATGAGTTCTGGGCTAGTGATTTGATTGTCACCAACTTCAGCCCAACATAGAGGTGATCGGCATTTCCGTCCATACAAGGCATCAAACGAAGCAGCCTTAATACTAGTATGGTAACTATTGTTGTATGAGAATTCCACCAAAGGTAGGTGTCTTTTCCAGCCATTACCAAAGTTAATCACACATGCTTGCAACATGTCTTCAAGGGTTTGGATAGTTTGCTCAATCTGACCATCCGTCTGCGGGTGATAAGCAGTGCTTATGTCTAGACATGAGCCAAAGGATTTGTGCATCACCTGCCACAAATCAGATGCAAAACGCGGGTCACAATCAGAGATGATGGAAGTTGGCACCCCGTGCCAAGCAACTACTTCCTTCAAATAGATATCTGCGAGTGTCAAAAACTTGTCGGTTTCCTTGATTGCTAGAAAGTGCGCAGATTTAGTCAGTTGATCCACGATCACCCAGATGGTGTCGTTCCCTCGTTGAGATCTAGGTAACCCAGTGACGAAATCCATGGAAATTTTCTCCCATTTCCATGTTAGGATTTCTGTTTGTTGCAGTAGTCCTGATGGCTTCTGATATTCGATCTTAACCCTAGCACATATCAAGAATTTACTAACATAGGTCGATATGCTAGGTTTCATGTTGGGCCACCAGTACAAAGTTTTGTGATCTTGGTACATGTTGTCAGAACCAGGATGCACCGAGTAGCGATATTTGTGTGCTTCATCCATCACAAGCTCTCATAAATTTCCATAAGATGGAACCCAAATACGTTCCAAGAAGTAGTACGGACCGTCTTCCTTGAGTTCAAGTTGCTTTTCCATGCCTCGCATGGACTCAGCTAAGAGATTCTCCTCCTTCAGTGCTTCAACTTGAGCATTAAAGATTTGGGTCGGAAGATTAGAGTGAATGGTAAGCTGTAACGCACGTACACGCTTAAGTTTAGTTTCCTTTCGACTGAGGGCATCGGCCACAACGTTGTCCTTGCCTGGATGACACTTGATCGAGCACTCGTAGTCGTTTAGGAGTTCGACCCACCGACGCTGTCGCATGTTCAACTCCTTCTGGCCAAAGATATGCTGGAGACTCTTGTGATCGGTGTAGATAGTGCATTTGGTACCGTACAAGTAGTGTCTCCATATCTTGAGTTCGAAAAATACTGCTCCCAACTCCAAATCGTGGGTAGTGTAGTTCTTCTCATGAACCTTGAGTTGGCGTGACGCATAAGCCATGACTTTCTCACGTTGCTTCAGCACGCAACCAAGTCCCTAGATGGACGCGTGACGAGAGAATGGGTGCGTTACAGAGCTTTACTTTCAATTGCTGAAACGCGGACTCCTGAGCATCACCCCACCGGTAGGTGACACCCTTCTGAGTTAATGTAGTGAGTGGCTGTGACAACTCGTATTTCAGAACCTGTCGTTGTGCTTAGGGTAGCATGTTTTGAACTTATGTAACGTATTTGAACATGATGTGATGAACTTGATTGACTTAATGAAGTGTTATGTGAATATGTGTTGTGCTTGTATGTATGTATTAGGGTCACACAAAGTAACGTATTCGGGCTGTGGTTCCTTAACAATCTCGGCCCACTTGATTTAATTGTGACCGCATCTAAACTTGTATCACATATAATGCACGTATTAGGCTAAGTGTTTAGGTGATAATTGAAAACAAAGTAATAGGTGCATTATCGGCCAAGTAAATGGGCTCAGGCCCCTTACCTTACTTCTTTATTATTTATGCTCGTGTATTACTTGTCGCCTACATATATCTCTAAACACAAACCCTAATGTTACCCTACTCTACGTGCATGCGGCAGGAGACCCCCCCCCCCCCTTTCGAGGCATTCTTCTAATGGATTGAATGATTTGGTTAGTAATATTAGATCATTATTTGCTTTGTTTTTCTTTGTGGATACAATATCTTGTAGCCTAGCACATGTGATATGCATTGAAAGGGGTAGCCAAATTAATAATAATCACTTCATGTTGTCTACCATTTTGCATGTGTATTGTCAGGAAGCATGTGATTGTTGTTATGATTGTGCTAATTTCAATGCCTCTTGCATGATAATATATATTTGTTAATTTATGGCTAATAATCTGGGTCGATTAACATAGTGATGAATCAATGAAATATACTCTATGTCATAGCCTTGTTAGCCTAGGGTTGTGATTAATTAAATTGTTAGAATCATGATTTATGTGAATCCGGGACCGTATGCATCCATGAATTGATTAAATGGGTTGATTTTGCTTAAACGATGGTTGTTTTTATTCATAATTAGGTGATGATTAGGGTTGTATAAACGTGCATGATTCCTGATTTTAATTATTAATGTTGATCGGATTTGATTGGAATAATAGGTGTTGCTCATGATTGAATATATTTCGGGTACATGATAACAGATTAGAGATTGATTGATTTTAAACCGTGTAATTATAGAATGTGTAACTGATTTGCATGATTTGAGGAAAACATATAACTGATCGCACAAGTCTCTTAATCACACAAGACCTCTTGGTCGCACAAGAGGTCCATTCACACAAGTCGTTAGGTTGGTTTAATGTTTGGGCCGGGTATATATGTTGGGTTGGGCCAGGTCTGATCGCACAACCCAATCGGATCGCACAAGGCTTAAGTTTATTTGGTTGGGTCGTGGTTATGCTTATAGTTTTATTTGGGTTTCTTGACATTGGGCCGGGTAGTATTGGGCTCCAACGGATGACTCGCACAAGGCCACTAAGCTTGTGCGAGCCCAATCTTGAATACGTTAGAAGTGTTGAACGTGATGATGTGTGTTGCCATGATCTGTGTGTGTTTCTTATATGCTATCTTATGTGATACTTATGTGCACTACTTGAAACCAAAACCTGACTTGTATGGTAACCATGTTAGGACATGGTTGACCACTAGCAGCTAGACTTGACCTTTCTGTGTATCTGCCAAGCAAACCAAGGTGAGTTCACACTAGCCAAGGCATGGGATTCCCAGGGGTTGGGAATGGGATTGGACAACTACTCGTACAACTATTACTGTTAAACAAATTATTACTGTCCTCGGTTGAAGGGCACGTACGTAAAACCTACGTACAATTATACTTACTATTGTCCTCGGATTGAAGGGCACGTACGTAAAGCCTACGTACACGATCTTAAGACCATCACCTCTATCAAAGGAAGTCCCTCAATTATCGACTTAATCGCCGAGGCCTAGGGCGAGCGGGTCATTAGTTAATAGCGCTATTAGGTTTAACAAACCTCACACCGTGCCAGTCGGACGGGCGTGTACTAATGGACTATGGGCAAAGGGTCAATGCTGATAGACATTGACTTAGGGCACCTCTTACATTTTCGTAGCAGTTGATACGCGTGGTCTTGTAATACATGGGGTAGCCCCCACGGCCGAAATGCCAGATAACTATCATGGGGTAGCCCCCACGGCTATATTGCCAGAATTAATGGGTTAAACAACTTACGTTTTCAAATATGGGGTAACCCCCACGGCAGGGATGCCAGTTAAAGGAACTATTTTTTGAACAACTAAAACCAACAACCAACTGTGAACTCGCTCAACTTTGTTGTTGATTCGTTGCTACATGCCTTGCAGGTCATTAGGTACCCATGGAGCTTGCACAGGGAGGAACGGTCGTTGTGGGACATGGCAGTGTGTGCCATGCTTTAAACATTACTTTATTTCATACTTAATATTTGCTATGGGTTTTACAATTATGCTTCCACTAAACACTTAACTATGCTTTGGTTTTTGGAACACCTTTCATATTGGTTGGTTGAATTATGTTTACTTACATGCTTGTTCAATATGATTGGTGGCTTGATCCTAGTCAGTCACGCCTCCAAGCGGTGATACTCCGCGTGTGGATTTTGGGGGTGTGACAGATTGGTATCAGAGCCATTGGTTATAGTGAACTTGGTTTTAATAAGGGGAAAAAGTTTTTGTTAAAACCAGACTATAACCTAAACAGTGCTCAACGATCCACAACGACGCTTCACTCCATGTGCAAGGCTCGACATTCTAGGTGGTATGGATTATGTTTATATTTCCTACTTGCTAGATTGCATAGAACTTTGCTCATGGTATGCTTAGATAAACGTAGCAACTATAGTTTGAAATCAAATTTGTGCTTGCTCCCTACTGTCACTACACACGTACGCACATTCGCGACACCTTTCCTACTTGTGTTCTTTCGATGAGAAGAACATGAGGGAACGTGAGAACCTAACTCAAGCCGGCTGACGGCTCTAATCAACGAACAAGTTACGGCAGCACACGCAGCCGCTCAGGTAGGAGGTATAACCTGCTATTACGAACCTACCCTAGGATGTTAGATCCTACTCTCATGACCCAACTCCCGCGCTTAACCCTGTCTTTTCTTCCTCGCGCAACAAGGTCGGAACGCTCAGCCGCCTGTATGCACATTTAAGACGTTCATGGACTGTTGTCCTAGTACTTTCAGTGGCACTAAAGGAGCTGTTGGACTCCTCCATTGGTTTGAAAAGCTCGAGTCTGTCTTGGAGATGTGGGAATGCCCTGAGGCTCGCAGAGTGAATTACGCCACTGGTAATCTCGAAGGCACTGCACTAACTTGGTGGAATGCGCAAGTTCAGATGCTGGGGCTGGCGGCTGCAAATGCCACCCCATGGAATGATTCTTAAGGAACTGATCCAAACGTGAATACCGTAGTCGTGATGACATCCACAAACTGGAAATGGAGTTCTTTAACCTGATGATGACGGGGTCAGAGATAGAAGCGTACACGAAACGATCCAAGGAACTGGTAGTGTTATGTCCAACTATGGTGGATCCTCCCACCAAGCGCATTGGGTTGTACCCCAAAGGCCTAGTACCAAAGATTCAAAGTCTTGTGACTTCTGCTAACCTTGCTACTATCCTGGATGTTACTCGTTTTGCTCATCGTCTCACCGACCGGGCAGTGGAACAGAACAAGCTGCCTAAGCATATTGGTACTACTACAACTACTTCTGCTACTCCCAGTGACAACAAACTCAAGTGGGATGGAACCTCCAGCAAGGGTTCGACTACGGTTCAGTCCCAGGCACAATAGCGAAAGATCAATGACTATCAGAGTCCTGGTCAGCAATCTTCTGGTAGTCAAGGGCAGGGTGGAATCGATGTAATTTGCACCACAGCGGGCCGTGCAACAAAGATCGTTGACAGAGATGCAACAAGCTTGGTCATGAAGCCAAAGATTGTAGAAGCTCACGTCCTGCAAACAAGAACCGACAACAGCAGCCACAAGCTCCACAAAATCAGCAGCAACATCAGGGTAACAAGGGATGCCATCAGTGTGGTGTTGAAGGTCACTTTAAGAGACACTGCCCACAGTTGAACCAGAATCAGAACCACAACTAAGGAAACGGGAACAATAATGGAGGCAACAATGGGGGTAATAACGACGGCAATGGTGCCAGGGGTCGAGTGTTCGTGATGGGTCAGGGTGATACTAGGAATGACCCCAACGTTGTGATGGTTTCGACAGCGATATTGGTATGGATTGGCTACCTCAACATCGAGCAGAGATTCTTTGTAAAGAAAAGAACGTCCGCATCCCTCGTGCTAGTTAAGAACCTTTGGTAATCCATAGTAACAAGCTCCTGGAGCAGCACCTATAGCTCGAGCACCTTCTCGCTTAGCTCCAACCGAACTGGAAGAACTGTCTAAACAATTGCAAGAACTCTTGGAAAAGGGTTTCATTTGTTCTAGCTCTTCGCCCTGGGGAGCTCCAGTGCTATTTGTGAAGAAGAAAGACGGTATCTTCAGAATGTGTATCGACTATAGCGAGCTCAACAAGGTGACGGTGAAGAATCGTTATCCTCTTCCACACATTGACAACTTGTTCGACCAGCTGCAAGGGTCGAGCTACTATTCAAAGATTGATCTGAGGTCAGGCTACCATCAACTGAGAGTCCGGGACGGGGACGTCTCCAAAACAGCATTCAGAACACACTACGACTATTACAAGTTTCTGGTCATGCCATTCGGGCTAACAAACGCACCTGCTGTTTTCATGGATCTTATGAATAGGGTGTGAAAACCCTATCTGGATAAGTTTGTTATTGTATCTATCGACGACATCCTGATTTATTTTAAGAGTCAGGAGGAACATGAGCAGCACTTACGACTTATTTTGGAACTCCTTCGAGCAGAACAGCTGTACGCCAAGTTTTCAAAATGCAACTTCTAGCTTCGTGAAGTTCACTTTCTAGGCCACGTGGTAAACCAGGATGGGATTCATGTTGATCCATCGAAAGTTGACTCGATTAAGAACTGGCCTGCACCTCGTACACCCACGGAAATTCGCCAATTCTTGGGCTTGGCAGGTTACTACAGGAGGTTTATTAAGGATTTTTTTTCCAAGATTGCACAGCCTCTTACTTCACTATCGTTGGGGAAATGCACAGGAGTTAGCGTTTCAGCACTTAAAGGATAGACTTTGCAGTGCACCTATCCTTTCATTGCCAGAGGGCACAGACGACTTCGTGGTTTACTGTGACGCATCAATTCAGGGTCTTGGTTGTGTATTGATGCAACGGGATAAAGTTATAGCATACGCTTCACGCCAACTCAAAGTTCATGAAAGAAACTACACTACGCACGACTTAGCGCTGGGAGCTGTTGTTTTTGCACTTAAGATATGGCGACATTACCTGTACGGTACCAAGTGCGCCATCTACACCGACCACAGGAGCCTCGAGCATATCTTCAAACAGAAGGAACTGAATATGCGACAACGACGATGGGTCGAACTGCTGAATGACTACGAATGCTCGATCAGGTACCACCCGGGCAAAGCCAATGTTGTGGCTGACGCCCTCAGTCGAAAGGACACTGCGCCCAAGCGCGTACGAGCTTTACAACTCACTATACAGTCTAGTCTTCCTTCTAAGATATGAGATGCTCAGGTAGAAGCATTGAAACCAGAAAACGTCAGGGCTGAAGCCCTACGCGGCTCAAGGCAACGCTTAGAACAGAAGGAAGACGGTGCTTACTACGTCACAGGACGCATTTGGGTCCCACTTTATGGCAACCTACGAGAGCTTGTGATGGATGAGGCACACAAGTCTCGCTACTCGGTACATCCTGGTTCGGATAAAATGTACCACGACATCGAAACTACATATTGGTGGCCTAGCATGAAGGCCCACATAGCAACATACGTTAGCAAGTGCTTGACTTGCGCGAGAGTCAAGGCGGAATACAAGAAACCTTCAGGCCCACTTCAACAACCAGAGATACCACAATGGAAATGGGAACAAATTTCCATGGATTTTGTTACTGGCCTGCCTAGATCTCAACGTGGTAACGATACTATTTGGGTGATCGTGGATCGACTCACAAAGTCTGCTCACTTCTTGGCTATCAAGGAAACGGAATAGTTCTCCACACTAGCAGACGTATATCTTAAGGAAGTTGTCTCGAGGCACGGAATGCCCACCTCTATTATCTCGGATCGAGATGCACGTTTTACATCACAACTGTGGCAAGCAATGCACAAGTCCTTTGGCTCACGATTAGATATGAACACAGCTTTTCACCCGCAAACGGATGGGCAGTCAGAACGCACCATCCAGACCCTAGAAGACATGCTTAGGGCATGTGTAATTGACTTTGGCAACGGCTGGGAAAAGCATCTGCCACTGGTAGAATTTTCATACAATAACAGCTACCACACCAGCATTAAAGTTGCTCCGTTTGAGGCATTGTACGGGCGAAAATGCCGGTCACCTCTTTGTTGGGCAGAGGTGGGGGATAGTCAGATTACTGGTCCAGAACTTGTGGTAGACACTACAGAGCGAATTGCTCAGATACGACAACGAATGGCGGCAGCTCGTGACCGTCAGAAAGTCTATGCCGATAAGGGCAAAAAAAAAACCATTAGAGCTCCAGGTTGGGGAGCGTGTACTACTCAAAGTTTCACCCTGGAAGGGTGTGGTTCGTTTTGGGAAACGGGGCAAACTTAACCCACGATACGTTGGACCTTTCGAAGTCATTGAGAAAATAGGTAAGGTGGCCTACAAACTGAACTTACCAGCAGAACTCAGTGCAGTTCACAATGTTTTTCACGTGTCAAATCTGAAGAAGTGTCTGTCAGATGAGACCCACATAGTTCCTTTAAAGGAGCTCACTATCGACGAGCAGCTACAATTCGTCGAGGAACCAGTTGAAATCACGGACCGGGATGTTAAGGTCCTCAAGCGTACTAGAATACCTCTCGTTCGAGTTCGTTGGAACTCACGTCGCGGCCCAGAGTTTACCTGGGAGCGCGAAGATCAAATGAAACAAAAAAAAAATATCCCCAACTATTCGCAAAAAGTACAACTACTACTGAGGCTGAAGCTACGGAATTTCGGGACAAAATTCCAGATCAACGGGGGGGGGGGGGTGTGACACCCCAGGAAAACCATGCAACTTAACTAGATTCCTCAGTGAGTACGTGCTAAATTTCGGGACGAAATTTCTTTCAACTTGGGGATAATGTGACAACTCGTATTTCAGAACCTGTCATTGTGCTTAGGGTAGCATGTTTTGAACTTATGTAACGTATTTGAACATGATGTGATGAACTTGATTGACTTAATGAAGTGTTATGTGAATATGTGTTGTGCTTGTATGTATGTATTAGGGTCACACAAAGTAACGTATTCGGGCTGTGGTTCCTTAACAATCTCGGCCCACTTGGTTTAATTGTGACCGCATCTAAACTTGTATCACATATAATGCACGTATTAGGCTAAGTGTTTAGGTGATAATTGAAAACAAAGTAATAGGTGGATTATCGGCCAAGTAAATGGGCTCAGGCCCCTTACCTTACTTCTTTATTATTTATGCTCGTGTATTACTTGTCGCCTACATATATTTCTAAACACAAACCCTACTGTTACCCTACTCTACGTGCATGCGGTAGGAGACCCCCCCCCCCCCCTTCGAGGCATTCTTCTAATGGATTGAATGATTTGGTTAGTAATATTAGATCATTATTTGCTTTGTTTTTCTTTGTGGATACAATATCTTGTAGCCTAGCACATGTGATATGCATTGAAAGGGGTAGCCAAATTAATAATAATCACTTCATGTTGTCTACGATTTTGCATGTGTATTGTCAGGAAGCATGTGATTGTTGTTATGATTGTGCTAATTTCAATGCCTCTTGCATGATAATATATATTTGTTAATTTATGGCTAATAATCTGGGTCGATTAACATAGTGATGAATCAATGAAATATACTCTTTGTCATAGCCTTGTTAGCCTAGGGTTGTGATTAATTAAATTGTTAGAATCATGATTTATGTGAATCCGGGACCGTATGCATCCGTGAATTGATTAAATGGGTTGATTTTGCTTAAACGATGGTTGTTTTTATTCATAATTAGGTGATGATTAGGGTTGTATAAGCGTGCATGATTCCTGATTTTAATTATTAATGTTGATCCGATTTGATTGGAATAATAGGTGTTGCTCATGATTGAATATATTTCGGGTACATGATAACAGATTAGAGATTGATTTTAAACCGTGTAATTATAGAATGTGTAACTGATTTGCATGATTTGAGGAAAACATATAACTGATCGCACAAGTCTCTTAATCGCACAAGACCTCTTGGTCGCACAAGAGGTCCATTCGCACAAGTCGTTAGGTTGGTTTAATGTTTGGGCCGGGTATATATGTTGGGTTGGGCCAGGTCTGATCGCACAACCCAATCGGATCGCACAAGGCTTAAGTTTATTTGGTTGGGTCGTGGTTATGCTTATAGTTTTATTTGGGTTTCTTGACATTGGGTCGGGTAGTATTGGGCTCCAACGGATGACTCGCACAAGGCCACTAAGCTTGTGCGAGCCCAATCTTGAATACGTTATAAGTGTTGAACTTGATGATGTGTGTTGCAATGATCTGTGTGTGTTTCTTATATGCTATCTTATGTGATACTTATGTGCACTACTTGAAACCAAAACCTGACTTGTATGGTAACCATGTTAGGACGTGGTTGACCACTAGCAGCTAGACTTGACCTTTCTGTGTATCTGCCAAGCAAACCAAGGTGAGTTCACACTAGCCAAGGAATGGGATTCCCAGGGGTTGGGAATGGGATTGGATAACTACTCGTACAACTATTACTGTTAAACAAATTATTACTGTCCTCGGTTGAAGGGCACGTACGTAAAACCTACGTACAGTTATACTTACTACTGTCCTCGGAATGACGCACGTACGTAAAGCCTACGTACACGAACTTAAGACCATCACCTCTATCAAAGGAAGTCCCTCAATTATCGACTTAATCGCCGAGGCCTAGGGCGAGCGGGTCATTAGTTAATAGCGCTATTAGGTTTAACAAACCTCATACCGTGCCAGTCGGACGGGCGTGTACTAATGGACTCTGGGCAAAGGGTCAATGCTGATAGACATTGACTTAGGGCACCTCTTACATTTTCGTAGCAGTCGATACGCGTGGTCTTGTAATACATGGGGTAGCCCCCACGGCCGAAATGCCAGATAACTATCATGGGGTAGCCCCCACGGTTAGATTGCCAGAATTAATGGGTTAAACAACTTACGTTTTCAAATATGGGGTAACCCCCACGGCAGGGATGCCAGTTAAAGGAACTATTTTTGGAACAACTAAAACCAACAACCAACTTTGAACTCGCTCAACTTTGTTGTTGATTCGTTGCTGCATGCCTTGCAGGTCATTAGGTACCCATGAAGCTTGCACAGGGAGGAACGGTCGTTGTGGGACATGGCAGTGTGTGCCATGCTTTAAACATTACTTTATTTCATACTTAATATTTGCTATGGGTTTTACAATTATGCTTCCGCTAAACACTTAACTATGCTTTGGTTTTTGGAACACCTTTCATATTGGTTGGTTGAATTATGTTTACTTACATGCCTGTTCAATATGATTGGTGGCTTGATCCTGGTCAGTCACACCTCCAAGCGGTGATACTCCGCGTGTGGATTTTGGGGGTGTGACAGTGGCTGTGCAATCTTGGAGAATTCTTTGATGAATCTTCGATAGTAACCCGCCAGACCCAAGAATTTACGGATTTCAGTTTGAGTTCGAGGTGCAGGTCAGTTCTTAATAGAGTCAATCTTAGCTGGATCAACATGAATCCCAGCTTCATTGACTACGTTGCCGAGGAAATGGACTTCACGAAGCCAAAAGTCGCATTTTGAGAACTTAGCATAAAGTTGCTCATTTCATAGAAGATCTAAAATAAGGCGTAGATGATACTCGTGTTCCTCCTGACTTTTAGAGTAAATCAGGATGTCGTCGATGAAAACAATAACGAATTTGTCCAGGTAGGGTTTGCACACTCGGTTCACCAGGTCCATGAAAACCGCAGGTGCATTCGTCAACCCAAATGGCATAACGAGAAACTCGTATTGTCCGTAACGAGTCCTAAATGCTGTCTTGGAGATGTCTTCATCTCAGACTCTCAGTTGATGATAGCCCGATCTCAGATCAATCTTGGAGTAGAAGCTCGACCCTTGCAACTGGTTGAATAGGTCATCGATGCGTGGAAGTGGGTATCGATTCTTCACAGTCACCTTGTTGAGTTCATGGTAGTCTATTCACATACGGAAGGTACCGTCTTTCTTCTTGACAAACAACACGGGGGCTCCCCAAGGTGACGAGCTAGGACGAATGAAACCCTTGTCCAATAGCTCCTGCAATTATGTGGACAACTCTTCCAATTCAGCTGGGGATAATCGATAAGGTGCACAAGCTATAGGTGTCGCTCTAGGAGTTAGCTCGATTTGAAACTCAACTTGACGATGAGGCGGAAGACTAGGTAATTCCTCAGGGAATACCTCAGGAAAGTCGCGTACGATGGGGATGTCCTCAATCTTCTTCTTTTTAGCTTGGCTGTCAGTAACAAGGGCTAGAATAGCAGTATAGCTCTTTCGCAAACACTTTTGGGCCTTAAGGAACGAGATGATGCCCACAACAGTACCACTCTTGTCACCATGAATGGTGAGGGGTTCACCGCAAGAACGAGGAATGCGGACAATCTTCTCCTTACAGAGTATTTCCGCTCGGTGATGGGATAACCAATCCATCCGATAACGACATCAAAACTACCAAGAAAGATGGGGATGAGATTGATAGAAAAAGTCTGACCGGCTAGCATGAGTTTACAATCCTTAACAACGTGTGTGGCCTCAAGGCTTTTACCATCAGCTAATTCGACAACATGTTTAGGGTTCAAAGGAATCGAGGTACGCTTGAGCATCCGACTAACTCTTAAGGACATATAACTAGTATCGGCTTCCGAATCGAATAATACAGAAACAATGTAGTCGTCCAGTAGAAACTTACCGGTCACAACATTGGGATCATTCCTTGCCTCTCCTTGTCCAATCATGAAGACTCGCCCCTTAGCACTGTTGTCTTCGTTCTTGTTCTTATTGTTATTCCCATTGCCCTGGTTGTTGTTGTTATTGTTGCGGTTCTGGTTCAACTGAGGGCAATTTCTCTTGAAGTGCCCTTCTGCTCCACATTGGTAACATCCCCTGTTATTACCTGAAGGGGTATGGTCCCAGATCTCGCACCAGCATGGCTGCGAGTGACCATTACCCTTATAAAAAAACCCCTACTAGCAAGAACTTATCTGTGTTCGTGCGGGCATGCACAGACACAGCGTTCGAATCCAATCGGTCAAGGGATAAGAAGAAGACTTACCTGGTGTATAAAAACGGTTGTTATAGCGATGCGTCCCGGCACCGCATCCTATGAACATTTTCGTCACAACAAAGGATCTGAACAACAGTAACAGTCAATACAGGCGGGAATGCGGCATGGCACCGCATCCCGCATACGTCTTGACCGAAACAAAAACGCTACTACCGCGAACAGCGATAGAGCCCCGCACCGCATCCTGTCCACGAGGCAAGTGGGACAGACACCACAGAGCAAGTGGCACTAGTGATAGTCACCTGTCAGTCCACACGTAGGCAGCACACTGACACCACTGTAGGACGTGGCATTACCACCATAACCGACAAGCCTGACATGCCTACAAAAGGCGGTGTGTGTCGGTCTAGCTACTCAACTACCTTCCTTCACTCCTCGGCTATAAATACCCATCCCAAACCAGGTTTGAGGTAGCTCTTCCCAACTCTCTCACTACTACTACTATCACACACTTTGCTTCTCAAGCGAATTACTGATTCTCACGCCGGAGAGTGGTAACAAGGAGGACCCCCCACCCAGTCCTCCTTGTTACGAGTCACGGTTTGTTTCCTTGTGCAGGAGATCAACCAGCGGACGATCCAGTCACCGATCCTCGGAAAGAAGGGATTAACCCTACTTGACGAGACCAGTGAATTAACCTCCCCTGGTTAACCACTGTTTTATCATTGGCGCCCACCGCTACTCTTAGCACTTTTTTCACATCCATTTCTTTCTTGAGATCATGTCTGATCGTCTAAACAATGTTATCAGGGATAGCCTAAACCCCGCAAACCCAGGGCCTGCGGGGACCGCTCCCCCAGCCCCAAATACTGGCCATATTGGCACATCCACCCAAAGGGGCACCCCCCCCCCCACATTCGTAGCAGATCTATCACAGTATACTTCTGTGATACCTCCAGGCATGGACCTTCATGCCTGGTATTACCAACAACAAACCATGCTGGCCGCAGCATACAATAGAGCTTGCACCGAGGCGCATATTCCTGGCGGTCCCACACCCGCACCACATACCCCTGCGGGTCGTATCTTGCAATACGACGGCAGGGCCCCCACTCACCCAGCCTCCCGAAGTAGGCATGAGGACCATGGGTCCTCCTACTGTGACGTCTGCACACTCGATGGGGACGACTCCACCGATGGGTCCAGCTGTAGGGGCCCAATACACAGCCGCCTAGGCCCTCATGGCGAAGGTAGGTGGCAATCTACAGCTCACCGCGGCTCCTGCATCCACAGCCATTTGGGACCTCAGTCACATAACGAGGGGTATGATCGTACCAACCTGGATGACCGTACATATTGCGGGGAGTCCCACACAACTAACAGCAAACCAGGAGGACACAATTATGTTCCTCCCACTGAACCCCGCACTACATACCTCTGAGCTACTAAGCGCAACCAACCCCAGCCCTACAGGCCAAGGTCCGCGGCGGCGAACTCCAAATTTGTACCGGAGATCACCCACGCCGACGTCACAACGACCAAACTCCCACTCACAATTGGGAAATACATTGGTTCATCCGACCCAGATGACCACATGAACATTTTTACCGGCGCTAGGTGCAATGGCAAGTGGGACGAGGCCACATGGTGGCATTTTTACCCCAAACCCTTACCGTTTTGGCAAGGGCTTGGTTTGATTCTTTGCCAGTGGGATCACTGGCTTCATTCGAACAGTTGCAAGAAAAATTTCTTGCACATTTCAGGCAGCAGCGACGTCATAAACGTGACTCCATGGACGTCATGAACATCTGGCGCGGAGACAACAAAAGCCTCGAATCGTTTGTCATCCGCTACAATAAAGAATGCCTCGAGATCGGCGGGGTTACAGATCAAATGGTACGCAACCATTTCATTCGAGCCGTCAAGGACGATGAAATGGTCATGACCATCTCAGGCAAGGAAGGCTTGCCAGAAAGGTGGGACAACGTCATGGCCGCGGTCAAGACATACGCCTAAACTCAGCGGTCAAGGCACAGCCCCAGGCGGAAGGGCAATCCTCCCGCCCAGACTCCAAGCGCAATAATAAGCGCAACCGGGATACGTGGAATCGCGGCAGCGATTCCAAACCGTACGTCCCACGCAGTCACCAGCCCGATGTAAGGGCAATGATCAATGCCCAACGCGACAACAGCGCATCCAAGAAGGAATCTCGGGATCGTAATTGGACTGAGATCAACCAGTCGCCAAGTGACGTCCTCCTCACAGACGCACAATTCTTACGACCGGCCCAACCAATGAAGTCCAAAAAGAACCAAGACCTCATGCTTTACTGTGAGTATCATAAGGACTCGGGCCACACAACCAACAACTGCATTAGTCTCCGACTGGAGATTGAGCGAGCCCTGAAGGAGGGAAAGCTGCAACACTTGTTTCCGGGTGCACAAAAACAAACAAAGCGCATCACCCCCCACAACGAGGGCACCTCCACGGGTAAAAGGACCATGTATGTGTCCTCAACCCACATGATCAATGGAGGACGTGGAAAGCCACGCAAGGTGGCAAGAAGACCGGATAATGACTGGAAAGACGAACCAGTCATCTTTCCAAAAGTCCGAGGCGGACCGTGCGATAGGCGCGCCGTCGTTATTACAGGCTACCTGGCTCACTACTACACGGAGCGATTATTCATCGACCCGGGCAGCACTTCCGACATTATATATGAGCAGTGCTTCAACCAGTTCGATCAAGAAGACAAGGATCGGTTGCAGCCGGTAGATTACCCTTTGGCTGGATTCGCAGGGGAGACCGTTTTCCCCCTGGGCCAAATCACTTTCCCTGGGCGCCTTACCAATGGAAGGCACACACGAATAGAGGAGGTAAACTTCATGGTTTTACCCCACACCTCCCAATATGACGTACTCCTCGGGCGAGAGTCTCAAGGAGATTTTAACATGATTACATCGGTCCCCCACTCTGCCATCGGTTTCCCAACCGAGACGGGGGTCGCGATAATCTATGCCCGCAGAGAGGTTATGTCCACGGACGAGCTGCGTCGGACAAAGACGACAAGAGTTACCCCCAACACCCAACCGGAAAAATGGGTTCTTAACGCAAGACACCCAGGACAAACGGTCACGTTGGGTCACGCCTTGTCCAACAACACCAGAGCGCGCCTAAAGCAACTCCTCTTTAGGAACCAAGATATCTTCGCATGGACACTCGCGGACATGACCGGGGTGCCACGCGAAGTCGTGCAACATTTCTTGAATACCCTGCTAGGTATCAAGCCGGTGATCCAAGGCCAACGCCACCTTGGATCCGCAAAGAACGAGGCGATGTACGAGCAGGTCAAAGAACTGCTCTCCGCAGGCATCCTGCGGGAAGTCAAGTACTAGACTTGGTTATCCAACCCAGTCATGGTAGAAAAACCAACCGGGGGCTGGTGCATGTGCGTCGACTATAAAGATCTTAACAAAGCCTGCCCCAAGGATTGTTACGCGCTTCCAGAGATTGACGAGAAGGTCGACAACCTCACCCCGTTTCGATGGAAGTGCTTCCTTAATTGTTACAAAGGCTATCACCAAGTGCAGATGGCAATCGAGGATGAAGATAAAACGGCATTCCGCACGCCCACCGGGAATTACTGTTACACCAAAATGCCGTTTGGGTTGCGCAACGCGGGCGCAACCTATCAAAAATTGATTAACGACACTTTTGGTGATCAAATCAGCAAAAGTGTCGAAATCTACATGGACGACCTAGTCATCATGAGCATGGAGGAGGATACCATGCTCAACGATATCGAAAGAACATTCCAAACTCTGCGAAGCGTCAATATGAAGCTCAATCCAGGGAAATGCTCGTTTGGAATGGAAGAAGGCAAGTTCCTTGGATTCATCATCACCAAAGATGGATTCAAGGTGAACCCGGAAAAGGTTCAGGCGATTGAGCTCATGCCATCGCCTTCCACAATGAAGGAAATGCAACGACTAGCTGGCCGGCTAGCCGCACTGAACATATTTTTAGCCAACCCTGCAGCTAAATCTTATCCTTTCATCAAAACTCTGCGGAACTGCTTAAAAAGGAGCAATTCCAGTGGACCGCAGAGGCTGAAAACGCCTTCCGGGAAATGAAAGATTGTCTGATCCAGCTCCCAACTCTAACTGCACCATGCAAGAAAGAACCTCTTATCTTGTACTTGTCCGCCCCAGACAACGCGGTAGGCGTGGTACTCATAGTGGAGCGGGAGGGAGTTCAAACACCCATCTACTACATCAGCAAAATGCTCAACGACCCAGAGACAAGATACTCCATCATGGAGAAATTGGTACTCGCACTGTTGCACGCATCAAGACGGTTACGTCGTTACTTTGCGAACCACGTCATCACCGTGCTAACCAACTACAGGATCGGGCAGATCCTCTCCAAGCCCGAAATCTCTGGAAGATTAGCAAAATGGCCATTGAATTGGGCGCGCACACATTGATTTATAAACCGCGCCCCGCGATCAAAGGCCAGGTTCTAGCTGATTTTGTTGTCGAAGTACCAGAAAATCGCATCCAAGAATGCGAAGAAGAGCAAAATCCTATACCACTACCATCCTCATCGGATACCTGGGCACTATATACCGATGGTGCATCTAACGAGGATGGCGCAGGTGCAGATCTCCGACTCGCCAGCCCCGATGGCCAAGAGCTCACCTATGCAATCCGCCTCAATTTCAAAAGCACAAATAACGAGGCAGAATACGAGGCTCTTTTGGCAGGGTTGCGTCTGGCAGTCAAACTCGGCGTCCAACACTTGGAGGCACACGTCGACTCACTACTAGTTGCAGGGCAAGTGCGTGGCGACTATGCCGCAAAAGGGGATATCATGATCCTCTACCTCAAACAAGCCCTACAACTGAAATCAAAGTTCACTTCCTTTAATATCCGCCATATTAACAGGAGTGAAAACAAACCAGCGGATGCACTTTCAAAACTTGCATCCACCGGCTTTCAACATCTGGCAAAAGAGATACGTATTGAGATCCTTCAAAATCCCTCCATACCCCTGCGCCAGGTCAACGTCATCCAGTACGGAACAACATCCTGGATGACACCAATCATTGCATACTTGTAGTCAAGTGTTACTCCCGAAAGTAAAGCAGAGGCACGCAAGCTGCAATATAAAGCGTGCCATTACCAGATGGGAGATGGTATTTTGTACCGAAAATCATACCTAGGGCCGCTCCTATGATGCGTGGACCCCCAAGATGCCACGTACCTAATCAGAGAGATACATGAGGGAATATGTGGCATACACGCGGGCCCACGCATGGTGGTGGCAAAAATCATGAATGCTGTGTACTACTGGCCCGGCATGCACCTGGATGCGGTCAAAGTCTTGCACAAGTGTTTCAATTGTCAGTGGAATGCTCCTAAGACCTTGCGCCCCAAGAACAACCTGATCCCCGTCACTACCGCATGGCCATTTAAAAAATGGGCAATTGACGTGGTAGGACCATTTCCAGACGCACCAGGTGCAGTGAAGTTTATCATAGTTGTTGTCGACTATTTCACAAAATGGGTGGAAGCAAAACCGCTAGCCTCCACCACTGCTAAGATAACGAGGAAATTTTTTTGGGAACATATCATCTGCCGTTTCGGTTTACCGATGTGCATCGTTACCGACAACGGCTCCAACTTCGCTGAGATGGTATTTTGTACCGTAAATCATACCTAGGGCCGCTCCTATGATGCGTGGACCCCCAAGATGCCACGTACCTAATCAGAGAGATACATGAGGGAATATGTGGCATACACGCGGGCCCACGCATGGTGGTGGCAAAAATCATGAATGCTGTGTACTACTGGCCCAGCATGCACCTGGATGCGGTCAAAGTCTTGCGCAAGTGTTTCAATTGTCAGTGGAATGCTCCCAAGACCTTGCGCCCCAAGAACAACCTGATCCCCGTCACTACCGCATGGCCATTTAAAAAATGGGCAATTGACGTGGTAGGACCATTTCCAGACGCACCAGATGCAGTGAAGTTTATCATAGTGGTTGTCGACTATTTCACAAAATGGGTGGAAGCAAAACCGCTCGCCTCCACCACTGCTATGATAACGAGGAAATTTGTTTGGGAACATATCATCTGTCGTTTCGGTTTACCGATGTGCATCGTTACCGACAATGCTGCAAAAGGGGATATCATGATCCTCAACCTCAAACAAGCCCTACAACTGAAATCAAAGTTCACTTCCTTTAATATCCGCCATATTAACAGGAGTGAAAACAAACCTGCGGAAGCACTTTCAAAACTTGCATCCACCGGCTTTCAACATCTGGCAAAAGAGATACGTATTAAGATCCTTCAAAATCCCTCCATACCCCTGCACCAGGTCAACGTCATCCAGTACGGAACAACATCCTGGATGACACCAATCATTGCATACTTGTAGTCAAGTGTTACTCCCGAAAGTAAAGCAGAGGCACGCAAGCTGCAATATAAAGCGTGCCATTACCAGATGGGAGATGGTATTTTGTACCGAAAATCATACCTAGGGCTGCTCCTATGATGCGTGGACCCCCAAGATGCCACGTACCTAATCAGAGAGATACATGAGGGAATATGTGGCATACACGCGGGCCCACGCATGGTGGTGGCAAAAATCATGAATGTTGTGTACTACTGGCCCGGCATGCACCTGGATGCGGTCAAAGTCTTGCGCAAGTGTTTCAATTGTCAGTGGAATGCTCCCAAGACCTTGCGCCCCAAGAACAACCTGATCCCCGTCACTACCGCATGGCCATTTAAAAAATGGGCAATTGACGTGGTAGGACCATTTCCAGACGCACCAGGTGAAGTGAAGTTTATCATAGTGGTTGTCAACTATTTCACAAAATGGGTGGAAGCAAAACCGCTCGCCTCCACCACTACTATGATAACGAGGAAATTTCTTTGGGAACATATCATCTGCCGTTTCGGTTTACCGATGTGCATCGTTACCGACAACGGCTCCAACTTCGCAGCCGACGACTTTCAAAAATGGCTAAAGGAGCTAAATATTGAACACATATTCTCATCAGTGGCACATCCGCAATGGAACGGCCAAGTCGAGAGTATCAATAAAAGTTTAGTCGAAGGCATAAAGGGACGGTTGGGAACAACCAGACGTCGTTGGGTTGATAAACTCCCTAGTATCTTATGGGCTCATAGGAGTAGCCCGAAGACAAGTCACGGTGAGACACCCTTCAGCCTGGTCTACGGATCTGAGGCGTTGATCCCGCGGAAGTAGGTCTCCCCTCACCCCGAATGTTGGCTATCAACAAGATAGACAATAATGACAAGCGCAGGCTTGACTTGGACCTCCTAGAAGAAAGGCGTGAAAACGCGGCCATCAACGAGGCCATCAACGAGGCCAAGTATAAAACCAAACTTGAAAAGTACTACAATGCACGTGTTCGCATTTGTACCTTCAACCCGGGAGACTACGTCCTTCGCGACAGTGAGGCGTCTAACGCAGAACGCCCAGGGAAACTTACCCCCAAGTGGGAAGGACCCTACCTCATCCAAGAGGTCCTGGGCAAAGGCGCATATAAACTACAAACGTTAGAAGGCGAACCTATCGCACGCACATGGAATGCACAGCAACTTCGACGCTGTTACATGTAAGCCATATTATACATTTTCCATATAACCTATCGGGCCACAGGCCACTTGCAAATAAATAAATGAATGATTCAATACAATATTGTTTATTCCTTCTATTACAAATGCGTGTTCCACTTTGCGGTATCTGCAAAAATCGATTGGCAAAATCATCATTCGCGATACCCACACAAAGTGGTGACCACACACAAACATTGTAATAGGCCAGCAAAGGCAAAACATTAATGTCTATCCGGCTAGATACGCACATATGTTTTTTACAAAACCTATACCATTCCTAACCCTAACGGGATCATAATGGAAGTTGACTACGACTCAACCGCGCTGTATCGCATACAGAGTCATTAATATACTTGCATATCATCTAGACGTGCAAAGGACACATTTAGAGATAATGTTACGAAAGGCCTTAAACATTGGCCTTCTCTCACATTAACTCACACATGTTCAAACGCAAGAAATAAAACATTTGTGCAAATTGAACAAAAAGATTAACTTTGTATTTCAAAAAATTTCTACACCTACGCGGTGCACAAGAAATTCACATAAGTTTTTCTACTATTTACATCAAAAGAGGAAATCAAAATGAAAGGCTCGCATGCCAACGTAATCCTATTTCGTGCCACTGGTGCCCGCATCACCCTTTGCGTCACCAGCAATTTCCTCCTCCTTTTCAGGATCAACATACAATAACCGCAAGCGGTCCACATAATCTTCCGCCTCCAAGCATTTATCAATATCATCAATGGCGGAAATGGACAGGTTGTTGTACGCCACAACAGCTGCAGCAAGCCGCGCTTCAGTATCTACGCCATAGAACCCAGACCGTTCATCAGTAAATTTGCTTTGGTACAAGGGGTTCATATGACTAATGCATCGATTGTAACCAGCCTTGAATCCCACCTCCCGTGCGCGCTCCTTAAGCTCATTTATAGCAGTTGCGTTCTCAGGCGCGTCAAGAATGGTTCCAACAATCTGCAAAACACAAGTAACAAAGGTAAACAAAAGCAAAACCTAAACGCAACAAATGCACAGGCTACTTACATGCCCGATACCGTGATCATGCATCCAGTTACGGTCGGCCTTAAGCTGATCCAAAAAAGAAATCAAGCTATCTCTGGCCTCAGCAGCCTCTCTCGCCCGCGCTTCAGCTTTCGTCGCGCGGGCAGTGACCTCCTCAATGATAGTCACTAGGTTCTGCACCTCAACCTATAAACAACAAAACATATACAAGTATGGAAGGATAATCAATCACACTTGTCAAACAAAGAAACAAACTCAAGTATAAACGTAGCCCATACCATGAGGTCCTCAACAGCTTTGTTTAAATTATTGCGATCAGTATCCGCCTCCTCAAGAGCCTTGGCACCGCGTGCCTCCGCTTCCTTAGCATCCTTGGAAGCCGCCTCAGCTGCGGCCTTCTCCTTCGCCAAAGCAGCATTCGCTGCTTTGAGGTTAGTCAGCTCCTGACGAACACGGAAAAGTTTTTCATTTTCCCGAGCACAGGCTTCCCTCCAACCCTTGCGTTCATCAGAAAGCAATTTAGCAAGAGTACGAACCTGTTTAAGGCCGGCTGTCGCGGCCAAGCTTCAGTCTGCTTGTGCTTCTCAAAAGCAGCTTTCTCTCTCTCAAGCTGCTCCGCACCTTCCCGAGCAACCTTAACCATCGCCTTAGCCTCAGCCCGTAGGCGAGTGGTTTCCTCCTCCTTGCGGCCTAGAACCTTATAATCTTCCATAATAGCACTCGCCATTATGGAACTCCCAACAAGCATGGAGGAGAGCTGATTTATCCGGTTCTCACGGGGCAAACCACGAGCCCGAAGAACCTCGAATGGAGTGCCCAAACCACTCAAAATATCCCTACATGCGAAGGGATCATTGGAAATATCATCCCCTTGCATAATATTCCAAGGGGGACGATGGTAGCTCACACTCCAATCCTCCGCATAGGAGCGGTAATAGAACTCCAATTCAGACTCACCAGGCTGAATGGACGGTTCTTCAAAACCCGTGCCCGCGGCAGTTGAATCAGAGTTTTTTCAGCAACAGGGGATTTATGCTTTTCAGCATCAGCAAACCTCAACCTATTCACCCCCTCAACATCAATATCCCACGGGGGGATCAAGTTGTCAGAAGAATCCACCGTATCGTAGATGGTCTGCCCCGCGGCCTTCTTCCCAGTATCCTCCGCATGCACAAACGGCGAAGTGACCACTTCAATGGAAGGGCTTCTTGTAAACTCTTTATTAACCCCCGTGTCTACAGCTGCGTGTCGTGGGGGAGAAGAAGGTGCATCAAAAAAGGAGAAAGTCTCCTCAAGCGGTTCTACATCAGAGCAAAAACAAAAATAAGCTACAAGCTGAGAATGACAAACACTTGTAAACTTATGGTCTACTTACCAATCACAACCGCAGGCTTTGACTGCGGGACAACAGCTGCCCGAGTCGTTCTCAACCTCGGACGCTTCCGCTCACCAGCACCAGTGGCATCCTCCTTCCGTTTCTTCTCAACAGGAGGCTCAGAACCTGCAACCGCACCACCACCTGGTACACCCTAAGCCTCAAGGGTGTCAGACACTTCCACGTAATCGTCGTATTTGGGTAAACAAGTACGAGAGATACCTGCCACCTCCAGAACCAAAGGAGGAATAACAACCGGCACATGCGGTTTCTTCCCCTTGCGAAGCTTCTTGTCACCATGATTCTCCATACGCTGTTTAGGAACACCAGTACCATCAGGGTCCCCTAAAGCCCCAAGGCTCCCTGCATTTCACCCACAAACAAAAAATTAATAAGGTGTACAAAACAAGGAAATATATGTATTATACCTTTGCCTTGCAGCAACTCAACCGCCAGTGCGGCATCCGCGGGCACCCGGAATTTGTCACGGATGGTGACGTTAAACCCATCCTCATCATCCGCACAAGCAATCACCTCAACTTGACCTTTGAAGCCCGGGTCGAACATCCTCCAAAGGGGAGCATCCTCTGATAGTACATTCAACAAACATGAGTAAACAAAGTTAAGGAAACATGAAACCACATAGGACGAAGGGTGCTTACCACCACTCTTCTCCCGCAAGACAGGCCTCGCCTTCCAGTTCATCCTCCCTAACGTCATCCGCAGCACCCACAGCTGCAAGTTGTTCAGTTTCTTCCACCCAAGGAGCCGCAAGTCCGAGAACCAGTCCACTGTATCCGCTTTAGGGAGACTGATGTTCTCTGATATTATGGTGTCCGTTACATTCCTTAACTGCAACCTCGCGGTAATGGCATCAGACTTAACGTAGAAAAACTTGGTTTTCCACTTCGTAAGACCCTTGGGAGGGGTCATCAACTTGGGACTTCCGTCCCATTGACGGAAGGAGAAGAACCCCATCTACACCGTCATCTGATAAAACCGTCGGAAATCCCCAACAGTGGACTCTAAACCGAAAGCACGAAAGGTATATTCAAAATTACGAATCCGAATCATCCCAAACGGACTCACTTGAGAAATATGGAGTTTGTACCACTCCAACACTTCAAAGACGAACACCGTTAACGGCAAACGGAGATTACAAACCCCGAAGAAATCTGCAAATAGGGTGACATACCCCGCCGGAGCATCGGCGGCGGTATCACCTTCCTGTGGATGAATGGCCCAATACTCCGGCGGCATTTGAATATCCTTCATCAGGAACTCAAATGAATCCTTTGGCCACCTTAACACTGGTAGTTGCTCCCCCGGAGCATCGCGTTCCTCCTCCTCCTCCGCCGCAGTATGGGATTGGATGGTTCAGCCATCAAAAGGTAGAAGAAAGAAAATGGAGGACGAGTTCAAAAAAATCAGAAACCTCACCGGAAAATCAAACAATTGATCGGAGAAGACGAAGGAATCTCTCTTTCTCTCACCGGAATTTTTTGAATTTTTGAAGAAGTGAGAAACTCCAAATGGTTTCCCCTTTTATACTCATCGCAATAAATGCGGAACAATAACTGAAATGTCGTGCGCTAAAGCAATGAACCATGCGACGACACGTGTACAAGTGACAGTTCTGCTGACGGTTACCACTCGCGAGTAGCCGTCCACACGCCTGACAAAAGGGACTTTTTGGAGTTATTACCTCGGGCAGTGCAAACGTCCTTTCGTTTCAGCACATGCCAGAAAATCTCACCAACTTCTACCAACTCACACGTGCGTTCTGCCACGTATGCAACAAAAAAGCGACAACAAATATCCAAAATGAAGCGGTATGCGGTTTCTCTGGTATACCGCACCATAACCCATACCGCATGTCGTTTTATACATACCCCTCAAAAAAGGAAAAAAATATATATCTCTACATTACGTAAAGGGGTATAACCAATATCCTCATATACCCACGAGCACACGTGGAATATGCGGAGATGACACACACGAGCCCGCACAGGTGTGTCAGATACTCAGAACCAGCATTGTTCTTTGGACTGCGAAAACCGCTTCTCAGGATGAGGTAAACCGCAACCCATCTAAGCTTCTTCAATCTTCAAATCCCTCGTGTCCGGTTCACAACTACAGAGGGGACACAAATAGCTTCTCGTTAGGGAAAATGATAAGTATGATGAGCGACCGCACATCAGCAACCCTGACCCCTGATCCTTCAAGAGCCGCATCCAGGAATGAAACTCTTTTAAAGCGAGTCTTCTGTTGCGAAACCGCAGACACTCATGAGTCAATGCGGTTACACATAAAGCTCCGCGATCGGTAGCTACGGAAGAGCCACAACTAAGTCATCACGCTAACGACCAAAGCTACTCCAAGGAAAACTGCTTCTCATCTAAGCGTGAAGGAAAGTGGCCACAGAACGAGTGTGAATAAGTTTTACCCAGATTCCCAATCATCTAATGTGATCTCCTTGAGCAACAAGCCAAGGAACAGTGGTAACAAGTCTGCTTATGACTTTGTTTGCCCACCTATGAGCCGCATAGAATAAACAATGGTGGGCACAACCCTGCCTATGACCATGTTTATTTGCCCATAGTACAGATTCACATTGTTCGACCAAACACGGCCAACAATGACGCAAGTACCCCATATTGTTCGACCAAACACGGCCAACAATGTAAAGGAACGAGGTAACCGCAAAGGACGTGCGGTTACTAGAGAGCTAAACTGGAGAACACGAAAACCCCACAAAATAGGGATCTGTGTTTCATGTCCAGTTGATAAACATAAAGCGAGAGCAAGGCACTTACAGCGTTGCACCAGCTACCGCAGAGGTTACAACTAGAGTTGCAGACGCGGACATCTTCCGTCACCATCTCAAAGGTTGGTTCGAACCCTGCTCTCATTTACAGTCACGATCTCAAAGGTTGGTTCGACACACCAACATGTGGCAACCAACCTGATGACATCAGCAAAAGGTAGACCATACTACCGGATCAAAATCCTCGGCTGAGAATTTCGCATTAGACGAAACTTGCTCACCGGTACGGAAGAGACGTTACACGACTCTACCAGATCCCCACCTTGATTTGCTAGAAGCGGGAGCCAACAGTTTGGCATAGAATCTTCTTTAGCTTACATACTACCTTCTAGACACCATAGTCCAGTATTCTTCCCACATGCAACTTGCTTGAGGAACCAACACTAGACTGGGGGGACTTGAAGGGGTATGGTCCCAGATCTCGCACCAGCATGGCTGCAAGTGACAATTACCCTTATAAAAAAACCCCCACCAGCAAGAACCTATCTGTGTCCGTGCGGGCACGCACATACACAGCGTTCGAATCCAATCGGTCAAGGGATAAGAAGAAGACTTACCTGGTGTATAAAAACGGGTGTTATAGCGATACGGCCCGGCACCGCATCCTATGAACATTTTCGTCACGACAAAGGATCAGAACAACAGTAACAGTCAACACAGGCGGGAATGCGGCATGGCACCGCATCCCGCATATGTCTTGACCGAAACAAAAACGCAACTACCACGAAAAGTGATGCGGCCCCACACCGCATCCTGTCCACGAGGCAAGTGGGACTGACACCACAGAGCAAGTGGCACTAGCAAAAGTCACCTGTCAGTTCACACGTAGGCAGCAGACTGACACCATAGTAGGACGTGGCATCACCACCGTAGCCGACAAGCCGGACATGCCTACGAAAGGCGGTGTGTGTCGGTCTAGCTACTCAACTACCCTCCTTCACTCCTCGTCTATAAATACCCATCCCAAACTAGGTTTGAGGTATCTCTTCACAACTCTCTCACTACTACTACTATCACACACTTTGCTTCTCAAGTGAATTACTGATTCTCACGCAGGAGAGTGGTAACAAGGAGCACCCCCACCCAATCCTCCTTGTTACGAGTCACGGTTTGTTTCCTTGTGCAGGAGATTAACCAGCGGACGATCCAGCCACCGATCCTCGGAAAGAAGGGATTAACCCTACTTGACGAGACCAGTGAATTAACCTCACCTGGTTAACCACTGTTTCATCATTACCCTGCTGCTGCTGGTAATGTGGGGCTTGTTGTTGTTTCTAATTCTGCCTTGCAGGATACAGACTCCTACAATCCTTTGTTGCATGCCTTGTCATGTTGCACCTTTGACAGCGGTTCTTATCGCATGGCCCACTGTGGTGCAAGTTACAACGATTGCACTTAGGATGATTTCCCGTGTACCAACCTTGGTTTTGATTAGTTGCAGCCTGTTGACTGGGACCTTTGTTGTCGTCGATCTTTCTCTATTGTGACTTAGGTTGTGAGGAGCTTAAACCCTTGCTTGAGTTTCCATCCCAGTTACGTTTGGTGTCATTTGGTGCATCAGTAGCACTGACCTGCTTGGGCAGCTTGCCCTGATCGACTTCCTTATCAGTGAGGCAGCGTGCCAGTCGTATAACACGCTGAATAGTAGGAAGGTTTGCTGAGGTTACCATGCTCTGTATCTCCGGTACTAAACCTTTGATGTAGAGCTCGATGCGCTTATAAGCAGGATTAGCCATGTTGGGACAAAGTGCCGCCAGATCGTTCGATCTCTTTGTGTATGCTTCTATCTCTGACCCCACCATTTTCAAGTTGTAGGATTCCACCTCAAGCTTGTGAATATCGTCCCTGTGGCAATATTGTTCTTTGATCAAATCTTTGAACTCGTTCCAAGGAGTGGCATTAGCAGCTGCCAATCCCAGCATCTACACCTGTGCGTTACACCAGGAAATCGCACTTCCTTCAAGCGTTCCAAGGTAGCATACTTCACCCTATTGTTGACAGGGCATTTACACATCTCGAAAACTGACTCGATCTTCTCAAACCAATGAAGAAGACCCACAGCCCCTTCAGTGTCGTTGAAAGAGCTAGGTCTGCAATCGATGAAAGTCTTGAATGTGCATGCGAGGCTGAGCAGGTTGACCTGTTGCGTAGAATGGGTTCAGTAAGAGTGATAGAGGGACACAAGAGTAGGATCTAGATATCCTAAGAAGGTTCAGAAAGGTAGGTTTACCTCCTGGTTGGGCTACTAAAGCCTCCACAACCCTAGCATTAATCAGGGTCGTCAACTGGTCCTTAGTCAAGTTGATACCACCACCACATCCTCTACCTCTTCCACTCATGATCTTCACATCCAGAAAACATAAGTGAGAACGATGACGTAGGGGTGTGAAAAGAATGACATAAGGGAGTTTAGACCAAAGCACATAACGTTCCAAGTAAGCAATTGAGTGATAACGAAAGCACATTAGGGCTAATAGATACCTTGTTACTAAAACCCTAAGAACTAAGCATATCATAAGCAACACGCCAAGTAACTATCAAGTAGGCCGATAAACATAAATCATACCACCTAACGTGTTGAGCCTTGCACGTCGAACGAAGTGACGTTGTGGATCGTTGACTACTGAGCGGGTTATATTCTGGTTTTTCCCAAAAAGATTTTTCCCTTTCTAAAACCAAGTTCACTATAACCAATGGCTCTGATACCAATCTGTCACACCCTCAAAATCCACATGCGGAGTATTACTGCGAGGCGTGTGACTGACCAGGATCATGCCACCAATCATATTGAACAATAAGTAATGGTAAATAAAATCCATCACAACCAATACGATTAGTGTTTATAAAAACAATATCCAAAACCAAGTTTAAGTGACAGCGGAAGCATAAAGTTTAAAACCCAAATAATAGTTTAAGCTCATAAAGTTTAGTAGGAACCAAACAATCAGATCAGATCCACGAACAATCAAACTCAACAACCCTAGTGTGCATGAACTTTAACGAGTGCATATCATTATACAAATCTATGTCATTAATCAACATCAACAGTTTATTTTGATTAGATCTAACAGTGAATCATAGGATGTTCATTAGGGATTCTATAAACATGCAACCCAAAGCACAATTCACCATGCAAGAACACGATTAAACTGTAAAGCCCACATTTACGTCTAATAGAAATGACATCCAAAAGACACTAGAAACATAAACTTTTAAAAATGTCCAAACTTTTCACAATTGAAAGGTAAAAATACTAATAACATTGATGCGTAATTTTAACAAAATTTGGGCATGATCCGTCCATACGACGAGTGTATCCCTGTTTTAACCATCACCTATATAAAAGAAATCTACAACCCGTTTGATAGACGCGACCAAAAACATAACATCAAGTTTGAAAAGTATAGCTACTAATAAGGTTATAAACAACAAGTATTTTGACCCATAATACTACTACAAAATAGCGGAAGCGCTTGAAGGTCATAGCATGTGCGGGTGTTCACTCCAACTTACCAAGTCGCCTAAGATGAGGATTTACCTACATTCAACATAAACAAATAAGTTAGTATTTCGTCACTAACACAATTAATTTAATACGCCGATTCGTCTCTTTCACGGTTTTGCATCATTCCATTACATTAAAAAAACGTTAAGCGGTTCATTACATGCTTGCCTCATAATAGAGACTAAATATACCTTTCTTTACATACCCGCTAATAACGGATACTTGTATCTTTAACATATCTTTCATTTGATTCGTTCATGATGAACAATCATATTCTTTACATTCTTACACTTACACTCCAATCCGAAAAGACGGATCAAGTAAACTTTCATTCGTTACATACTTAACCTCCCATACCCGGTTCGACTAGAAAGAACCGGATATGATGCATTATCTTTCGTGATTTATTCATTCCTCACAATTCGTTTACGACGGATCTTACTTTTACTTTCAAACGACTATAGATTTCAATTCTCACAACTTTAACATAACAACACAATACAATTGAGATTATTATACATATGACAACATCATAAAAATAGAAATATGGTGTACACTAACGTACCTCTATCTTGTGAGCTTTCCTACTTCCTAGTGTTGGAACCTTCTTCTTTCACGCCTACATTAAACGCATTCATTCATTTAGCCCAACACTTTCATTCCATCATTTACATAAATTTCTCATTTTCAAGTGACAAACATTATCACAAATTTTCAGAATTTCACACATTTATTCTCTTAAGCATTTCATCAAACACTTAGTGTGCGTCACATTAATGAAGCATAATGTACAAGTATTCAAAGCATACTTTTACTAGTTCATCTTATATATCATCGATAATCAATCTAGTTCATACAATTCTTTTATTCTACATCAATTTATCTAGCATTCGTGTATTATAAGCAAGATCATATATCAAGATTACACATATTTACTTCTACTTGATCATCCTTTCATGCTAATTTTTCATCAAGTGGGTTTATATAATTTTCTTTCAATTAAACTAAAATCAAGCATGATTTCTAATCTAGGGAGTAACCCTAACATCCAATTTAGACAAATCATACCACCAACACATGATTGGGTTGAAACCCTTTTTTCTACAATTCACCAAATCAAGAAATTCGACTTACCACTTCACTAGGTATGCTTAGATGATCGAAAATTTAAGACATGCAGCCGATTAACATTGAATTCCCTTGTTAATTGATGAGTTTTGCAAGAACGAGGGTAACCCCTTATTTCTCCTATTCTTGATCGATCCCAAAACACGCACATAGTGTGTGTTTGTGGTTTAGGCATTATTAACCCTTAATTCATTATAATTTTTCATATTACCCCCCTCAAGCTTGTTAAGTGTTTGATTTAAACACTTCCCATGATTTAACTGATCATTTTTCATAATTCACCATCTATATTAAATTTTATTCAATTTTCGCTTATTCCCGTATTAAAATAATTTCAGGGTGTTACAAGTCTATCCCCCTTAAAAGAGGTTTTGTCCCCAAAACCTGGGCACATAACAAATTCAAACATTTACATACCAAAGAGAAAAGGGTAGTGCTTCCTCATTTCATCTTTCTCTTCCCATGTAAGTTCCGACCCCTTTCGGTGTTGCCATTGAACCAACACTTGTCTGATAGCTTTGTTGCCAAGATTCTTCACCTTAATGTCTTTAATGGCTATTGGTCTTTCGACATAATTTAACCTCTCTTCCAACTCAATGTCGTCAAGAGGCACTAATATTGTTTCATCCGCAAGACACTTCCTCAACTGCGACACGTGGAAGGTATTGTGGATCCCGTCTAGTGAAGACGGTAATTCTAATCGATATGCAGCCCTTCCAACTCGAGCCAAGATTTTAAACGGTCCGATATAACGATGACCTAACTTACCCCGTTTGCGGAAACAGATTATACCCTTCCATGGTGATACTTTCAATTGAACATAATCTCCGACTTGAAACTCGATAGGACGCCTTCTCTTGTCCGCATAGGCTTTTTGCCGATCCTGGGTTGCTTTCAGTCGAGCTCTAATCAAATCAATCTTTTCATTCGTCACTGCTATTAAATCACTTGGCGCAAGTTCTCTCTGTCCAACTTCGCCCCAACACACAGGAGTTCTACATTTCCTCCCGTATAATAGCTCATAGGGAGCCATTTGAATACCACTATGATAGCTATTATTATAAGAAAATTCCGCTAACGGTAAATGGTCATTCCAATTCCCGCCAAAATCCAAGGCACAACTCTTAACATATCAACAAGCGTTTGGATGGTTCATTCTGATTGACCATCAGTCTGAGGGTGATAGGCTGTGCTTATGTGTAGCTTTGTGCCCATACTTTCATGAAACTTCTGCCATTAACGAGAGGTGAATCTAGTGCCCTGATCTGAAACGATTGACACGGGCACCCCGTGTCGAGATACGATCTCATTCATATAAATTTCCGCCATTCTCTCAGAAGAGTAAGCTTCTCGAATAGGTAAAAAGTGGGCACTTTTTGTGAGTCGGTCTACGATTACCCATATTGTATCATGGCCCTTTTTCGTTTTAGGAAGCTTGGTTACCAGATCCATAGCTATCTCCTCCCATTTCCAAACCGGGATTTCCAGAGGTTGTAACTCCCCGTATGGTTTTTGATGTTCTGCTTTCACTTGGGAGCATGTTAAGCATTTCGAGACATACTTTACAATATCGCGTTTCATACCTGGCCACCAATAATTGGTCTTCAAGTCCCGGTACATCTTGGTTGCCCCGGGATGAATTGAGTACCGTGACTTATGAGCCTCCTCGAGTAGAGCAGTCTTGACTTCGCAAAATTGTGGTATCCAAATTCGACCGAATCTTGTTTTGAGTCCGGTCGAATTTTCTTCTAATTTATTGGATATACCTTTTACTCTTTCTTTCTTTAAGTCTTCCGCTCCAAGCGACTTTATTTGGGAATCTCGTATCATATCGAGTAAACGTGGAGTAACTATCATCTTCATGGATCTTACTTGAATCGAAGGTGGAGACTCTTTTCGTCTTAATGCATCCGCCACCACGTTCGCCTTTCCCGGGTGGTAAAGGATATCGCAATCGTAATCTTTAACCAGTTCCAACCATCTTCTTTGCCTCATATTCAAGTCTTTTTGTTCAAAGAAATATTTGAGGCTTTTATGGTCCGAGTAAATTGTACATCTTGTACCATATAGGTAGTGCCTCCAAATATTTAAGGCGAACACTACCGCTGCCAATTCCAGATCGTGTGTTGGGTAGTTTACCTCATGGGGCTTTAATTGTCGTGAAGCGTATGCGATAACCCTTCCCTTTTGCATCAAAACACAACCTAAACCCTGCTGTGATGCGTCTGGATAAACAACCAGATCTTCGGTCCCATCTGGTAATGTCAAGACCGGAGGGCTCGACAGTTTCTCCTTTAATATTCGAAAGGCTTCCTCCTGTTCTTTACCCCATGCAAACTTTTCTTTCTTTCTCGTTAGTTTTGTTAAGGGTAATGCTATCTTCGAGAAATCCTGTATGAATCTTCTGTAGTACCCCGCGAGGCCTAGAAAACTTCTTATTTCAGTTGGATTTTTCGGGGAAACCCATTTCACTACGGCATCAATCTTCGACGGATCTACTAAAACACCTTTCGAATTGATCACATGACCCAGAAACTGCACCTCTCTAAGCCAGAAGGCACACTTTGAGAATTTCGCATAAAGTTTTTCTTTACGGAGAATTTAAAGTACTTCACGCAAATGCCTCGCATGTTCAGCCTTACTTCGCGAATAGACTAGGATATCATCTATGAATACGATCACAGATTTATCTAGCATAGGTCAGCATACCCAGTTCATAAGATTCATAAACGCTGCTGGAGCGTTCGTTAACCCAAAGGACTTAACTAGGAACTCGTAATGTCCATATCGGGTTCTAAATGCGGTCTTTGCAATGTCTTCTTCTCGTACCCTGACTTGATGATACCCCGAACGCAGGTCTATCTTAGAGAACCAACTCGCCCCTTGTAATTGATCAAAAAGATCGTCAATTCTAGGTAAAGGGTAGCGGTTCTTCACGGTCAGCTTATTTAATTCTCTATAATCGATGCACATGTGCATCGACCCATCTTTCTTCTTAACAAATAAGACAGGCACTCCCCAAGGCGACACACTTGGGCGTATAAAGCCCTTATTGAGTAGGTCTTGTAATTGTGCCATTAACTCCCGCATCTCGGTGGGAGCCAATCTATAGGGAGCCTTTGCAACCGGCTTCGCACCCGGATTCAATTCGATGCGAAACTCTATTTCTCGTTCGGGAGGGAGTCCCGGCAATTCCTCCGGAAATACATCCATAAATTCGTTCACGACCTCAACATCTTCAAGCTTCGGGAGGCTTTGTCGAGCGTCTACTACATAAGCTAGGTATGCTCTACTTCCGTTAAGTATGTATTTAACGGCTTGAACAAGGGTGCACAATTTTGTTTCCACGTTTCTCTCCCCTTGAATACTCAATTGCCTTCCACTTGGAGATTGGACAAGCATTACCTTATTTTCACAATTAATCTCTACACGATGTCGTGCCATCCAATCCATACCTAATATCATTTTAAATTCCCCCAAAACCATAGGTATGAGGTCGATATCGAATTTTTCATCTTCTATAGTGAATTTGCAATTTCTACAAATCTCTTGTAACACATAGTACTTACTATCGGCTATGTCTACTTCTAAAGGTATCGGCATTCGTTCAATCTTAAATGAAGGATGTTGTACGATTTCATTTGAAATAAACGACATAGTGGCTCCGGTATCGAACAAAACATAAACCGGTATGGAGTTTATTAGAAAGATACCTGAAACCACATTCGGATGGGACTTGGCTTCTTCGGATGTGATTTGAAATATCCTCCCTTCTTTGATCCTTGTTGGAGTTTTGGACACTCCGACTTAACATGCCCTTTTCTGGAAATAGTTGAAGCATGTCTTCGGGTTGCTAGGGCACTTGTAGGATGTATGCCCTTCTTCACCGCATTTATAGCACCCCTTCTTACCCAAAAGGCATTCCCCGGTGTGAAGTTTTCAACATGTCTTGCAAGGAGTAATACCACCCTTTGACTTATCTTTCCTTCCCTGATCTTGGAACCTCGCCTTTTTAGATGAACTTGCATTTGTCCCCTTTTCTGCCGACCTCTTTTCACCACGTTCCTCCTGTCTTTTTATCTCAATTTCTCTATCTCGTGCCAAATTGATGAGCTCGTCAAGGGTTTCACATTTTGAAGGAGTAATGAACTCCCTAAATTCTGCCTTCAATATGCCATAAAAGCGATTGATCTTCATTCTTTCAGTCTTCACAAAATCTCCACAAAACTTCATCTTATCCATGAAAGTGTTTGATATTTCGTTTATCGTCTCGTTTTTCTGTCGAAGGCGTAAGAAATCCTCATGAATCTTATCAATGGCTGACTGAGGACAATGATATCTCATGAAGGGTTCCTTAAATTCTTGCCAAGTCATCATTTGGAGTCTATCCTCACCTATTTCCTTGCTATACGCATCCCACCAATCTTTCGCCTGGAAAGAGAGTTGACCAGTAGCGAACATCACCTGGTCTTCCTTTTCACATCTACTCCGTATAAATACTGCCTCTATATTGGAAATCCATCTTTGGCATGCGATTGGGTCAATTTTTCCATCATACGTTGCAGGATTGCATGCCATGAAATCTTTATATGTGCATCGTCGTTCCTTGCTTTTAACTTTAGAACCCTCAATCAGTTCCTTCAATTCTTATATCTTGCTAGTCATCATTGCGTCCACAACCCCCAACACCCGACTCTCCGCTTCTTGAGCTAATCGTGGAAGATTAGCTTGCATAACCCCTTCCGCCACTTCTGTGACTTTGCTATTAAATGCTTCGTGTCTATTCGTTTCATCGTCATCCTCATAAATGTTTCTTGCATCGGCCATCTACACATTGTCATGTTTATGTTTAATACAAATCACAAGCTTTCAATACATCGTAATTCATTAGTCCGTATTTACTTTATTCGCATTCTTACATTTTAAACTTTACTCGCTTTTTAAACTTTCATCATTCGTGGCATTCGACACATTACTTTCGACTTTTACAAATTTCTTCCATCGTAACCACTAATTGTGGTTACACATATCTTATTAGGCCTTATATGGACCCTACATGAACATTTAATAGGCCTTCGGACAATTCGGAAAATCAAAATACGAAAAACAAAACAAATCAGCGGCTGAATTTTGTGCGTGGCGTCGGCAACGGCCGGGAGGTCCGTCGGCGACGGCTGCTGTAAATGTCCGTCGGCTAAAAAGCCCCGTAGGCAGCGATTTAAGCCGTCGGCCCAAAAAGGGGCATCGGCGACGGTTCGTCCGTTGTCGATTCGCTGCAGTTTGTTTTTATCGGTGATTTGTTCCTTTTTCGGGTCCGTTTCCAGCCATACGGTTCCTGGAACTCCCCGTATCGCCCCCATATTAATTCTTTCACGTACTTAACTTAAATATTATATCCCAAGCACATCAAACATGCTAACATTTAATAAAAACTTAAACTTTTACCTCGTTGGCGACCTTGGAGTGAACACACATTCGAACGAGCCGTCAGTTTGAGTTTAAGCATCTCAACATATGCTTGAATCCCTCAAACCTCGGCTCTGATACCAACTTGTAATGCCCGCATTTGCGCCTAACAGAAATGACATCCAAAAGACACTAGAAACATAAACTTTTAAAAATGTCCAAACTTTTCACAATTGAAAGGTAAAAATACTAATAACATTGATGCGCAATTTTAACAAAATTTGGGCATGACCCGTCCATACGACGAGTGTATCCCTGTTTTAACCATCACCTATATAAAAGAAATCTACAACCCGTTTGACAGACGCGACCAAAAACATAGCATCAAGTTTGAAAAGTATAGCTACTAACATGGTTATATACAACAAGTATTTTGACCCATAATACTACTACAAAATAGCGGAAGCGCTTGAAGGTCATAGCATGTGCGTGTGTTCACTCCAACTTGCCAAGTCGCCTAAGATGAGGATTTACCTACATTCAACATAAACAAATAAGTTAGTATTTCGTCACTAACACAATTAATTTAATACACCGATTCGTCTCTTTCACGATTTTGCATCATTCCATTACATTAAAAAAACGTTAAGCGGTTCATTACTTGCTTGCCTCATAATAGAGTCTAAATATACCTTTCTTTACATACCCGCTAATAACGGATACTTGTATCTTTAACATATCTTTCATTTAATTCGTTCATGACGAACAATCATATTCTTTACATTCTTACACTTACACTCCAATCCGAAAAGACGGATCAAGTAAACTTTCATTCGTTACATACTTAACCTCCCATACCCGGTTCGACTAGAAAGAACCGGATATGATGCATTATCTTTCGTAATTTATTCATTCCACACAATCCGTTTACGACAGATCTTACTTTTACTTTCAAACGACTATAGATTTCAATTCTCACAACTTTAACATAACAACACTATACAATTGAGATTATTATACATATGACAACATCGTAAAAATAGAAATATGGTGTACACTAACGTACCTCGATCTTGTGAGCTTTCCGACTTCCTACTGTTGGAACCTTCTTCTTTCACGCCTACATTAAACGCATTCATTCATTTAGCCCAACACTTTCATTCCATCATTTACATAAATTTCTCATTTTCAAGTGACAAACATTATCACAAATTTTCAGAATTTCACACATTTATTCTCTTAAGCATTTCATCAAACACTTAGTGTGCGTCACATTAATAAAGCATAATGTACAAGTATTCAAAGCATGACTTTTACTAGTTAATCTTATATATCATCGATAATCAATCTAGTTCATACAATTCTTTTATTCTACATCAATTTATCTAGCATTCGTGTATTATAAGCAAGATCATATATCAAGATTACACATATTTACTTCTACTTGATCATCCTTTCATGCTAATTTTTCATCAAATGGGTTTATAGAATTTTCTTTCAATTAAACTAAAATCAAGCATGATTTCTACTCTAGGGAGTAACCCTAATATCCAATTTAGACAAATCATACCACAAACTCATGATTGGGTTGAAACCCTTTTTCTACAATTCACCAAATCAAGAAATTCGACTTTCCACTTCACTAGGTATGCTTAGATGATCGAAAATTTAAGACATGCAGCCGATTAACATTGAATTCCCTTGTTAATTGATGAGTTTTGCAAGAACAAGGGTAAACCCTTGTTTCTCCTGTTCTTGATCGATCCCAAAACACGCACATAGTGTGTGTTTGTGGTTTAGGCATTATTAACCCTTAATTCATTATAATTTTTCATATTACCCCCTCAAGCTTATTAATTGTTTGATTTAAACACTTCCCATGATTTAACTTATCATTTTTCATAATTCACCATCTATATTAAATTTTATTCATTTTTCGCTTATTCCCGTATTAAAATAATTTCTGGGTGTTACATAAACACAACATCATATATCAATATAACCACATACAACAAGGGAACTCAATTCGACTAATGGTAATAACATACTAACCGAAAGGAACAAGATGGAATCAAGAAGATCTTCGAGAGGGATTGAGGGGTTACCGTCGGGTTCGAATGAGAAGGAAGAGAGCTAGGGTTTGGTGTGTTTTGTGTATTTTTTAGATTATGGGAAATAATCTCCAAATTGGGTGTGTGTATGCGCACAAGAGATGAGCCGAGCTCAACTCTTGGATTCCGTTTGGGCCGTAGGCCAAGACACGAGTAATGGGGGTTTTGGGCTGATAACAAAACCATCAAGAGCAAGTGGTGTGCGGTCACGAGTGGGGTGTGCGACTCGGAGGTTTTGTGCGACCAAACTATCGTTATACATTACATATAATACATAACTAACTCACAATCATTCAAGTATAATCAAATAATTCATTAACCATTCCATATAATGTACACGTAAGTTACATCGTAAAACAAAGCGCGAAAAGAATCAGTACATAGAAAAGACTCTTGAAATACTAGTTGTCACATTATCACTCAAATGATTGTTGATTTGTTTCTTAAGTAACATGTCTTCTTATTAAAAACCATCTCTGCAATCACCATATAAATCGCATATATTAAATAAATAACAAAATAATATTAAATCTTATCCTGCTTTGAATGTTGAACATAATCTTTCTATTTTTCTAATAAAATATTATCCTCAAATTTAAATTGTTAATTTAAGATAATTTTAAATAAAAAAAATTATTTATCTCGAAAACCAAACTTTGTATTATAATAATATTTATTTTTATTTGTTTATTAAAAAAATATTATATCGAATTTATTACATAATTTATAAATCAAATTGTCATAATTGGTACCAACATTTTATCACTTAATTGGGTGCTGATTCGCTTCCTGAATAACGTACGTTCTTTATAAGAACTATCTCCGCAATCATTCTATCAATCGTGTATCGAGCATATCCATTATTCTTTTAACGATATAACTTTCTTTATTATTTGGTATATACAATTATATTTATTCAACCGTATAATACACAGCTTCTTTTGAAGATATAACTTTTTATTATTTATAATATAAAATTACATTTATTCAACTGTGTAATAAACAGGGTTTTAAAGTCATAATTTTTTATTATTATTTGGTCATAAAATTGGATTTATTCAACTCGTACAATACATGGATGCTTTTAAAGATATAACTTTTTTATTATATAAATTTACATTTATTCAAACCGTGTAAATAGAAGGTTTTTAAGCATATAACTTTTTTTATTATTTGGTATATAAAAGATACATTTATTCAACCCGTACAACACATTATTTTTAAATATATAACTTTTTATTGTTTAATATATAAAATTACATTTTATTCAGCCCGTGTAATAAACAAGATTTTTAAAAATATAATGTATTATTATTTATTATATAAAATTACATTTATTTAACACATTTAATACCTAATGTTCTAATCTAGTACTTGATATATAAAAAAAACAAAAACAGGATTAATGTCAATATACTTTTGTTTATCTGTATCTTAACACCTGTCCCCTTTGATAAGAAAAATTCTGCAACAAATACTTTCTATTTTCCTAAACCACACAACAAAATTATCATATGATTTTTTTTCTCATCTATACTTCTACTAGGGTAACTTCAGACATATAAAAAGTCATATCTAATCTGTTCAAATTAATATGTTTAGTTAAAAGGATACAATCTATTTAATTAAACATCAACCTATCTTCAAACGTATAAAAAGTCATATCTAATCTGTTCAAATTAATATGTTTAGTTAAAAGGATATAAAGTCTTTGGATCAACAAGAATTCATTGGTTATGGATTCCAGATTCTCAAATTAATATGGTAGGGTGAATTGGAAGTAGAGATGGAAAAAAGTTAATTTGGATCAACAAGAATTCATTGAATGGGAAGAATGCTTGAATGTGATTAGAAGTGTGGTATTGACTACTAACCCGGATCATTGGTTACACGTTCCAGATTCTCATGCAGGTTTTTCGATTGCTTCCATGAAAAAGATCTTATCAAAGTTATTTGTTACGGCAGCTCCATCTGTTGTAAAGTGGAATAATTGGGTTCCAAAGAAGATAAATATATTCATTTGGGGGGCGGAGAAAAAGAAACTACCAACTACTATTGGGGCTTTGAGGTGTCGTAATGTGTATGTAGAGAATAATGATGGTTGTTGTTTATGTGGTGAAAGTGAAGAAATAGTAGATCATTTACTAACTTCATGCTATTTCACAACGAGAGTTTGGCAAGGAGTGAGTTCGTGTGTCGAATACCACCTGTTTATGCATTTGATGTGAGTAATTTGTGTTCGGTGTAAAACAATCTAAGTGTGGAAGCACGTAAAAAGAAGATGATACATGGTATAATTCTTACGACTACCTAAATAGAGATCACCGTTTAAGAATCTTTCACGGAAAGATTGGTGTGTCCTTGATGTAATCTCAGATGTTTTTATTTCTAGCTTCTTGCTAGTTTTCTAAATAAAAGTTGCTGTTAAAAAAAAAAAGAAAAAGAAAAACTATCTTTAACAATCCATATACTTGAATACTGATTAACACATATCCAACCCGTTTGACACGTTTAACCCATTTTTTTACCCGAAACCCCCTCAACATGAACATAAACACAAGTCACTAACAGTTTTCTCAACACACATCTATCAACATTTCAAACAACAAACTGCAAAAGAACAATACGAACAGAACAAATCATGCAATCTTTATGTATTCAAACCAAACAACCTCCCAATAAAACTACAAATTTCAATCCCAATTCAGAAACATAAGATGTAAACACAGTTTTATCTATGAAGTTCAAGTCCCACACTTGCAACTGTGGTTTGAGTTCAGGTCTTTCAAACCCCAGATATGTATGGTTCGATCATCACTAGCCGATGCAACCATATGTGGGTTCACCGGGTTCCAACTAGTACAGTTCACAGCTCCGGAATGACCTCCTAAAGTCTTTATAAGCTCGCCCGTTTCCCTGTGCCATACATACACCCGCGAGTCTTCACTCCCGCTAGCAACAAACGCTTGATCAACCCCGCCAAAACAAGCCCGAACCACGAATCGTGAACACTTATGACCTTTATATTTAGCTACAAGCCGTACATCTCCATCAAGACTCCAAAGATGTATTTCTTGATTCACCAAACTAACCAACAAGAACTTATTGTCACCGGATAATGAAAATGAAACAATGTTATAATCCTCTTTGATTAATCTTTCTTTCGCTAAATCTCGATCGAATATGAGTATCATATTCTCCTTGCAGATTGAAATTATAAACTTACCGTCACCTGTAACCTGCAAATCCGATATCCTTAACGTCTTTTCACCTTTCCAAGATTCCATCTCGTTCCCGTCCAAATCCCACATTACGATACTCTTGTCATTGAATCCTGTAAACACCCTTTGACCATCCGGAGACCAGTTACACGAAACCATACCAAGATCAGTTTTATCATAAACGCGAACACATTCACCAGATTGAACATCCCAACACCTCACAACCTCTTCCACACCACATGTGAGAATCCAATCGTCATTCGGACTCCATGAAACACAAGAAACCGGTTCTTTATGCCCGAGTAATCTATGCTTAATACCAAGTCTACCATCAAGATTAACGTCCCATAATATCGCTGACTTGTCTTTTGAACACGAAGCTAAGAACTTCCCATTATGAGAAAACTGAACAAACCAGACCTCATCTTGATGCTCTTGCAAAATCTGCAACGTTTCAGACGGAATCTGACTTCTTCCACAGTTATGATCACTGAACAACGAATCAACACATACAGAATTATGAAACGAACACGAATCTTGTTGCGAATCAAGAGCTTGTTCCACTAATTGAACCAATCTCCCTTGTGGGATCATAACATCAGGAGGAAACAACATCTGCAAATCAATAATCACCTCCTGTTTCGGCTTCGGTTTAGTCACATTACCACGCGAACATAACAACAATGACGAAAGCTCACGAACCCGTGTTTGGTCAATCGAAAGACACGATATCTCAGTCCTTAAAGTTCTTAAAGCATCAATAAACCTATCAGCATTCAAAAGTTCCAAAAACTTCTGTTCTAAAATCACAAAAGACGCCAATTTCACAACCGATTCATCAAGAACCGATAACTTTCGCAACGAATTCAAACTTTCATCCCAATTCCCATCAAGAACCAGTTTGATGAATTCATTAACTAAACCTGATGAAACTGCAATGCCGGATTCTTTTTCAAGATTTGAAATTGTATTTGTATACCCAAAAGAATGTAATGATTCTGCTATTAGTCTAACGAATTCAACTTTCTTGATTCTCTTTGAACCGATTGAATCATCGGCTAACGTTTCAGCCATTGATGATTGTTTGAGTTTTCTACGTTTAGATGGTGGTTCAGAATCAACACCTCCCATTAAATACACAATCAGGCCATACACAATTTGAAAATCTAGTAAAATCAATAAACCCAATTCAGATTACAAGTAATTTGTATCCAGAATCCAAAAAAAACAGAGAGATTTTACCGGCTATGACGGTGGCAAGATCAAATTAGAAGATTTTGATGGTTGATGATAGTTGTTGGGCGGTGGAAGCGGCGGTGGTTATGGAGAATGAAACCGATTGGATTGGTAAATGGTAACTTGGAAAATGCAAAGAGAAGGGAAAGAGAAGGGATGAATAGGGTTGAGAATTTGGTACCGGGTACCGGTATTAATTAAACTGGTACCGAACCTGTATTGTATCGGTACCAAATTGTATCGTTTATATTTGGTATCGGTACCGGTACCTACTTTTTCTGTTTTTCGGTACTGGTATCAGTAAGGTAACGGTATTTACGGGTAAAACACCGGTAAATACCATTAGCAAACCAGTGTATTCGAAACAGGTACCGGTACCCACTTTTTCCTCGATACCGAATGGGTACCGTGCTCATCCGGAAGAAAGGGAAATACACCATCATCATCATACTCAGTAATCCCACAAATAGCAAAGATAATGTATGATTTAAAAAGGGTAAATGTAGACAACCTTACTTGTAATCCATAGGAGTATAAAATCTCTTTTAGGCTTAAAGGTGTGGGGGTCATGTGTTGGGTCATTAATCGCCACGTACGATCATTAATGAATTGCTACACGATGCTCTTGCCTCATCTACTATAATTGACATAAATTAAACCATAGCAACCATATATCTCCTTTCTATTTAAATATTTTCTTTTCTTTTCAAAAAAAATAAATTAGTGAGACCACCGTCTTGAAGAAAGGGAAATACACGTGGAATAAAAAAGAAACACACAACACATATGACCAAGGCGAAGTTTACGGGAGAAAAGAAAAGCTACGTATAAATGGAAATTATTTCTTTTATAACAACTTTCTTTTTTCTTTTTTATAACAACTTTCTTAATATGATAAAATTGATTAATTTCCTATGTTATTACAAAAAGGGTTTTGAACAAGTTATTATCCAACCTATTTATATATTATTTGTAAATAAATATGTTTTTTTTATTTAATTTCAATTTATAGACTTAAATTGTGTATTTTAGTTATAGCTGCAAACGAACTAAATGTTTTGACTAACAGTGTGTGAACCTACATGAAAAATTAATGAAATAGAAATAGAATTGGAATAAATAAGTGAAGAAACACCAAGATTAGTTTGTGGTTTGTGTCTCGACAAATAAATGTTAATCTTCTTTGTCTCGTCTAAGCTGCTATGATGATGATCCTGTAAAATAGTAACACACCGTAAGCTCGTTACAAGGAGGAAAATAGGGGGTTCTCCTTGTAACCACCATCCGGCGTGAGAATAAGTATCTGTTTTGAAGATAATAGTGTGTGTATAAAGTGAGAGAACAAGAGAGCGATCCTTAAACCTGAAGGTGAAGTTCACTATTTATAGTCGCGGTGGTTTGTGAAGGAGATGGGCTGATGGGCCTGTAGTCGATAACAAGGAATATCCATTATGTCTCCTCTACCCCGACCGTTGGTGCTTCTAGGAGAGAGGATAGTTGGCGCACGCTGAATGGATCCACGTGTCCTAACAGTTTTCCTTGTTGTCTGGTCTATCATCATCAGCTAAGTGGAGATCGTGGAGCAGTGGTCGGCGTATGTTTATTGGTGCCACTTGCACATCTTTGTGTACCTTTTTGTCCCATGTACGATTGTCCATCATGCAGCATGATCGGATACAGCCTGTTGGACGCTCATTGGTCCACTGTTCTACCACTTCTACCTTTAGTACTTGTCCTAGATTTACCTACGCTTCCTACCTCCGCGCAACCCCAGGGGATATCTCGTGTATCCGGCGCAAGGTCCTGGAAGTCAGGGTTTTTATCCAAGGAGTTAAGTGTCAAATCTGGTCCTGTGTTAGCCCTGACCTCGCGCGCGACCTGGATTACACCTGATTAGCCGGTGCGAGGTTGGGAATGCTACCAAATTGGTCTGATATCAGTATGGTCCCGCGCGTGACCTGTTTAATCAGCATAGGATTTGGGACTATACCCCTTTAAGTCCCCTTAGTCCAGTGCTGCTTCCATGCGCGAGGCAATTGGTTTAAACTCTAGAATATAAAAATTAAGAAAATTAAGCATGCGCTTGTTCCGGTACTTGGGAAAGAATCTTATGTGCTAGAAAAGTTGGCGCGCGTGTATTGTGTCACAATTCACGCGGCGCAGCTGTCTAGCTTATTTCTGAAGTAACCTGTTTATTTGTGAGGGAAAATTCTTGAAATTTGAAAAAAGCAAGATCTGACAGGTTGGTGCAAGTTGGTGGTGAAAGCGACGCTTGAGTTGACCGCTGACACAATGACGATCAGTCGATCATGTTGTCATTATGTCAGGCGCGTCGTTTCGTATGGTGTCAAGAGAGTAAGGCTCACGCGCGCGTGGTAACCATTACCCCGGGTTTCCAGCCTTACATGTCAATCCATGATTGGACACGCGTTGCGGCTGTTTCGACAAAGTTACCCATCGCATTAAATGAGATGTGTATAAATAGGTGAAGAAGAACGATCAAAAGTTACTTTTTGTGACAATTGGCCATTTTCCACATATTCCGTACAATGTTAAACAATAGTCAGTGCTTTAATGACTGTGCTGAATTAAATTAATGACATGAATGCTTTCTGATTATTGTCATATACATACAAGTGCATCACATATTGCATGATTTCATATCATTATTGCATGCAACACCTTATGATTCAAATGATGCACAAAACAAAGTTAGCACAGTTAACATATAAATTAGAAGTACTGACGGGAGTTCAGTACTCAGGCAAACATGATGTTAAGACTCAGAATGAGACCGAAACCAAGAGTTACACTAGAATAGTGTGTAGGAAAGTAGGGATTACAAAACTGCCTTCTTAGTGTTAATTTAAGTGCCGGAAAGTGCCCGAAACACACCAAAATTCTACAGAAAACAACACAAAACATAATTTTCAGCATTTTAACTCTAAAATATAATGCAGAATTATGGTTTAATGGTCCAGAATACCCTCCTAAGTGTCGGGAATCAAAACTGTCATAAAAGGGAACATAAAGCACACTAAACTACGCTATTTAGCACTTTAACGAACCGGTAACCAACCGGACACTACCCGAAACACCAAATTTTCACTAGAAGCATTGTTTTAGCGTTACGAAGCTAGTTATGGTCACCGAACATCATAACACATCTTACAAACATATAATACATAAAACACTAACCATTTCCCATTACAACCTAACTAATTTTACAACCTAACCATACACCCCCCCCCCCACTTACAGTTAGGAACATGGGTCCCACCCATGATTTTGTTACCATATTTTATTAGATTATGTTTGATCTTTTGGAACATAATATACATTGGTTAAGGGCATGTTGGAGGAGTTGTAAATAAAAACCACCAGATCCTCATAAACTTTCATTTTCACAAACTTCACCACTCTTTCTCCTCTCATTTCCCTTGCTCACGGCCACAAGACACCCACAATACACATCCATTTTCAATCACCTTCCATCCATTCTAAGCATATCCTAAGGTGTAAGAAGAAAAGTTAGGAAGCTTGGTAGCATTGGAACTTGAAGGACCACTCTCTAGAGCTTTTATCCACCTTGTTCATCATCTTGTTCAACTTTGATCTCTTCCCTAGCCTTGTGCTAGTAGTAAGACTCTTGTAATCTCATTTTACTTCTTATTATGATGGTTAAATGGTTATGTAAAAGACTAATCATGAAGAACATAAGGAATAAAGAACATAATCACTAACATAAAGCTCTAAATCATCATGAACCATGTTGTTTAAGTGTTTGTATGCTTCTTGGTTGTTGATTGTTTGTGTTTATGATGTTAAACATCATATGAAACTTGCTAGATTATGATTAAACACATGATCTAGCAAGATGAGAGGATGATCTTGTGAAAAAAGAAGATGAACATCCTTTATGTAAACATGGACTTGAAATATGAAGATGCTTTCTTGAATAATGATGTTTAAAACATGATGTAAGTCTTGTAGAAGAATGATTTCAAAGAGGATTTTCTCAAGAAACTAAGTTAAATTACAAGGTTTACAAAAACATGAGTTTTAAAGAAACTAATCACATTTTTAGTGTTAAATCAAGTGTAGAAATATGTTGTTAACAAGAAAAATTCAAAAGAATGATTTTTAGAAAAATCATTTTACAAGTTGTGAAAGTCTAAAATTTGCAAGAATGTGATTTATACCTAAATAACCACAATTTAAAGGGTGACTAAGCTTACTTAACACCATACTAAGTTACTATAAATTTTTATAAATTTTCAAGTTCATGAGTGTTTATGGCATGATGTTGGCTTTGGTAAGTATTGTTTGCTTTGTTGATGAATTGTGATGATTTATAAAAGAAAATGATATGCTTTGTAAGCATGGAAACCTCCATTTTTAAGGGGAAACTATGGCAATTTTTTTCTAGAATATAAACACTTAGAAAAATATTTTTAAACAAGTGTTTACAAGTATATTTAAACCATAACTCTTCATATAAAGATTGCCATAATTTTTGTTACATAAATTACAAAATATTGGAGGTTGGTTTTTGATAAATAAAAGTGACTAAATATGTATTTAGGAAAATATATACTTAGATGTCACAATGTGTGTGATTACTTGTATATTATGTGTATTAGTTATATTATTTTAGGACTTGAAATAATATAACTCACCAAAATACCAAGAAATTATAACACCGAATATTACCAAAATTTCAAGAAAATAAATATACAAATTATACCCAAAATATTGGGGAAACCGAACAAGGAATATAAGCTACAAAATATTCCGGAATTTAATTTTATAAGTATATTTTGATAAACGGTATTTTGGAAACCAAGAGGACAAAAATATGATTTTTGCAAGTGCTACAAAATATATCATATTTTTTACAAGAAGAAAATATATTATTTTTTAGTAAAGAAAAATATATATGTTTTCTTGAACTATTAGAAGATATATTATTTTTGGAAGGAAATATATATTTTCTCAAACAAATTTAGAATATATTATTTTTTAGTGCAAAATGGATTTATAAATATTTCTAAGATAAACTTGAAAATATATTATTTTTGAGGTTTAAATGAAAATACAATTATTTTTGCCAAGGGAAAAAAAATTATAGAGAATTCTTCTATGTAAGTTTTCTTCAAATATATATTCTTAAGAATATATATTGGTGATTTTTTTTTAGAAATATTATTCCGGAAAGTTTAATACAAAAATTAAGTATAAGAATACTTAATAAACACAATAAAAAGTACATATAAATACACCGGAATATGCCACCGATACTTGGCAAAAATATACAAGTTTAAGAATACGAGTATGAATACACCCACCCTTGGGAAAAGTTATACATGTATAAGCACGTAATGTGTCAAGTTAAAATATATTATTCTAACTAATATTCCAACAATTAATAAATATAATTGAAGTTAAAATATTATTATTTTAACAAATAATTATACACTATGGAATAATATAAGTACATCGAAGATGTAACACAAAGATTCTAAGTCATAACAAACAAGACTAAAAGTCGTGGCACGATCCAACCGTCTAATAAGCCATAACACGTGTGTAGGTTGTAGTACGGCGTAAGGATACATACTTTGGGTATACAGGAGGCAGGACGCAAATCTGTGAGTTCATGTCCCCCTTTTCTTTTAACTGTTTTCAGTTTTATAACTTCGGGGGTGAAGTACATGTTACAAATTGTTTACAAACGTTTATATATGGTATGGTTAGCTAAGGAATGAACTGTTAGATCATGTGAGTGGTGGGTATAAAGCTTAAGACCATTAATCCTCGTAGTAGGACAGAGGGACATGAGTAATAGATCTATTTGGGTGTTGCGAGCCCCACCCATGGAGACCAGGATTAGGCCCATGAGGTGACTATGTCTTCCAGCCGGAAGCCCGGTACAAAATCTGCAAGGATTGAGCCTTCCTGCATCACGTCACACATATTAATGTATTAGCTACACATTAATTGATATGTTCATAGACGCTTTCATACCGGATTACAAAGGCATACTTACAGTGATTACAAATGTTTACAAGATTATTCGAACTCTTACAAAAACACATGAACTCACTCAACTTTTGTTGGTGTTTTCGAAATTACATGTATTTCAGGAAACAAGATGGATCTTGGGCGCAGGTGTTGTTACAAGACATAAATTTAAGTTTTGATGTCATCCACTTTTGATTTGTAAAATAACTTGAGGATTTGTTTGTCGAAACTTAATGACACGTGTTTGTAACATTTTGAACTTATGAATGGATGAACATCATGTTTTTAATCATATAGTTGTTTGTTATAATTGAATGCAATGGTATTGAACAAGTCACACATCATACGCTTCCGCAAAAGTCAGGGTGTGACAGTTCGGTATCAGAGCTTCGATTGAAGTGAACTAGGATTCCTTCTCGAGGCTAGACTACAATCACTAGGATTCTCTCACGAAAATATTTTTACAAAAAGGTTTTTCATTGCATTTACAAAAAGCGCCAAGATCCATGAGTCGAACATTTTTTAAAGGAAAGACAAGGCAAAGACAAAGCAAAGGCAAATGTAAGGACATTAGTAGGGAAGGGAATACCCTGACTAATGTGTCAATTGAGGTACAGTCAGTCCATGTGGGATAGACTTGTCAAAGAGAAAATGACCCCCCCCCCCCCCGAAGGAACAAACGAGAGTTATATGTGACATGTTGCATTTATTTTCTTGTATATACTAAGTTACATTATTATCTAATAATATACGTGTATATATATGTATGAAATTATTATTGACGGGAACGGGATACCTTCGACCTTGGATTCTATTACCGCTCTTGACTCGCACAATGCTACTAACGACCTCGCGTTTATTGTGGATCTCAAACTGAGGTAATTACTAAACAAGACCTTGAGCTCGCTCTCCGTGGGAGATGGCTATTCATCCTTCTTGAATGCAAAGGTGTCTGACTACGACAGTGATGGCGAGACAGAGGAGGCAACCTTGGACAACAACCTTATCAGTGGGACGAGGTCCCCGAGGCATTTATGAATCCTGAGCGACGACACTCTTTTCCAGATAAAGAGGATGGAGTACTCATCTTAGAGGTGCCCCTCTAGCTTCTAGTTCTAGGAACCCTCCTTATTCCTATTCTTTCTAAGCATTGTGCCATTTCACTCGTAACAACAACGGACGTTGGCGCGTGGACCATTATAAAGGTCTTTTCCATGTTGAAGGTATGAGGACAGTAGTGCCCCCTTTCTGATTAATCAGCTGCTTTGAACGAAGGAAAATTAGGGTGACCATGCAAGATAATTTATTATTACGGGGGCCCACGCAATAACAACTTGTAGTGCATGGAAATCCTGGTGGACTCTGCGGGTCAAGAAAATGATCACTATCTATTTGGAACTCCTATATTGTTCCAAATCCCCACCCATTAGAACATTAACCGAGATGGTTACTATAACCCCCCCTCCTGTAAGGTAGGAAGTCTTCCTATGGCTGCTTCGCACCTAACACTCCCACATGTAGTACAAGTCGTATAAGACCCGGTATCTAAGCATGAGAAGATGGCTAACGCTCAGGAAGGATTTACCTTAACACTTCCGGATACTTACATATGGATTTGTACAGTACTTACGACACCTCAAACTTATCCAAGTAAAGTTGCTATGATAAGACCCCAACCTTGACATCCGCTTTACCCCAAGGAGGTAGCATGGCGCGAGCTGCAGTGTAACCTATTTACCGCACTCTAATTCGGCATTCAGGAAGACTAGGTGATGTGTGTCGGTGTGAATATATTTTTAGTTATATTTTAAGCCCTTTTTAACACTTTAGTCAAGTTTTAAATTTATAAAACACGATATTTTACTAACACTAAACACACATATGGGCAAGTGCACCCATCGTGAGCGTAGTATAGCATTGTTAAGATACCGAGCTCATCCAAGGACACAAGAGATTTTAGTACCGGTTCATCCTCAACGTCTAATCAAATCAAAAGTTTAGAAAAAAGTTTTAAACATGAAAATAAAACTAAAAATGCTGAAAAATAAAATAAAATAAAAACAGATAGACAAGATGAATCACTTGGATCCGACTCACCTTTAGTGTAACCTTTGATGATTTCCGCACTTTTGCACTTTTTAAAAGATTATCTTAGTTATAGTAGTAGGCCCCTCTTTTGAAGGTGACGTTACCCTCAACCCAGTAGTTTGAGTCAGCAAGGATACAATTCTAAAGGGTCGGAATATTGAAAGATAATTAATTAAGTTATTAATTGCGTAATGTGGTAGGCCCCTCTTTTGAAGCTAACGTTACCCTCGGCTAAGTGGTTTGAGTCAGCATGGATACAATCCTAAGTATCCAGGTTAATGTATTAATAGTAGTTTACATATGAGGGGATCAAGCCATTCGCACCCCCGCCATCCAATACCTATGGGTATTGAAGGAGGTCCTAGTAAGCTTGACCCAGGTCCTTGCAGGATCTATACACTGAACAAGGCAAGAACCTTTCCAAACCATTCCCTTAACCCTTGACCAGGTGTAAATCTTTTATTTTATATAGACCGTAGAGATATGAATGGTGTAAATCTTTTATTTTATATAGACAGTAAAATAACGCCAAGACACCACAGACAAATGATAAGGAAGTTTCACCTTCAACATAAGAAACTAGTTATTAAAGTCATTAATACAAAACCAAATAAAAAGTGCGAAAAGATTAAAAATCAAAAGTATTACACTAAATGCTTGTCTTCACTAAGTGATGTAAGAGACTTAGGAAAACATGGCCTTTGATTGTCAAGAACTCTTACTATCAATCTTGGATACCGAGACTACTACACACACTCTATGATGGATGATGGTGGTGGATGTGGGTTGTAGTAGTGGTGGAGTGTGGGTGAAGTGTGAGAGAGGTGGTTTGCCAAGGGATTCCTTTGAAGTGAACCAAGCACCACTATTTATAGCCTACACAGAAGCCCGGACACAGCCCTGTGTGCATTGGGCACGACCTCGTGTCCATCCACTTTCTCTTTCTTCATTAATTGCAATTTGTCTGCATTAGCTCCACACGCCCCCGTGTCCGCTGACGGCCGAAGATGTATCTGTACTATCAAGATTTGCTTGGATTCTACAAATCTTAGCGTTGACCACGGTCGTGTTGAGCTGGGCATGCCCCCGTATCGGGAATAGAAGCTTCTATAGCTTTGTCATTTCTGCAGACATCTGGCCACGCCCCCGTGTCCGCTGGGCACGGGGCCATGGTCATCCTTCTGTTCACTTGTTTTTGCTTGGAAAGATGCTGTCGAGGGGTCGGGCATGCCACGTCTATTCCTTTTCTTGTAATTATGTTAGATTTTGCAGCATATTTGCTCCTTTTGTTCATTTACGCTCATTTAATCCTGAAAATACAAAAGGAAGACAAAAGCACACTTTTTCCAACATTAGTACTAAAAAAAGGGTTAGTTTTATGTCTCATTTGATGTAATTTATATGTTGCATTTTACACACATCAAATACCCCCACACTTGAATCTTTGCTTGTCCTCAAATGGAATGGGTAGAAGAGAAGTTTTGGGCTTGTCTTGAGTGTCGGGAATCCAAGATCTTTATTAGGCTTTTATTTTTATGTTATTTACAATCCTATTCATTATGATTTATTTAGAATGTTTCATAAGTGAAATTACTTATTTGGGCATAACATGCCTTTTTAAAATTCCATTTATATACAACACTCAACACTCGGCCGAAGATGTATTTTGTGAAACACTCAAGACCGGCATGGAACTTACTTCTACCATATGCTTGCCAAACAATCAATCCTCCTCCTTTTTAACTATACGTCTTTGTAAATATCAAGAGGACTTGGGGAAGGGTTAGGCTTGGGTTAAAGGTAGGTGGTTTTGGGTTAGTGGTTAGTAGAAAGGGCGAAAAGGCATAAAAAGCGTCGGTAGTCGTAAAACTTTTTTTTGTTTTTTGTTTTTGTGACTTTTATTCAAACGAATCATTTTCAAACAAAGTTTCTTTTGAGGAACTTGTTTGTTTATTGCTATACTTTATTTTTTTTGATAAGGAATGCCACATGAAAACCGAGCTTTTTACTAAAATAAAGGGTTAAAAATAAAAAAAAAATGTTTTGGTGGGTAAAGGGTGTTTGTTTTGTGGGTTTAGAAACAAAAAAGTTTAGGCTCAAAGGGGTTAACTAGGGGGATTTTGGGTAGGTTGTAGAAAAAATGAAAAATAATGGTGTTGAAAAGAAAAAGGGTTAGTCCTAATGTCTCCATCATTTACTTACTTGGGTTTAAGTTGGTAAGGACCGGGAATGTATCGTTATGGCAAGTTCTAGAGTCGTAGGAAACCAAGCGGCTATTCACACAAGAAACGAAAAATGAGCATTTAGTTTAAAGATGTGTATTTGTATGCTCAATAAAGGCTCAAAACTCACTTTTTGTGGGAATGGGTTTTTAATGTGATCAAGTATATATAATCAAATTTTAACTAGATTTGTCATGCCGTTTCATAATTTTCTTATGTTGGTTCTTTTTATCACGATGCTATCGGTTGTAAATTTGTAAAAATATAACTTTTTTAGAACTTGTTATTCCCAAATTAAACCAAGACAAGTAACAAAAATGAAAAGTTTTTGAAAAAAATTGGGGTGATTAGCGGTTCCAATAGAGTTTTGTGTAAGACTTGTTATTAGGACTTGCAAAATTCAAGGTTTTAGCATTCCCCCCCCCCCCCCCACACTTAAATTACACACTGCCCTCAATGTGTCCCAAAAATAAGTTTTTAGGTTGATTGAATGTGTAAAAAGGTGTTAAAAACAAGGTTTTGTTGTTACTGGGCATCTGGACACGGCCCCGTGCTGGATGAGCACGGCCCCGTGGTCAGATTGCCAGTAACGAAAACTTACAGAAGGTGGACACGGGGGCGTGTCTGGTGAACATGACCCCATGTTAGGCAGAACTTAAACAAACAGCAGGTACTGGGCGGTGGACACGGGGGCGTGCCGACTGGGCACGGCCCCCGTGTGGACAATCTGCAATCTCTGAAAACATGTTTTTGCTTTCCGTTTTGGTTTCCAGGCTTATGTAGCACTAATATTTAGTGCGTTAAGCCTCGTAGGTTCTTGTTTTAATTATAAATACCACACCAAACAAAATAACCAACATCCTACTTTACCATAGTTTCATCGTCCACAACACAAACTAAAAGAAAAAGAAAAATGCAGGAAATTAAATGTGTTAGGAAAAGTAAATTGTTCAACAATGGCACGCAGGCCATGAAATTGTTTGTGAGAGTTAAAGGGTTAACCTGTTACGACCTCCGATCGTGTAATTCCACCTCCAACTCCTCCAGCTAAATCCATGTCCTCATCCTCGTCATCATCCCCTCCTTGGGCCGCCATGTATTCCCGGATGTTGCTGATATCATCCTGTATGCCGGAGATGTTTCTTTCTATACCTCCGACCCGGGCGTACGTGTTGCTTGCCATATTGTAGGTGTTCCGGGTGCACATGATATTTTCCTGCAATAAATCATGTAAACTTTGGAAGTTAGGAAAACCACCTCCTTGAGAGGAGGATTGGCCCGGATCACCCTGAGACTGGTAGTGGTATTGGGGAGGAGGACGAATATGTGGAGCATGAAGGACGAGAGCTTTTTGAGGGTTCCACACATGCCCTTGAATCGTCTGAAATCTAACCGTCCCGTCATCTGCTTCGTTGATTAAGTTCATGGAGCGACATATGGCAAGGTCCACTTTTCCAGACCATGGGCCCTTTTGAAAGGACCTTGGCATCCTTTGACAAAATGTTTGAAGAGGCGGTAGATCCAACCCCCAAAAAGGATAGGAGTTGGGGGAGTGGCTAGCTGGTTCAAGTGCATGTTATGGTAGGCCCCTCTTTTTGAAGGTGACGTTACCCTCGGCTAAGTAGTCTGAGTCAGCAGGGATACACTCCTAAAGGGTCGGATTATTGAAATATAATTAATTAAGTTATTAATGCATATTATGGTAGGCCCCTCTTTTGAAGGTGACGTTACCCTCGGCTAAGTAGTCTGAGTCAGTATGGATACAGTCCTAAGTAGCCGAGTTAAAGTATTAATTGTAGTTTACATATGAGGGGATCAAAGAGTTTGGACCCCCGCCATCCAATACCGGTGGGTATTGAAGGAGGTCCTACTAAATTTGACTCAGGTCCTTGCAGGATCTATACACTGAACAAGGCAAGACTCTTACCAAACCGTTCCCTTAACCCCCGACCAGGTAGCCAACATATCTCCATATAGACCGTGGAGATATGAATGGTGAAAATCTTTTATTTTATATAGACAGTAAAATAATGTCAAGACACCACAGACAAACTGTTAGTGCATGGAATGTCTGTTGACTTCGTCTGCATTAAGTCTTGTGTCTAGATTGATTGAATGAACACATGACAGGGTATTAATTAGGGTTTGTAATGTATAACTGACGGTTTAAGGTCGTAGAACGGTCCAACAAGTGGTATCAGAGCTCAGGACGAGGAGTTCATACCATAGCAGCTTAATTCTACCAGATTTTCTTCTTTCTACTCATTTCTTTTTATATTTTTCTGATCTGAAAGAGTTCCAACGGTCGAAATGGTCTGATTTTCGAGTATATCGTGTAAAACAGAGTTTTAACAAAGCCTACAAAGATTCAGACTAAAAATCAGATTAAAACTTGTTAAAAATGACCTAAATCAGGATTTCGCTTGAGTTAGTTCGAAGATAATAGTTGATTTCGCTTGAAAATCAGAAGTTTTCACTTGATTTCGCTTGTAATCAGTAGAAGCGAAATACATTGATTGTTGTTTTCGCTTGAATCAGAACTAGACATAGATTTCGCTTGAAACTATTGAAGCGAAATAGTTCATCTGGGTTTCGCTTGAAACTGTTAGTTTTATAATCTCAGATTTCGCTTGAAATCATTTGAAGCGAAATTGTATTGTTGGTTTTCGCTTGAAACTTAGTTAATATCAGATTTCACTTGAAGTGTAATAGTGTAATTTCGCTTGAACAGACTTAAGTATTGATTTCGCTTGAGACTGTTAACACTTCAAAGAATTTCGTTTGAACTTGCTGAATTTTTCAAAACTTTGAAAAATTTTCTAAATGTTTTGTTGTTTTTGCAGGTGATTTGAGGAGATTTACAAGGTGCAAATACTGAGAAGTTGAAACATTGTGGACTTTGAACTAATAACAATTTTTGAATCATGTCATTTATCGAAGAAAATGTGGTTAAAATGTTTGAAGAAAAGGAAAATGATAATCTTGAAAGATTGAATAATTGGTATAATAAATTTTGGTTTAACGCGAGAGAAAATGGGAATAAGCATGTTTGGGTTAATAGACTTGAAAATTTTTGTTGCAAGAAACATGAACCGTTGAATGAGTTGGTAACACGGTATGATCAATTACTTGCAAATTTAAAAACAAATGATATAAGAATGTCAGATGCTGAACAGATATCAAAATTTGCAGATATATTACCGGCTGAATGGAATGAATTCTTGATTAACCTGAAAAAGGATTATAGATTCTCAAATTTGAGTTTAAGAGAATTCATCGATAAAATTAAAACACACAATTATGAAAATGAAAAGAAAAAGAAGAATTTGATAGATGAAATAAAAGAGGATTTAGGAAAGATAGATTTGGATGTGATCATTGAAATAAGAAAACGAATTACTGTGTGTCTTGCAGCAAAAAATGTTATGAGATACGATATTAAGAGGGGTTGTTATATTGATGAAAATATGTATCCTCTTGATTTTGTTAAAATTTTCTGTGCAGGAACATACAAGATGGAAATAAAGAAAGAAGTTGATGATGGAAAGATGAATGGAAAATGCTCGAAATGCGAAAAATCAGAAACAGACAATGTCAAACTTCTGAAGAATGTAGAAAGTTTAACATTGAAAATCAAAAGCTTGAAGGATGAGAAAGAATCTGATAGTAAACAGATTCTTGAAATGAAAGAAAATTGTGAAAAGTTGATGTCGGAAAATGTCAAACTGTTGAGTGGTTTGGACAGTTTGACATTGGAAATTAAAAATTTTAAAGAAAAAGAAAATGTTGTTGAAAATGAAAAGTTAAAAATTGAAAAAGATTTTCAAAATCAGATAAAGATTTTAGAAGATGAGAGAGATATTTTTGGTAAAGATAATCTGGAAAAACAAATTGAAAACAATTCTCATCTTGCTAAAATCATTCAGCTTGAAAAAGAAGCTGAAAAAGCTCGGATTAAAATCAAAGAGCTTGAGAATAAATTGAAAGGTTTTGAGAATTCTACTTCACAAGTTTGTCCAAAACCGATCAATTCAGTTCCAATAAGTGACAATGTCACAAATTTTGACAAAGTCAAAGTCAAAATTGAAGATTGTGATGAAATATCTGATGATGAAAAAGAGAAGAAAAGAAAAATATTTTTAGATTTACAAGAAAAATTTAAAAATACTGTTTTGCAATCTACTGAAACAGGTGAATGTTCTAAACAAAAACCTGTTAAGAAGAGTGTAGAACAGAAACAAAAAGATAAAAATTTGAAAAATCCTAAAAATGAAAATAAAAGCTCATCAGATAAGTCATCCAATCATTTTGAAAAATCACAAAAATCTAAAAATGAAAATTCACAAAATGTTGGTAATAAGTTGTAACACCCCGAAAACGGGTTTGGTAATTAAACCCCGTTAATACTAAAGACGGGGAAAATACCGTTAGTGGTAAAATTAACCCGGTAAATATTAGGATTTAAATAATTAATCCTAATAATAAATAAAAGTGAATAAAAGCTTTTAAGAAATAGAAGCTTAGAAGGCCCGAGTTAACGGGACCTAAAATAAACTTAGTCATAAATATTCCTGAACCCGCTAAGTTAACTAGGAATATTAAACCTAGTTAAAAAGTGGGAATATTAGTGAAAATAATCAGGTTGTGATCTAATTAATAACTAACCACACATGAGGGACCAAAATGGGATAACCTGGAAATGGTTTTAAATTAAACCAAATAAAATAACACAACACACACACAAGTGTGTGTGGTGCGTTTTCTGGTCGACCAAGAAAAGGCTCCCAAGAGCCAAAAACCCTAACTCAACAAGATCCAGCAAATTGAAGGTCAAATTTAACCCAAATCGGATGCATGAACACATATTAATGATCACCTAGTCGAGGGGATCACAAGGTATGTTGAATTTTATGATTTGGTGATACTTTGAGATTATGATGAACAATCATAATCGAAATTCTGGAATGAATGTTAAATCTATGAGTGTTATTTTGATTATATCTTGGTTTAGAAGCAAACCCTAGTAGAAATCTTGATGAATTGTTGTCAAACAAGGGATTTGATAATTACCCTATTATGAGCTAAGTGGGTTTTGGTTGAATTGATGAAATTGATGTTCTAAGGGTGTTTATAAACATCACACTAATTCATATGAATGAACTACTTGAACAAATTAGAGATTTGTTAAGAGTTCATAAGTAACTAGAAGTGGGTTTTGTTAGATATGATGAAATCATGAAGAACTTGAAGTAATATCACTTGTATGTGATTAACAAGTGAACTAGGAAGTGGGTTTTTATGTAATAGTAAAGATGATGATAAGTTTATGTTTAAAATCATCATATTGGATAATAGAAACAAGGCACTCAAACAAATTAAGTGATTTGGGAACTTGTTCATACATGATTAAAATGGGTTTGAATGTTATGATGAAATTTGGTAGCCATGTTCATGTAACTAAGTGTATAAGATCATGTTAGCTACTAATTGATAGATAGAACTTGAATGTGCATTTATATGCTAAGGGGCATTTGACTTTTAGTAGTCAAACCGACCATTAATAAGATCGAATGGTAATTGTGATAGAAAATATGTAAGATGGAATAGTCATAATTTAATGATGACTAATATAACCGTCTTACGAATTATGATGATAGTTTGACGCTTGACAAGCTAGGTGGAGGCTTGGAAAGGAAGCAGGTCAAACGAAGCAAGAATGGTGGAAAAGCATAATTCGGAGGCAAGGTAAGTATAGCTTACACTAGTCTTATATGTTAGAATATTCTCTTATCGCATTAGTTACGAATAAGATAAATACAGAATTGAGGTTTGATGTTCTGACGTGTAAACATACGGAACAAGGTAGTCGAGAGAGACAAGAAACCATGTTGATGGTTTAAAAAGGAATTAAACGGTAAGTTGGTCATGCGTTGACCATAACTATTTGTTTTGAAAGACACTGTAATGCGTAAGCCATGATAGGCTAAAAAGCGTTAAGAAAACGATTAATAAGTGAAATGACCACACGGTGTAAACCAAAGCGAGTCATATAGATGAGATGGTAATAAATATCATCTCGCCAACATAATTGTTCACTTAGACCAAATGGGTCAAAAGGTGAAAATATCACCCTTTGACAATAACGACTAATGATTATTGTCGAGCTACTTTATTTCAGGTATAAATGTCAAATGGGTATTAGCAATACTATGAACTAGCGGTTATAAAAGCAAGGTATTAAAAAAACGGGTCAATATATTGATCTGCGCCAGGTATGTGAAATAGGGTAACACTCATTTAGAACATGTGGTTCAAGAGTGTTAAAAGAGGTCAAAATGGACTTTTGGTTACTTGATAAGTAAACCAAATGTTTTAAGTAATGGACATTACGTTTGGAAAGCTTAATGACTTTTCAAACAAAATCATAGGTTAAAAGAGGGATTTTGGGTCAAATATGCTTTCAAAAGTCCTTCATTGTTAATAAGAGACTAAATGGACCAAAACGCCCTTGGAGGCTAAATTGAGCAAACAACCTTTAAAAGTTGTTTGGAAATGATTTTTTTACGATTTAATAAATACTTAGGACAAGTATAGAAGTTGAAAGATGTATTACGTTAGTCAAACGGCTCTATTTGGGTCTTTGCCGCAAAATAAAGAGTTAAGGGGTAAAACTTGGTTTGCATAGATTACCTTAGTAAAATCACCACAAATATAGTTGTGGTGGAAGTTCATTTGACAAATATTGCGAAAATAGGATGCTAGAAACAAATAATTATGAATTATGCGGAAAAGGGTTTAAATACCCTTAACGGGTCAAAATAAGCATTTTAGTACAAACGGGTTTAAGAATATACATAAACTCGTGAATTGAACCTATTATGATAGATAACATTGAAATTATAAGATTTATGTGATATAGGAATCAAACAAATACGTTTGTTTGATAAAACCGCGAATGGGTCAAAAATTTGGTAATAAGGGAAAATAAGCCGAAGACTTAAAAGTCTTGAATCGTGTTAAGCCGGACGTCGGATTTTAACTCCATATGATGGAGAATCAAATTACAAACATGTAGGAAGAAACGGTAGGCCAAATGGATAAGCGGTTTGAAAGATACGAAAGATTTCGTATCGAATTACGGCAAAATGGAAAGGTGGAATGCAGGTACCACCGTAAATTACGGTGCCACCGTAATTTACGGTGGACCTGAAAAGGTTTACGGTGAATCACTCCTGATTTACGGTGGAAACAAATCAAAACAAGGACTACCGTAAATTACGGTGTCCACCGTAATTTACGGTGGACCTTGTACAAAAATGTATTTTTTTTTTATCAGTGTTGTTTTCCGGACTCGTTTAGATGCGTTTTAAATACCGTATGACTAAAGCATTTCATGTTTATGAAATGTAGGTACTTTCTGGGATGCCGGAAGACGATCAAGCTCAGCGAAGAACCGAACACCATAAAGACACACGCTTCCGCACTTTGACACATTGTAAATTTTAAACAACGAATTCAACCACGTTATGTGGAATAACCTATGATTTGCAAAAGTTTTAATAAACCCGTATTCCCGATGTATATGATAGTGATTAATTACATGATTATCTTTCAAAATATACGTTAAACCTTGGTTTACAAGAACGGGTGTTACAAGTTGGTATCAGAGCCTGGTTTAAGAGATTCGAGTATGGTGGGGAGGAACCACGCTTGAACTTAAACCTTATGCTCTTGATAAAGAATAGTGTTTGGTTCGAGGCTTGATCGCAAATCCGGTAAGTACGTGTATGCTAAAGTGTTGTAACCAACACATAAGGCTATCGTGTGATTCACGTTACCCCAATTAAAATGATTGAAATAGTTGACGAAAATACGCGCGTTGACGCGTATAGTAAAAAAAAAGTCTTGTATTATAATACGGGTGATTATTGAAGTTGACGTTACTAACTTTTGTGAATGTTTTAATTGAAGGACACTCGCGTTTGAAGACGACGAGAGTCAAATGAATTGTGGATATGATGATGGAACGGTCCGAAGTATGACGAGAGGAGCATGCTCACCAAGGACTAAATCGCGTAACGACCGCGAACAAGGTTAATGGCAAGGAACGCCCGTCGGGGCAAACATTACCAGGTGCATATTTTAAATAATCGCACAAATAGTAATATGCAACAAATATGAAGAAATTGAAAGTTGCATATGTAGATTAAAAACTTGGAAAAAAAAAAACTCGAATAGAAAATATGTTCGGATATTGTTTCCAAGAAAATTGAATAGAGGCGTTACTTACATAGGGCTTGATGTGAAAACTATAAAAAGGTCGTGTACGTCATGTGTTAAATCGCTTACTCTGGCCAAGTAAGTAGTGGCATATGATACCACGAGTTTCTTATAGCGGACACATTTACATTCGATGTAGTAAGGGCGGAGTAAATGGGACTAATTAAAAAGTACCCAAATGAATCAGATAAGCAAAATATTTGATAATAATGTAAACGCACAACCGAGTGACTGAAGCGTATTACATCAGGATAATGAGCCCGAGCGAAGGGACAAAGAAGCATGTAAAATGATTTAGACAAATATTGGGAGGGAGTGTACTTACACTCGAACCCATAAAACGCAAGCAAGTAAAATGATTTAGACAAATATTGGGAGGGAGTGTACTTACACTCGAACCCATAAAACGCAAGCATGAAAAATGATTTAGACAAATATTGGGAGGGAGTGTACTTACACTCGAACCCATAAAACGCAAGCATGAAAAATGATTTAGACAAGTATCGGGAGGGAGTGTACTTACACTCGAACCCAGAAAACGCAAGCATGTAAAATGATTTAGACAAGCTTTGGGAGGGAGTGTACTTACACTCGAACCTGGAAAATGCAAATATGTCCCTTAACGGGTCGTTTTTGTAAAACGTCAAACTTAAAGACAAAGTCCGGATATAAAAAAATGAAGCGAGGTCTTAATGCACACCGGGAGGGTTGCAAAAATAATGATCTCGGTAAAACACCCAGTTGATGGGTAAGAATTGAACACATGCGTAAACCATGAGACGTGAACTCGGGTTGAAAAATCAAAGTAACTTGGGTTACGAGTTATGACTATAAAATCTCGTATATAGAAGTTGGGGTAAATATGTTCAACTATTCGAAGTCGAATGGGTTGAATAAAGAATAAAGTTGATTGTTTATAAGTGATGGATTTCACATTAATAGGTCAAACATGTTGAATACAATATAACGCCGAATGGCACAAATGAGCACTAGCCAGATAACGGTAGCGTTAAATGCAAGAGAATAATGAGCCCGATAATGGGATATAACCAAATAAGAATAAATTATGGACTGTCAATATCCTGGTATGGATAATTGACAAAAGTTAAAGAGAAGATCCTAAAACTAAAACTTCGGTTTTGGTAAGAAATAATGTTTTAACAAACATAAATTCTGATAGGAATTTAAATAGTAAGCATGAAAGATACAAGTCTTGATACTGATAGGCGCAAAACGATATATTCGAAAAGTGATATTTTCGAAAATGAAACTTGATATAAATTAAACATGATGTAACACAATCACGGTCAATAAATGTAATGTGAAGTAGAATCACATTATAACCAAGCAAGCGGTAAAAAGGAACTGGACAAATAAGTCTAGTTAGTGAAACCGGTTAAAGTCAGCAATTCAAGTTAAGAAATTTGGTTCGCTTGTAAACGGTAAATTCGGAATAACTAAACCGAATAAATGAATTTGAAAACAAAAGAAATAGTTGCTAAAAGTGAAAGATTTCACTAAAGATCTTTAAACGGGTCAAAATAACGGATTCATAAGGAATTCGATAGTATATGAAAGCGATGGATATCACTAAGTTACCTAAACTAGTGGAAATAACGAGACTACGTTATTTCGAAGTTACACTATGTCGTATGAGATATGTAGACAATTAGCAACCAAAAAGATGTTACCACACTTTTCGGGTAATACTAACGATTGGTTAAAAAGTATAAGTAATTTCTCGAATAGAATACATTGAGTTTAAACTCAATGAATTATGTAAGAACAGGTTTCGAGGATGAAACCTCTTTAAGGGGGGTAGACTTGTAACACCCCGAAAACGGGTTTGGTAATTAAACCCCGTTAATACTAAAGACGGGGAAAATACCGTTAGTGGTAAAATTAACCCGGTAAATATTAGGATTTAAATAATTAATCATAATAATAAATAAAAGTGAATAAAAGCTTTTAAGAAATAGAAGCTTAGAAGGCCCGAGTTAACGGGACCTAAAATAAACTTAGTCATAAATATTCCTGAACCCGCTAAGTTAACTAGGAATATTAAACCTAGTTAAAAAGTGGGAATATTAGTGAAAATAATCAGGTTGTGACCTAATTAATAACTAACCAAACATGAGGGACCAAAATTGGATAACCTGGAAATGGTTTTAAATTAAACCAAATAAAATAACACAACACACACACAAGTGTGTGTGGTGCGTTTTCTGGTCGACCAAGAAAAGGCTCCTAAGAGCCAAAAACCCTAACTCAACAAGATCCAGCAAATTGAAGGTCAAATTTAACCCAAATCGGATGCATGAACACATATTAATGATCACCTAGTCGAGGGGATCACAAGGTATGTTGAATTTTATGATTTGGTGATACTTTGAGATTATGATGAACAATCATAATCGAAATTCTGGAATGAATGTTAAATCTATGCGTGTTATTTTGATTATATCTTGGTTTAGAAGCAAACCCTAGTAGAAATCTTGATGAATTGTTGTCAAACAAGGGATTTGATAATTACCCTATTATGAGCTAAGTGGGTTTTGGTTGAATTGATGAAATTGATGTTCTAAGGGTGTTTATAAACATCACACTAATTCATATGAATGAACTACTTGAACAAATTAGAGATTTGTTAAGAGTTCATAAGTAACTAGAAGTGGGTTTTGTTAGATATGATGAAATCATGAAGAACTTGAAGTAATATCACTTGTATGTGATTAACAAGTGAACTAGGAAGTGGGTTTTTATGTAATAGTAAAGATGATGATAAGTTTATGTTTAAAATCATCATATTAGATAATAGAAACAAGGCACTCAAACAAATTAAGTGATTTGGGAACTTGTTCATACATGATTAAAATGGGTTTGAATGTTATGATGAAATTTGGTAGCCATGTTCATGTAACTAAGTGTATAAGATCATGTTAGCTACTAATTGATAGATAGAACTTGAATGTGCATTTATATTCTAAGGGGCATTTGACTTTTAGTAGTCAAACCGACCATTAATAAGATCGAATGGTAATTGTGATAGAAAATATGTAAGATGGAATAGTCATAATTTAATGATGACTAATATAACCGTCTTACGAATTATGATGATAGTTTGACGCTTGACAAGCTAGGTGGAGGCTTGGAAAGGAAGCAGGTCAAACGAAGCAAGAATGGTGGAAAAGCGTAATTCGGAGGCAAGGTAAGTATAGCTTACACTAGTCTTATATGTTAGAATATTCTCTTATCGCATTAGTTACGAATAAGATAAATACAGAATTGAGGTTTGATGTTCTGACGTGTAAACATACGGAACAAGGTAGTCGAGAGAGACAAGAAACCATGTTGATGGTTTAAAAAGGAATTAAACGGTAAGTTGGTCATGCGTTGACCATAACTATTTGTTTTGAAAGACACTGTAATGCGTAAGCCATGATAGGCTAAAAAGCGTTAAGAAAACGATTAATAAGTGAAATGACCACACGGTGTAAACCAAAGCGAGTCATATAGATGAGATGGTAATAAATATCATCTCGCCAACATAATTGTTCACTTAGACCAAATGGGTCAAAAGGTGAAAATATCACCCTTTGACAATAACGACTAATGATTATTGTCGAGCTACTTTATTTCAGGTATAAATGTCAAATGGGTATTAGCAATACTATGAACTAGCGGTTATAAAAGCAAGTTATTAAAAAAACGGGTCAATATATTGATCTGCGCCAGGTATGTGAAATAGGGTAACACTCATTTAGAACATGTGGTTCAAGAGTGTTAAAAGAGGTCAAAATGGACTTTTGGTTACTTGATAAGTAAACCAAATGTTTTAAGTAATGGACATTACGTTTGGAAAGCTTAATGAGTTTTCAAACAAAATCATAGGTTAAAAGAGGGATTTTGGGTCAAATATGCTTTCAAAAGTCCTTCATTGTTAATAAGAGACTAAATGGACCAAAACGCTCTTGGAGGCTAAATTGAGCAAACAACCTTTAAAAGTTGTTTGGAAATGATTTTTTTACGATTTAATAAATACTTAGGACAAGTATAGAAGTTGAAAGATGTATTACGTTAGTCAAACGGCTCTATTTGGGTCTTTGCCGCAAAATAAAGAGTTAAGGGGTAAAACTTGGTTTGCATAGATTACCTTAGTAAAATCACCACAAATATAGTTGTGGTGGAAGTTCATTTGACAAATATTGCGAAAATAGGATGCTAGAAACAAATAATTATGAATTATGCGGAAAAGGGTTTAAATACCCTTAACGGGTCAAAATAAGCATTTTAGTACAAACGGGTTTAAGAATATACATAAACTCGTGAATTGAACCTATTATGATAGATAACATTGAAATTATAAGATTTATGTGATATAGGAATCAAACAAATACGTTTGTTTGATAAAACCGCGAATGGGTCAAAAATTTGGTAATAAGGGAAAATAAGCCGAAGACTTAAAAGTCTTGAATCGTGTTAAGCCGGACGTCGGATTTTAACTCCATATGATGGAGAATCAAATTACAAACATGTAGGAAGAAACGGTAGGCCAAACGGATAAGCGGTTTGAAAGATACGAAAGATTTCGTATCGAATTACGGCAAAATGGAAAGGTGGAATGCAGGTACCACCGTAAATTACGGTGCCACCGTAATTTACGGTGGACCTGAAAAGGTTTACGGTGAATCACTCCTGATTTACGGTGGAAACAAATCAAAACAAGGACTACCGTAAATTACGGTGTCCACCGTAATTTACGGTGGACCTTGTACAAAAATGTATTTTTTTTTATCAGTGTTGTTTTCCGGACTCGTTTAGATGCGTTTTAAATACCGTATGACTAAAGCATTTCATGTTTATGAAATGTAGGTACTTTCTGGGATGCCGGAAGACGATCAAGCTCAGCGAAGAACCGAACACCATAAAGACACACGCTTCCGCACTTTGACACATTGTAAATTTTAAACAACGAATTCAACCACGTTATGTGGAATAACCTATGATTTGCAAAAGTTTTAATAAACCCGTATTCCCGATGTATATGATAGTGATTAATTACATGATTATCTTTCAAAATATACGTTAAACCTTGGTTTACAAGAACGGGTGTTACATAAGTGGTGCAGGTTTGACCACAGTGCTTCAAAGCTAAAATCAGTTTTCAAGAAGAGTGTAGATTACCACAAAGCCAGACAATGCTATGATCTAAGTGTTTGGTGTGAAAGTGGTGAATGGTACGATAACAGAGTGTGCTACACCTGTGGTGTGAGAGGACACATTGCTGTTAACTGCCAAAGTCAGAGATTTGAAACAAGAAGGTGCTTTGAATGTCACATCAGAGGACACATTGCCAGAGACTGCCCAAGGAGATCAATGGGAAGATCAAGGGTTGAATCTCAAAGAATGGTAAAGAAGCCAGTCAACGTCAAGCCCCATGAACAGAAGGTTCTAAAACCTAAAGTTTAGGATCAGATAATTCAAGAAAAGAAAGTTAAACTTTCACAGGGGCAGAAAGACAGACTGCGAAAGAAAAGGAAGAAGGCAAGAGAGTATCTTGAGAAAATTTTGTCTTCGGGTTCAGAGGACAGATTGAATAAAAGTTCTGATGAATCAACTCACTTGACGGCAAAGTCAAGCAAATTGAATTCTTCAGATACAAATCTGAGGACAAAAGAGAATAAGAAGAAAAAGAATGTCATTGGCGATGAATCTGGCTCATCCAAGTCAGACAAGCCAAGTTCAGGCAATGAATCTGATTCCACAAAATCAGAGGAGCCACAAGTTGAAGAAAAAAAGGAAGAGACGGTTCCTTTAATGAATGATGAGAACTTTCCACCATTACGAGCCGCAAACCTAAAATCAAAAGGTGTTGATGCTGGAAAAATGTTTAATAGCAATGTTAAACATATTTTTAGCAAGATGGTTGATGGTAAGGAAAAAGGAGTGAAAGAATTTTATGAAGAAAAGAGAAAAACTCAAAATGCACCTAAGGCTGGTCAGGCTTGGGTGTCAAAATTTGTTGGTTAAATTCCTGACTTGCCGGAGCTTCCAGGTTGGTAAGCGTGAAGCAGGTATCGGCATCATTCTTGAGAAATTCACAGGATGGTAACTGTGATATTTCGATTTACATGTGGTAAATCAGGGACATTAAGTTGTACTTGATTTTCTACTAGTGTTTGTTGTTGACAAGGGTCTTAATTGTTAATTCTTTAAAATGGTTGAAAAAGAACAATGTGATGAAACCCCGAGTTTGTGAAATGACACATAAAACTAATTTTCCGGAAAAACCATTTTGATTAAAACAAACTTAAGTGTTTTGAAATCATAATGGGAAAATAGTTTGTTGTCAGGGGGAGTTCTGATTGTTTATGCCAAGTGAATGGCGAATTGAAGCAATTTGATATCAGTTTGTCACGTTTCTTGTATAGTTTGTTTTCAAATTTTCTCAGAAAATCAAAATTGAAACATATTTTGATTTTAGGGGGAGAAAAATTTAAAAAAAAAATAGAAAATTTGAAAATGTCAAAAACATTGAAAAAAAATGAGTTTTGTGTATAAAAAGAGGAAATGATAGTAAATCAGTGGACTTTCACAGCATGCTAAAGAATTGGAAAGTTAAAAGTGATAAACGGTCTCACTGATGATATGTCAGTAGGTTTTTGCACATTCAGTAGATTGTGACGAGATATAAACCTAAATTTAAAACTTGCTTATATCGTGGGTAACATCTCTCGGATATATGGGTAACCCCCGAAATCTCGTTTGAAAGGTTTCGTATTCTGATATACAGGTCTTTATACTCAGTGATATCTGGGGTATTATTCCAGGACTTCTGCGACTTCTGCTGAACGGTAGTTCTGACCTAGTCCTCGAATAATACTTTCTGCAAATGCTTGAAACATAGCATCACCCTCAGCATAAATGATAAGACAATAAAATTGCTTAGCAATGCTGTTGTAAAAAAGATCCTCTAAAGGGGACACACCGAAAGTTGAGTCATGATCTCTCTGCTGAACGGTAGTTCTGACCTGAGCTCTCATGATTCTTCATAAATTATTAACCTCTTACAGATATCATTTGTGTTATAATTACCTGTAAGACTGAATATTGGGATCTGGATACGGGAGTATATTCTGAGGTGGGATACGCGATTAAGTTTAAGTATCTAAGACATTAAACTCGTATCTCGAAGCAGTTGAACTTTGTGTGAAAATTTAAGTGGACCGGTATACTGACAATCAAGGTGAATCGTTTAGAACTTAAAATGATTAAAGCTTAACGGTGCTTGTGATTTGTTTCATAAACTGATATGATCCTCTTACACAAACTCACAAAAATATTGTTTGTAGATATTTGTTTACTACATTTCTTTAAACTCAAAATCCAAAAAGATTTTCGACAACTGATGTTGAAGAGCTGATATTCAAAATTCCAAGTGCTAAACTTGATGAACAGGGTTGGGAGAATATGTTGAAAACTTTGAATGTTATATACAAATGTTTTTGAAAAATTGAGGGGTTAGTTAATCAAGGTCATTTATTTGAACTTGATGTAACTAGTATGTTTGATGAATGAATGATTTCTACCAGTAAGTTTGTTAAATCTAAGTGTAATAAATTTGTGAAACTTATGTTGTGGTAGAGGATATGCAGGTTTCAGGAATTCCCACGGAAGCTAAATGACAAAGCTTGAACCAGACATCTCAAATTCTAGCATATCGAGAGGGGGAGTATGTGAAAGGGGGAGTCTGGATCAACGGTCAAAGGGAAGAATGGAGTTTAAAGTTTGAAGATTGAAGATAAAGATTGAGGAAAGTTTTTACAATGTTGGAGAAAAGACCAAGACTGAAGACTCAGGAGCTGAAGACTTCGTCAACATCCAAGGGGGAGTCTGTTAGTGCATGGAATGTCTGTTGACTTCGTCTGCATTAAGTCTTGTGTCTAGATTGATTGAATGAACACATGACAGGGTATTAATTAGGGTTTGTAATGTATTAACTTGAAGATTTCGCTTGAAATCAGTTCAAGCAAAATCAACATCTTGAGATTTAGCTTGAAACAAGTTCAAGCAAAATCAACAGGTGAAGATTTCGCTTGAAACCATCTCAAGCGAAATCTACATCCTATAAATAGGTTAGTGTGTGTTCATTTGGAAAAGAGTGAGGTCATTGGGTGAGAGACAAAGTGCTGCCGGATTTGTATCAGAAAACATTGTACAAGCACTCAAATCAATCAGAAAAGAAGAATTAAAAGGATAATAGCTGTTATGACTTTGTTTACGTTGATTCCGCCTTCGTACGCAAAGATGAACTGCCTTAACTGACGGTTTAAGGTCGTAGAACGGTCCAACACAAACGATAAGGAAGAATCACCTTCAACATAAGAAACTAGTTATTAAAGTCATTAATACATAACCAAGTAAAAAGTGTGAAAAGATTAAAAATAAAAAGTATTACACTAGACACTTGTCTTCACCAAGTGATGTAAGAGACTTAGGCAAACATGGCCTTTGATTGTCAAGAACTCTTACGATCAATCTTGGATCCCGAGACGACTCACATACTCTATGATGGACAATGGATGATGGTGGTAGATGATGGTGTTGTGATGGTGGTGGGTGGTGGGTGGTGGGTGAAGTGTGAGAGAGGTGGTGTGCCAAGGGATGGTTTGCAAATGAGCCAAGCACCCCTATTTATAGGCTGAACAGAGACTCGGGCACAGCCCCGTGTCCAACTTCTTCTCTTTCTTCATTAATTGCAGTTTGTCTGCATTAGTTGACCACGCCCCCGTGTTCGCTGGGCACGCCCCCGTGTGCAGAAGCGTATCTGTACTATCAAGATTTCCCCAAATTCTACGAATCTTAGAGTTGACCACGGCCCCATGTCCGCTGAGCACGACCCCGTGGTGGTTGATAGAAGCTTCTAGAGCTTTGTCTTTTCTGCAATCACTTGGGCACGCCCCCATTCTCATTGAGCACGGGGCGTGTTCAGCCTTCTGTTCTCTTGTTTTGCTTGGGAAGATGCTGTCGGGGAGGCTGGGCATGCCACGTTTGTTCCTTTTCTTGTATTTATGTTCGATTTAGCTGCCTTTTTGCTTCTTTTGTTCATTTGAGCTCATTTAATCCTGAAAATACAAAAGGAAGACAAAAACACACTTTTTCCAACATTAGTACTAAAAAAAGGGTTAGTTTTATGCCACAATTGATGTAATTTATATGTTGCATTTTGTGCACATCAAATACCCCCACACTTGAATCTTTGCTTCTCCTCAAGCAAAACTCTTTATAATGTGGCTTTACACTCCCAAATGGAATGGGTAGAAGAGAAGGTTTTTGGGCTTGTCGTAGAGTGTCGGGATTTCCAATATTCTTTATTAAGTTTTATTTTTATTTATTTACAATCCTATTTGTCCTGATTTATTTAAAACATTACATAAGATAAATTACTTATTAGGGCATAACATGCCTTTTTTTTTAAATTCCACTTATATACAAGTTCACATACCTCACGGGGATCACTCAACACTCGGCCGAAGATGTATTTTAGTGGATCACTCGGGAGCAGCATGGAACTTACTCCTACCATAAGCTTGCCAAGCAATCAATCCTCCTCCTTTTTAACTATACACCTTTGTAAATATCAAGAGGACTTTTGGGGTGAAGGGTTAGGCTTGGGTTAAAGGTAGGTGGTTGGGTTAGTGGTTAGTAAAAGGGCGAAAGGCGTAAAAAACGTCGGTTTTCGTAAGACTTTTTATTTTTGAAGTTTTTATTTTGATGAAGCCATTATTCAAACAAAGTTATTTTTGATAAACTTGTTTGTTTATTTTTCTTTTGCTTCATCATCATCATCATTTTTTTTAAAGTCATATGAAAAACTGTGCAGCACGGGGCCATGTTGGGCGGACACGGCCCGTGCCGAATTTACTGTAACGAAGAAAATTTTGTCGGATGGCCCTGTTTTCCTGCATGGGGTGCTGGTTCAAGTTTCCCTTATTCCCTTTGCCATCCCGAGTGTGTTTTATTCCTGAAAATTAAAACTAAACTAGAAAACATAAAAATTAATCTAAACTAAACTAAGGATAGTTCCGCGGAATGCCTCCGTGGTGCGCCACGTTTATATGGGTCCTTGGCTAGACCCAAAGCCTGGTCATATGTCACTCAAGTGGGATGGGTTGCATCCCATGCTAAACCGTCGGAGAGCGTCATCCAAGCTTGAGTCTATGACCTTCATGTAGTTGACCGGGTCTTCGTCTTCTACTCTCTTTCCAACTCCGAACTTCACTTCCTCGTCCCAAACTTCAATGTTAGTGTTCCGTCATTCATATCCACCACTGCTTGGGCGGTGGCTAGAAATGGCCTCCCGAGGATGAGGGGGACATCGGTGTCTTCTTCCATGTCTATTTTGACAAAGTCGACCGGGAAGACGAAATTGTCGACTTTGACCAATAGATTTTCAGCGACACCTTGTGGAAATTTGACGGATCTGTCGGTAAGTTGTATGCTCATCTTTGTAGGGCTCGTTTTTCCTAGGCCGATTCGGTTGAACATTGATGTGGGCATGAGGTTAATGCTAGCCCCAAGATCGCCTAGTGCATTACGAATGGGGGATTCCCCAATCGAGCAAGGAATCGTGAAGCTTCCAGGATCAATTTTCTTTTGTGGGAGTTTGTTGAGTACCAAGGCGGAGCATTCTTCGCCTAAGTTAACTAATTGCAATGATTCAAGTTTCCTTTTGTGAGTGAGGAAGTCCCTCATAAATTTTTCATATTTAGGCATTTGGGTTAGGACCTCGATAAAAGGAATATTAACATACAATTGTTTTAGTAAATTTTCGAACTTTGCGAATTGCTCATCGGTCTTTTGACGAATTAACCGACCGGGGTATGGAACCGGAGGAGTCTTGGTGGGCTCTTGATTTGGTAGGGAAGCCTTTTCTGGTTGGGGCGCGGGTGGAGTCGTGGTTTGGCTGGATTGGCTTCTTTTAGCTGGCGGTAATGGAGCCTCCTCGGGACCCACTATTCGGTTTCTCAATGTGATGAGATGTACTTACGCTTTTGGGTTGGTTTCGGTATTGCTTGGTAACGCGCCTTGTGGTCTCTCGGAGAAATTTTGAGCTACTTGATTTAATTATTTTTCAATGTTTTGAATGCTAGCTTGTTGATTTCTAAAATTCGATTCCAATTGCTGAAATCGATCCAAGTTTTTCTTTTCGGTGTCGGAGATGAGGCGAGATACAATATCTTCAAGCCTTTCTCGTCCACCTTGTTGTTGAGAAAAGTTTTGTGGTTGTTGAAAGTTAGTTCGTTGGTTTTGTTGGTTACTACTATTGCCGGGATCTCTCCAACCAAGGTTAGGGTGGTTACGCCATCCTTGGTTGTAGGTACCCATTGGGGGACCCGACGGCCTAGGTCTATTATCAATGTAGTTTACCGTTTCCGTTTGATCATCTAATTCTTTCATACAACTCCATTTTTCATGTGGTCCACCGCACCCTTCACAAGCCATAACCGAGACCGTTTTTTCCATTTCCAACTTTTTGATTTTTGAAGAAAGGGCCTCGATTTGGGCTTGTAAAGAAGTGCTTTCATCAACCTTATGGGCGCCCGGGGCAATAGATTTATTACCTCGGGGAGTGTGCCACTGAAAATTGGTTTGAGCAATTTCCTCAATTTGATTATATATTTCATTTGGGCGACGATTACCAAGAAGTCCCCCGGAGCTAGAATCAAGTGTTTGCCTTGTGTGTGGCAACAACCCATTGTAGAAAGTGGATACTTGTTTCCATACCGCAAGACCATGATGAGGACACTTTCTTAGTAGCTCCTTGAACCTTTCCCAAGTTTCATATAAGGATTCCCCATCTTCTTGTGAATATGTATTAATTTTAGTCATTAATTTAGCCGTTTTAGCAGGAGGGAAATACTTATATAGAAACTTTTGGGCTAGTTCATCCCAGGTGTTTACCGAGCCAACTGGGAGGGTATTAAGCCAAGCCTTAGCTTGGTCTTCTAGTGAAAATGGAAACATCCGAAGGCGGATGGCGTCGTTTGATGCTCCATTGATCCGGAAGGTATCACATATTTCTAAGAAATTAGTAATATGTAGATGGGGATCCTCGTCTGCAAGCCCATGGAAGGTTGCGGAGGTTTGAAGCATTTTTATCAAATGCGGCCGAAGTTTTAAGTTATTGGCTTCGACATTCGGTGCATTGATATCGGCGCCGAGATTTCCTACAGTGGGTCGTAGGTAATCCATGAGGGTACGTTGGTCCGCCATTGAAAGTGGGTCCCCCGAAACTTTCTCTTGGTTTTTAGCTTTAAGTCTTTTTCTGAGAAAGCGTTCGGGTTCTTCTAGAGGTTCTTTTATGTCTCAACTAGAACTGGAGCTCATACACTACGTAGGAAGTTCAAATGTGGCGCCTGGGTTCCAAGTCCTGCAAAAAAAAAAACAGAAAAGAACGTTGGTCAGAAGGTTCACCACGGCCCCGTGTTCAGCGAACACAGCCCGTGGTCGGAGATACAGTGATTGTTTTCTGGATCCCTGTTACTGGGGAGTTGGACACGGCCCCGTGTTGCACCGACACGACCCCGTGTTGCACCGACACGAGCCCGTGCTTAGCTCTCTGTAACTCGGAAAATAAAAACTGCCAGTAACAATGCTGGGCACGGCCCGTGTCCGACCAGGCACAGCCCGTGCTGAGCTCTGCAGAAGCTGAAAAACTAAGAAAAATCCTAAAAAAATAGAAAAATAAGATAAAACGATTAGGCCGTTGATTCCTAACTTTCTTAAAATCCTTGTGTCCCCGCAACGGCGCCAAAAACTTGATGCGTGTGAAGTGTGTATATAAGTTTAAGTATATTTTAAGACCTTTTACACTTTCTTTAGCCAAGTTTTAAATTTATAAAACACGATATTTACTAACACTAAACACACATATGGGCAAGTGCACCCATCGTGAACGTAGTATAGTGTTGGTAAGATACCGAGGTCGTCCAAGGACACAAGAGCTTTTAGTACCGGTTTATCCTCAACGTCTAATCAAATCAAAAAGTTAGAAAAATGTTTTAAACTAAGAAAAAAAAAACTAACTAAAATGCTGAAAAAAAAACAAAAAAAAAACAGATAGACAAGATGAATCACTTGGCTCCGACTCGTGTATAGTGTAACCTTTGATTATTTCCACACTTTTGCACTTTTTAAGAGATTATCTTAGTTATTGTAGTAGGCCCCTCTTTTGAAGGCGACGTTACCCTCAACCCAGTAGTTTGAGTCAGCAAGGATACAATCCTAAAGGGTCGGATTATTGAAAGATAATTAATTAAGTTATTAATGCATATTATGGTAGGCCCCTCTTTTGAAGGTGACATTACCCTCGGCTAAGTAGTCTGAGTCAGCAGGGATACAGTCCTAATTAGCCGGGTTAAAGTATTGATAGTAGCTTACATATGAGGGGATCAAAGAGTTTGGACCCCCGCCATCCAATACCGTTAAGTATTGAAGGAGGTCCAACTAAATTTGATCCAGGCCCTTGCAGGATCTATAGACTGAATAAGGCAAGACTTTTACCAAACCGTTCCCTTAACCCCCGACCAGGTAGCCAACATACCTCCATATAGACCGTGGATATATGAATGGTGAAAATCTTTTATTTTATATAGACAGTAAAATAATGCCAAGACACCACGGACAAACGATAAGGAAAAATCACCTTCAACATAAGAAACTAGTTATTAAAGTCATTAATACATAACCAAGTAAAAAGTGCGAAAAAATTAAAAATAAAAAGTATTACACTAGACACTTTGTCTTCACCAAGTGATGTAAGAGACTTAGGCAAACATGGCATTGATTGTCAAGAACTCTTACAATCAATCTTGGATCCCGAGATGACTCACACACTCTATGATGGACAATGGATGATGGTGGTGGATGATGGTGTTATGGTGGTGGTGGGTGGTGGGTGAAGTGTGAAGTGTGAGAGAGGTGGTGTGCCAAGGGATGGTTTTCACTTGAGCCAAGCACTCCTATTTATAGGCTGAACAGAAGCTCGGGCACGGCCCCGTGTCCATCTGGCACGACCCCGTGTCCACATCCTTCTCTATCTTCATTAATTGCAGTTTGTCTGCATTAGTTGACCACGCCCCCGTGTTCGCTGGGCACGCCCCCGTGTGCAGAAGCATATCTGTACTATCAAGATTTGTCTGGATTCTGCGAATCTTATAGTTGACCACGGCCCCGTGTCCGCTGAGCACGGCCCCGTGGTGGGCAATAGAAGCTTCTATAGCTTTGTCTTTTATGCTGGCACTTGGGCACGCCCCCGTGTTCACTGAGCACGGGGTGTGTTCAGCCTTCTGTTCTCTTGTTTTGCTTGGGAAGATGCTGTCGTGGGGTCGGGCATGTCACGTTTGTTCCTTTTCTTGTATTTATGTTAGATTTAGCTGTCTTTTTGCTTCTTTTGTTAATTTGAGCTCATTTAATCTTGAAAATACAAAAGGAAGACAAAAGCACACTTTTTCCAACATTATTACTAAAAAGGGTTAGTTTTATGCCACAATTGATGTAATTTATATGTTGCATTTTGCACACATCAGGCCACGTAGGAGATCAGAAGGGGCTACGCGCCCCGCGACAAGCTGTCGCCCAGGTTAACTAACTTTCAAACATTGCACTTTCAGCCTCTGATCTTTTAATACCTCAATTATCCTTTATTTTTAACACAAATGGCCCTTATAGTTTGTTTGTAGATGATCATGGGAGTGTAACCAAACTCCATTAGACCCGCTTTCATTAAATGGTCACCGAAACACTAGTTTCATCACATTGACACTTTTCACCCAAAGTCTTGAAAACTTACATAACTATCTCGAAACCATGTGAAACTGATATCACTTATCCTTGGGAGTATATTTAAGTATTTCGAAGCCTCGGGTTCGTTAAAAGGTCACTCAGAGGTAAGAATTAACATGTTGACACGTTTAACCCCTGTAGTTTATAATCTTTCGATTATTTTCAATACGGCTTCTTATATTCAAGTTATTACTCGTTTAAGAATATATTCTTCATGTGTGGTCATTCATAGGCACAAGTTTGGCATGTTGACACATTTAGTCCCTTAGGTTTCATATTTTCATTGATTGTTAACTTTAGTCCTTCAAACTCAATCTTTCACATGATTAGAGTTTAGGACACGTGTCTTCACATAAATGGACACGTTTTTACGTGGTGTTACATCCTCACCCCATTAAAAGAAATCTCAACCCCGAGATTTACTGGAATAAGTGAGGGTACTTCTGTTGCATAGTGGAGTCACCTTCCCACGTATATTTAGGGCCTCTACGGGCATCCCATTTGACTTTTATTATAGGCACGTGTTTCCTTCGGAGCTTCTTAACCTGTCGATCCTTGATCAATATTGGTCTTTCAATAAACCTCAACCTTTCATCAATCTGTACCTCTTTATGAGACATTGCTAGCGATTCATCAGCTAGACATTTCTTTAAATTACAGATGTGGAATACATTGTTAATTCCACTCAGCTCCTCATGCAAGTTTAGCTTATACGCTACGCTACCGACACATTCGATGATCTCGAATGGTCCAATATACCTTGGGCTTAGCTTGCCCTTCTTACCAAAATGCATCACACCTTTCCAGGGTGATACTTTCGGTAAGACTTTGTCGCCCACTTCAAATTTTAGAGGTTTTCGCCTCTTATCAGCATAACTTTTCTGCCTATCCCTGGCAGCTTTCAGGCGATCACAGATCTGGACAATCTTGTCCGTTGTTTCAAGAACTATATCAGGTCCTGATAATTAAGCTTCTCCTACTTCTGCCCAACAAACAGGCGTTCTGCATTTTCTTCCATACAATGCCTCAAAAGGCGCAGCCTGAATGCTAGTATGGTAACTATTATTATAGGAGAACTCGATCAATGGTAGGTGGTCATCCCAGCTACCACCTAAGTCAATAACACATGCACGAAGCATGTCTTCCAAAGTTTGAATTGTACGCTCACTTTATCAATCCGTTTGAGGATGGTAGGCAGCACTAAAATTCAAACGAGTGCCTAAGGATTGTTGGAAGCTTTTCCAAAAGTGAGAGGTGTATCTAGTATCTCTATCAGATATAATAGACACCGGAACTCCATGGAGAGATACTCTTATCCACGTACAGTTGAGCTAGCTTGTCGGAGCTATGAGTCTCCTTGATAGGTAAGAAGTGTGCTGACTTAGTTAGTCTATCAACTATGACCCATATGGTATCATTTCCACGCCTTATTTTAGGTAACTTGGTTATAAAATCCATGGTTACCATCTCCCACTTCCATGTGGGAAGCTCTGGCTGTTGCAGCAGACCTGAAGGCTTTTGATGTTCAGCTTTAATTGTTGGTGCACTTATGTCTGCACTTTGTCTGTATTCGGTCACAATGTAAAACGATGTCTTGTTAGTCTTGAGAGTTTGACCAAGTCAACCATCCTCCTGGTTTGACTTGGCCAAACAGTCAACATTATGTTTGTAATGTGTTTGGTTCGAAGGATGGTCATCGAAGGATCACTTATATCCTTCGATGATAATGAGCTCGAAAGATGGACCTTCGAGAGATGGACCACGAAAGATCACATCCTTCGTGGTACATGTTGATCGTTCGAGCTGTTCCTGGTCGAAAGATGATCTTTCGACCGGTATGCATGATCCTTCGACCAGACCTGCTGGTTTGGGTATAAATACCCGTGTGTTGTGTTCATTTAATAGGTTAGACATAAGGTTAGACACTGAGGCAGAGATGACAGATAGAGAACACACACACACACTAGAGAGAGTTTGCAAGACTGATTTGTAAACATTGAGCTGTAACTGGACCTTTCATACGTTTAATACAAGTGGTGTTAATCGTTGAACTTTGCGTGTCGTGTTATTGCGTGTTCTATCTCGGTTTGCTATTCCGGTTGGATTCCGCACAACCGGAGTGGTTAGTATACAAGGATTAGGCAACTAGATCCTCCCCTAGCCGGACCTACAAGTGGTATCAGAGCTTTGGCTCTTCTCCTTGTTAAAACCAAGAGTTTTCGGACTGTTTTTCGGGTTTAAAAGGTTCACTTTTCTGAAAAACTTGTTAAAATCGGGTTTTGGATTGTTGTCGGTTTGCAGAAATATTCATATTTCTGGGTTTGTTCTTCTTATCTTCAACCGATATTCATAGTGTTCTTGGTATTTTACACTTTTGATCTTAAAAGGTTTAAATTTCCAAGTGTTTGTGTGTTGGGAGTTGTACACTGATTAAAATATTCGGACCTTACCTATTTTCGTGCAACCTGTATGGTCTGAACATACTTTCTCACCAACCCATCAACTTTTCACCAAACTGTCCGATTTGTCAACTGTGTCAGAGCTAGTTCGAAAGATATCCTTCGAAGTCGAAAGATCATCTTTCGACCAAAGGAGGTTCGACAGATAGTTATCCTTCGAGCATCCTTCGAAGTGTGAGACTTATCTTTCGAACCAAGGCATCTTTTCGAAACATATATCTTTCGGTCCACTGCTCATTTTCGAAAGACTAGGATCCTTCGATTGGGGAGTCTTTCGAAGTCATCTTTCGATTTCATCTTTCGGTCTACAGTAATTTTTCGAAGGATAAGGATCCTTCGGTTGGAGAATCTTTCGAAAAACTTTGTTCGAAATTCAACAGAGATCTTTCGAACCCTGTTGATCCTTCGAACAGGTGTGGATCTTTCGATCATCAGTCTGTTTGTGCTTAACAGTTTGTGTTTTTCAAGTATCTTTCGAACAGGTATCCTTCGGCTGATCAAAAATGAATCCAAGATGGAATACTTTGGTAAATACAGACATGTATTTTGGTACTCCGTCCAGCACTAACTTGTATGGCCTTCCTCCTCCAACAACAGACATGTTTGGAAATCCGCTTAATCCAGTTCCTCAACCAGTGCTTCAACAGCAAACCCAAAAGCCTCCTGTGACAACACCCAGCACTCCTGCAAAAGCTATCACCCATGCTCCGATTCAGACGGCGTTTGTCACAATCACAAATTGTTTTGGCACTCCAATACAAGTTCCAGTCCCTCCAAAAACAGACATGTATGGAAATCCGCTTGAACCAGTTCCTCCAACAGTTGCCTCACAGTGCCATCCTTCTACGGTAGCATCATCATCTCTTGATACAAGGAACTGTAGTCAGACTAAAACGACGTTGTATGCTGAAATTGTCAAAGATGTCAGCAATGGTGAATCCTCGGGAAATAATGACAGTTCTGAACATGACAGTAGTTCAGATGAAGATGTTTCAACTTCAGTTGAGGATGATACAACTTCAAGTTCAAGCGAGGATGGATCTGAATATGAATCATCAAGGGAGGTTGTTGATTCTGATGCCGAAAGGTCAACATCTGAGAGTGATTCCAGTCAGGTATGTGTCGATGAACCCACCACTGTTAGTTGTGATAACTGTGATAGTTTGAATGTTAAATGTGCTGATTTAGAGGCAAACATGTCTGAGTTGCAAGGCAAACACGATGCTTTACAAGCTAGTTTGTTTGAATTGCAAAACAAACATGTTTCTGTGAATGATAGGTGGTGTGAATTGCAAAGCGAACACGAGGCTTTGCAAGAGAAATATGATGTGACATTTATTCATAATCAGAAATTGACAGTTGATATTTCAAAGTGCACTGAAGCCAATATGTTTTATGAAAACCATGAAAAGAATTATAAATCAATGATTGAAACATTAAAGAAAGATAAAACAGAACTGACAAAAATGGTTTCCAGAAAACAAACTGACATTAATTTGTATATATCTCGTCTTGAGGTGATGCAAAAAGAAATGGCTTGTGTTAAAACAGAAAGTGAGGCGATCCGACTTAAGTTAGACAGTTATTTGAGTTCTAGCTATGTGTTGGATCACATCATTGATGTTCAAAAAGAGAAAAAGGATGTCACATGCATAGGTTATAAGCAATGTCCACCACCGGTTAGACACAACTACGATGCACTGCCTGATGAGGAATACAGAACTCACTTTGAACCATCTGTTCCTCTAGATGTTAATGAATTTGCAGCAGGGCTCGGATACAAGAAAGAAGTATCGTCAGATTCAGATGTGTCAGCAGATACATTTGTAACTGCTGAACAGAATCAGGATCCTCCAGTGGTGGTTGAGGATGTTGATTCTTCTGATGATGAGTCTGATGATACTGATTCGGAAAAGTCTGATGCAGTAACCAAAGAAGAGGACATACCTCTTGAGAATCATATCCTATGTGATCCTCCCACAAAACCTGCTAAGACTGTTCCAACCGAGTCCACATCTGCCAAAGAGTCGGAGAGTGTGGATTTACTGTACACTCTTGTTGGTGATGATAAAATTTACTCAGACAAAGATTTTCCTATAAAGAATGTTAATCAATCCTTAATAAGTAAAGTTTTTGAAAATTCGACAAGTAAGTTTTTGGGAAAGACAGGATCACGTGTTACTGTAACACAGTGCCCTCCTATCCCAAAGGCCGAAGTTCGAAAACAATTTGGCAATCAAAAGTTACCAACAGTTCAAAAACAGCAAAATCATGCCAAATCACCGACTCAAAATCCAAGGAAGCCGAATCAGAAGAAGAAAAAGAATGTGAACTTTGTGAAATCTAAGGGAACGGACAAAATTGCAAATTTTGAGAACCAATCTAACTTAGATTTTGTCAAGAAAGCAACAGTGAGGAAAAGAAATGAACTAAACAGTTCAAAACCTAGTACTTCGGGATCACAAAGTTCATCATCGGCTAGGCAATCACATGATGCTCCGAGGTTTGTAGAGCGGAGAATGTGTTTTGAATGTGGTACAATTGGACACATAATTCGAAACTGTCCGTATCTTCATAAGTTGAAAGCAAAAGTTGATGCCCCCCATGGTAACAATTACCATAAAAGATTTGTTTCACCAAAACAAGACCCTCGTCTTGTTAAACAACAAGAAGTGAAACAGAGAAAGAAACAACGGAAAAATGTTGAAAAGGTTTTAAAACCGGAGGTTGTCCAAACGCAGTCTGTTAAGTTAGAAATTAAAAATGAAAAACAAAAACAGATTTGGAAACCAAAATCGGAAATTGTTTCAGGGGGAGTTACATCAATTCCGAATCATCGGGAAATGGATGTTACAATCCTCGATGATGACGGACGACCCAAGTCTGTGAAGGCCTGGGTCCCCCTCTCCAACTAATCTCTGAGTGAGTGTGTAGGATGTTCCAGGAGGAACTTTCGATAGTCGTAAGATTGTTGATAGTGGAGCGTCCTTACACAAGATAGGCGACAGAAGAAATTGTTGCCATTGATGGAGAGAGGAGAAAAGAAGACAAAAATGTCTGATGAAAGAATGTTGTTGAATGAAGTTGAAAAATTCGACCAGTTGAAAAATGTGCCAAAATTTGGTTGTTATGGTTTTTGATCGGGTCCTCAGGAAAAGATTCCAATGAAAAGTATGCGCATGCAGCACGTCAGAAGTTCAAAGTCCACAAGATGAACGTGCAGTGTACTTTTCTCTACGGTGTGATTGAAGAAAATATGTTGGTTGATCAAACTACACCGGGTGTGCGGATGCCTTGGCGTGGATTGAACAACCGCACACTACTTCTCAAAGTGAAAGAGAAAGACAAAGACCTTCGCTGGTACAATGTGGAAGACCAGCCGGACCCAGAGGTTTTTGATCTTGTTGCTGTCAAGAGACTTCTCAGTAGCTACAAAGAATCGACTTTGAAATCCACACCGGGTGGATATCCAGTTTGGGAGAGCACACAAATTCCTTGCAATGCACGAAGCAGTTGCAGGATACGGTTTTAAATTTCTAATCTCTCCTATACTTGTCGATATTTAAGCTGCTTTGTGAATTATCATCTCGTACAGCACTCCTTGACCTGACACATTGATCTCGAATATCACCTCACACGTGATTGTTTCACTATGAAACCCATCAATGTTGTCATGGTCCACACCGATGACCAACGTGCCGACCTTTTTACCAAAGCATTTGACAAATCAAGATTTGATTTTATTTATTATTGGTAAACGGCGTTAAGGTCAAGCAAGAGTAAAACCAACATCGGAAAATCATTTTTGTAAATACCTTTGTGTTTTAAATTTGTCTTAGTTTATTGATTTTAGGGGGAGTAAATCCAAAAATTTGAAAATCCAAAAACATTGAAAAATTTCAAAAACACAAAAACAATAGAAAAACAAAAATGAGTTTCCTGGCGAGCAAAAGAGAAAATGATAGTACATCAGTGGTCTGTCTAAACCTCTTTAAACCTTAAATGAAAAACGATAAGCAGCTCTATATAAGATGTATCGGTAGGCTCACAATCATGTTAAAGTGTGCAGGGTGATATAAACTTAAATCGACTGAAGACTGGGTGGGAACCATTCATTGGCATATGGTCTTAGTACCGAAATTTCGTTTGAGAGATTGCCGAGGTTCTGAAATATTCGGTCTTTATGCTGCTTATCATCTGGGTATCATGGTTGTATCTTTTACCGAAATATAACGGGGACGCAAGTCTAGATCTTCCATGATACTATACATACGTGTACATATTGCATACGACCTCAATAAGTGATCAACAATCACATGTCCAAACAAATAAGTGATAATATATCACAAATTCTTTCCGGGTGTCAAGTTCGTCTCTCTGCTGTACGAAAGTACTGACCTGTTCACGGACTTGCTCCTGTGCCCTCATGCATATGAAAATCAAGTTCCTCATAAATAAGTGATTATATCACAAAGGGCTTGTTTTCAAAATCAAAATAAGTGAGAATCTCACATCATATACGGTCAAACAGATGATAATCGGTATACTCACCGGTAAGATGAACCCTCGTGCATACCTTGATACGGGAATGTGTCGTGATGTGGATGAACACCGGTCGGTAAGTATAAATCATACCTTAACGTATCCCCTCGCCATGATTACATCTGATAAGTTGAGCTTATGTGGACAACAATACCGATAATTGTTATAGGATGCTTATCTTAAATGTTATCTAATTGAACAAAGAGAGTGTTTTGGCATGACCGTACACTGATATGATTCTCTTACCCTCGAAACTCGCAAAAAGAATGTCTGTAAATATTTATTTACTGCTTTCAGTCTTTACATTTGAAATATTCAAAAATACCAAAAAGATTTTAAGTGTGTTTTAATATAAACTTTCAAAAAGCCAAAAAGATTTTATTTCTATCTTATTTTCGATCGTACGATGTTGGAACTCGAGTCTTCGTTACCTGAAACCTGAACGAAAACCGAAAACGACTAAATCTTCATAAACGGTCGAAATTTGCAAAGTGTTGAAAGTTAAAATTTAAAATAGACAAATCTGCTAAACTTTCAAACTGTCGGACGGTGTTTGATTAAACAATGGTCACATGTGTGTTGTTTGCTTATGATATTCCAAGCGGTTGTTCTCATTACGCGTTTAGATTTCTTGCATGTGCAGATTCTAAAGGCTAGGAGAACATGGTCGATGACAAGCTTCGGAATGAAGACACGACGTGAAGGCACTCAAAAGACGAAGATGATCGAGTGGCCGCTGACCATCACCAACACCACAAGGATCTCACTTCATAAAGAACAAGACTTTCACGAGCATAACTCAAGGGGGAGCTTATGTTAAGGGGGAGTTTGTCAACACACTTCCTACATGAAACGGGGAGTTTGTTGATACACTTTCTGCTTTCAAGACGTGAAGACTTTGAAGATCCTCCGACATTGAAGACTTGAATAGAAGTCAAAGACTTGAAGACACGAGAACTTACAAGAATGAAGATCGAGACAAAGCAACAGCTGTTTGTTGATAAGCCAGACAAAGCTACAGCCAAGGGGGAGTTTGTTGGTGCACTTATGTCTGCACTTTGTCTGTATTCGGTCACAATGTAAAACGATGTCTTGTTAGTCTTGAGAGTTTGACCAAGTCAACCATCCTCCTGGTTTGACTTGGCCAAACAGTCAACATTATGTTTGTAATGTGTTTGGTTCGAAGGATGGTCATCGAAGGATCACTTATATCCTTCGATGATAATGAGCTCGAAAGATGGACCTTCGAGAGATGGACCACGAAAGATCACATCCTTCGTGGTACATGTTGATCGTTCGAGCTGTTCCTGGTCGAAAGATGATCTTTCGACCGGTATGCATGATCCTTCGACCAGACCTGCTGGTTTGGGTATAAATACCCGTGTGTTGTGTTCATTTAATAGGTTAGACATAAGGTTAGACACTGAGGCAGAGATGACAGATAGAGAACACACACACACACTAGAGAGAGTTTGCAAGACTGATTTGTAAACATTGAGCTGTAACTGGACCTTTCATACGTTTAATACAAGTGGTGTTAATCGTTGAACTTTGCGTGTCGTGTTATTGCGTGTTCTATCTCGGTTTGCTATTCCGGTTGGATTCCGCACAACCGGAGTGGTTAGTATACAAGGATTAGGCAACTAGATCCTCCCCTAGCCGGACCTACATTAATCTGAGCACAGGTCAGGCACTTAGCTACTTCAAACCTATCCACCAATAATTAGCTTTGAAATCTTGATACATCTTGTCACCTCCAGGGTGAACTGAGTATTTGGAACTGTGAGCTTCCTGGAGGATTATATCTCGAAGCCCTCCATGAATAGGAACCCAGTTTCTTCCATTCATTCTAAGGATCCCATCCTTACCAGGTGCTAACTATTCAGCAGCTACACCTAACTTTTCACTTGGAAGTTGGAAGGTTAGTTTCTAAAACAGCTTCCTTCTAAGCAGCTAACAGTCTTTCATTCAAGCTGTTCTTATGTTCAATGCTCTTGGCATTAATTCTTATAGGTTTGATCCTTTCTTTTTGGCTTAGAGCATCAGCGACTACATTCGCTTTGTGTAACATCCCGAAAATATAAAACATTATATCAGAATTATAAAGCCTAAATAAATGGGAGTTTACTAACTAAGAGTTTTAACCTAGTTAGTTAAAACTAGTCTAGAAATAGCTTATAACTTGATTAAAAGCTACCAAACTATATGTTGAACAAAGTTGAGGGACCATAGTTGTTTAAATTGAAAACTTAACTAATTATAACAAATAAAAATAAACCAAACACCTCAATTAGAGGTGTTGGTCGATCAGAGAGAAGCAGGGGGCGACACCCCCAACCCAAGAACCCTAATCTCACAAATCTCTTAAATTGAAGATGAAATTCTGATCCAAAACGAAATCCGAGTTTAGATTATCGATCCTCATCACAAGAGGATCATAAGGTATGTAAAAATTCGTGTTAAATCCTTGTTTGAAATTCTCATGATTTTGGAAATCTGAAATTAGATGCTTGCATGTTTGTTACTTGGTTAGATTGAAGTTGAATAGGTGTTTAGAAGTACAACCTAGTTAACTATTTGAGAAATCATGCCCAAATTCAGAGAATTCTATGAATCCATGGAAGCTAGGTTATGGGTTTTATAAAATGTTGATGAACACTAGGATTTGAATAATAATTCTAGTATAAGTTTCATAATAGGAGGTAATTCCTGGGATATTGATGTTAAAATGTGTGCAAGGTTACTAATTAAAGTGAAGTTGAGGTTTAAATTGCAAGTCATGAACTTGGATATGATGGTAGGAAAATCTGACCCGCTAGGTGTTTGTAGAAATGCCTAAGTGAGGATTTTCGATGTTAAATTTGATGAGAACGCTGATTTGATCATGTTTCACAAAGATATGAATATGGTCATGGGAAAGAGTTCTAAACAAGTTGTAAAACTAAATTTCTAGGCAAGGAGTCCGGATCATCAAGCGGACAAGCCGGAGGAAATTCACGAGGGAAAAGCGTGCTTTAAAGGTACGAAATTATTGTTTCGTTACATTATGTACTATTTGATAGATTTATGTTGTAATTTGAAAACATGGTAAACAAGATGAATAAATGTACTACGGAAATGACTTTCATCTTAATCTAGTGAGATGGGTCAAAACAATTGTTAGAAATTGAGGTTGAATTGCATTATTTAAAGATTTACTCTTAGTGTCTAAACGGGTCGAACAATCAAGAAAGACATGGTTAAGGATCCGGACCATATTAAATTGATTCTTTGAATAGGTTAATGCATATATATCAAGATAGTTATATGAGAATTCGATGTTAGATCATTCGAGAAGTGAAATCCGCAGGTGGGTTGAGTACAATGAACTTGCCTAATAAAATCATAGATTTCCAGCGAATACCGTAAATTACGGTATTACCGTAATTTACGGTAGAAGTCCTGAGCTTTACGGTCATCCGCTACTGATTTACGGTGACCAATTAGTTCCAGGTCTCACCGTAAATTACGGTGATACCGTAATTTACGGTGGACTTTATATTTTTTTTATTATTTTATTTCATTTACTTTACAAGGTTTAAATGTTAGATCTTGTGTTTAAAATGTTATATAATGATGTCAAAACTAATGTTTAACGGTTTTGACCCTAGGTAACTAGATGGACTTTACGGATGGTGATCAAGCAACGACGAAGAACCGAACACAACTTTTGAAGCTTCCGCTATGTGTCTTAATCTTTCTTAAACTTTGTTCATGGAATGTATCTAAATACTCAAACAAATTTTGAATGTTCTAATTGGTCAAGTGTTGACTAAGTCTTATAATACTTCTAAAACTTATGTAAATCTAGTATCTTTTGGTATAAATTGTATAAACTTAATTTTAATTCCAGTTAAAATTTAAGGGTGTTACAAGTTGGTAATCAGAGCTCAAGGTTGTCAATAAGTGTTCGGTTCAAGCTTGATCGATCGTCCGGTAAGAATTAACTTGTTTTGTTAATAAATTATGTACTATGTATAGAATGAGAAATGAACAATATGCATGAAAAGAGCGTGCAAGCTCATTCAGAAACAAGAAATGCATGAAACAAGAATGATCAAATCAAGTTACGGACTTGATTAAATAGAAACAAGAATGATCAAATCAAGTTACGGACTTGATTAAATAGAAACAAGAATGATCAAATCAAGTTACGGACTTGATTAAATAGAAACAAGAATGATCAAATCAAGTTACGGACTTGATTAAATAGAAACAAGAATGATCAAATCAAGTTACGGACTTGATTGAGTTAAAACAAGAATGATTAAATCAAGTTACGAACTTGATTAAATCAAAACAAGTAAAGCATGTGTTATAAATGGAATGTTTAACAATTTATGTAAACATTTCAGAAATCGAGATGGCTGATGGAGACAATGATAATGCGGTGCCAAGAGTCACCGAACAAGTGAGGGAAGTGATTGCCGAAGAGGTTGGAAAGGCGATCGAAAACAGTTTGTCGGGCTTTATTGATAAAATCCAAAATACGGTTTTATCAATAGTAGAAGATAGAATCAAGAAACTAGAAGAAGATTCAAACGTAGCAAAGGAAAAGCGAGGAGGACGAAAGCCTTGTTCATACAAGGAATTCATGGCTTGTAAACCACCGATATATAATGGGGAGGTTGACCCGATAGTGTGCCAGCGATGGCTAAGTGACATCGAAGGGGTATTCGAGAGAACCCACTGTGATGAAGAAGACTACGTAGCTTATGGTACGGGTCAACTAAGGAGTCAAGCGAAAGATTGGTGGGATAACAAAAAGAAGGAGATTGGAAGTGAAGCGGTTAAGGCCATGACTTGGGAGGAGTTTAAGACGCCGTTTCTTAAACACCATAGTCCCAAGGCGGTCGTGAATAAAATCAAGGAAGAGTTCATGCAACTCAGACACAAAGGTGAATCCATAGACAAGATCACAGGGATGTTTATGGATAAGATGAAGTTCTGTGATGAATTGATAACGAATGAAGAGCAAAAGATCTATTATTATCATAACATGCTAAGCGCGGAATATAGAGAGTTCATAACCCCTTCAAAGTACGAGACCCTTACCGAGATTGTCAATGCTGCTCGGGAAAGGGAGATTGAATTGAAAAAGAGCATAGAACGGGGTGAACGAAGGGCACTAGATGTGAATCCAAGCCCTACCAAGAAAGCAAGAACGAATGAATCCGCAAAGAGATCAGATGCTAAAGGTAGCACATCAGGTTGCAAAATTTGTGGGAAGAATCATAAGGGCGAATGTCGTTACAAGGATAAGCCTTGTCCCATATGCAAGAAAAAGGGACATATGGCTATGTCATGCCCGGAGAAGGTGACGGTTTGTTACAATTGTTATCGAACGGGTCACAAAAAGTCGGAATGCCCGGAACTGGTTGGAAAGAAAGATGGGCAAGAAGCGAAAGATGAAGCCCCGAAAGCAAAGGCAAGATCTTTCCAACTAACTGCCGCAGAAGCGAAGATTGAACCTGACGTGGTCTCAGGTATATTTGCTGTAAATTCAATTCCCGCACACGTGTTATTTGATACGGGTGCGAATAAATCCTTTGTTTCATATGGGTTTATTCGACATCCTTCCTTTATTCTAACAAAATTACCTGTGCCCTTAGAAGTAGAGATAGGTAATAACAAAAGCTTTATTGTTTGTGATGTATGTGAAAATTGTAAACTGAGCATCGACGATGAAGAATATTTGATAAATCTAATCCCAATGTCGATGGGAGAATTCCAAGTAGTCGTGGGGATGGATTGGCTATCTCAATACCATGCAAAGGTCGTGTGTTTTCGCAAAGAGATAAAACTAACATCTCCGAGCGGAAAACACGTCACCATTTATGGCGAAAAACGAGGCAACCCCATAGTATGTTCGATGTTGAAAGCTCACAAGCTCATGAAGCGAGGATGCAAAGCATTCATAATTTATGCAAATGAGACCGAGAAAGAATCACGGAAGATCGAAGAAGTACCGGTAGTACGAGATTATGAAGATGTTTTTCTGGAAGATTTACCGGGGATACCGCCTGAACGGGAAGTAGAGTTCGGAATCGAATTGATTCCGGGCGCGAAACCTGTGGCAAAAGCCCCGTACCGACTTGCACCGTCGGAATTACAAGAGCTGATGTCCCAAATTCAAGATTTGCTTGATAAAGGATTCATTAGGCCGAGTGTGTCTCCTTGGGGCGCACCGGTGTTGTTTGTGAGAAAGAAGGACGGGAGTATGCGCATGTGTATCGATTATCGGGAGTTAAACAAACTCACGGTAAAGAACCGATACCCGCTCCCGAGGATAGACGACTTATTTGACCAACTACAAGGCGCGAGTTGGTTTTCAAAAATTGACCTTAGGTCGGGGTATCACCAACTAAAGGTCAAAGAAGAAGATGTGCCGAAGACGGCTTTTCGCACAAGATACGGACATTACGAATTTCTCGTGATGTCATTTGGGCTAACAAATGCGCCCGCGGCTTTCATGGACCTCATGAACCGGGTTTGCAAGCCAATGTTGGATAAGTCGGTCATCGTGTTTATCGATGATATCTTAGTGTATTCGAAAAGTGAAGCCGAACATGCACGCCACTTACAAGAAGTGTTAGAGACACTTAGACGAGAGAAGCTTTATGCGAAATTTTCCAAATGTGCCTTTTGGTTACGAGAGGTACAATTTCTCGGTCATGTCATAAGTGCCGATGGAGTTTTGGTGGATCCGTCAAAGATAGAGGCGGTGTCAAAATGGAATCCCCCGAAGAACCCTTCTGAAATTAGAAGCTTTTTGGGGCTTGCTGGATATTATAGGAGATTCATTCAAGATTTCTCCAAGATTGCATCGCCGCTAACAAAGCTAACTCAAAAGAAAGCAAAGTTTGTTTGGGGAGTCGATCAAGAAAAAGCGTTTCGGACGCTAAAAGAAAGGCTAACTCAAGCTCCGGTACTGACATTGCCGGACGGAGTCGAAGACATGGTGGTCTATTCGGATGCTTCGTTATCGGGGCTCGGTTGCGTGTTGATGCAACGGGGCAAGGTAATAGCCTATGCCTCGAGACAATTGAAGATGCACGAGAAGAAATACCCCACGCACGATCTCGAATTGGCAGCGGTAGTGTTTGCATTAAAAATATGGAGACATTACTTGTATGGGGTAAAGTGCACCATATTCACCGATCACAAAAGTTTGAAATACTTCTTCGATCAGAAGGAGTTGAACATGCGGCAAAGGCGATGGCTAGAGACGGTGAAGGACTACGACTGTGAGATACATTATCACCCCGGAAAAGCAAACGTGGTAGCGGACGCTCTAAGTCGAAAAGCGGACTATGTCCCAATACGAGTGAGGTCAATGCAACTCGTGGTGACCTCGGGTATACTTGAACGAATTCGAGAAGCGCAGTTAGAAGCAGTGAAAGAAGAAAATTGGAAGAAAGAAAGAATAATTGGACAATTGAAAGATTTGACGGATGGGAATCATGGGTTGAAGACTCGATCCGGAAGGATATGGGTCCCACATACCTGTGGAGTAAAGGCGCTTCTACTTGATGAAGCTCATAAATCCCGTTATTCAATTCATCCGGGTGCGACCAAGATGTACAATGATTTGAAACAAAATTATTGGTGGCCCGGAATGAAGAGGGATGTGGCGAAGTATGTGGAAAAATGCTTGACATGCTTACAAGTCAAGGCGGAGCATCAGAAACCCTATGGCAAACTCCAACCGTTAGAAATTCCGGTTTGGAAATGGGAACATATTACAATGGACCTGTTAACCAAGTTGCCTAAGACGAATCGTGGTTTTGATGCAATATGGGTAGTGGTGGATAGATTGACGAAAAGTGCTCACTTCATTCCGATTCGTGAGACTTATACGTCAGAAAAGATGTCAGAAGTCTATACCAATGAAATCATAGCACGTCATGGAGTGCCGGTGTCCATTGTGTCTGATAGGGATACCCGGTTTACTTCGAATTTCTGGCGTGATTTCCAAGAACAAATGGGGACCAAGTTGTACATTAGCACTGCGTACCATCCCCAAACGGATGGACAAAGTGAAAGAACGATACAAATATTGGGAGATATGCTACGGGCGTGTATAATCGACTTTGGAGGCAGTTGGGATGTTCACCTACCGTTAGTCGAGTTTTCGTACAACAACAGTTACCAATCTAGTATTAAAATGGCACCATACGAACTGCTTTACGGTAGGAAGTGTCGAACCCCGGTTTGTTGGGGTGAAGTGGGTCCACGTGAACTTGCCCACCAAGACATAGTACGAGCCACGAACGAAAAGATCGATAAAGTTCGGGCACACTTGAAAGCGGCTCAAGACAGGCAAAAGGCGTATGTTGACAAAAGGAAAAGGCCAATTGAATTTCAAGTCGGTGACATGGTCATGCTAAAAGTGTCCCCATGGAAAGGTGTTATTAGATTTAGAAAGAAGGGGAAGTTAAGCCCAAGGTTTATCGGGCCATTTAAAATCATCGGAAGAGTTGGCAAGGTAGCTTACCGTCTTGAACTACCGGAGGAGCTGAGTGGGATCCATGGCACGTTTCATGTATCGCAATTAAGAAAGTGCCTAGCAGACGAAACGACATATATCCATTACGACGATATCGAAGTGGATAATAGTCTAAATTATGTGGTGAGACCGGTTGAAATTTTAGACAGAAAGGTCAAACGTTTACGAAATAAACAAATTGACCAAGTCAAAGTCAAATGGGAGCATAGGAAAGGTTCGGACACTACATGGGAGTCCGAAGAGGAGATGCGACGTCTTCACCCTACATTATTTGGTACGTACTTTGGTTTCGGGGACGAAACCCTTTTAAGGGGGATGGACTTGTAACATCCCGAAAATATAAAACATTATATCAGAATTATAAAGCCTAAATAAATGGGAGTTTACTAACTAAGAGTTTTAACCTAGTTAGTTAAAACTAGTCTAGAAATAGCTTATAACTTGATTAAAAGCTACCAAACTATATGTTGAACAAAGTTGAGGGACCATAGTTGTTTAAATTGAAAACTTAACTAATTATAACAAATAAAAATAAACCAAACACCTCAATTAGAGGTGTTGGTCGATCAGAGAGAAGCAGGGGGCGACACCCCCAACCCAAGAACCCTAATCTCACAAATCTCTTAAATTGAAGATGAAATCCAAAACGAAATCCGAGTTTAGATTATCGATCCTCATCACAAGAGGATCATAAGGTATGTAAAAATTCGTGTTAAATCCTTGTTTGAAATTCTCATGATTTTGGAAATCTGAAATTAGATGCTTGCATGTTTGTTACTTGGTTAGATTGAAGTTGAATAGGTGTTTAGAAGTACAACCTAGTTAACTATTTGAGAAATCATGCCCAAATTCAGAGAATTCTATGAATCCATGGAAGCTAGGTTATGGGTTTTATAAAATGTTGATGAACACTAGGATTTGAATAATAATTCTAGTATAAGTTTCATAATAGGAGGTAATTCCTGGGATATTGATGTTAAAATGTGTGCAAGGTTACTAATTAAAGTGAAGTTGAGGTTTAAATTGCAAGTCATGAACTTGGATATGATGGTAGGAAAATCTGACCCGCTAGGTGTTTGTAGAAATGCCTAAGTGAGGATTTTCGATGTTAAATTTGATGAGAACGCTGATTTGATCATGTTTCACAAAGATATGAATATGGTCATGGGAAAGAGTTCTAAACAAGTTGTAAAACTAAATTTCTAGGCAAGGAGTCCGGATCATCAAGCGGACAAGCCGGAGGAAATTCACGAGGGAAAAGCGTGCTTTAAAGGTACGAAATTATTGTTTCGTTACATTATGTACTATTTGATAGATTTATGTTGTAATTTGAAAACATGGTAAACAAGATGAATAAATGTACTACGGAAATGACTTTCATCTTAATCTAGTGAGATGGGTCAAAACAATTGTTAGAAATTGAGGTTGAATTGCATTATTTAAAGATTTACTCTTAGTGTCTAAACGGGTCGAACAATCAAGAAAGACATGGTTAAGGATCCGGACCATATTAAATTGATTCTTTGAATAGGTTAATGCATATATATCAAGATAGTTATATGAGAATTCGATGTTAGATCATTCGAGAAGTGAAATCCGCAGGTGGGTTGAGTACAATGAACTTGCCTAATAAAATCATAGATTTCCAGCGAATACCGTAAATTACGGTATTACCGTAATTTACGGTAGAAGTCCTGCGCTTTACGGTCATCCGCTACTGATTTACGGTGACCAATTAGTTCCAGGTCTCACCGTAAATTACGGTGATACCGTAATTTACGGTGGACTTTATATTTTTTTTATTATTTTATTTCATTTACTTTACAAGGTTTAAATGTTAGATCTTGTGTTTAAAATGTTATATAATGATGTCAAAACTAATGTTTAACGGTTTTGACCCTAGGTAACTAGATGGACTTTACGGATGGTGATCAAGCAACGACGAAGAACCGAACACAACTTTTGAAGCTTCCGCTATGTGTCTTAATCTTTCTTAAACTTTGTTCATGGAATGTATCTAAATACTCAAACAAATTTTGAATGTTCTAATTGGTCAAGTGTTGACTAAGTCTTATAATACTTCTAAAACTTATGTAAATCTAGTATCTTTTGGTATAAATTGTATAAACTTAATTTTAATTCCAGTTAAAATTTAAGGGTGTTACAAGTTGGTAATCAGAGCTCAAGGTTGTCAATAAGTGTTCGGTTCAAGCTTGATCGATCGTCCGGTAAGAATTAACTTGTTTTGTTAATAAATTATGTACTATGTATAGAATGAGAAATGAACAATATGCATGAAAAGAGCGTGCAAGCTCATTCAGAAACAAGAAATGCATGAAACAAGAATGATCAAATCAAGTTACGGACTTGATTAAATAGAAACAAGAATGATCAAATCAAGTTACGGACTTGATTAAATAGAAACAAGAATGATCAAATCAAGTTACGGACTTGATTAAATAGAAACAAGAATGATCAAATCAAGTTACGGACTTGATTAAATAGAAACAAGAATGATCAAATCAAGTTACGGACTTGATTGAGTTAAAACAAGAATGATTAAATCAAGTTACGAACTTGATTAAATCAAAACAAGTAAAGCATGTGTTATAAATGGAATGTTTAACAATTTATGTAAACATTTCAGAAATCGAGATGGCTGATGGAGACAATGATAATGCGGTGCCAAGAGTCACCGAACAAGTGAGGGAAGTGATTGCCGAAGAGGTTGGAAAGGCGATCGAAAACAGTTTGTCGGGCTTTATTGATAAAATCCAAAATACGGTTTTATCAATAGTAGAAGATAGAATCAAGAAACTAGAAGAAGATTCAAACGTAGCAAAGGAAAAGCGAGGAGGACGAAAGCCTTGTTCATACAAGGAATTCATGGCTTGTAAACCACCGATATATAATGGGGAGGTTGACCCGATAGTGTGCCAGCGATGGCTAAGTGACATCGAAGGGGTATTCGAGAGAACCCACTGTGATGAAGAAGACTACGTAGCTTATGGTACGGGTCAACTAAGGAGTCAAGCGAAAGATTGGTGGGATAACAAAAAGAAGGAGATTGGAAGTGAAGCGGTTAAGGCCATGACTTGGGAGGAGTTTAAGACGCCGTTTCTTAAACACCATAGTCCCAAGGCGGTCGTGAATAAAATCAAGGAAGAGTTCATGCAACTCAGACACAAAGGTGAATCCATAGACAAGATCACAGGGATGTTTATGGATAAGATGAAGTTCTGTGATGAATTGATAACGAATGAAGAGCAAAAGATCTATTATTATCATAACATGCTAAGCGCGGAATATAGAGAGTTCATAACCCCTTCAAAGTACGAGACCCTTACCGAGATTGTCAATGCTGCTCGGGAAAGGGAGATTGAATTGAAAAAGAGCATAGAACGGGGTGAACGAAGGGCACTAGATGTGAATCCAAGCCCTACCAAGAAAGCAAGAACGAATGAATCCGCAAAGAGATCAGATGCTAAAGGTAGCACATCAGGTTGCAAAATTTGTGGGAAGAATCATAAGGGCGAATGTCGTTACAAGGATAAGCCTTGTCCCATATGCAAGAAAAAGGGACATATGGCTATGTCATGCCCGGAGAAGGTGACGGTTTGTTACAATTGTTATCGAACGGGTCACAAAAAGTCGGAATGCCCGGAACTGGTTGGAAAGAAAGATGGGCAAGAAGCGAAAGATGAAGCCCCGAAAGCAAAGGCAAGATCTTTCCAACTAACTGCCGCAGAAGCGAAGATTGAACCTGACGTGGTCTCAGGTATATTTGCTGTAAATTCAATTCCCGCACACGTGTTATTTGATACGGGTGCGAATAAATCCTTTGTTTCATATGGGTTTATTCGACATCCTTCCTTTATTCTAACAAAATTACCTGTGCCCTTAGAAGTAGAGATAGGTAATAACAAAAGCTTTATTGTTTGTGATGTATGTGAAAATTGTAAACTGAGCATCGACGATGAAGAATATTTGATAAATCTAATCCCAATGTCGATGGGAGAATTCCAAGTAGTCGTGGGGATGGATTGGCTATCTCAATACCATGCAAAGGTCGTGTGTTTTCGCAAAGAGATAAAACTAACATCTCCGAGCGGAAAACACGTCACCATTTATGGCGAAAAACGAGGCAACCCCATAGTATGTTCGATGTTGAAAGCTCACAAGCTCATGAAGCGAGGATGCAAAGCATTCATAATTTATGCAAATGAGACCGAGAAAGAATCACGGAAGATCGAAGAAGTACCGGTAGTACGAGATTATGAAGATGTTTTTCCGGAAGATTTACCGGGGATACCGCCTGAACGGGAAGTAGAGTTCGGAATCGAATTGATTCCGGGCGCGAAACCTGTGGCAAAAGCCCCATACCGACTTGCACCGTCGGAATTACAAGAGCTGATGTCCCAAATTCAAGATTTGCTTGATAAAGGATTCATTAGGCCGAGTGTGTCTCCTTGGGGCGCACCGGTGTTGTTTGTGAGAAAGAAGGACGGGAGTATGCGCATGTGTATCGATTATCGGGAGTTAAACAAACTCACGGTAAAGAACCGATACCCGCTCCCGAGGATAGACGACTTATTTGACCAACTACAAGGCGCGAGTTGGTTTTCAAAAATTGACCTTAGGTCGGGGTATCACCAACTAAAGGTCAAAGAAGAAGATGTGCCGAAGACGGCTTTTCGCACAAGATACGGACATTACGAATTTCTCGTGATGTCATTTGGGCTAACAAATGCGCCCGCGGCTTTCATGGACCTCATGAACCGGGTTTGCAAGCCAATGTTGGATAAGTCGGTCATCGTGTTTATCGATGATATCTTAGTGTATTCGAAAAGTGAAGCCGAACATGCACGCCACTTACAAGAAGTGTTAGAGACACTTAGACGAGAGAAGCTTTATGCGAAATTTTCCAAATGTGCCTTTTGGTTACGAGAGGTACAATTTCTCGGTCATGTCATAAGTGCCGATGGAGTTTTGGTGGATCCGTCAAAGATAGAGGCGGTGTCAAAATGGAATCCCCCGAAGAACCCTTCTGAAATTAGAAGCTTTTTGGGGCTTGCTGGATATTATAGGAGATTCATTCAAGATTTCTCCAAGATTGCATCGCCGCTAACAAAGCTAACTCAAAAGAAAGCAAAGTTTGTTTGGGGAGTCGATCAAGAAAAAGCGTTTCGGACGCTAAAAGAAAGGCTAACTCAAGCTCCGGTACTGACATTGCCGGACGGAGTCGAAGACATGGTGGTCTATTCGGATGCTTCGTTATCGGGGCTCGGTTGCGTGTTGATGCAACGGGGCAAGGTAATAGCCTATGCCTCGAGACAATTGAAGATGCACGAGAAGAAATACCCCACGCACGATCTCGAATTGGCAGCGGTAGTGTTTGCATTAAAAATATGGAGACATTACTTGTATGGGGTAAAGTGCACCATATTCACCGATCACAAAAGTTTGAAATACTTCTTCGATCAGAAGGAGTTGAACATGCGGCAAAGGCGATGGCTAGAGACGGTGAAGGACTACGACTGTGAGATACATTATCACCCCGGAAAAGCAAACGTGGTAGCGGACGCTCTAAGTCGAAAAGCGGACTATGTCCCAATACGAGTGAGGTCAATGCAACTCGTGGTGACCTCGGGTATACTTGAACGAATTCGAGAAGCGCAGTTAGAAGCAGTGAAAGAAGAAAATTGGAAGAAAGAAAGAATAATTGGACAATTGAAAGATTTGACGGATGGGAATCATGGGTTGAAGACTCGATCCGGAAGGATATGGGTCCCACATACCTGTGGAGTAAAGGCGCTTCTACTTGATGAAGCTCATAAATCCCGTTATTCAATTCATCCGGGTGCGACCAAGATGTACAATGATTTGAAACAAAATTATTGGTGGCCCGGAATGAAGAGGGATGTGGCGAAGTATGTGGAAAAATGCTTGACATGCTTACAAGTCAAGGCGGAGCATCAGAAACCCTATGGCAAACTCCAACCGTTAGAAATTCCGGTTTGGAAATGGGAACATATTACAATGGACCTGTTAACCAAGTTGCCTAAGACGAATCGTGGTTTTGATGCAATATGGGTAGTGGTGGATAGATTGACGAAAAGTGCTCACTTCATTCCGATTCGTGAGACTTATACGTCAGAAAAGATGTCAGAAGTCTATACCAATGAAATCATAGCACGTCATGGAGTGCCGGTGTCCATTGTGTCTGATAGGGATACCCGGTTTACTTCGAATTTCTGGCGTGATTTCCAAGAACAAATGGGGACCAAGTTGTACATTAGCACTGCGTACCATCCCCAAACGGATGGACAAAGTGAAAGAACGATACAAATATTGGGAGATATGCTACGGGCGTGTATAATCGACTTTGGAGGCAGTTGGGATGTTCACCTACCGTTAGTCGAGTTTTCGTACAACAACAGTTACCAATCTAGTATTAAAATGGCACCATACGAACTGCTTTACGGTAGGAAGTGTCGAACCCCGGTTTGTTGGGGTGAAGTGGGTCCACGTGAACTTGCCCACCAAGACATAGTACGAGCCACGAACGAAAAGATCGATAAAGTTCGGGCACACTTGAAAGCGGCTCAAGACAGGCAAAAGGCGTATGTTGACAAAAGGAAAAGGCCAATTGAATTTCAAGTCGGTGACATGGTCATGCTAAAAGTGTCCCCATGGAAAGGTGTTATTAGATTTAGAAAGAAGGGGAAGTTAAGCCCAAGGTTTATCGGGCCATTTAAAATCATCGGAAGAGTTGGCAAGGTAGCTTACCGTCTTGAACTACCGGAGGAGCTGAGTGGGATCCATGGCACGTTTCATGTATCGCAATTAAGAAAGTGCCTAGCAGACGAAACGACATATATCCATTACGACGATATCGAAGTGGATAATAGTCTAAATTATGTGGTGAGACCGGTTGAAATTTTAGACAGAAAGGTCAAACGTTTACGAAATAAACAAATTGACCAAGTCAAAGTCAAATGGGAGCATAGGAAAGGTTCGGACACTACATGGGAGTCCGAAGAGGAGATGCGACGTCTTCACCCTACATTATTTGGTACGTACTTTGGTTTCGGGGACGAAACCCTTTTAAGGGGGATGGACTTGTAACATCCCGAAAATATAAAACATTATATCAGAATTATAAAGCCTAAATAAATGGGAGTTTACTAACTAAGAGTTTTAACCTAGTTAGTTAAAACTAGTCTAGAAATAGCTTATAACTTGATTAAAAGCTACCAAACTATATATTGAACAAAGTTGAGGGACCATAGTTGTTTAAATTGAAAACTTAACTAATTATAACAAATAAAAATAAACCAAACACCTCAATTAGAGGTGTTGGTCGATCAGAGAGAAGCAGGGGGCGACACCCCCAACCCAAGAACCCTAATCTCACAAATCTCTTAAATTGAAGATGAAATTCTGATCCAAAACGAAATCCGAGTTTAGATTATCGATCCTCATCACAAGAGGATCATAAGGTATGTAAAAATTCGTGTTAAATCCTTGTTTGAAATTCTCATGATTTTGGAAATCTGAAATTAGATGCTTGCATGTTTGTTACTTGGTTAGATTGAAGTTGAATAGGTGTTTAGAAGTACAACCTAGTTAACTATTTGAGAAATCATGCCCAAATTCAGAGAATTCTATGAATCCATGGAAGCTAGGTTATGGGTTTTATAAAATGTTGATGAACACTAGGATTTGAATAATAATTCTAGTATAAGTTTCATAATAGGAGGTAATTCCTGGGATATTGATGTTAAAATGTGTGCAAGGTTACTAATTAAAGTGAAGTTGAGGTTTAAATTGCAAGTCATGAACTTGGATATGATGGTAGGAAAATCTGACCCGCTAGGTGTTTGTAGAAATGCCTAAGTGAGGATTTTCGATGTTAAATTTGATGAGAACGCTGATTTGATCATGTTTCACAAAGATATGAATATGGTCATGGGAAAGAGTTCTAAACAAGTTGTAAAACTAAATTTCTAGGCAAGGAGTCCGGATCATCAAGCGGACAAGCCGGAGGAAATTCACGAGGGAAAAGCGTGCTTTAAAGGTACGAAATTATTGTTTCGTTACATTATGTACTATTTGATAGATTTATGTTGTAATTTGAAAACATGGTAAACAAGATGAATAAACGTACTACGGAAATGACTTTCATCTTAATCTAGTGAGATGGGTCAAAACAATTGTTAGAAATTGAGGTTGAATTGCATTATTTAAAGATTTACTCTTAGTGTCTAAACGGGTCGAACAATCAAGAAAGACATGGTTAAGGATCCGGACCATATTAAATTGATTCTTTGAATAGGTTAATGCATATATATCAAGATAGTTATATGAGAATTCGATGTTAGATCATTCGAGAAGTGAAATCCGCAGGTGGGTTGAGTACAATGAACTTGCCTAATAAAATCATAGATTTCCAGCGAATACCGTAAATTACGGTATTACCGTAATTTACGGTAGAAGTCCTGAGCTTTACGGTCATCCGCTACTGATTTACGGTGACCAATTAGTTCCAGGTCTCACCGTAAATTACGGTGATACCGTAATTTACGGTGGACTTTATATTTTTTTTTATTATTTTATTTCATTTACTTTACAAGGTTTAAATGTTAGATCTTGTGTTTAAAATGTTATATAATGATGTCAAAACTAATGTTTAACGGTTTTGACCCTAGGTAACTAGATGGACTTTACGGATGGTGATCAAGCAACGACGAAGAACCGAACACAACTTTTGAAGCTTCCGCTATGTGTCTTAATCTTTCTTAAACTTTGTTCATGGAATGTATCTAAATACTCAAACAAATTTTGAATGTTCTAATTGGTCAAGTGTTGACTAAGTCTTATAATACTTCTAAAACTTATGTAAATCTAGTATCTTTTGGTATAAATTGTATAAACTTAATTTTAATTCCAGTTAAAATTTAAGGGTGTTACACTTTGCCAGGATCATAGCGAATTTCACAATCGTAGTCATTTAGAGTCTCCATCCATCGGGGTTGTCTCATATTAAGCTATTTTTTATTGAATAGGTGTTGGAGACTTTTGTGATCCGAATATATCACACATTTAGTTCTGTATAGATAATGTCTCCATAACTTAAGTGCAAAGACAACGACACCCAACTCCAAATCGTGGTGGTGTAATTCTTTTCATGCACTATTAACTGCCGTGATGCATAGGCAATCACCTTGCCTTTCTGCATAAGTACACAACCCATACCAGTGTGTGACGCATCATAATACACGACAAAATCTTCTATTCCTTTGGGTAATGCCAATACCGGAGCATTGCTCAATTTCTGTTTAAGAATCTCAAAAGACTCATGTTGTTTTGGACCCCAATCAAACTTCACATTCTTGCGGGTCAGAGTAGTCAATGGTGCAGCTATTTTGAGAAGTTCTCAATGAATCTTCTATAATAACTAGCTAATCCCAGAAATCTGTGAATTTCGGTCGGAGTCTTTGGTGCTTCCCAATTCATTATGGCTTCTATCTTAGCGGGATCTACTTGGATACCTCGCTCACTAACAACATGTCCAAGGAATTGGACTTCGCGAAGTCAGAACTCGCATTTCAAAAACTTAGCATACAGTTTCTCCTTTTGTAGCAATCCTAAGATACACTGAAGGTGTTTCTCGTGGTCGACTTGGCTACGAGAATAAATAAGTATGTCATCAATAAAGACGATGACAAACTTATCTAAGTATGGCTTGCAGACTCGATTCTTGAGATCCATGAATGTTGCAGGTGCATTAGTGAGCCCGAAAAGCATCACTAAGAACTCATAATGTCCATACCTTGTTCTGAAAACAGTCTTAGTTACATCTTCAGTTCTAACCTTGAGTTGATGATACCCAGATCTCAAGTCAATCTTCGAAAAGAAGCTTGCCCCTTGGAGTTGGTCGAACAAGTCATCGATCCTGGGTAAAGGATAACGATTCTTGATCGTTACATTATTTAATTCACGATAATCAATGCATAGATGCATTGATCCATCCTTCTTCTTCACAAACAAAATTGGAGCTCCCCAAGGCGAAGAGCTGGGTTGCATGAAACCCTTTTCCAATAAGTTGTCCAATTGAGTCCTGAGTTCTTTCATTTCAGTAGGCGCTAGACGGTAAGGAGCTCGTGCAATTGGCGCAGATCCTGGCAGAATGTCTATCCTGAATTCAACTTCCCTCTCAGGAGTTAATCTAGGTAATTCATCAGGATATTCGGAAATAATTGGAATATCTTCAATCTTGGGTTTCGGGTCATTCACTGTCACTTGTGCCATGTAAATGATGCATCCATTCTTCAGACACTTCGATACCTTGAGAATGGACACATTGTTGGGCAAACCACATTGTGTATCTCCTTGAATAGTGACGGATTCACCAGCAGGGGTTTTGATGTTAACTAGCTTTTTATCGTAGGCAATTTGGGCTTGGTTATGCGATAACCAATCCATGCCTAAAACTACATCAAACCCAGCCAATTTCATTGGCAAAAGGGATAGCGGGATAGAATGATTCTTAATGGATATAGCGCATCCATCAAGAAGAGTTGAAGCAGTTTCTAAGGTACCATCTACTAATTCTACCTCATATTTTATGTCTAGAGTTTTAATAGGCAGATTCAGTAACTTACTAAACTTATGGTCTATAAACGACTTATCAACACCTGAATCAAATAAAACTCTAGCATAAATATCATTAATGAGGAAGGTACTCGTTATAACGTTATTGTCGTTCACCGCCTCCCTGGCATTTATCTGAAAGACTATTGCATTGGTCTTCTTTGCCTCTTCAGGCTTCTTGGCATTCTTAGGGCAATTAGTCTTAATGTGCCCCTTCTCGTTGCAACCATAGCAGGTCGCATCCTTAATGATTCGGCACTCCATAGTCTTGTGCCCTTTCTTCTTGCAAATCCCACAAGGATTAGCTTGTGGGTCTTGGTTGCACTTTCCAAAGTGCCTCTTGTTACACATCTTACATCTGGGCTTGTCATCTGACTGCCCCTTTTTAAAACCAGAGTTTCCTTTCTTCTTTTTGTTTGAGTGATGGGACTGGTCTTCCTCCCTTTTTCTTTTCCCCTCCTCAGTGACTTTCTTTGCCCTACTCCTTACAACATCGAGAGTAAGGGACAAAGATAAATCAACAGCAGATCTATAGGTAGCAGGCTTAGAAGCCTTAACGTTTCCTTTAACCTCTGGGGCTAAACCACCGATAAAACGCGCAATGCATTTGGGTTCAGGGGTGACCAAATACGGTACAAGCCTCGACATAGAGTTAAAACTGGTCACATAGGACCTACAATCCAAATCCTTCATCACCAGAGTGAGGAAGTCAGTCTCTTTTCTTTCGACTTCATGCTGAGGACAGTAAGTGTCCTTCATAAGATCAACAAATTTGTTCCAGGAAAGGTTATACAAAGAAACCTTCCCAGTGATTGCACCAAGGCTTTCCACGATGTTAGGGCGTCACCCTTGAAGGAATGAGATACAAACTTAACGACGTCCTCCTTTGTGCACCCACTAATATCAATCACTGTTTCCATTTCATCTAACCACTTCATACAATCTATTGCTCCCTTTTCTCCCATGAAGTTTCTTGGCTTACACGAGACGCAGTATTTATAGGTGCAACCTTTGTTGTACTTGGGAGCCTGATTCAACACAACCTTCTGAGATTCAGATCTCTGGTTGGATGAATGCTGAGATTCATCCTTTTTTGATGCATGCGAATGTGATAAGGATTTTGTATGAGTTTTGGACCGAACATGACTCGGTTCTTTGAATATTTTATCCACAACTTGAGCAACAGCTATGTCAATCATTGCTTGTAATTCAACATTGGTAACATTTATCCTCGCTTCATTATTGTTTTCTTCTCTCGGATGACTGTTTGCTTCGTCAGAGCCAGCCATGATTTAGGTACTAAAATTTAACAATAATGATTTATTTAGATTATAAAATGATTCATCGTATTGATGATTAGATGGCCATGGTAATAATAAACCATATAGACCATTTTAAATAACAAGTCAAGATTTTCCTAGGCTACAATTGAACCATTATAAGCAATCAATAGGATATAATCCTGCATATTTATTAGACAGAGGACATAAATCACATCTGTCAATGTCACAAAGACATTTTTCATATAGCACAAGGCTCGTCTCGAAGGACATTTAGATGGCACAAAAGGCCTTGCCACAAGGACGATTAAATCATGATCTCTTGGATCAGTGATCTTTAAGGATCGAACATTAGTTCATCGCCCTTCTGACAGAAGTTTATGAAATAAACTATTACTGTCATGGATACTCCTTCGCCCAAAGGCGTACATCACAATTGGATGTTTTATACATCATATTGATGTTTAATAGCCATGATTCGCATTGATCATATAGGCTATGTAGGTGCCTTGGGTGAATCCAAGTACCTTTGGAGGCTAGTGTGGTTTCTAAAGTCACACAGCCAAGAATGTTAACATGTTTCCAGATGTTAACAAGGAATCATTTTCTTAAAAAGGTTGTACCATCATAGCCATTAATATTGGCTAGGTTATACCTTTAAGAATTTCTTTTGGTATTGCTTTTGGTAGATCAATTTAAAAATTGAAATGATATTAACAAAATGATGTAATAAAATACATATAAAAATTTCCCAAAAGAAATTTCATTAAAATACTAAGCGATTACAAGATATGCCCTAAACGGGTCTTGAAATAACAAACTGTCCACGTAGGGACTACAGAAAGGAAAATAAGTCCACGTAGGGACCAAGTACAGAAAATAAAATGTCCTCGCAGGGACTTGATTGAAAATTCAAAAAATAAACAAACTTCTATTTCTTTTTGCCTTTTATGAGGTTCGCAAGGCCCTTCATAAATTTGTTATGCTTTTTGTTTGGTTCATCCGCATTGTGTTCAACCCGATCCAACCTATGCAGAATTTCTTGCGTTTGCATTTGTGAAGGTGGGGGTTATTGCTGGTAAGGAGGGTATTGATACCCATGCACAAGATACCCTGTTGGGTATGATGGAGGAAAGGGTGAAGGGTTAAGTGCATTAAACTGAGTTGCCTCAAGATATGGATCTTGGGCAGGGGCCTGATATCCATAATCCGTGGGATTTGGATATTCAAATGGGTTATACCCAGATGAACCTTGGTAAGTCGGTATGGGGTTATCATAACCCATTGGCGGTGGTGGTGGTGCAAGTGTAACAAGCGGGGGATTATTTTCTGGCACCGCATGAGAGGGTCCACCCATTTGTGGATCCTAAGGGATTGGAGGGTATGTGCTCAAAGCTTGAGGGGAATTGAACCTGGGTCCCCCTCGCACGGACATCCGTGCGTTCCTCCTTCGCCTAGGTGGCTTGGGAGGTGGTTGAGGTGGTTCCTCAATGGGTAAAGGCGGTGGAGAAACCGGTTAAAGGTATGGTTCCTCCAATGGAAGTTGTGGAGAATTATGAAAAAAAGGAGTGAATTCCCATTCAAACTTGTTCCACCATTCGGACCATGGGTCGGGGCCTTGGTATGGCGATCCTTGGTAAGGAGAACCGCTTGAGATACTGATAGGATGGGTTGGTGTCCCGGTTGGCGGCGCTGGATAGGGGTCATCATCCATTTCCATATCTTGGGAGAAATGGTCCTCGGGTCCTAAAGGATTGTAACCTTGTGGTTTGTTAAGATAATCGTTCGGGTTAAATTGACCCGGGGAGTAAAGATCGAGAGAACTAGAATGGTGAAAGGAATGAGAATGTAAAGAGTGATGTGAATGATGTGATTGATGGGAATGGTGCGAATGTTGGGGCTCGTCCTGAATAGGTAGCCCAAAATATGGAGGATCTGAAGGTGAGGAACCTAGCGAAATGGAGTGTCTCGCCGGTTCAAAAGAATGTCTCCAGTTATCCCGGGAATCGGAGCTAGAAAAAGATGCTGACGGAGTGCGCGTATGGGAGGGTCCTGCATTGCTTGATGGTCCTCCTCGCATCGGACCTTTTCCTTTACCTCGTACGCGCGGTGGCATTTTTTAATTAATCCTTTCAAAACAATAAAACAACATACAAATAAGAAAAGATAAAGTTAAGAATAAATCCTAGGTCATATGCCTAGACTCGGAAGTCTAAGGAATGTGCTTATTGTGTCATTGAGATTAAACACAAAAGGTTAGTGTTTAATTCACTCAATGTTGGCTCTGATACCAACCTGTCACACCCCGATATTTCCACGTATTACCGGTGGGCCCGGTGGGGAGTATCGTGACGTAGTTGATATCATCATTGTCAATACACACAATATAATAGCACAGCGGAAGGCTTGGTGAATAATTACTATTACAAACCATAGTGTCCGAATGTCTAAATAAAAGAATATACAGACTTGGTTGTAATAGAGATCCACAGGCGGATCATAAAATAAAATACAAGAAACTGAAATAACAGACTCTAGGCATCTAAGGATTTGCAAAATCCTCTTATTGACATCGAGTAGCTCCAGCCTATTAACGTGAGGTACCTGTCACTTAGTCTTTGGAAAATACGTCAGTTTACACTAGTAAATACAATTAACCGACTCATTTGAAAAGAGTTTATAAAAATTGATTTAAGTACACAAAGCACAAATCATTTATACTTGGACAATTATTTAAGAAAATCATTTATGCCGTTTTACATGTTTGTCATACATATGGGGCCGGTTTGGAAGCCGGTCATGATTAACCGACTCACCACTATAGAACCCACAAAGGAGTTATCCCCAACATGTGGGTTATTTAGCACCTTGCATCTGTTAGGTGTATGCCTACACCTCATGCACAGGTCGTGGTTATTTACAAATGAAATGAGCCAAGGATATCCAGGACACGGTAGTATTAACCCCCAGGGCTGCCCCAATGGGCTTCTAAGGTTAGGTACGGGTAGGGCTGTTCATAAAGCTCGCGACTCGTAGCTCGGCTCGTAGCTCGCTCGAAAGAAGCTCGAGAAAAACTAGCTAAAAAAACTCAATTTCAGATGACGTGAACCAAACTGGCTCATTTTGTAACCAAGCCCAGCTCGAGCTAAGCTCGGCTCGGCCCATGGCTCGGCTCGTTGGCTCGTTGTTAGGCTCGTTTAACTCTGACGTAAAGCTCAAGCCAAGTTTAATCGCCTGAATTAATTTCGAGCTTGAGCTCGACCCCACCCTGGCTCGACTCGGCTCGACTCGTTTACAACCCTAGGTACGGGCTTAGGGCCATCATAAAATAAGGGCCTCCAATTTTTTCAAAAGTTTTTATGTGTAGTATGTTGATTAGGCCCAAATAGTGAAAAAAAAATTAAACAAGTTTTTAAATAACAGCCCCAATTAATGCTATCAGTTTTTAAAGAGAGGCCCAAAGCCCAGTTGTTACAATTAATGAGATCAATTAATGCCTAATCGTTCCATAAGTATTAATTTGACACATTATACTTATTTTTATACACAAAATCTGGAAACATCAGTTCTCAAACTTGCAAATACATATTTTAATTAATTTATTTTTTCACATAAGCATCTTTTTTCATATGATTTGGTGTACAACTTGCATCAATTAAAGCGAGAAAAATAAATTTTATCTAAATATAAATTATATTTTTACAAAACATCTAACTTTCAAAAAAATATTAATAACTCCCCAACTGTAAACTCTCTACTTTATAATTTTGTTGGTTTCAAGCCGGGTAAAGAAGAAGGGTTTTTAGTTGTTTGCATAGTTTTTTTTTTTTTTTGTGAAATTATACAAATTCAAAGGGCCACAACTTTGTATTACGCTTAGGGCCTCTAAAAATGTTGGAACGGCTCTGTTAACCCCCAATGTTTATGTTATCAAACAACACAGATTAAAACGGGTTATGTAAATTTATTAATCACAATCCGATTAAATGATTTCATACCCGACCAAGCGGTATTATTATAATACCGTATCCCAAGCCCGTATAACAGAAAATAAGTTAAAAGTATTTACCTGAGCTAGATGAAAGAAGTAACTCAGCCGTATATTCCTAAAGCCTTATGAAAGTACCTTCTACCAAAGCTACTCAATCTGTATAGAATGTTTATTAACCTATTAGGATACTAACGGGTCTTTATTTAAGTCAAAGACTTAGACCGGTTAGTTCGAAAGATACTTTACGGTTCTAAACGCTAGATTAAACGGGGACCGAAATGGAATGTGATTTAGACCCGACAAGTTTAGATACTTGTATTATATGGGTAAACTAAACACATTCTGGATTTTGAAGATTTAATGACAAGGTTAAACCCGTTTCGGTTATTTTATGTAAACTAGTCACATAAACCGATCCGAATGCATAAATGCATAACGGGTAGCCAAATGAATTATATACAAGTCTCATATGTTATTATGCTTAGAATATGCTAATACATCAGTAGGATGTTAGCATATATGCTCAAAAAGTATTTAAAACCAATTTAAGTCCCGAAAGGGCATTTTAGTCATTTTAATGTTTATAAAAGAGATTTTATAGTGAGCTAAGGCTCTGGTCTAAAACATTCGGTAAAAATATTTATTTTATCACATTACATCAGTAAGATATTACACATATGTGAGGTTTACCAATTATGGCCAAACTATGCCCCGAAAGGGTATTTTGGTCATTTCACATATGCTTTTAAGGAAATTTTTGGAAGTCTGAGTTAATGACTTATACCTACTATAATAATATTAAAATTTATTTAAAAATTCAGTAGGTAACAAGTCTTGGGTGTTAAGTATGGTTTTAAACCATACTATGCACCTAATTAGCGTAAAAATCGTTAATGGAAGATAATCAAGATGTTTATAAGTATCTGAAATTTTGATCATTTTTAAATGCTCAAAATACTTTATTTAATATATAAAAACAGTAGGAAAAGGTTTGGCATTCAAATAATTTGTTAATCTCATTTTAATTTATGAAAAGGGTATCATCGTCATTTACCGAATTTTACAAGAACTCAATGATATGGTCAGTTTATAATCTGACCAAAAATCCTAAAAATCCCTAAAAATAATATTTTAACAGTGGGTAATGAGTTTTGGGTCAAAATCCATGTTTAAACATGTCTTATGCAAGACAACGTAATTTAATTTATAAAAACTTTCAATTTACGATATCGAGCATAACTCCTGTTTAAGATCATAAACTGATGTCAAATTTTTGAGACATACTTATATATCAGTAATAAAGGTTTTTGTCCTCTCACATTTTAAAAAAATCTCGTTTATATGTCAAAAGGGCAAAATGGGCATTTATAAGCATATTAACGAAACTTAGCATATAATTCAGAATATATATGACCAGGTACTATAATTCTAGAGGGTTATACTACAAAATAATGTGGTCCTAATGGTTGTTTAAAACATGGGAGAATTAAGCTCAATCAGGTCAGAACTGAAAGTCAAAGCAAAAGTCAAGCTTTTACGACTTTCGGTTACGAACCGACCTTAGACTTAGAATTGTCGGGTTGGACCTGTTTGAACATGTTCTAATAATGATTACTAAGTCATTAGAGTGTTAAAATATAATTTATAACCTCTGAATTATTAATTTTAATTATATATCATGATTCTGTCCAGTTTGACTTTTTAAATAAATAGTTTGACCCGACAATTAACTAAGCAAACGAAATAATTATGAGGTGCCCTTTTAAGGGTTAATCACCTACCTAATTATGGTCACATAACCACATTCAATTCGGACAGTGGCTGGACCATTTGAGTTTAAACCGAAGGTCAAAGCTAATTTTCGATAACTTTGACTTTTCGATTTTTAAACTATAAAACCGAACTAAAGAAAGGGCTAAGACACTTATAAAGGGTCCTAGCTTTCTTTTCTACAAGAACAAACTCCCTTCTTGGCCAGGAAACTCCAGATGAGATAGTAGGATTGATTTCAAGGGAATGAGCAAATAAAATGTTCAACATGAAGGCCTATTTATACTTGAAATCCTTGATTCAAGGTCACACCAGGTGTAATGGGAGTGTTTAGGATCACCCCAGGTGTCCTAGTGGTATTCTAAAACCGACAATAAGCCCCATATTTCGAAATTCAGGCCTCAAAGGCGGTGCAACAGGCTGCAACATGCAGCTGCTAGTTTTTTGGAAGCTGGCAGTTGCTACGCGGGCCGTGTAGGAGATCAGAAGGGGCTACGCGCCCCGTGACAAGTTGTCGCCCAGGTTAACTAACTTTCAAACATTGCACTATCAGCCCCTGTTCTTTTTATACCTCAATTATCCTTTATTTTTGACACAAATGGCCCTTATAGTTTGTTTGTAGATGATCATAGGAGTGTAACCAAACTCCATTAGACCCGGTTTCGTTAAATGGTCACCGAAACACTAGTTTCATCACATTGACACTTTTCACCCAAAGTCTTGAAAACTTACATAACGATCTCGAAACCATGTGAAACTGATATCACTTATCCTTGGGAGTATATTTGAGTATTACGAAGCCCCGGGTTCGTTAAAAGGTCACTCAGAGGTAAGAATTAACATGTTGACATGTTTAACCCCTGTAGTTTATAATCTTTCGATTGTTTTCAATACGGCTTCCTATATTCAATTTATTACTCGTTTAAGAATATATTCTTCATGTGTGGTCATTCAGAGGCACAAGTTTGGCATGTTGACACATTTAGTCCCTTAGGTTTCATATTTTCATTGATTGTTAACTCTAGTCCTTCAAACTCAATCTTTCACATGATTAGAGTTTAGGACACGTGTCTTCACATAAATGGACACGTTTTTACGTGGTGTTACAAAGTAGCAAAGGCACCTTAACGGTTAGTCCTGTCCAGAATATAGAAGCTTTTAACTCGACTGTAAGAGTTGCCAGACAAGGAAATTTATCAGGCCGAGCTTCTCACCTTGGGGAGCTCTAGTGTTATTTGTTAGAAAGAAAGACGACAGCTTCGCATGTGCACACAACTTGATCTGAAAGGAACTAAGACGAGTTAATAAGGAAATAGTATGGTGCAAAGGTTACAAGGAGATAAACAACTAACCATCAAGAATCGGTACCCCTTACCGAGAATTGATGACTTGTTTAACCAACTACAAGGTTCCAGCTATTATTCCAAGGTTGACTTAAGGACAGGATATCACTAGTTGAGGACACAAGAAGAAAGCATCCCTAAAACGGCCTTTAGGACTCGCTATGGGCATTACAAGTCCCTTGCCACACCGTTTGGCTTAACGAACACACCATCATTATTCATGGACCTCATGAACCAAGTGTGTACGCCGTACCTGGACAGGGTCGTGATTATATTTATTGACGACATTCTTATTTGCTCAAAGACTAAGGAAGGTCACGACCAGCATCTGCGAGCTATTTTGGAGCTTTTGAAGAAAGAACAGTTATATACAGAGTTGTCAAAGTGCGACGTTTGGAATTCGCGAGGTGCAAATTCTTTGGTCACATGGTGAATAAGAATGGAGTTCATGTAGACCCTGCCAAGATCGAAGCGATCAAGAACGGGGAAACCCCCAAGACGCTAACTAAGATACGACAATTTCTGGGGTTAGCAGGCCATTACAGACAATTCATAGAGGACTTTTCCAAGTAATACCCAGCCGCTAACATCCCTAACCCAAAAGAATAAGAAGTTTGATTGAGGAAAGATAACAAGTAGCAGCTTTGCTGACGTTGAAGGATAAACTCTGCAATGCACCTATCTTATCGTTACCTGACGGTACCGATGGATTTGTCGTCTATTGTGATGCTTCTCGACAAGGTCTTGGTTGCGTGTTGATGCACCAGGACAAAGTCGACGCTTACGCGTCACATCAGTTAAAGATAAATGAGAAGGACTACGCGACGCACAACCTTGGACTAGGTGCGGTGATCTTTGCAACAAAGATCTGGCATCATTGCTTGTATAGTGCCCGTGCACGATCCTTACAAACCCAAAGAGTTCGTGACACGTTTTTATCAGAATAACTTGGATATGAGACAACATAGATGGGTTGAGTTGTGGAATGACTATGAGTGTGAGATCAGATAACACCCGGGTAAAGTTAACATGGTAGCCGATGCCTTAAGTTGCAAGGAACACACAAAGCCTCTAAGGGCGTGAGCCTTAGAGATGGCAACACAAACCGATCTCACCATTTGGATTCGTGAAGCCCAGCAGGAAGCACTTAAACCGGAAAACCTACGAGCTGAATCACTGCGTGGTATGGGAGTGAAATTGGTTCCAAAGGAAAATGGAACATTATACTTCATGAAACGAATTTGGGCACCATCCTTCGGCAATCTACGAGCACTTATTCTGGACAAAGCTCATAAGTCGAGGTACTCGATCGATCCTGAATCCGATAAGATGTACCCAAACTTAAAAGATTGGTATCGGTGGCCCAAGAGGAAAGCCGACAGGGTTATTGCAATAATCGGAGATTCCCGTCTGGAAGTGGGAACAGATCTCCATGAACTTCATCACAAGGCTACCAAGAACACAAAGAGTACACGATGTGATTTAGGTAATTATCCATCGATTCACGAAGTCTGCGCACTTTGTACCTATCAGTAAGAAAGACAACACAAAGGAGTTAGCAGAGATATCTCTCAGAAAGACTGTGGCACGTCAAGGAATGCCTGTATCCATAATATCCGACCAAGATGGTCGATTGTGTCAAGGATATGGTAATCGTTTCAGCAAGCTTTTGGGTTCACAATTGAACCTTAGCACTGAATTTCACCCTCAGATGGACAGCCAAAGTAAACGGACGATTCAGACTTTGGAGGATACGCTACGTGCATGTGTGATGGATTTTGCAGAAGTTAGGATACTCACCTGACCTTGGTGGAGTTTTCCTACAATAATAACTATCACACCAACATTCAGGCCGCCCCGTTTGAAGCCTCATATGGACGTAAGTGTCAGTTTCCCTTATGTTGGGCGGAGACCGAAGATGAACGGTTTATTAGCCCCGAGATTGATTCAGGAAAACTACAGACATGATAGTTCAGATACGTGATCGTATCAAGCCAACACATGATAGACAGAATAGTTACGCCGACAAGCGGCAGGAACCGTTAGAATTTGAGAGTTAGAAACATGGTTTTACTAAAAGTCACGCCCTGGAAAGGCGTGATACGATTTGGTAAGCATGGAAAGTCGGACCCACGGTACATAGGACCCTTCGAGATCTTAGAAAGGATCGAAACCGTTGCACACAAATTAAAGTTTTAATAAGAGCTTAGTAGGGTTCATGACACGTTCCACGTGTCTAATCGCAAGAAGAGCCCCTCATAGGAAACAATAGTTATTTCCGCAGGCGGGATTCACGCCAAACGACAAACTTTAATTTACTGAATAACATGTCAAGATTACGGACTGGAAAGTCCACCGGATTCGAAGACATCATATTAAACTTACCATAGTTCATTGGAACATGTCATGACCCAGAGTTTACTTGGGAGCGTGTAGACTAAATCAAATCAAAATATCCGTATTTGCTTCACAACTCCCCTGCAATCGATAACACAACTTGAATTTCGAGACGAAATTCTTTCAACGGGGTGAGAATGTGATAACTGGCCATTTTCCTCGTATTTCGTACAATGTTAAATAGTAGTCAGTGCTTTAATGACTGTGCTGAATTAAATTAATGACATGAATGCTTTCTGATTATTGTCATATACATACAAGTGCATCACATATTGCATGATTTCATATCATTATTGCATGCAACACCTTATTATTTAAATGATGCACAAAACAAAGTTAGCACAACTAACAGATAAATTAGAAGTACTGACGGGAGTTCAGTACTCAGGAAAACATGATGTTAAGACACAGAATGAGACCGAAACCAAGAGTTACACTAGAATAGTGTTTAGGAAAGTAGGGATTACAAAACTGCCTTCCTAGTGTTAATTTAAGTGTCGGAAAGTGCCCGAAACACACCAAAACTGCAAAATTCTGCAGAAAACAACACAAAACAGCAATTTTCAGCATTTTAACTCTAAAATATAATGCAAAATTATGGTTTAATGGTCCAGAATACTCTCGTAAGTGTCGGGAATCAAAACTGTCATAAAAGGGAACATAAAGCACACTAAACTGCGCTATTTAGCACTTTAACGAACCGGTAACCAACCGAACAGCCGGACACTACCCGAAACACCAAATTTACACTAGAAGCATTGTTTTAGCATTACGAAGCTAGTTAGGGTCACCGAACATCATAACACATCTTACAAACATATAATACATAAAACACTAACCATTTCCTATTACAACCTAACTAATTTTTACATCCTAACCATACCCCCCCCCCCCACTTACGGTTAGGAACATGGGGCCCATCCATGATTTTATTACCATATTTTATTAGATTATGTTTGATCTTTTGGAACATAATATACATTGGTTAAGGGCATGTTGGAAGAGTTGTAAATAAAAACCACTAGATCCTCATAAACTTTCATTTTCACAAACTTCGCCACTCTTTCTCCTCTCCTTTCCCTTGCTCACGACCGCAAGACACCCACACTACACATCCATTTTCAATCACCTTCCATCCATTCTAAGCATATCCTAAGGTGTAAGAAGCAAAGTTAGGAAGCTTGGTAGCATTGGAACTTGAAGGACCACTCTCTAGAGCTTTTATCCACCTTGTTCATCATCTTGTTAAACTTTGATCTCTTCCCTAGCCTTCTCCTAGTAGTAAGACTCTTGTAATCTCATTTTACTTCTTATTATGATGGTTAAAAGGTTATGTAAAAGACTAATCCTGAAGAACATAAGGAATCAAGAACATAATCACTAACATAAAGCTCTAAATCATCATGAACTATGTTGTTTAAGTGTTTGTATGCTTCTTGGTTGTTGATTGTTTGTGTTTATGATGTTAAACATCATATGAAACTTGTTAGATTATGATTAAACACATGATCTAGCAAGATGAGAGGATGATATTCTGAAAAACCAAGATGAACATCCTTTATGTAAACACGGACTTGAAATATGAAGATGCTTTCTTGAATGATGATGTTTAAAACATGATGTAAGTCTTGTAGAAGAATGATTTCAAAGAGGATTTTCTCAAGAAACTAAGTTAAATTACAAGGTTTACAAAAACATGAGTTTTAAAGAAACTAATCACATTTTTAGTGTTAAATCAAGTGTAGAAATATGTTGTTAACAAGAAAAATTCAAAAGAATGATTTTAGAAAAATCATTTTACAAGTTGTGAAAGTCTAAAATTTGCAAGAATATGATTTATAACTAAATAACCACACTTTAAAGGGTAACTAAGCTTACTTAACACCATACTAAGTTAGTAGAAATTTTTATAAATTTTCAAGTTCATGAAGTAGTGTTTATGGCATGATTTTGGCTCTGGTAAGTATTGTTTGCTTTGTTGATGAATTGTGATGATTTATAAAAGAAAATGATATGCTTTGGAAGCATGGAAACCTCCATTTTTAAGGGGAAACTATGGCAAAAATTTTCTAGAATTTAAACACTTAGAAAAATATTTTTAAACAAGTGTTTACAAGTATATTTTAACCATAACTCTTCATATAAAGATTGCCATAATTTTTGTTACATAAATTATAAAATATTGGAAGTTGGTTTTTGATAAATAAAAGTGACTAAATATGTATTTAGGAAAATATATACTTAGATGTCACAATGTGTGTGATTACTTGTATATTATGTGTATTACTTATATTATTTTAGGACTTGAAAAAATATAACTCACAAAATACCAAGAAATTATAACGCTGAATATTACCAAAATTCTAAGAAAATAAATATACAAGTTATACCCAAAATATTGGGAAAACCGAACAAGGAATATAAGCTACAAAATATTCCTGAATTTAATTTTATAAGTATATTTTGATAATTGGTATTTTGGAAACTAAGATGATAAAAATATGATTTTTGCAAGTGCTACAAAATATATCATATTTTTTACAAGAAGAAAATATATTATTTTTGAGTAAAGAAAAAAATATATGTTTTCTTGAACTATTAGAAGATATATTATTTTTGGAAGGAAATATATATTTTCTCAAACAAATTTACAATATATTATTTTTGAGTGCAAAATGGATTTATAAATATTTTCTAAGATAAACTTGAAAATATATTATTTTTGAGGTTTAAATGGAAATACAATTATTTTTGCCAAGGGAAAAAAATTATAGATAATTCTTCTATGTAAGTTTTCTTAAAATATATATTCTTAAGAATATATATTGGTGAAGTTTTATTAGAAATATTATTCTGGAAAGTTTAATACAAAATTTAAGTATAAGACTACTTAATAAACACAATAAAAAGTAGGTATTCTCGTACGTATAAATACACCGGAATACGCCACCGATACTTGGCAAAAATATACAAGTTTAAGAATACGAGTATGAATACACCCACCCTTGGGAAAAGACATACATGTATAAGCACTTAATGTGTCAAGTTAAAATATATTATTCTAACTAATATTCCAACAATTAATAAATATAATTTAAGTTAAAATATTATTATTTTAACAAATAATTATACACTATGGAATAATATAAGTACATCGAAGATGTAACACAAAGATACTATGTCATAACAAACAAGACTAAAAGTCATGGCATGACCCAACCGTCTAATAAACCATAACACGTGTGTAGGTTGTAGTACGGCGTAAGGATACATACTTTGGGTATACAGGAGGCAGGACACACATCTGTGAGTTCATGTCCCCCTTTTCTTTTAACTGTTTTCAGTTTTATAACTTCGGGGGTGAAGTACATGTAACAAATTGTTTACGAACGTTTATATATGGTATGGTTAGCTAAGGAATGAACTGTTAGATCATGTGAGTGGTGGGTTCAACGCTTAAGACCATTAATCCTCGTAGTAGGACCGAGGGACATGAGTGATAGATCTATTTGGGTGTTGCGAGCCCCACCCATGGAGACCGGGGTTTGGCCCATGAGGTGACTATGTCTTCCAGCCGGAAGCTCGGTACAAAATCTGCAAGGATTGAGCCTTCCTGCGTCACGTCACACATATTACTGTATTAGTTACATATTAATTGATCTGTTCAAGACGCTTTCATACCGGATTACAAAGGCAAACTTACAGTGATTACAAATGTTTACAAGATTATTCGAACTCATACAAAAACACATGAACTCGCTCAACTTTTGTTGATGTTTTCAAAATTACATGTATTTCAGGAAACAAGATGGATCTTGGGCGCAGGTGTTGTTACAAGACATAAATTTCAAGTTTTGATGTCATCCACTTTTGATTTGTAAAATAACTTGAGGATTTGTTGGTCGAAACTTAATGACACGTGTTTGTAACATTTTGAACTTATGAATGGATGAACATCATGTTTTTAATCATATAGTTGTTTGTTATAATTGAATGCAATGGTATTGAACAAGTCACACATCATATGCTTCCGCAAAAGTCAGGTTGTGACACTTTTCCTTCGAGTTTCTTCTCTTTCTGTATTCGAATCTTCAAAACCTCAAGATTTATCTGTAGATCTTCAAATCTTTCAAGAAATATTTGTAGATCTTCAAGCTTTAGTACAAATGGTCTCTTCCTTTTCATGCTTATCTTCTTCTTGGTTTGGTTCATGCGTGAGTTTTTCGTTTTGTTGCTCTTCTATTTTTACCTCTTTGATCATTACCTCTTTGTATTAGGCTTTCGACTTCGGGATTAATTGTTGGCGGTGTGTCATAGGTTTCAAACGGATTGGCATCCCAGTCAAAGTTTGACTTTGGGAGCTCAAACCTCGGTTCTTCATATGTGGTGTATGAGGTTGATGGTTTGAAAAGGTAATAATGTTGTACCGAATGGGTTCACCGCAAATGGTACAATAAGGTTCTCATAATCATCCTCAATGTAGTAGGTGTAGTCTTCTGAGTAGTAATCCACTGTATTGGAAGATACCCAGTAGAATAACGAGCCTCGGGATCAGAAAATAAAAGATTAAAATTTAACAGATTGTTGACCACGACCCCGTGCTGAGCTGGCACAGCCCCGTGGCCAGGTCTGTATCTAGGCTTTTGAAAAAGTTTTTGAAAGTTATAAAAAGATAAACTAAAAAGCAAAAATAAAATATAAGGAAAAACATATATACAAGAAGGAATCACTTGGTTCCAACTCCTTTTTTATGTATTCTTTAAATGATTTCCGCACTTTGTGCATTTTAAGAGACTATCTTTAAGTTATAGTTGTAGACCCCTTCCAGGCAGTGTTACCCTCAACCTATTGGTCTAATTCAGCAGGGTTACCGTCCCGCAAGGTCGGATTATTGAAAGATAATTAAGTAAGTTATTAATGCGAAAACTAGTAGGCCCCCTTCCAGGCAGCGTTACCCTCAACCCTTTGGTCTGAGTCAGCATGGATACAATCCTCGCAGGGTTGGATTAAAGTGTTAATAATAGTTTAAAGATAAGTGATTCAAGCGGTTTCTTCCTTTCTTTTGGGGCGGGCAGTACCGCTCATCCGTGAAGTATTACTAAGCTTGAACTAGGTTCTCGCAGGTTCTATATACTGAACGAGACATAGAATTACCCAACCACCCTTCTAACCACCTTCCAAGTAGTTAACGTGCTTTATATAGACCGTAAAGACACGAATATGTGAATCAACAACATATGAAGAATGGTTAGATAAATTTGCATTCATTATAAAAATCTAGTTATTAAAGTCATTAATACATACCCAAATATAAAGGAGCCAAAGATTGGAAATCAAAAAGTAATACATAAAAGATTTGTCTTCACCAAGTGATGTAAGAGTTTCGCAAAGCGTGGCCTTTGTTTGACAAGAACTCTTATGATCGATCTTGGATCCTAAGACTACTACACACTCTAAATGATGGAAGATGGATGATGGTGGTGGGTGTTGGTGTTGTAGTGATGGCAATGTGAGAGAAGTGGTTTGTCAGGGGATGGATTGGAATGAAACCAAGCATCCCTATTTATAGCTGAAATCAGACATTCAACACGGTCCGTGCCTGCTTGGCACGGCCCCGTGGCCTTCAATCTCTCCTTTCTTCATTAACTGTAGTGTCAGACCTTGTACTAACATGACCCCGTGCATCAACGGCACCACCCGTGGCCAATGTACTTGCTGTACTATCTCAAATTCTGCGAATCTTAGAGTTGACCACACCCCGTGTTGCCTATGTTGATCTTCTGATTTGTCTTTTGTTGTTGTGTTTTTCTTCTACAGAGAATCTTAACTGGGCACAACCCATGCCTGGTGGACCTGGGCCCATGCCAAAGCTTCTGATTCTTGTTATATTGTTGGTTTGGATGTGGATGGGGGCTTGGCGAGTTGTGTCAATCCTCCTTCATTGTACTTATGCTGGTTTTTGCTGTTTATTTGCTTCTTTTATGCGTTTAAGCTATTTTGACCCTGTAAATTAAAAAGGAACAAAGAAACAAGCTTTTACCAACATTAGTACTCAAAAAATGTTGATTTTACGTCGTATTTGATATAATTTATATGTTGTATTTTGCGCACATCATGTTTTAAGCTTGTGGGTGTTGTACATAGCATATGGAGGTTGTACTTTGTTTGGGTATTTAAGTTTTTTTATGTTTTATGGGTTGCATCATTTATAACTGATTCTAGAGACGAGTTGGTTCTCAATGGCGACGGCTTTAAACTCGTTTGAGAGGTTTGTAGAAGAAAATGTGTAATGGGTGTGACGGTACTTAACATATGGCTTCACAACCTTTCTTGCAACCATGTTTGGGTTTTGATTATTACATGACTTACCTAATGCCCAACAAATTTGTTACTAATTGATAATATACATATACAGGATCAGGAGAGAACGCCTCAAAGTGTGAGAACGGTGAGAACGATTCTCAGCGACAAGATCTTAGTGGTTTGTGGCTGAGATTGATGCGGTGGCATTTTTGGAAATAATAGGTGTCTTGGAACTACCGGGAGGGGTAAAATAGGAAGATCCAATGAAAGGTGCACATGCTAATCAAATGCCATTTTCCCCCATCATATTTAAACGACAATAACTTTTTTATACGTGATTATTTTTCGAAAAAAATTACACCAAAAAACTCAGCGTTTTTTATCTTTCCAATGAGTATACTATCGATATACTTTTTGAAAAATAATTAACTGGGTTTTATGGCGTTTTTCTGAACTGGCTGTTTTATGGCGTTTTAGACTACGTATTTTCATGGCGTTTTTCTGAACTAGGTGTTTTTATGGCGTTTTAACTAGGTATTTTCATGGCGTTTTTCTGAACTGAGTGTTTTATGGCGTTTTCAACTGAGTTTTTCATGGCGTTTTTCTAAACTGCGTGTTTTACGGTGTTTTTACAGTACAAATTATGATTTTTCTGATCTAAAAAAATATTAATTTAGGCGGATGGCTCAAAAAATGGGTTTTTGTTATGGCGTTTTAATTAAATACTTGTGTTCTCACTTGTTCACACTATAAGTTACACTTTGGACCCTGAAAATATAGCTTTTTTTGTTATGGCTTTTTAACTAGTATGAATTCTTTTATTTCCAATCAAAGCTGGGTGTATGATGAAACTAATTAAATACTTGTGTTCACAGTTGTTTACACTTGTTCACACTATAAGTTACACTTTGGACCCTGAAAATATAGCTTTTTTTTGTTATGGCGTTTTAACTAGGAGCTGGCTCAAAAAATGGTTTTTTTTTAGCTGTTGTAAATTATAGCTTAAAAATAGCTTTTGAGTGTTTGGCGTTTTTCTAAATTGGGTTTTTATGGCGTTTTATTTGAACACCCAGTTCATGTGAGTGGTTTTTTGACAATATTACCCCTTAGTGTAATTTAACATCAATGCCACAGTCACCACCAAAATCGTTCTCACACTTTTCACCGTTCTCTCTAAATCCTGACCCTATATATATATATGGGTCTACATATTCACACACCTTTTTGCCTATTTTCACACCCTAATAGACGCCTTGTATAGGCCTATACGAGGCGTCTAGGGTTCCTTTTCCCGACCAACTTCTGAACCTCGTACAACGTTACATCAGTCACATCAGACGGGGAGTCTAGGCCTGTACGAGGGACCAATATGAGGGTACTAAGACGCCTCGTATAGTTCTATACGAGGCGTTTTAAAGACTGATTGAACTATGTGTCTGACATGTGACTTAAAGCAATATGGGGCGTCTAGAGCTATACGAGGCGTCTATATTTCATATAAAGTGCAACATACAGTGCATTCTTGGTCCACCGAGAATTCAACATTCATTTCATTCTGTTTCTTCTACGAGCTCTTGTTGTTTACATTTGTGTTCTTATCATCCCGAAGTGTTGAAATGTCATCTTACTGGGATGGCAACTATGTCTTCAGGCAGTATTCTAGTGACAATTGGGTGTCCGAAAGCGTTCCGTTAACAGTTATTAGCTTAAATGTTTTAATTACTTGTTGTGTTAGCTTATTATTTACTAATGACGATACGGTCGTCTATTTTGGAGGAATCTGGTGTTCCCGATTCTAATGAGCAAGAGGAGGTTGTGTCTAGTATACAAGGAAAACAAAACAGACCGTTTCTAGATTTGAACACGCATCCTCCTGTTGATGAAACATCCCCTGTAGATAACTCATACCATGCTGGTCAACCATGTTATCCGACGCAACAAGGGTATCCGGATTATAGATACGGGTGTGAATACTCTTATGGAGGAGACGGTGGATACGGAGGAAACCGTGGATACGGAGGAGACGGTGGATACGGTGGAAACGGTGGATACGGAGGAGACATTGGATACGGAGGAGACAGTGGATACGGAGGAAACGGTGGATACGGAGGAGACGTTGGATACGGAGGAGACAGTGGATACGGAGGAGACGGTGGATACGGAGGAGACAGTGGATATGGTGGATACGGAGGAGACGGTGGTCATTAGCAATTCATTTCCCCGGGCACTCCTTACGTTCATCAAAACAATCCGGACATTGGAGGATATGGTGGATATGGTGGTTATGGTGGATATGGTAGATATGGTGGTTATGGTGGATATGGTAGATATGGTGGTGAGGCACCTCCCATCCCGGACAATCCGTACTAAAAAAAACAGGTATCAATTACTATTTTATTATTATTATTATTTTATTAGTATTTATTATTATTATTATTATTATTATTAATATTGTCGAGGTTACAGGTTTTCAACTCTTTAGATGAACTAAAGAAACGGATACAAGAAACAGCAAACGCGGATGGTTTCGTTATTGTCACCCGTCGATCAAAGAAAATCGGGGAAAGAACCGGGAGGGTATGGATTGAATGTGATCGTGGTGGTGAGTGCAAGACTACCGCAACACTTAGAAAAACCGAAAGAAAAAAAACCGGTTGCCCGTTTTACCTGCTGGCTGTGCGAAACCACCCGTATGAAACCTGGGAGATAAAAGATGGAAACATTGAACATAACCATGAACTTTGTGAGGACCTGTCGGCCCACGCGTTTGTGCGAAGGTTTACTCCAAGCGAAATGAAACTGATCGAGCAGCTGACAGCTTAAAACATGGAGCTGCACAAAATATTTCAAACGATAAGGAAGCAGGACCCCGACAGGTTTCATGTTCAGAAAGACGTTCAAAACATTGTGGCGAAGATTAGAGTCGAACAAAGACAATGACTTTATTTACGAGACACGAGAGGAACCCGAAACAGAGATCGTAACAGAGATCTTCTTTCTTCATCGGTACTCGAGAGACATGGGGCGTGCATTCCACCACGTCATGCTGATCGATGCGACGTACAAGACAAACTTATACAATATGTCATTTATCCAGATTGTTGGTATGACGCCTACCAATAAATCGTTTATTATCGTGCATGCCGTTGTTAGTAAAGAACAGGGTGATAACTTTGTGTGGGTGCTTGAGAAGGTCAAGTCAATGTTGGATGAATGTATGGAGCCACGTGTGATTTTAATGGATAGAGACCTAGCCCTTATGGGTGCGTGTGCTAAAGTATTTCCAGACGCCTCCAGGCTTCTTTGCAGGTGGCACAAACAACAGAATGTTATGAAGCACTGCAAGGCTGCCTTCACAGATGAAGACTGGGATAAATTTTTGTCATTCTGTTGGTGCACTGATGTCTGTTAACTTCGTCTTTATCAAGTCTTGTATTGTATTAGATAAATCAGGGCACAGAAATCGAGAAAACAGTATTTTAGGGCAATTCCGCTTGAAATGTGCTTAATGTCATTTCAAACGGAATTAGAGGTTTCAAGCGAGATTAACTAATTCCGCATGGAATTAGGTAATTCCGTTTGAGATTGTTTCAAGCGGAATTGGATGTCTATATATACTGATGTGCCAGTGTCATTTGAAACGGAATTAGACCATAGATTCAGAGCCGAGGTGCTGTCCGTTTGTCATTTGAATCTGTAAAAGCTCAGAATCGGTTAATAAGAAGATAATTAGAGGAAAACAAGCTGTGTTACGTCAAATTCATTGATTCCGCCTTTGTTTTTGATGTTGAACTCTTCATATTGACTCGTTAGGGTCACACGACGATCCAACAAGTGGTATCAGAGCTCAGGACGAGGAGTTCATACCATTTCAGCTTGATTTCATCGGATTCTATTACTTCTACTCCTTCTTTTCTGTTTTGAACAAAATTTAACGGTCAAAATGGCTTAAAACTCACATATATCACGTGAAACATAGTTTTAACTAATCCGTGAAAGATTTGGACCTTAATTCGAACAAATTTTGATAAAAACTGCTAATTCTGCTTGAAAATCTATTCGGATTGCTAATGTCATCGTAATTCCGCTTGAACTTGCACATGTGATTTCAAACGAAATTAGCTATTTTGGTTAATTCCGCTTGAAATTGTTGTTGATTTCATACAGAATTACTTATTCCATTTGAAAGTTCAAGCGAAATTAGTTATTTCGCTTCAAAGTGACTGATTCCATTTAAAACTGCCACTGGTTTCAAACGAAATTAGCTATTCCGTTTCAAAACCTGATTTCGTTTGAGTGGGTATCTCGTTTGAGCAGCTATTCCGCTTGAAAAGCAATTACGCTTGAAAAGCTGATTTCGCTTGAGTTAATTCCGTTTGAATCTGTCTTTGTTAAAACCAAAATTTTTCTAATTGTTTGTTGATTGTTTCAGATATTTGAAGATGGATGAGTTCATGAATCCGTTCTGTGACGTTTTTGCTTTTGCTGGAAATGGTGGAGATGATATTTCAAACGACACATCAAACAATACAAATGAGAAAGCTCCGAGTGCGAGAAAGACTTTTTCTGATGCATTAAGTGTTGAGAGTGCTTATGGGACGTATAACAAACCTCCCAAGTTGATGGCGATTAAAGATTAGAATAAATGGGCCAAAAAGTTTGAAGAATGGCTCAAAGCGTTTGCATATCCCAGTTGGAAGATGTTAAAGAATGGGTTCATAATGGGAAGATCAGATTTTGAAAACTTGACAGAAAATGAGGAAATAGACAGATATGTTGCTGAACAGAAGTGCATTGCCTTGATTCATCAGTCTGTGAGAGACGATATAATAACATTGATTGAGTACACAAATTCAACAGATCTATGGGATAAATTGAGAGTAAAATGTGTGGGTAGTGCAGAAATAGTCAAAAACAAAAAGAAATTGTTAAGAAAAGAATTTGATCTTTTTGGCTGTTTGAAAAATGAGTCTGTTTCTAAGATGATTGAGAGATTTGGACATCTGAAGATGGAGCTGGCAAGACATGGAATCATTTATTCTCGTGAAGAACTGGTTGACAAGTTGTTTGACTCATTGCCGGATGACAAAGACTGGCAATACTTTGCTTTGATGTTGAAGAATACAATTAAGTCGGAGGATCTGACGGTTGATCTATTGATTGAAAGAATGGAGAGTCATGAGCTGGAGATCAAGAAATCATTCAAAGTCAATCATTCTTCATATTAGCAGAATGTTGGGTTGTATTATAGAGGAGATATGATACCGAAGAATGCATCTCCTAAGACAGCTTTCTCAGCTGAAGGTTCTTACAAGTCAAATAAAGAAAGTCCGAGCAATGGTTTTCTTAGTGATTCATCATCAACAACTCCAAACCAATCTGTTCCGAAGAATCTATTCCAATGTAATATTGCTGTGGATTTGAAGAATGCACAAAACTTCAGTGTGGAATCCGCAAAACAGCAAATGGTGTTCTTAGCGTCTATTCTAGAGTCGTACGAGAGCCTGGTTGCGGGTAAGACTGGAAACACAAACCTCACCAAGGAGGATTATGACCAGATCGACCCAGAAGAAATGGAGTTGATCGACATCAGGTGGTGTATGGCTAGTGCGGTCAGACGAGCACAAAGGTTTATGGAGATTACGGGCAGACATTCAATTAGCGGACCTTCCACCAAACTTGGTTTTGATAAATCAAAGGTCACGTGCTTCAGATGTAAACAAAAGGGACATTTTAAACGTGAATGTCGAAACGCACCTGGTGATGATACTGCAAATCCGTTCAGAGAGGATTACTACAAAAGAGCTATCTACCATCAAAACAAATCTGAATCCCCCAGAATGAAGCAGCTTGAAGATACCCCCAAAGAGAAATCAAGAGCTCTTGTTGTCATTCATGATGACGAGGGATACGATTGGAGTGATGTGTTACCAGAGGAGGATGCAGTAGGCTATGCGTTTGTAGCAAAACCTGTTCCTTTCAGAGATAGCAGAAATGAAAAAGAGAAATACATCAACAGGAAAGAAAAAGCTATAGACAGGATGGTTAGAATGTCTCGTATATACAATGAAGCAAAGAGGGCGAAAAGATGGGATGCTGATAGAGAATGTTACCTAGATCCCGATGGTAACATAGCTGTTGATTCAAAGACCATTGATCTTGAAGATCTCACCAAACAAATTGCTGAAGAATAAGAATCCTTACAGAGAGAATAGTGGGGAGGAGGAGAAGCTGAAAAAGTTGAAGAAAAAGAAAAAGAAAAGGAGAAAGAGCATCAGTCAAAGAAAATTGATAACGGGATTATTGATACGACACAAGAGTTTACTGCTGAGAATCTGAAGAAAATGGCTGACAAAGTGTTCACTGCAAAAGAACTAGAGGTAGTTTCTGGTTCTGGCACTGAGTCCAAAAACAAGGTCAGTCAGAATGATTCTATCAATGAGTCAGTTAAGAAAGCTAAAACCGAGAGCGACTACAAAAATTGCATGAAAAACTGCAAGGTTTGTAGTACGATTACTTACCACAGCAGTAAAAAGATTGAGGATCTGACAAAAAGAGTCAGAGATGTGGAGGATCAGATCTTAAACCGTGATAAAATGTTAAAAGCTTCAAATGATCGATTAAAAGAACTGACTGAGAAAATTGAAAATGATAAAATTGAAGTAGAAAGAGTTAGGAAAGAAAACGAAAAGTTGATTCTTGAAAATCGTCAACTTTCAGAAAATTTTGAGAAGCTAAAATGAACGGTGAAAGATTCTGATGAAAGAAATGGTAAGAAATACACAGAAAATGTGCAACTGTCAGGTGTTCTTAGGGTTAAGGAAGAGTTAATCAACCAACAACTGGATGAAATTTCTAAGTTGAAGCTTCAGTTTTAAGAAGCTAAAATTGAAAATGAACGCATCCAGTTGAAACTGAACAGTTACAGCTCCGCAAGTTTTGTTCTCCAACATATCGTTCCTAAACCGATTGGGAAGAACAAAGCAGGCGAAGATGTATATGCTGATGGAACTGGGGTGGGGTATCATCAAGTTCCACCACCAGTTCTAAACAATTTTTCAAAGAAAAAATCAGGGTTGGTTAATGATGAAGAAGAAAATGAAGTTAAGCTTCCAGACACAATTGATGTCACATTCACTTCGTCATCCGATGAAGGAAGTGTTCAATCAGAAGTTGTTAAAAGTGTAGTTGAAAGTGTTTTGAAATCTGATAGTGACACTACTGAGGATGATGAATGCTTTTTGGACAAATATATTCCAAAATCAAAATCCAAAAACAACTTAAGTGAAGAAACACATCTTGTGATGTACAAGATGGCAGGATCGGATAAGTTGTATTCGGATCGTGATTTTCCTTTAGAGAATGTGAATGTTGGGAAATTAAGAAATGTGTTTAAGTTGATTGAAATTGATGTGTCTGAAATTGAAGGTTTGAAAAATGCGAAGAGGCAACTAAATTTTGAGAAAGATAAAGCTTACTACAAAAAACCTGTAGTACCACCACGTTTTTATAACAACAGTCAAAACAAATGGTCGGGTGAATATCAGGGTGGTAAGAATTATCAGAAAAAGAATGTTCAAAACAGAAGGTTTGCTTAGAAAAAGGTGTTTGTGAAAAGTTCAAGTTCGAGTTCGCTTTCTGATGAAGTATCTAAATTTTTTTCAAAATCAAACAAAGAGTTCTTTGAGAAGAAGGCCTCACAGCCTCAGTCTGAAGGTACAAGTCGGGTAGTTGACACCCGAACATGTTTCAAATGCAATCAAGTTGGACATATTGCACGAAAGTGTACCAACTTTAAGCCTAAGACTGAAGTTGTTGAGATTCAGAAAAAGAAAGTTGATGTGAAAGGAAAAGCGCAAATGGTTGTTGAGAAAATTTTGAAAAATGAAAACATCAAAGTCAAAACTGAATCTATTAAGAATGTGGTAACTAAAATTGACAAATTTTACAAAAGGTTTGCTACACCTCAACAAGCATGAAAGCCAAAAGCTGTTGAAAAGAAATCAAGTTCTCCAAAACCAAAGGTTTCAGAGTTGGAAAAACAATCGCCTTCTACCACTCCGGTAAAGATGGATGTTCCTTTGGATTATTATGAGAAACTTGAAAAACAAGAGTCTACTTCTGAGAAGAAAGATGTTTCAAAGAAAGACCAATCAACTGGTCAACCTGCTAAAAATGATTTCTATTTATATAAAAAGATTGAGATTGGGTCTGAGGAAAGCTTGAAGATGAATGAAAAAAAATTTCCGCCACTTTACATTGCAAAAAGCCACATTAATGTCAAGTTACCCGAGTCAAATGAGGCTAGGGTAGCATCAAAATCTCACTAAATGATTGTGATATGTGCAGGAGCTTCCAAGATCCGTTTCACGTTGGATTATGGATAGTGGAGCTTCTCGGCACAAGACGGGGAAAAAGACCCTACTGTATGATGTTCGAGGGTTTAATGGAGGTTATGTGGGATTCGCAGGCAATCAGGGTGGTCGAATAATCGGTGAAGGAACTTTATCCAATGGCATTGTAACATTTGAAAGAGTGAACTACATCACCGAGCTAGAAAACAATCTTCTAAGCATATCTCAGATTTTTGATCGTATGTATACAACGCACTTTATAGACAAAGAATGTTTGATCTTGAAACCAGGATTTGTTGTTCCCGAAGAGTGGGTTATCATGAGAGCACCCAGAGTCAATGACCTGTACGTGTTGGACATGAGTGTAGCTACTACAACCACGGGTCAAGCTCACTGTTTTGTGTCAAGAGCAACAGAAAAAGGGTCAAAGTTATGGCATCGAAAGATGGGCCATATTCATTTACGAAAAATGAATCATCTGGTGCATAACGACTTAGTTACTGGTGTTCATGTGATTGGTTTTCATCCGGAAGGAGAGTGTATTAGCTGCATCAAAGGCAAGCAAAAGAAGAAATCACATCCTCAAAAGAAAGTCAATTCAGTCTCAAGACCGTTCGAGAGAATTCATATGGATCTTTTTGGACCAGTAAATGTCAAAAGTATAACTGGTGATCTCTACTGTCTAGTATTAACAGACGATTACTCGAGATTTTTATGGGTTTCTTTTCTGAAGACAAAGGCTGAGACTTTTTAAAGTTTGATGACGTTGTTCAGAAAAATTGAAAACTTGTACCAAACCCGAATTAGAAGAATCAGGTGTGATAACGGTACAGAGTTCAAGAACAACAAGATGGAAGAGTATTGTAATGAGAGAGGTATATTGCAAGAATTTAGTGCTCCTTACACTTCGCAGCAAAATGGAGTAGCTGAAAGAAAGAACAGGACACTAATTGAAACAGCCAGGACGATGCTTGCTGATTCAAAACTACCAGTCAATTTTTGGGCAGAAGCAGTGTCAGCCGCTTGATATACACTCAACCGGGTTCTCACTGTAAAGAAACTCAACAAGACATGTTTCGAGTTGATCAACAACCGCAAACCGAACCTAAAGTATCTTGAACCGTTTGGGTCTCCCTGTACAGTTCTAGAGCCTTTTGGAAAGTTTGGTGCAAAGAGCATTGAGGGAATATTCGTGGGTTATTCAAGTCCATTGAAACAAGTCTTTGTTCCAAGCTTGAAGCGGATCATCGAAGCACAAAATGTTGAGTGTCAGGGGTATACTATGCCGCCTCAGAATCCCGGTGACTCATGCCGTTTTAATTACGATACTTTATGGGATTCATTTGACATTGAAAAAGAACCATATTTCTTTGATGAGTTGGATATTTTGAGAGAGTATGAAGAATCGCAGGAAAGATTCTCAGCAGAAACTTTCAGTCGTCAACGACAATCTTCGAACGATGATGAAGTAGGTCCAAGTAATGCTGGTGAACATGATGATGTTCAACAATCCTCGGAACAAGAACAAGCTCCTGAAAATCAGATGGCAGTCAATGATAATCTAGAATCTGATAATAGACCAATATTTGATCGTGGTGATTCAGATTCTGAGGGGGAGCAGATCCAGATTTCAAGTCAAACAATTCCAATCAGTGAACAAGGTGCAAATCAGAATGTCACAAATTTGGAAGGCGAGGTAGATGTTCTAGGCGAGGTGATGTCGAGAACTCTTTCATACCATCCAGAAGAGTTGATTATTGGTGAATTACAGTCAGGCGTTCGCACTAGACGACAAATTGACAAAGGGCTTACTTGTTTTTATTCTACAGTTGCTTCTTTACAAACTGAGTTTTCACTAAGTTGTTTTATTTCGCAGATCGAACCGCGAACATATAAAGAGGCGCTAACTGAAGATTCTTGGGTCAATGCTATGCAAGAAGAGCTGAGTCAGTTTGAGAAGTTAGGTGTGTGGAAATTGGTAGACTTGCCTGATGGTCAGAGGAAGATAAACACCAAGTGGGTGTTCAAGTGCAAGAGAGACGATGGAGGGGTTATTATTCGTAACAAAGCTCGACTCGTAGTACAGGGCTTTAGTCAGCAGAAGGGGATAGATTTCACTGAAGTGTATGCTCCGGTTGCTAGACTAGAAGCGATCAGAATCTTCCTAGCATTTGCATCTTGGAAAAATTTTAAAGTTTAGCAGCTAGATGTTAAATCGGCGTTTCTCTATGGGAAGGTAAAAGAGGATGTATATGTCGGACAGCCACCGGGTTTTACCGATCCAATCCACAAAGATAAGGTCTATTTGCTGGATAAAGCACTGTATGGTTGATCAACTACCCAAAGGAATATTCATAAATCAAACGAAGTATGTTCATGATATCTTGGAGAAATTCGGGATGTCAGGATCTACTCCAGCTTCCACCCCATTAGCGATGAACCATGGGATAAACCCTGATCTCACCGGAGAGAAAGTAGATGAAATGTTGTATTATTCCATGATCGGATCGCTGATGTACTTGACAGCTTCAAGACCCGATATTATGTACCCAACCTGCCTCGCAGCGCAGTTTCAGTCTAATCCTAGAGCTTCGCATATGGTGATTGTGAAACGGATATTACGCTACCTGAAAGGAACTCCATCACTGGGGTTGTGGTATCCAAGAGAAGGCGATTTCACGCTCGAAGGGTATTCTGATTCTGATTTTGGATGCTGCAAAGTTAACGCTAAATCAACAACAGCGGGGTGCCAGTTTTTCGGACCACGTTTGGTCACCTGGCAGTGTAAGAAGCAGACCTCTGTGGCTCTATCCACATGTGAAGCTGAGTATGTATCTGCTAGCAGTTGCTGCTCTCAGATCTTGTGGATCCAGCAACAGATGCGCGACTACGGTTTGCAATTTCTAAACATCCCTATCTTTGTTGATAATGAGGCAGCTATAAATATTACTAAAAATCCAGTACATCACGCTAAAACCAAACACATTGAAATTCGTCATCACTTCATCCGAGATTTTTTTGAGAAGGAGTTGATACGAATTGAGAAAATCCACACTGACGAGCAAAAAGCTGATTTACATACCAAAGCGTTTGATAAAATTCATTTTCAATATTTGCTAAAACTAAACGGTATGAAGCTTTTATCGGTGTTGGAGGAAATTCTTGGCGTTGATGAAGGAGACATTGTAGATGATGTTGAAAAGCAATCTGCAATGGTTTGTCGATTTTTTACCTGTTTTGGTATTTAGGGGGAGAGTATAGGGTAATATTTTCAGAAAATACAAAAACAATAAAAAATTTCAAAAATACAAAAAACATGAGATATTTTCATAATACAAAAATAATAGAAAACCAGAAAAGAGCTTGTGTAAAAAGGGAAAATGATAGTACATTGGCTTGACAGTTACAGTATGCTAGAGATATGTAAAGTTTAAAAGTTTTAAACAGTCTCGTTGATGATGTGCCGATAGGTTTTTACACATTTAGTAGGTTTGTTTGGGATATAAACCTAAATCGTTACTTACTTATTTCGTGGGGAACAATACTTGGATATATAGGTATCCCCTGAAATCTCGTTTGAAAGATCCCTCTTTCTGAGATACTAGGTCTTTATACTCAGTGATATCTGGGGTATTATCCCGGGACTTCTGATTTTGCGGAAGCAATGGCCTAGTCCCCAGAGAATACATTACTGCTTGCTTGAAATATAGCAACGCTCTCAGCATAAAAAATGATGAAACATTGAAAAAATGCTAAATCATGTGCTGTTGTAAAAAAGATCCTCTAAAGGGGACCCACTGAAAGACGAGCCATCATCTTTCTGCTGAACGGAAGTTCTGACCTGAGCTCTCACGGTTTCGCAATTAACCCCTTACAGATATCATCTGTGGTATACTCACCTGTAAGACTGAATATTGGGATTTGGATACGGGAGTATATTCAAGAGGTGGGACACATGAATGTGTTTAAGTCTCTAAAACACTAAATTCGTATCCTGAACAGATTGAAAATTGTGTGAGAATTTAAGTGGATCAGTATATCGACAATCTAAGTGAATTGTTTAATTCTGAGTATGTAATCAAAGCTTAACGGTACTTGTGACTTGTCGAATAACTGATATGATTCCCTAACACGCTCACCAAAAATATGTTTGTAAATAGTTTACATTTTCTGCATTTCATTTCTGTAATTCATATCTAGTCTAGAAACTTTATTAAAAATAAAAAAATTACATTTCTGCTTTATTTTCCGACAAACCAAAGTGGAAAGCTGATCTTCAGATTCACAATTTAGAGCAGATGCAGGAAGTTTCTGAGCTGAAAGATGAGTCATGAGCTTAAAATGTTAAATTTGAGAAAATTGAAAAGTCAAAACAAGTTCATTAATTTGAAACTTGTAAATTTTAGAAAATTGTTTAAACTAGATTGTACAAATGTCAGTGTGCTTTATCTCAAGTCAACCAAGGTCATTAAGTTGGACTTGGTAGAAAATTGAGTAGTCAGGGTCATTAATTTGGACCTGAATACTTAAGTGGATTTCTAAAACTGATAAACAGTTCATAGAAGTTTAAGATTGAATAGATTATAATGTTATATGTTTGAGAAACAGGAAACAGGAGTCAAGATTCCCATGGCAAAGAAAATGTCAAAGTTTGAACCAGAATTCAAGTCCCAGCTTATCGTGAGGGGGAGTCTTCGAAAGGGGGAGTCAATATTTTGGATCAACATTCAAAGGGGAGATTGAAGATAAAAGATTGAAGGAAGCTTTTACAATGTCAAGACAATTTAGGGCAGAGAACGATAGATCAAGACTAAAGACTGGATGCTAAAGACTTCGTCAACATCCAAGGGGGAGTCTGTTGGTGCATTGATGTCTGTTAGCTTCGTCTTTATCAAGTCTTGTATTGTATTAGATAAATCACGGCACGAAAATCGAGAAAACAATATTTTAGGGTAATTCCGCTTGAAATGTGCTTAATGTCATTTCAAACGGAGTTAGAGGTTTCAAGCGAGATTAACTAATTCCGCATGGAATTAGGTAATTCCGTTTGAACTGGTAATTCCGTTTGAGACTGTTTCAAGCGAAATTAGATGTCTATATATACTGATGTGCCAGTGTCATTTGAAACAGAATTAGACCATAGATTTAGAGCCGAGGTGCTGTCCGTTTGTCATTTGAATCTGTTAAAGCTCAGAATCGGTTAATAAGAAGATAATTAGAGGAAAACAAGTTGTGTTACGTCAAATTCATTGATTCCGCCTTTGTTTTTGATGTTGAACTCTTCATATTGACTCGTTAGGGTCACACAACGATCCAACACACTCTGGGGGACATTGATTGAGTCTCCATCCATACCCATTTACGAGTACCACTTGCGCAACATGCGAAAGCGACTTGTGGAGTGCAAACGTTCTAGTAAGTTTTTCTAATAACATACGACTCACGTATGCAAATTTTATTAAATTATTTTTACTTTTTAGGAGTCTTCAATTACGTGTACGATAACTGGCTAAAAGACTATAAGGAGATGTTCGTCTTTGCGTGGACTGATAATGTTGGTGCACTACGTCTGTCGACTACGTCTTATGTCGAGTCTCGGGTTCGTTGCAGATCAGATTGGGCAAGAAATAGAGAAACAATAGGGTTCCGTTTGAAACCATTGTTTGAAAGAGGGTTCCGTTTGAAACAATAGGGTTCCGTTTGAAACCAAAGTTTGAGAGAGGGTTCCGTTTGAACTGGTAGTTAATGACCCTTCCGTTTGAATTCAATGTTTGAAAGACCCTTCCGTTTGAACTGATCGTTTGAACTATTATGTTTACTTTCAAACGGAAGGGGCCATCTCTATAAATAGGAGTCAAACGGATTCATTTGTAACGATTCAGAAATATTATACCGAAGTGCTGCCGGTATTTCCTCGTACTGTAAACGTTTGTTATTGAATGATAAAGAGGATTAAAGTGATTTTCTAGCTGTTTACCCGTTCGTTTCTTAGTTTCCGCCTCTGAAACGAATTAGAGCTTCTCCAACCGACTCATCTAGGTCGAGATCGATCCTACAAGTGGTATCAGAGCTCAGGACGAGGAGCTCTTGCCATATTCAGCTTGAAAATCTGATTTTCTACACCTTCTTTCTTAAAATCGATACTTCTTACGGATAAAATTGGCTAAAATCTTCACACTATGTTCGGAATTGATTATTAACCAATCCTTGAAAGTTTGAAATCAATATACGACCTAAAACTGATCAAAATCATGTGTACCGTTTGAAAAGTTTCGCGATTTGATGACGTCATCGTTTGAAAACTGATGACCGTTTGAAGTTTAGTTCCCATCGTTTGAAAACCTGCTGTCAATCGTTTGAGTTTGAATTCATCGTTTGAAACCAGATCTATCGTTTGAATCTATCGTTTGAAATACAATCCATCGTTTGAAATCTGTCGTTTGAAATCACATCAGATAGTTTGAAAACTTGACCGTTTGAGATAAGATTCTATCGTTTGAATTGTTGACTGACCGTTTGAAAATAATGGGTTAACCATTTGAAAGTAGTTCAGTTGTTTGTGTTTAAAAAATTTACCAACTTTGTGTTTTCGGTATTCGATAAGTGTAGAAAACTATATATTTGTCCATGTGATTAGTCAGACCCATGTGATTCATAACAAATTGTCGGTTAAGTGGTTTTTGAGGTCCAATTAGATTGCATTGTAATAATTGGCTCATGTCTTGTTATTAAATGATATCATGTGTCTTGGATAAGTCTACATATGTGAAAGGTCCAATGAGCATTTAGGGTTGATCAGGATTGTTGATTCATTAAAGTCTTTATATGACACATTGTTGGCATTTGGGTTCAACTTCCGATACTGTAAATGTGAATGTGATCAAACAAGATTGCATGTGATTTTTATAGAAGTGATGTCTGTTTGTTGCATGTGATCATCTTTGAACAATATTAGAGGTCCAATAGAAAGTGAGATAGTTGTTGGACATTATAACAATTTAAAGGAACAATTAAAATTGAAGTGTTAAAAGTGTGTCAGTAGCATGTGAATCAATTTTTGGCTGCATTGTCAAGTTTAAATCGAAAATCGAAATTGTTGGTTTATTAAACATATGATATAGTGGGTGGTTTAATTGGTCAAATTGTTTTACATAGAAATTAAATCATTTTACATGATAACTTGAGGAACAGCCCAATATCATTAGTTGTTATAAAAGGCCCAATCTTGTGAAGACATTTATTAACTTTGTTGGCATAGTAGTGTATTTGGTTTAATAGATGTAATTGTTTTGTGAAAATGTGTCATGCTGTTTGATGAATCTTTTCTACGTCCTATTTAATTGTGATGTAAATCTTGTGAAGCCCATGTGTTTGGCCCAATAGTGGTTATAACATTCATTGTATCAGAACAGGTTCCCGCTAATCTCTTTGCAAGTTGTTTGTCTTAAAGAATTTTGGTCATTGCTGAATTCGTTACTAAGGTCGCGTAGTTTGAGTTTTGGTGTTTGTCAGTTTACACAAAAGTCAATCCTAGTCCGCACTGATTGATCGAGATCGTTTGAACAGTCAGGTCATATAATGTGATCAGTTAGCGTGAAATAGTCCAGTTCGTACGGTTTGGAGTTCAAAGGTTTCAAAGGGTCAGGTCGTTTGAATTTGATTCAGGTCATAGCAGTCCGCACAGTCTGCCAACCTTCAGTCCGCAAAGAATTATCACCAGTTCGAGTACCAGTTTTATTCTGTTAATTGATAAGTTTTTTAAACTGATTGTTTGTTTGTGTGTTGTCAGGTATTATTTTTTCGAGAAGAACCAGTTCGTGTGAAAACTTGCTTGATAAGTTCTTTGATTCCGAATCATGGATAACGAGTTCTACAACGCGTTTGCAACACCGTCGAGTTCATCTTCTATTGCTCAGAACATGAATTTGGAAAACGAGACGGGAACCACCCAAAAGCCCCCGAAATTGATGAGTATCGAAGAATACTACGGGTGGAAAGATAGATTCGAGAACTGGGTTTAGGCAAACCATCTGAGATCATGGGAGTGTATTCTTAAGAAATATGTTTTGCCACAGACTGATTTGAAAGTTAATAAAAAAATACATGAATTTAGTACTGAAGAACGTGATATGTATAGATCTGAGAAGATGATGATTAGTCTACTTCAGCAAGCTATCAAAGAAGACATTTTCATACTACTTCAGCATGACAAAACTTCAAAGTCAATCTGGGATGCACTTAAAGTCAAATTTGAGGGTAGCGAGAAAATGATTAAAAGCAAGAAGGCACTTTTAAAGAAAGAGTTTGATTTATTCAGCAGTCTACCAGGTGAAGACACAAAGAAGCTGATTGAAAGATACTGTCACCTTGTGCGATCTATGTCAATGCTTAGTATAGAAAAGGAGTCTGAAGAGTGGGTAGACAAATTAGCTGATGCGTTACCGCAAAAAGAGTGGGGAACTTATTTGATGATTCTGAAAAACACAGGAGTTTTTGATGGGTTATCAATTGGTGAGTTTATCGAAAAGATTGAAGGTCAGGATCTGGAACAACAGAAGATCGCGAGGATGAACAGTCCAAATGGTCAACAGGATGTAAAAATGTATTACAAAGGAAGTGTTCCGGTTCAAGAAGCTGAGAGAAGTCCGAAAATCCAGACTGCGTTTAGTGCTGGGGATTCTACAGAAAAGATTGATCAAAGTTCAAACAAAAACGGCAGTGGTTTCTCATTATATCCGAGTGTTAATCCAAAGAGTTCATCAGAAAACTTTCAGTCTCAAAGCACCAAGACAGGAAATGGTTGTGTGATACAATTCAATATTGCCTTGAATCTTCCAGATGGACAAAGTTTTTCTGAGGAGGTTGCGAAAGATCATATGGCATTACTTGGTTCCGTGCTTATCTCGTATGAAGGTCTAGTGGCTGGTCGAATCGGAAATCCTATGCTCACAAAGGAGGATTACGATCAGATAGACGCCGAAGAGATGGAACTGGTGGATATCAAATGGTGTCTTGCTAGTGTTCTTAGACGTGCTGAAAAGTTTAAGACAATTACCGGGAGAAATGACTTTCTTGATGCTTGTGTATCTACTTTAGGTTTTGATAAATCTAAAGTTACTTGTTTCAGATGCAGGGAAAAAGGTCATTTCAAGCGGGAGTGCAAGAACAGGGAAGCTAGTGGTGCTCAAAATCCATTCGGAAAAGACGACTACTACCGGAAAGCCATTTATGAGCAGGTTGGTCAATCACAAGATTCACAGACGGCTCATGGTAGGAAGATTGAGGATTCAAAAAGAGGATGTTTGGTAGACTTCAACTGGAACAATTACATATCTCCTGATAGCAAAGCATGCATAGTTGATCAAGATGATGAGAGACTACCTGAAGGCTTCAGCTGGGATATGTTCATTGATGAAAAAGGAGAATATAAAGCTTTTATTGCTAAGATTGTTAGAGAACCAGACATGTTTGCTACATGGATGAAATCTATTGGTGAGACAGTGAAAAGTGTGAAGGAAGAGTCTGTTACATCTGAAGAAAGCTCGGAAAGTGCTGATGAAGATTCACTAAGTTCAGATGAGAGTGTTCAAAATGTTGCTACTTCAGAAAAAGAAGTTGTATTTGATCAAACACCATCTGATTCTGGTGTATCAGATGCTGATTCTGAAAAATCTGTAGAGTTTGATCAAACACCAATTGATAGTAGCAGTGATGATGAGGAAGAGAAACATATAAATGTTGCAAAATCTCATCTTTCTCCTGAAAGTTTTCATTTCTATTTTGCAGATCGCATGGAAAAGCTGAAGGAGAAACGAGCTGCTAAAGAACAACAACTAAAGAAATCTGAAGATGTTATTCAGAAAGAGAATGTTGAAAGTGTTGCAGAGGAGATTGCTGAACCAGAAAAGGTGATTGAAGAAGAAAAAGTGATCGAAGTTGAAAAGATCATAGAAGTTGAAAAGATCATTGAAGTTGTAAAGCCTTGCGAGAAGTGTTTGGAAGCATGCAAGGGTTGTGCAGCAAAAGACGATATCATTGCTGAATATGAGAAGAAGAAAGAGCAGTTACTGTTCAATCTCAACTATGTGAAAGAATCTTATGATGTCTTGAACAAAACAGTAACTGGTCTCCAAAAGACAAATTCAGAAAGAGAACAAGCACTTACGATGATGAATGCTGTGATGATGACAAAACAGAAAGGCATCAACTTTTATATCGAGGAGAGTGCTAAATGGAAGCAAGAATTGGAGACAGAGAAGATTGAGAATGAGAGAATTAGACGTTTATTACAAAGTTATTCTAGTTCTGATTATCTCATTGATCGTATTTACCCAACTGTTGCAGGTATGGAAGCTTTTCAAGACGAGAAGCCGAAGAAAAAGAAAAATAGTGGTAAGAAACCGACTGTTAGCTATAACAAGTGTCCGCCTCCAATTTGGGAAGGGTATTCTCCTTGAAAACCAAACGAACAGCAACTTGAAAAAGCAGTCAATATAAAGCTAAAAACCGACACAACTGACGTTTTACCAGATAACATTGATGTCACATTTACCTCATCCGATACTGATCATGAGTCTGAGTTAATCAAAAAGGTGGTCGATCAGGTGTTAGATACTGAAGAGGAGTCTGAGTCAAAGTCTGAGTCTGGGTGTTCAAGTTCGTCTGTCAAAAGTTCGAGTTCGTCGGTCAAAAATTCCAAGTCGTCGGTTAAACGGTCTTATAGTAAAGAATTTTTGTTATCAAAAGCAAATTTGGATAATGAAACATTTGAAGTTGCATACACTTTAAATGATTCGGACAAATTATATTATGACAAAGAATTTCCAATAAGAGGTGTTAAAACTGAAATGATTAAAAAGGTTTTCAAACTAACAGAAATCAACATTTCTGAAATAAAAGATATTAATCTTTCTAAAAATCCAAGAACTTACACCTCAAGAGTGCAAAAACGTCTAAACAAGAAAAAGGGTTACAATTTTTGTTCTGGTTTTCAAAAGAAATCTAACCAAAATCGTAGCTACAAAAAGAAAGGATTAGGATTTATTCCACCAGAAAATCATAAAAATTTGAAAAATTCTAAAATAAAAACAAAATTTGTATCAGGTGGACTTGCAGAAGAGGAACAGAAGAAACCATTCTGGAGACAGTCAAATCAAGAATTTCTTGCTGAAAAGAAGAAGAATGGAACTAAAGTGTTTTATCAAAGAGAGACTCGTACCTGTTACAAGTGCAATGAAACTGGTCACATTGCATGGAACTGTCAGAAAATTGTCAAAACAAAACAGGGAGTTTCTCAGAAATTGAAAGAAAAGATTGTTGATGTTGAACCACCAACCGATAGATTTAAAATTTTTGAAAATTCAACTTATGAGGTTGGTGAGTGTTCTAAAAAGAATTTTTATAAAAAGAAAGAGAATGACAACCAAGTGTGGGTTGTTAAGAAAGTTGATGAGAAAGTCGGCGATGAATCTGGTTCCACAAAGCCAGAAGAGCCACAGGTTGAGGTAAAAATTTCAGTGAATGATGATGAGTTTCCATCACTGAAGTTTGAAGAGGTTCAACAAAAAGTGGGTAAGGTTGAAATCTCAAATCAATGGTTTGCTGATCAGAAGAAATTTGATGTTGAGAAAACATTTAATGGAAGTGTTAAGAAAATTTTTGGAAAAATGTTGAATGGGAAAGTTAAGGGGGTTAAAGATTTTTATGCAACTAAAATGGCAACTTACAACCTTACTGCGCAAGAACTGAAAGCCATCAAGTCTGAGAAGACTTGGATGGAAGTTTGTTTCCCGTAAAGTCTTAGGACTATGCCGGAGATCCCAAGTTGGTAATTGTGGATCATGAATCGGCATCATTCTTTATCATGTTTGTATAAAATGTTTGAGAAGTTTTTGCAGGACTTGCCGGAACTCCCAGGTTGGTACGCGAGGAGTAGGAATCGGCACCTTGAGAATTCAACTAACAGATGATGTTTGGTTGAAAATGTTTGATTGGATTGATCTTAAAAGTGGTAAATCAGGGACATTAAGTTGTATCTGATTTTCTACAAGTGGTTGAAAAACAATGTGATGATTTGATCCTCAATTTTACAAGTGATAAAATCAACAAAACTTATTTTCCGGAAAAACCATTTGATTAAAACAAACTTAAGTGTTTTGAAATCATAATGGGAAAATAGTTTGTTGTGAGGGGGAGTTCTGATTGTTTATGCCAAGTGGATGGCGAATTGAGGCAATTCGATATTAGTTGTCATGTTTGTGTACAGTTTGTTTTCAAATTTCCTAAAATGTGTTTGCATTTTAGGGGGAGTAAGAATTTTAGAAAATCCAAAAACATTTGAAAATTTGAAAAAGCCAAAAACATGATAAAATCAAAAATGAGTTTTTGTTGCATAAAAGAGGAAATGATAGTACATCAGTGAACGATCACAGCATGCTAAAGAATTGGAAAGTAAAAATGTGATAAACGGTCTCACTGATGATGTGCCAGTAGGTTTTTGCACATTTAGTAGATTGTGACGAGATATAAACCTAAATTTCAAACTTGCTTGTTCTGTGGGTTAACACAAACTTGGATATATAGGTAACCCCTGAAATCTTGTTTGAAAGGTCCCTTATTCTGAGATACTAGGTCTTTATGCTCAGTGATATCTGGGGTATTATCCCGGGACTTCTGCTGAAAGAAATTTCTGACCTAGTCCCCGGATAATGCTTTCTGCAAATGCTTGAAACATAGCATCGCCCTCAGCAAGCTGATGAAACAATAAAATTGATAGTCGCTGCTGTTGTAATGCAAAAGATCCTCTAAAGGGGACACACCAAAAGTCGAAGCCGTCATCTCTCTGCGTATCGAAAGATCGACCTGAGCTCTCACGGCCCTCGTACTATAATTTATTCCCCTGACAGATATCATCTGTGGTATACTCACCTGTAAGACTGAATATTGGGATCTGGATACGGGAGTATATTCAAGTAGTGGGACACACGAATAAGTTCAAGAGCTTAAAACATTAATCTCGTATCTCGGATCAATTGAACTTTGTGTGAAAATTTAAGTGGACAAACATACTGACAATCTAAGTGAACTGTTTAGAACTTAAAATGAAATGAAGCTTAACGGTGTTGGTGATATGTCTCAGAAACTGATATGATCCTCTTGCACAAACTCACAAAAATATTGTTTGTAAATATTTCATTTAATGCTTTTCAGTACTTTCAAAAATCCAAAAAGATTTTAGTGTGTTTTAGCATAAATTTTGAAAAATTCAAAAAGATTTTCGACAACTGATTTTGGAGAGCTGATTTTCAAAATTCCGAGTGCTAAACATGATGAACAAATGGTTTGGGTGAAAGTGTTTGAAGATTGTTGAATTGGAATGATAAAAGTTTTTCAATAAAAATGTTATTCCTACATGTGGTAAACTAGTTTTGAAAATCTTATCCACATATGGTTATCAGAAAATTTATTTTTGGGTAGAGTTTTTGCAGGTTAGAATGAAAAGTTGCTAGACAGAAAGCCAGACAACAATCCTAAAGCTGATGATGCTGATGATCTGAAGAAATGCCAGCATATCGAAAGGGGGAGTCTGAAGATCTGTAAGAAAAGTCTGAGAGTGAAGCTTAGAGACAGATTAAGATTGTAGATTGACAATTGAAGACTCAACACTGAAGACTCCGTCAACATCCGAGGGGGAGTTTGTTGGTGCACTACGTCTGTCGACTACGTCTTATGTCGAGTCTCGGGTTCGTTGCAGATCAGATTGGGCAAGAAATAGAGAAACAATAGGGTTCCGTTTGAAACCATTGTTTGAAAGAGGGTTCCGTTTGAAACAATAGGGTTCCGTTTGAAACCAAAGTTTGAGAGAGGGTTCCGTTTGAACTGGTAGTTAATGACCCTTCCGTTTGAATTCAATGTTTGAAAGACCCTTCCGTTTGAACTGATCGTTTGAACTATTATGTTTACTTTCAAACGGAAGGGGCCATCTCTATAAATAGGAGTCAAACGGATTCATTTGTAACGATTCAGAAATATTATACCGAAGTGCTGCCGGTATTTCCTCGTACTGTAAACGTTTGTTATTGAATGATAAAGAGGATTAAAGTGATTTTCTAGCTGTTTACCCATTCGTTTCTTAGTTTCCGCCTCTGAAACGAATTAGAGCTTCTCCAACCGACTCATCTAGGTCGAGATCGATCCTACAGATAAAAGGCGCAACTTTGGTAATCGTACCACAAACAGAGTTGAGAGCCAACACGCCAACTTAAAGAGATACGTCCTAGATAGGAGCTCGCTGGACCGTGTAGTTGGTTGTGTCCGGGATATAGTTGAGACGCAGTTCGGTGAAATAAGGAAGACTTTTCGAGAAAGCATCGAAAAAAGAATGAACCACCACAAACACCCTTTGTTTCAACACCTACTTGGAAAAGTATCCCATACAGCCCTTGACTTGTTGAGTGGAGAGGCAATTAGGAAGCTAGATGTCTTGGAGCGCTTTCATTCATCATGTGGTTGCCAAATGTGGTATAGTTGTGGGTTGCCCTGTGCTTGTAGGATAGAAAAGTACATGTTTGAAGGTAATAATTGTTAAACGTACAACACTTGTGTGATATATTTCCATTAATCATGTGACTTAAACAATGTTGTTTTTAACCGTGCAGAGCGTCCGATTCAACTCGAAGACATAGACGTCTTCTGGCGGAAGCTTAACTTCCAAAGTTGTAAATTGATAGAAGATGACGTTGACGTGGCCGAAGAGCTAAATATTGTTAGACAACAATTAGAATCGCACCCCCAGCTCAGCAAAAAAGCCTGATGTCAAAGATTAAAGCGGTGTTGACTCCAAAGAAATCTACCAAGAAACCACCGGTTGTCCAACAAAATACTCGTTGCCGACCAACAACAAAGCAGGTACAACAAAGGTTGGACGAGGCCTCTCGTATAGATGAAGAATTGAGGAGAAGCTCCTTCGGTGATGCAAACACGTGCTTTGAAGGTTCCCGACAAAGTAATTACGATAAACCTCTCCACAGCTCGTACGTTCCGTCACAGGCCTCTCAAAAGTCGGTTATAAGGTCCCAAAAACCCAAATCGAGCCTAAGCCGTTCAAAGAGTTCTAAGAAGTAAGAGACACGAGATAATCACGGTTTTCCTTTAATAATTGGGGACGAGTACGTGGGAATCTTCAAACAGTTTAAGTCTGCCATTCTGCTAGTGTTTCATCCGCACGTCTCGTGCATACCAGATGTGATGCCGGACGGTCATTGTGGGTTTCGGTCTGTGGCTGTGGGCTTAGGTATAGATCAGAGTTCATGGGGGCTCATTCGAAGGGACCTTGTCCAAGAAATGGATCAGAACGAATCGATCTGTTTCCCAATATTTGAAGCATGGGATGAAGGTTATTTTTACACGCATCGTCAGGGCCTAATTTGGGATTCAGTGTCCGGTTGTCCCCCGGATCACTGGATGGACTTCCCCTTAGCAGGACTTCTTATTGCAAAAACGTACGGTATCGGGGTGCACCTGTTAACGACAACCATGGGTGCGAGTTCCACTTTCTTCCCGATACTAAGTTCTCCGGCTAATCAACAACCATTATTCATAACACTTGCACATGTTAAAGAGAACCACTTCATACATGTTAAGCTGGAAGGGGATTATCCAATGCCACCAACACACGGGCTATGGTTGGACCACCGAAGACCCCATACGGAACAATGGGAAGATATATACTTGCCACGTCTAGAATGATATACATCGATAATGAATCCTCCGCCAAGATCAAACCCTAGTCTTAATTACATCCATAGTGATACGGAAGAATGATTTTTGTAATTAATAGTATTTTTTGTAATTAATATTTTTTTGTATTAATTCCTATAATTTTCTACAATTTCTATAAATTTTTTATAATTTCTATTATTTTTTTATAATTAGAATTAATTAAAACAGTTTAATAACATTTTTATAAAAAATTATATAATTTTTTTATAACTAGAATTGATTAAAACAATTTAATAACATTTTTATAAAAAATTACAAATATACGACTCGTATAGACCTAAACGTGTCGTATACGATTGATCAAAACACCATTTTGCCCCTAATATGCCCCCATTCTAGGCTTAAATCAGGGGCTAAAAGGTCATTTTAACAAAACCAGACGCCTCGTATAGAGCTGGATGGGTAGTCTGTTAGAGCGGGATTTTGAAAATTAGAATTTTGAAATTTTGAATTTCAAAATTTGAATTTATCAAAAAAGGACGCCTCGTATAGACCTGGACGGGTCGTCTATATGGGCGGCAACATTTTTTTTTTAATTTGAATTTTGAAAATCTTTTATTTAATTACCAATATACCCCTGAAAAGACCCCAGTATAGGCCTTAAACAGGGGCATAAAGGTAATTTCACTTTTTCTTTTTTAATTATTAAAAAAATGTTTATTAAATTATTATTTTACCCCTGTAAAGCCCCCAGTATATGCCTTAGTCAGTGGTAAAATGGTAATTAACCATTCTAGAAATAACTTTTTGGATTGGTTAATTACCATTTTACCCTTGATTAAGGCCTATACTCGGGGCTTTACAGGGTCAAAATGGTCATTTATTAAAAAGGCTAGACGGGCCGTCTAGCTCTATACGAGGCGTCTATGCCTCGTATAAGGGGGGGGAGACCTAGACGACCCTGTTTATCACCCCAAACAAAAAACACACACATATACGGAACACACCTGTATACGCCTCGGATTCGTATTTGGACCGTATTTTCGAAGATTTGAAGCATCATTGGTACGTATTTCATCCCGTAGTTTAGTATTTTTGCCTCGTTTTTTACTTTAGACCGTAGGTTTGCCCTGAAATTAGGATTTTGTTGGGTTTGGGGGTTTGAATGTGAGGTTGAAGATGAAGCCGTAGAATAGGATGCCAAGTATACCTCTATACGAGGCAGATACGATGCACTGATTTTTTTTTTGTTATTAATGTTATTATTATTATTGTTATTATTATTATTATTATTATTATTATTATTATTATTAGTGTTATTATTAATATTTTTATTATTATTATTATTATTATTATTATTAATGTTATTATTATTATCATTAATGTTATTATTATTATCATTTATTATTATTGTTATTATTTATTATTATTATTATTAATATTATTTATTATTATATTATTATTATTATTGTTATTATTATTTTTATTGTTATTATTATTATTATTAATATTATTATTATTTATTAATTATTATTAATATTAATATTATTATTATTATTATTTATATACTATTATTTTGCAATGAGTAAAATGCACAGATAGTCCCTGTGGTTTGGTGAAATTTCACCTTTAGTCCCCAACTTTTCAAAATTACACTCTTAATCCCTGTGGTTTGACAAATTGTTACTCGGATAGTCCCCAAAGTGGATGGATGTTAGTTTTTCTGGTTAAGTGGGTGTGAAATGACAAGGACTATCCGAGTAACAACTTGTCAAACCACAGGGACTATCCGAGTAACCTTCATCCGCTTTAGGGACTATCCGAGTAACAACTTGTCAAACCACAGAGACTAAGAGTGTAATTCTGAAAAGTTGGGGACTAAAGGTGAAATTTCACCAAACCACAGGGACTATCCGTGCATTTTACTCTTTTGCAATATGTTTTAGCTTTAAGTTGTTGTAAGTTGTGCTAAATTGGTTTTTGAGTAAACTGCAATTTTACACCCTGAGGTTAGGGGTGATTGGCACTCTTACCCCCCTAAGGAAATAATTGCAATTTTACCCCCCACTGTTCACTGTTATGTCGCAAGATTACCCCCTGTTAACAGATTCTGTTAGTCAACGTTTGTTTTGACTGTTATAATGTGTGAAAAGTCGTTTTTGCCCCTATCTTATTAAAATTATATAAAAAATCAAGAATCATGTTCATCATTCATCATCAGTTCATTCAATCATGTTCATCATTCATCATCAGTTCATTCTTCATCATCATTATCATCATCATTCTGGGTGTTGGAAGCTAGATCCCTAACAACAACAACAACAAATCCATAATTCATTCAACATCAAATTTACACAAATCATCAAACCCTAAGTGCCCTAACAACAACACCAAATCCAGATCCACAACACAAATCACAAAATCAACGAAACAAGTTCATCATCATCCTCAGGTTCATCATCATCAGTTCATCACCACCACCACCTCCTTCTCCATTCAAAACCCTAACTAATCACCAACAAATCCACCAAATGTATATTCATCCATCATCGTCATCTTCTCCATTTCATCATTCAAAATGCCCTCGGATCAGATCCAGATTAGCAAACAGTTTTAGGGGCTGTTTGGTAGCCTCTGAATGGTCATTAAGAGGCTACCTCTTAATGGAAACATTAAGAATTTTACCAATGAGAAAGTAGAAAAATGTGGCATGTGATGATTTACCATTCAGAGGTTACCTCTTAACCATTCAGACTTGAGGTTACCTCTTATTCATTCAGAGGTTTTAAACCATTAAGAGGTAGCATCTGAATGGTCATTAAGAGGCTACCAAACAGCCCCTTAGTCTAGAAGTGTAGAATAGCATTACCATCAACAAGAGGAAGACTCTCTGAAGGAGCAATAGTATCAGGTTTTTAGCACTCTTCACTTCACAACCATCTTCAAAACACCTCCATATCCAGTCAAATCAATTGCTTCAGCCATATCACCTACCAAATCAACATGTATACCATCAGAAACAAACACTCCATCTAATTCAGAAACAGATCTGCTAAAACATAAAACCCTAAACAGATTGAAATAGTTGTGGATTAATCAGAGCTAACCTGGATCTTCATAGCTTTCAAAACCCTAACTAATCACCAGTTCATCACCACCGCCACCTCATCAAGTTCCCAGATTCATCAAGTTCCTAGATTCATCAAGTTCCCAGATTCATCATCAAGTTCATCAGAAAATCTATCAACCTAAGCATCGTAAAGAACATAGTTGAAATCAAAATTAATCAACAAAATCCCCAAATTGGGAGTAAAACTTACTTGCATGAGTACCACAAGCACCAGCCCTGATAATAAACCTTGAAACAGAAACCCTATCTTCCAATCATGGTATAGACTTGTGTGTTAGATTTTTGTGTTCTGATATGTTTGAGATCTGGAAGCCTTGTTCATCAGCGAGTCTATTAAATCATAAAGCCTTGTTCATCAGCGAGAAATAAGGATAAATACAAAACAACCACAAAGATAGGACGACATCTGTGAGTTTCATCTTCTTCACTTCACAACACAAGAAGCAGAGATGGCGCTGCAGTGTTGTTATGGCGGAAGCACCATACAAACCCTAAAACTCGCTTCAATTCCATCGACAGCACCTCTATCATCATCCTCCTTTTGCAGCAGTCCTTTCAAAACCCTAACTATAACCCCCTCGGCACACCTCATCAAAGCACTATCCTCACCTGCAGCGGTTTGGGGTTATATGAGGTTGCAGGTAAAGATTAGGGTGAATTTACCTTTATGCCCTTTGACAATTAACAACAAACGTTGATAAGAGACGGAAACATGGGCCAGGGGGTAATCTTGCGACATAAGAGTGAACAGTGGGGGGTAAAATTGCAATTATTTCCTTAGGGGGGGGGGGTAAGAGTGTCAATCACCCCTAACCTCAGGGTGTAAAATTGCAGTTTACTCTTGGTTTTTTATGCATTTCATTGTTGTACTATTTGCATATTGTGTTGTTTTCAGGTGGTATTTAAATCCTGTGTGCTGGTTTTGTCACAAAAGTCATGGTTTTCTAAAACAACTCATTGCTTTTGTACACGGATCCTTCACTTTTCTTTCTTTGATATCGCTACTTTCTCTCTCTGATACGATTCTCTGTCTTCTCTACTCTTTTTCCAGTGATATTCGTGGTTCCACCGGCGACGAGTGGTCGTTTGAATGGCGGCGGTGTCATCATTGCAATATGACGACGAGTCGTTGTTTGAATGGCGTCGCCGGACATGCACCGACTCATTTTGTAGAGAGAGGGAGACCTACGGGGATCCTAGAGAGAGAAACAGATCGAGGCGGGTGCGGCCATGCCGTTTCCGGAGGCTTTCCAGCCATTTCTAGCTGTCTTAATAAGTTGCCATGACCTCTGTTTTTTCTCGGTTTGTCGGCTTAAGTGTTTTGGATCTGAGTGATAACGATGGTGGTTGTCATTTTTGTGCTATTTATGTGTAGCATTAAGTGGCAAATTTTGTTTCCACATAGTTCTGTTGTTCAATTTGGGGCTGCTCCATATGATTGTACCCTATGCATTGTTCATGGTATCGTCGGTTGCGGCGGCGAGACGGTGGTGGTGGTTTTCATTGTGGTGTTAGTAGCTATATTTTAGTGAATTTGTTTAAAGGATGTGATGATCTAAGAAAAGGGAGACGTCGAAGATCCAACCCGTATCTTGGCATAGTTGAACTTTTGTGACTATGCAACCGTGTATTTGCAGCCATGTGATAAGGCACATCTTCTTTGCCCCCATCCCTCTATTACGTATCTGAGCCTCTCGGTGTTTTTTTACATTTTTTGTGTATGTATTGAAACAAAGATTAGGATTCTAAGTTTTTGTTTGCGTGCACAAGAGAGGGATAAGAAACATGGTTGCAGGTTTATTTGTGTGTTAATAGTTGAACTTTTGTGACTATGCAACCGTGTATTTGCAGCCATGTGATAAGGCACATCTTCTTTGCCCCCATCCCTCTATTACGTATCTGAGCCTCTCGGTGTTTTTTTACATTTATTTGTGTATGTATTGAAACAAAGATTAGGATTCTAAGTTTTTGTTTGCATGCACAAGAGAGGGATAAGAAACATGGTTGCAGGTTTATTTGTGTGTTATGTTTGAAAAAGGTCTGTATACCAGTGAATGAATGGAAAATAATAAATGTCGAACGTACTACAAAGGGGGAAAATTATAAGTGTCGAAATATACAAGAAAAAAACTAAGCAATACTAATTTCTTAATGGTATTTGTCTCTTATAAAAATAGTGTTGGTCTAAAAACAAAATATAAATATATATTTAACAGTGGGATTGAATCTTATCACCAGAATGTATATTTGATGATTATATGCGAATGGAAAGTTAATAGCTGAGTAGTATGTTTGCAAATTGTTCATATTGCATCGATAAGGTCTAAAGAAATACTTATATATATCAATTACCTAATGATGATTATTCAAAGCATGTTGTACCATAGAACCTACGGAAAGTAGTTTAAGATTATATTTTCACCTTTTTGCGGTTAAAATTAAGACGTGTTTTGACAATAAAAAAAGTATTTTAACCCGCAACGTACAGGTTGAAGTATGTTCGCTAAGAAACACTGCCATGTTAATGTTCGCTAAGAGACAACACGTTTGCTAAGAGACACTGTCGTGTTCAAGTTCGCAAAGAGAGCCCGCCGCAACGCGGCGGGGGGTTAAACCTAGTTATTATTATTTATTAATTATTATTATTATTATTATTATTATTAATATTATTATTATTATTTTTATATTATTATTATTATTGTTATTTTTATATTATTATTATTGTTATTATTATTATTTATTTATTATTGTTTTTATACATATACGGTATATATTTGCAGATTGATTACGAAGGACGTTTCGATTCAGGATGATGACATTCAGGTAGAGCTTGATGGGGCACCGCCGGGGGGTCAGCCGATTCAGCGGGGTCCACGACGGAGACGGCTACCGCCTCCGGATACGCTGCAGGGTCACCCGTATCTATAGTTTCCCGACGGTACCACTGCCGCCCATCATTGCCGGAAGCTTAGGAGGATGCACATTGGATCACATGCAGCGATCGACTGGGATGCGATAGATTAAATTAGTGAGACAGCTAGAGTGCGTCGGTTTATACCTGTCGATTCGCCGTGGCATCGTCTTTTTTACTTGGCGCATACGCCGAGCTACAGGGAGCTGCTGGTCGAGTTCCTTTCGTCATACACATTTCACCCTCCTGGGGTCCCAGTACCGCTTCCGCACCCAGATGCTCCCCCTCCACCTGAGGTTTCTTTCAGGCTCGCTAGCGTTTTGCGTTTAATGACGCTAGCACAGTTTGCGGTGCATTGTGGTTTATACATGCAGGAGGAGATCGAGACTGACATTTACACAGCGGTGCTAGTGGTGGTTGAGAGACCCACTCTTTTAGGGTTTTGGCAGGTGATTGCAGGGCCAAATCATTTGGAGCACGACAAGTCGAAGGGGAGGGTGTCGTTTATTAGGGACCCACTGTACAGGTACGAACGTTTATTACAGCAATTATTGTGATTATGTGTATTGTTTATTAATCTCTGTTTCTGTATTTCGCTAACACTATCTGCAGGTATATGCACCATATGCTCGCTACTTCTATTGTAGCGCGTGGCTACAACCGTGAGTGGTGTACGTCCATATATCTTTTTTTCTTTTATTGTTTGTTGTACAGGAGTCCGTGCGCACTAGCACACGGTCTAGCCCAGTACTACGCCTCCGCACATCACCGGCATGAGCGCGGATTTTTGTATGGCGGGGCGTGCGTGACTGTCATTGCCCGTTCATTGGGCATCGTACCGCACCCGGACCCACATCTACGGACGCCGCCAGTCATGCTGACGCGGATGAGTTTTCCATCGCTGTGGGGGATGTCATTGATCAGGAGGTTCCCCGTTGGCCCGCGGTTTTAAAACCGCAACGGGGGCATATGGACAGAGGAGGCCCTACCAGAGCAGTTCGAGCTAGTCTATCCTCCGGCAGATCCTGCTGATGCAGTGCCCGTGGAGGACCCTCCGGTGGATTTAGACGGTGCAGCGATGCCACAGCCACCGCCACCTCCCGGGGCGCCTCAGTTTCCACGTCACGTTATTCCAGGTCATGCCCCAGGAGCTGCGCTACATCCGGAGGTACGAGCCGAGCTTGACAGGCTCAACGATTTGGTAGGTTGGTTGGTATGGGCCTAGCAGGATAGACGAGAGAGAGAGGGATTACCCCCGATACCGCTTCCACCAGCTCGAGCACAACATCAGCAGCAGCAGCTGCAACAGCCAGATCCAGATTCGGATTCGGATTTGGATGCATAGACCCGTTGTTGTTTTTATTTTAGTTATGGATGTACAAACTTATCTTATATATTTTTGTTATGGATGTACAAACTTATCTTATATATGTCATATTTATGTTTGTTTTTAGTTATTCGGTTAGTTAATGATTGTTGTCTTAAATTGATATAATACGGAAACAATATATGTTTTGAATATAATACGGAAACAATACATCCCCTGAATATAATACGGAAACAATATTTGAACGGAATAAAATTTTAATCGGAAGAATAATATTTAGAAAAGTAAAATGTTAAAAACATTTTAATATTTAATCGAAAAAACAAAACCTTTTTTAAAACCAAAAAATTAAAAAAAACATATCTTCAAAAACTATCAAAAAACCATACCAAAACCCACCAAAACACCCCTTCTCTCAACACAAAAAAACCCAAGCCCTAGACGCCTCGTATAGGGCTGTACTCTGCTTCTAGGGTTTCTTAAATATTGTGCCTGACATCTCCGAAGTCCCCCTTGAATTCAGTGTCTAGACGCCTCGTATAGCTCTATACGAGGCGTCTAGGGCACAAAAAGTGTCCAAATAGGCGCAGAAGGTGCCCGGATAGATGCAGCCATATATATATATAAATTAACACTGATTTGGGCATTTGGTTGTCGTACATTGGTTTGTTGTTCGGACTTTGAATAGGCAATAATGTTTAAAATCTGGTTTTAAAAAAATTGTAAAGGCTAAATAGAAGCAGCCAATGTAAACCTCTCTATCTAAACCCACAAAACACACATCTCTCTCTGCTACTTCACCCCAAAATCAAAACCCTTCATCCTCAATCTTTCTCCCTTTTCTCGAAGAACAAGAACAAGACACGTCAGATTATCTAAATTATCTGATTTTGAATGTTGCGTGTGACATTTGTTGATTAATTTGTGTTTTCGGTTTTATACTTTTATATAATTTGTTTGATTGTTTGAAACTTTGATTTGTTGTTGTTGTTGTTTAGGTTTTGAAGGTTTTGTTTATTTTGATTTTGTTTGGAAGGTGTAGGAGTAGGATTTTGTGTTTTTAGTTAATTTAAGATTTATATATAGTAATATTTGAATAATCTGCTAATTTTTTTAGGATTGTCTCTTGATTAGCAAATGATAATTGAGGTAATTAGGTGAAGTTCATGTGCTATTTGTCTTATTTGAGTCATTAAAGTAGATCTGATATTAAATGTTGCCTGTGACATTCGTGAATTAATTTGTGTTTTCGGTTTTATTTAATTTGTGTTGATCATTCAAAATTGTGATCTGTTGTTAAGGTTTTTGAAGGTTTAATTTAACTGAATTAGTAGGAGTAGAATTTTGTTTTTTTTTTTTAAGTTTGTTCGAAGTGGTATTTTTTGCTTAAACGCAGATTCAAGCGCTAAACTCTGAAGGATTTGAGGTTATCTTGGTGTCATCTGGTGCTGTTGGAGCTGGTCGACAAAGGCTTAGATACTGGAAATTAATCAATAGCAGGTACTTAGTAGCTCTAAAGTGTCTCATGAAACAGTTATAGTTCCTGAACAAGAAGAACAGAGCAGTGGTAATCAAGGGGATGTTGAGGCCACTGTTACTGTTCTTGTTTCCCGTTCGGATGTGCTCACCATGTTCATTGGGTCTATGTTTTTTGATTGATATATGAATTTACATCAATGTTAAGCCACAGAGAACATTTTTTTAATTGGGTATATGTTTTTTGATTGTGTACTTTGTTTGATGTTTGAGCATATGGTGGATTGCAGTCGAATGGGTAGAGAAAATGATAAGAGGGTGTTGGGGTTTTTGTAGGTGGCTAGTGGTGGCGGTGGCGGCGGGCCGGCGGCATATGGTGGTGTTGGTGAAGACGGTAGTGGTGGTGGTAGGTGAAGGGAGAGAGAGGGTGAGGGAGAGGGGGGAGGGATAATCTGGATTGTTTGTTACAAAAATTGTCCTTTATATGTATAAAGACTAAAATACCCTTGGGTAATCAGATTTAACAAAAAAATCTAACTAGGTTAGGCTCAAAGGACAAAACTTGCAACAAAATTCCCTATAAAGGACACCGCCTGTAAAGTTTTAAAAAAAAGGACACCGCCTGTAAAGTACTATAAAGATAAAGGACAAAACTTGTAATTTTTCCTTAAAAAAATATGATTCTTTGTGATTTGTTTGTTTTTAAGTTAGGCTTATTGTAGTTTGTTATTTTGTGTTCAGGTTAACCACCTACTTGGCAATGACGAATCAATTGTGATAATAGTCATTGTGACCAACACGACATTTAAAAAAAGTGTCTACTAGAGTGATATGTTGGAGCATCTTTTTCAAATTCGTAATAAGTTTACATTGTTAATTATTGTTTGTTCTTTAGTTGAAGTAAACCATAATTAATATGTAAATATTTGTGTTTAGAATGTCTACACTTAATGATGACATGGGCGTATTTGAACGGCTAACGAGGCTTCATGAAGACGTTAATTCCGACCATCGTATCAATGAAAGCTTAATGAACCAACCGAAAGGGTTAGCAAAACACATGAAAAGCAAGTGGAATTACAACTCACCATCGACATGCTTTACTGGCGTTGTAAATTTTATGATAATTTTGTAAACAATCGATGTTAACGTGTATATATATCGTTCATCGTTCGGTTTAGTTCAACATGGACCTTCCCCTATGCAGTGGTATATATATATATATATATATTAAAGGGTGTACCTATTGACATACCAATGTGCCTATATGCACACCAAACCCTAGTTGAATCAGGGTTTACCTACGCTGCGTATAGATCTATACGCAACGTACAAAGCCGGCCCAATTGGCTTAAGACTCTAGACACAGGCTTAGGGCCACCAAAATTGAAAGGCCTCCAAATTTATGATATGTTTTCTTTATACTGGCCCAAAATTGAAAGGCCCAATCCTCCAAATACTACAAGCATTGTCCAGTGTCTGCTAAAACCACCCAGAAACGTGAAACTATGAAAGGCGGCTAATGAATCAGACATATGGTTGAGTAATCTTCAGCGTGCGAATGAAACCCTCGTAAACTGTAATATGTGGTTGAGTAGTCATCGATTCGCAACTAGAGTGGTAGGGCCGACTTTAAGGATTTCATATTTCGTGGTAATTAGGGGTGCAAACGAGCCGAGCTACTCGAGCCCGGCTCGAAAAAAAGCTCGAACGAGCCGAGCTTAAACGAACTCGAGCTCGAGCCCGAGCCTAAAAAAACAAGCTCGTTTAGTAAACGACCCCGAGCTTCGCTTATCGAGCTCGAGCCGGCTCGCGAGCCTAAACGAGCTTTCTATTTATATATTTTTTATTAATATATTAAACATACATTTATATAATAATAATTACCATTTATATAAATATAAAAAAATAACTTAATTATATGTATAATAATAATTATAATTAATATAAATTAATTAATAAATACTAAACGAGTCGAGCCCGAGCCGAGCTCGAGCTTGAAAAATTACCTTCGAGCCGAGCTCGAGCTTTAGAAATAAAGCTCGAATCGAGCCGAGCTCGAGCTTTCATATGTTAAACGAGCTCGAGCCTGGTCGAGCTCGGGCTCGGCTCGTTTGCACCCCTAGTGGTAATCAACGCAACGCATCTCAATCTCAATTGAAGAGCACATGTAACAAGGGCTACATTTAGTTTTTTACATACTCATCCCAATCTCGGTCTATGCATTGCTCAAACCCTCAAGCATAAACTAAAATCAGTTTTGTGATTTGTCGATTTAGAACTTGGAACTTGAAAGACGAACGGCAATGGCATTTGGTTTTGCGACTTAGTCTTGTGGCTGGCTTAGAACTATGGTAGTGTGGCAATTAGGTTAGATTAATATCCTCATTTGTTGTTTAAAGTGTATTTGCATATTAGAATTAGTTGTTTAGGGCTTATTCTTCTTTCATTATTTGCTGGTTGTTTAGGGAAATAAGGCTTAATTTCTGATTTAAGTCTGTTGTTTAGTCCTTTAGGGCTTGTTTGCTTATTTTAATATGTTGTTTGGGGCTTATTGTTAATCTTTTAAATAGGGTTATATTTTAGCAATATCAAACTGAATCTGAGCTTTTGAATTTGGTCATGCAAAAAAGAAAAAAAAGTGAAAGTTAGATAAAAATAACATTTTGTATATTGTATATTGATTAGAGTGAGATCAATTGATGGTTTTAGGATTTTACTGCTTAGATACATAACCTTATCAATATGTAATGCTTAAAGGTGTTAATGATTCGAGGCTTCGGCACTCAATGCTACTTGGATCAATGATATCTGTCTCGAGCTAGCGTTCTTTCTTAATGGAAACGATAAATCAAAAAAAAAAAAAAAACTTTCAGCAAGGAACCAGAAGCAAAGTTTTAACATCTTACAAATCAATTGTGTAAATGAAAATAGCATGGATCAGACTCGAGCTAGGTGGCACACAAAATTGTCTAAATGTAAATTCACAAGTAGAGTAATGGTCGCTCTAATTGCTCCTAACTTTGTTTGAGTTTTCTTATTGAATCAAACAAATTTTGCAAACTAATATAAGTGTGTTGTATAAATACAAACGCCAGTGCTATGATTAAGTCTAGAAAAAACTTAGCTGAATAGCATGGACTAGCGAGTGAGTATCGTCAAAGAGTAATGCACTTTTCGGAAAAAAAAAAACGAAAAAATGTAAAATTTTAAACTTCGTCAACTATAAACTTCGTCTCAAGCCCAGATAAAGGAGGAGGGTTTTATTGCTAAATATATTGAAAAGAATAATATTGCAAAAAGGCCTCTACTTTGTAGTTTGCTTAGGGCCTCTGAAAACGTAGGAACGGCTCTGGCAACGTATAGGGTTACCTCTATACGCCGCGTATAGGTCTATACACAGCGTAGGTAAACCCTAAGTATGCAGATAGCCAACCAAGGTGTGTAGATAGTGTGAGCCATATTGAATCGTCGATTTCAATACGTTTCTAGTGCTAGGACTCTTGCCTTTTTTTAACAGTAAAGACCACACGCATCACACCTAAAATACACCATGCATGTCACTATTATGTCTTTTATAATATCGCATTTGTATCGCGAGGCTAAAGGACTCGTAGTTACTACACTTCAACATTATCCACAAGCATGCCAATATTGCATCTTGTCACAAGCTTCAGTGTTATAAATCTATCTACTATAATAAAAGAAACCAAGTTTTATACACGTATGTGTCATTCATAGGAGGTATCCTCAAATGTATATTTATCTTATATTAACTAAATAAATCTAAATATTAATAAAAGACTCAAAAAAATGCCACGTGGCAGTTTTTCCTACACCCTCAAACATTTTAATTAAAAAATATTTATTTTATTTTAGTTTAAGGATTAAAGGTAATACCGAATTCAAACCAAAATTCTTCGATACTAGATATTATATTCTAATTTTAAATTTCCTAATATTTTTAAGCTTATGGATATAAGATATATTATAAAACATGTATCATTTAAACAGGTGATAAATAGGTATCATACAGTCTATGATAAATTTTAGAGCATTTGCATCCATATCCCTTCATCTCCATTTCTATAATTATACCAAAAATTACTATATTTTCTTGGAAAATTGACCTGTAATAATTCCACCTAGACCTTATTGACCATTAATAATTCCACCTCAGAATATTCACCCCACCAGTCCCACATTTCACCTATTTTTCTTACAATGGTCCCCCGTTAAAAAAACTTAACGGAGTTAAGCTTTTTTCAAAATTACAAACAGATTTTTAGGGCTTTTAATCTGAACGATGATACGAGTCCATTGACGTAAAAATTCCCCTATTTTCTTTCCCCTTTTCAATTAAATAATAAATTTTCTACCTTTATTATTAGCTTTTCTCTCTTCTCCACTCACAATCACTTTAAAAAAATATAGCGGTGAACATGTTCCCCAAAATATACAGATGAACAGTAACATTTTCTTTCCCCTCCACTCAAAATCACTTTTTATAATATCCAGAACTCACTCATATAAAAATGCAGAATGAGATGTAAATGCGCTCACAACCCTTCCATCAAATCTACCCTATAGTTACATTATAAACAACTACATTTCCTCTCTTCTTTTAATTAAATATTACATTTTTATACAATTGTCATCGTCTTTTCTATCCTTTCCGTTCACGTTTACTTTCAAAATATATTAAAAAATTATAGAGGATGAACGTGCTCTCAAAATATACAGATAAATAGTACTCCCTCCGTCCCATTAAATGTGTCTTATTTTGAATTTTCAAAGTTTTTATTTATAAATTTTGACTTTAATTATATATTTTTTGTGTTATATAAAACTTAATGAAAATTAACCCGATAAAAACACTTGTAAAACACTCTCAAATCATATAACTTTCATCATGTATTATGTAACACAAACAAAACTATTTAAGGTCAAAGTTTATAAATAAAGACTTTGAAAATTAAAAATATGAAACTTTTAATGAAACAGAGAGAGTAATATTTTCTCTATCATCTATTCACAAACACTTTTTAAAATATAAAACCACCCTTACAAAACTTGATGGAAGGGGTGTGAATATAAAAAAGGTAATATCTATACTAATAAAAGATTCCAATAAATCTCATGTGACATTTTCTCCTTTAATGTAAGTTTTTTTGTTATTAACTATTATTATTAATATATTATAATAACATAAAGGATATTGATCTGATAATTCTTATATTATTAATTAATTAATTAAAATATAACATAAGGATATTAATCAAATTCGTGCGGGTGTAATCTAATTCTAATATCATTTTATTAATATATGTTATATAAATATAAAGTATTGTTGAATATAGCTACAGAAGGTTGGTTGGAGGATTAACGAATGTACACTTTTAAATTTAAATTAATTTTATATAGTTACTAAATTTTGTTTAACTTATGGTTGTAATTTAATTTACGATAAGTCATATACATAAGTTAATTCTCATTATTGTAGAAAGGATTTAAAATGCTCTTAAGTTTACATTTGATGGATGGGGTAAATTAATAAGATGAGTTTAGTTTTTTAGTTATTAACAATAACAAATATATGATTTACATTTATAAATAGTGGAATCCCTTATATAATGCGGCAGGAATTCAGCTTCGATCGGTAGCAGTTTGATTCGTTACGATACCGTCACTCGGTATAACAAGTTAACGAAAAAACAAATGGAATAAAATCCTTAAACCTTAGTATAAAAATCTTGTGGTAACTTAATTTTTTTTACAATTCCTTGCACAAAAAACAAAACATGATATCAAAGTGAAACTCATTAATGAAATAAGTGTTCTAGCTAATATTAATAGTTAGGGGCTGTTTGGCAACTTCTGTATGGGTAAGTGCTGAACCAGTAAGAGGTCTGAACCATTAAGTGCTGAACCAGTAAAAGGCCTGAACCATTAAGAGCCAGTATAATGCTTAACTGTTCATAGGCAAATGTCTAACCAATCACTACAAGAATGGGCTGCCTTTAGCGACGACACGTGTCGCCGGTATTGCCCCTTTTTGTCGCCGGTAAAGATCTTTACCGGCGACACGTCGTCGCTAATAGGTCGCCGGTATTGCTGGGTCGGTATTGGTCATTTGTCGTCGCTAAAAGTGTGGTTCGTCGGTATTGTTCTTTCACCTTTAGCGACCCCAACTGTGGTCGCTAAAGTGTCACCGGTATTACTATGGTCGCTAAAGGTTAGGCATCATTAGCGGCGACACGTGTCGCCACTAAAAGCCTTTTTTTTTAATGCAGCTGCTGCATTTTATCGCACCCAGCCATTTTTTCGGCCGAAAAAACTGAACCTGCCTATTTCAAACAACACAAACATACGCCACGAGCATATACTAAAGGTAATATAATTAAAAACTACGTTTAAGTCGTACATTAGAATCCTACAACGTTTAATAAAAACTAAATCATACATTAAAAACAAGTAACTCTTCTTCGGATTGGTTATCGAATAAGTCGTCCGAATCGTAGTCTTTTGACTTTCCTTTTCCTTTCCCTTGTGAAGCAAGATAGTTGTTTAGTTGGTTCAAAAATGACGGAGTTTGAAACAAGTTGTTAACAAAATCCTACAATAATAGATATCAAAACGTATATTAGCATATTAATTAACGCTACCAATATATATTTAACAAGGAAACATGCGTTCGTTTGTCATTTTATAAATTGCGTAGTTTACCTCGGAAAAGGGTTGCGTCTGAGCTTGCGAAGACGACATGTCCGAGGACGTGTTCGAGGACGTGTTGGAAGAAGGTTTAGGCCCCATCCCGCGGTACCATCCTCGCCGCTCTCCCAATGCTTCTTGATACGGGGCAATTGGAGGACCATCGCCGCTCCATTGATCTGTGGCCTGTTGTATGTTCCGCTGTATTTTACGAAGATGATTAAATATATATGTGTATATGTATATGTATATGTATAAATATATATATATGTATATATATATATATATTGTTATAGAAAATAATACTTAAAAGAAATACTTACGTAATTTTGTTCAGCAACCGGATCAATCCAATTCCCTTGATTGTCCGTGTGGGTTTTAGCATACGTAGGTACCCAATCCAAATCCTGTTTAACATTAAACTTAGATTAGACATTAAATAAACAAAAGCTTACACACACCCACACATACATAAAACATTACATTTTTATAGGCGGTGCTACCGTACGACGTTGTCCCCCCACGGTATGGGAATTGTTGTTTCTCGCGTACTTTTTTGTTGGCCTTGCTTTTTTTTAATATAATCTTCTTGCCGGAAACCTTCGACGGTTCGCAACCAGTTTTCATAAGGCATATCTTTGGGATGGTGTGCCCTTGCGCTCTCAAGATCATCGTATCCTCCCTCACTATCAAATATTTTTCTAGCTTCATACTTGCGGTCATTGTACCGCTTCATAAGCACACTCCTAATACCACCCTGCAAGTTTTTCGCCTCATAATCACGTTCCACTTCATCAAAATTGAAGTTTTCCTACAAATTAAATAAAAAAGTTAAAATATCATATATAAATTAGATTTGCATGTGCTATAAAATTTTATGCATATAACTTATTTACCCGTAAGTGGTTCATGACGGCATCCTTGTAATGTGGTTCAACGTTATCCCATCCAATCTTATCAAACGGGATAGTCCGCCACATATACATGCCGGCCTCCCTTGAAAACACGTCTCTAGATTTACCAACAGGGGTAAACGTGACTTGTCTGTCAAAGGTAAGCGATACAGGCCCCCCCTGCTCGTACCATACGCCTTAGTTTCTCGTTTTTAGCTTTCCCCCTAACCTTCTTTGGGGGAACCGCTGCAATTAAAACAAAAATAATTAGTAACAACATTTATAATATATAAAATATAAGGACTATAAAATAATTTAGTAAAAGACTTACCGTCTGTCTCGTGTGTGCCACGAAGTCCACCAGGAGGAAGCGGTGGATCACCAGCGCCGTCACCCCCATGTCCCCAGGGGGCCACATCCGCCATCAAAAAAGCGAATATCAGCAATACCGAAAACATTTTTCATATAAAGTTACAAATGTTACAGCATGTGTATCTAATAGAAATTAAGGGAAAGTACAAGTGTAACTCAAATTCAATTAAATATTTCAAACAAGTGTTTATCAATTACATTACAAATCAATATAAATTACAATAACTTTTCTTTTAGTCAGACTCCACATAATCGGGATCATCCTCATCATAATCAGCCTCGACCTCATCACAATCAGTCTCGACCTCAAGGAGGGTATTTCCTAACTAATATATATATTTCAAAGTTAAATATAAATGTTTTCAAACCTAAACACAAACATACTAATCATCAAACTTAAACTTTTTTTTTCAAACCTACACATAAACATACTTACTTACAAACATACATTTTGATCAAAACCACAAAATGTATACATACTTACATACACATTTACATACTTTATTATACAAACATACAACATACACATTTTTCACCAATTGCAAACATTTACTTTCACCAATTGTTCATCATTTACATACACCTACACACTAACATACACCTACATACATACATTCATAGACTTACATATGCTTACATACACCTACATACACAAATACATAGATTTTCATTTACACATTTTACCAAATACACCTACATTATACATTTGACATACTAACATACACCAACATACATACATTCATAGACTTACATACACACATACACGTTTACATACACCTACATACACAAATACATAGATTTTCATTTACACATTTTCACCAAATACACCTACATTATACATTTGACATACAAACATACATCCTTACACACACATTTACACACCTAAACCAAACATTATACAATTTCTAAACTTTGAAAAAAAAAATACATATAAAACTAACCGTATTTTCAAGGTTTCAAGAGATGTAGACCGCGGAGACGAGTTGGTGACCGGAGAAGTGATGTTGGTGACCGGAGAAGTGATGGTGGTGACCGGATTTCTCTACCATAAGCACAAAAACACACAAAAAAACACAAAATTAAAGACTATAACATGTATATAACAAAACATTGAAGAAATCTAACAAAAACAAAGTGAAACTAACCAATGTAGACAAATTTCGTGAGGTTGCAGCGGGCTTTCGGAGTTTTTTGGGGGTGAAAAGTAAAGCAGGAGGGAAAATTGGCGCTGATATGGGGTTTAGTGCGTTTCACCTTTAGCGGCGACACATTTGTCGCCGATATTGACTATAACGTGGCCGGTAATGCATATTTTTAGTTGACCAGGGTTAGATTTGTGTCAGTTGACCAGATACAGGAGTTAAAGGTGTCAGACGCGTCGCCGGTATTGCCTATGAGATGTCGCCGGTAATGCCTAACGAATTTTCAACCGTCAGATCTAGCTTTTGATCAACGGATGACGTTTGGTTACAGCTCTTGGGACGCGGATCGACCAATAGCGGCGACGTCAGCCCTGTCGCCGCTAAAGGTGTCGCCGGTAAAGGGTATCCTTTCTTGTAGTGAATTCAGATATGAGGTCTTAACCATTCAGACTCAATATAATGCTTAACCATTCAGAGACAAATGTTTGAATCATTCTAACATATGCTCGCGAAACAAACAGTCTGAGCCATTAAGTGTTGAACCAATAAAAGGTCTGAACTGTTAAAAGCCTCATTAATAACTAAACAAACAGCCCCTTAGACATACTAGCAAATTTATAATGTGTAGCTTCCCATTTCAAATTATTTATAGTTCAAGTTGTCTAAATTGTAAGTTTTAACTTATGTATATATTGATAAACACAATAATTAATATATTAGCATCTTAAATTGTGTTAATTTATTTAATTTTTCTTTAAATTTTAAAAAAATTGATATTTTTTCTGATTACGGATGGTCTTAAGCATTTTTTATGGTATTTGTTATCTTTTACTTACGTGAGATATTTTCTATATTCAGCCCGTGTAACATACGGGATCCATAACCTAGTAAATAATATATCATCAAATCTAAATTGTTAATTTAATATATTTTTAAAACAAATGCCCCTCTTTCCTACTTATCTTATATTAAATATATAAATAATAAATTAATATTAAATGTTATCCTAATTTATTAAAAATATAATTGTTTATTAATTGGTATACAAAATTATATTTATTCAACTTTTGTAAAACGCAAGTTTTTAAAAATATAACTTTTTTTATTATTTACTATACAAAATTACATTTATATAACACGTGTAATACACGAAATTTTTAAAGATATAAATTTTTAGCATTTGCTATGTAAAATTAGATTTATTCAACACGTGTAATACATAAGGTTTTTAAGGATACAATTTTTTTTTATTATTTAGTAGATTTTTCAACCCGACTATACACGGGTTTTTTAAAGATACGACGTTTTTTGTATTTAATATACAAAATTACATTTATTTAATATATGTAATACATTTTTAAAGATATAACTCTTTTTTAGATTTATTCAACACGTGTAACATACGGGCTTCTTAAGGATATAATATTTTTATTATTTGGTAGATTTATTCAACCCGATTATACACGGGTTATTTAAAGATACGACGTTTTTAGTGTTTAGTATACAAAATTACATTTATTTAATCTGTGTAATACATATGGTTTTTAAAGATATAACTATTTTTTTACTATTTGATATATAAAATTACATTTATTTAACCTGTACAATATACGGGGTTCATAAATATATAATTTTTTTATTATTTAATATATAAAATTACATTTATTTAACCGATTTAATACACGGGGTTCTAACGTAGTTAGTTATAAAGTAGAATTCTTAGTAATAAAGTAGAATTCTTAATATATCTGGAAACCCTAAAAAGTAAATAAAGTAGAATTCTTAGTAATAACTATGGCTACCTACATATTCTGAGCTAGCTTTCACTCATATTGATCAAATTTTCTTTCCTAGCTAATATGATCATAGTAAATCACCAACGCTGCATCTAACAGGATGTATATTAGAGTCTTGATTACAGTAAAAATTCATTTATGGAGGTTTCACATGAACATCACCATTTAGTTCCAACCTATCGCACAAAAGAAATATTTGTGGCACCTCACAGTCCCTCAAGTACATGGTGTAATTATTTTATGATTTTGCTAAACAACAACAAAAGGTTTCAATTTTGAGTGCAAGTTTATTAGTTTTGTCTTGGTGTCTTTACAGATTCGACTAATACATGTATTTATATAAGGATGAAACCAGTTGGAATTAACTAACCAACCGTCATTGTAGTTAGTTAATAAAACCGTTAACCACCTTACAAATATACTTTGGATATTTAATTAATGTTAATGACACATAACTATGTCTAACGATCCCGACGTTTTTTCTGAACTGTCAAACTATATAAAATAACATCACCATCAACTAGAAAAGGCTAGCCGGGGTACAAGAAAGAATTACACAACAAGAAGCGGGTTCTTCAACTACTTGGTCCAAGTAACTTTAAACTTGCGATTCCTATTAGACACTCATAAGTAACCAATAGCAACTATGAACTATCTAATAAAAAGTCGACTCCCTTTTGATATTATTTTACTGAAAATAATATTATTCTTTAGCTTCCACATAATAATGACCTGGACATCAGTGGCGAAGGTTGACCCGAATGACGGGGGTCGAAAACGTATATACCAAAAAAATTCTATACGAAAACTACATATATAACACTTATGAGCGAAAAGTTTGGGGGGTCGGGTGCCCCTCCCCGCCCCTTCTATACTTCGCCACAGCTGGACATATACATATAATACTAAAAGTGCGGACGACAATCTGAATCATGTCTTGGGGACGAAATCCTAAACTAGTGAAGACTTGGTTCGTCTGGTGCTTGATGACATTATATGTGTGACCGTTTGTGTTGTACCGCAATATAGGAATGAGATGGCCTTCAACAAATATTTTCCATCATCCGTTGGATTAATCAGCAAAGTACAAGCTCTCACACACTCTAGAATCCACAGGAGTAAAACAGTACATACTATTTTGGTCAATGGTTATCTAAGTGCAAGCATTAGTGTGTTGTGAAGGTTTAGTGGGTTTCATTCTTAATGGTAACGTACTCCTAGCTCCTGGCTAGTCTTTTTCAAATCAATAATATTGCATCTACTCCATCCAAATAAAAAAAAAGATAATGTTTTTGACCTAATGCACTATTATTAATGTATAGAATAAAACTAGCATTATCATGTCAGGATTAATAGATCCCTTGATCATTTATTTATCTATCAAACACCAAGATTCAAGGACCCAATAGATAAAAATGAAGAAATATAAGAGAAGCTGGACTAATACAGGTAGCACAATATTCATAATTACTTTTCAATGAAGCAGTTCACACTTATTCATTATTATAGTACAACCAAAGTCAATCTAGGAACATCTACATGAGTACATGACTACATATATTACATCAAAAAACACTGGGGGAAGAGATGGAAACGATAGTAATATAAAGAGAAACACGAACATAATTGTTGTTACCTTCCGATGCTTTTTTCTTTTTCTGTAAATCATTAAACTGATGCTGCGAAAGAAATCACAAGAAGCTGCTAGAGTAAAAACCTGGATATTCTAGCTAGTCGGTTATTATAGTTACATGTTAAATAAGAATATGGTACTACCTCATCCATTGGTCCTGTACTATGCTGGGAATCGAAAAAGTAGGATGGCGTACAATTTCCAGTCATCGACAACGAAGAATTGTCATCAACAAATCCGCGGTTACACTGGAAGTTCGAGCTCATTTGATTAACTTGATTGATGCTTTGATGCTGACTTTCTTGAAAGGTACTCCAACATCCTAACTGGTTTACATCTTGATCGATTACCTGATCTAGAAATGGTCCAAATGTTGAGTCTTGACCAACACCATGGTTGTAATAATTATTCTGCTTTTGGATTGTCCTCTCCCTTGCCCTTTGTCTTGCTCTTACCCTTGTTTCTTTTAGCAAGAGGGTGTTGCAAATCTGCACACTTTCTAACCCTAGTAATTTTTTCTTTCTGTTTTTTGTTGTTTCCAGAAGAAGACTTTGCCTTAGTTTTTGTAGTTGCTTGATCATCTCCAGTCTTGACCATAAACTGATCACCAATCCCAGACACAACCTCACATTCTGAAGTAGAAGATGTACTCTTGGATACATCCATAAAGCTGCAGCTATGGTCAGGAAGGAGATCTAGAATGGCGGTTTTTGATTTGGTAAGAAGCCAATCAATCGTCTTGCTTGCCTTATCAAACCCGAGCAGATCTTGCAACCCGAAAAACTTTTTTCCTACATCAAGGGACAACCTTATCCTTCGATCTCTGGGACCTTGAGCCGTGTTGATCTTGCTATGCCTGTCTCTATTAGATGGAATCTTCCTTGGACTGTCATTATCAGGCTCCACATGAGTATTAACATCGTAATGATCATCATATCCATCGTTTGTTGTGATTTTTCCATTTTTGTTGCTACATTCTCCCATATTATTAGACATCTCATGAGCAAGAATGTTGTGGTTATGATCATTGGACAAAAACTGCTGTTGTTGGAAGAGCTCACAGAAGGCAGATTCATCTTCTAATGGAGTGTAAATAGGGGGTGGAAGGAGAAACAACGAACAAGATGGAGTATTATAAGGTTCTTGAGGGGTTTTTGAGTGGAAGCTGTCATTGTGATAATTACTGAGATTAGAAGAACTAATTTGTGGCTTAGAGCCGTAGTTGTTCAAAGAAGGATACATCTTTTATCAGTTTAGCCTCCAGAAAGCTAGATATAGCGATGTTAAATATGACCATAAATAGATCTAAAGGGAAGCTTGACAATGAAAGGTTTACTTCACTACTATAAACAAAATTCTTAGATATGAGAAATCATGAAAAGGAAAGTACATAATAAAGAGAGATAGAAGAATGAAGATTCATTGAAACATTAAGAATTTGGACTTAGACAAAGTTTGGGAAGCATGCTATAGATGTCATCATAGAGTTAGACATATATACCCACGGTGATAGAAAGAAAGGCCCATTTTCCCTCTTAATGATAAAACAACTAAGAGGGCCCTTCTTCGGTGGCAGGAGACCAGAACATTTTTGTCGAGGGGTCATTATATGACTAGAAGTTCATGACTCAGATTGATATGATAAGATAATCAACAATCGGTATATAAATGTGAACTAACCGACATAGATTCTATAATACCGAAAGAGCTTACATCAACATTTACCCAACGGAAGATCGTGATCTCCTCTCAAATATACACACACATTCTCACCTCAAGGTTAATGAGAATGCAAATGATTAGGTATGTATTGTGATGGCTAAACATTAAAGCTAATCACTTTAAACATTAAGCTCAATAGTTCACATCCCAAACAATTGGCCTAATCATTTACCCTCAATCACATTGTTCAGCGCATGATCACACCAAGCCTATTCAAATAGCAACGGACACACCAAAATGCACTAACAGACTTTCTTTCCTGTAGGATATAAGTTCAAATCATGTTATCATAAGGAACATATCTTATATAACTAAATGGTCCAAATTATGACGTACCCTCTTAATCCCTTTGGTTCCACCTTAGCCCTTGTTAATAATTAAAAATAAAGCTTGAGCACTTTTGTTGAAGAAGAAGATATTATAGTGAGTGGATAGGAAGCACTTCGTATTGTGCCACTTCACGTGATTGATAGCACCAGTAGTTTTTTTTTTCCTTGTGTGTGTGATTGGTCAAGCCACTTCACGTATAGTGTGACAGAAGGGTAATAGTAATCCAAAAGAACTTTTACTTTGACAGCAACCCTTGGTGGCTTGACCAATGACCAAACACATGCATACTTTTAATTCTTCTTCCACCATGAGTGTGTTTATGTGTGTTTAGTTTGTAGAGGGGGGTCCGGAGGATAGACATATATTGTGGTGGTGGTGGAGGTGGTTATCATTATTATTTATTTTAGAATTTACATTGCTCTCCCGACCAAGTTCTATTCATCTCTAGCTCTTAAACCTTTCTTTTGACTTGCCTACTCTCACGTCACTTTCACCAAAAAGATCCAATATCTAGTTTAAATCACACACAGAACATACGAAAAAAAAGTTATATTCATTACATTTTACATTAAAGTACACTTAAAAAGTATTAAATTTTAATTCTTAATACATCATAAAGTGATTATTTACAAACATATATAGCGACTTATTTATGTCGTGAAATGGATATTTCAGTTTTTAATTATTAGCCTTCTGTTGTCTACATCATCAATTGCAATTTAATCTGAGAATAATCAAGTTCTAACAATGAATTGTATGTTGGGTTTTCGTGGTGATCGGTCAAAACTTTATTTATCAAAAAACCGGTTCAATAAATAATAGTTAATTAATTAAACGAGTTAATTAATAAAACGCAGCGGAAAAATAAACTTACGATCAATAAAACGAAACCCGACAGGATCCGGTTACATGCAAATACGAGCACACTGAAAATATATTTAACTACCGATGAGAAAGATATACCTCGGTTAATGACTAACCGGTCGAGACACCGAGGTTCAACGAACAAGTGCTAGTTACACGAACGAGAGAGACGCGAGTGTGAGCCGGGTCTCGGCTGTGGTGGCCGGCGTTGCAGGCGGCGGCGACCACAGGAGAACGACGGCAGCAAGGTGGGCCGATAGGGTGTCGGTGGCGGCGGCGAGCTAGGCGGCGCGGTTGTGGCCGGTTAATTAAGGTTTTGTGTGTTATGAGAGTTTTGTTCAAGTTCTTCCATTTTGTTCATCATCATCATCTCTTCAATAGCAAGACCCAATACACTTAAAAGGATATGGACCCTTATGCATGCTTGCCAAGTGTCACACATGCATGGTGTATGTGTTGCCATTGGCCAATGTGTTAGGTGCGCGACAAGTGGCGGACATGCATAGTGCATGCAATGCTATTGGCCAAGTCCTGGGTGCACGACATGTGGCGATGCAAGAGTGCATGCGCGACAAGTGGCGTAGAGGAGTGTTCTTGCCTCACCCGGTCCATGTACCCGTCTCTCAGTTTAATACCCGCGTATCGTTCGTAATTACCAGTTAAATTAGTTAAGTGGATTTTAGTTCGTTGCCCAAGGTGTAACTCTTACGGGTTGTCAAGACCCGGTCGGCAGCATTGACTTATCGAACCGGACATAATATCTAACAGCTCCCACTTGGACGGTCTCTGATAAGATCTCAACGCAGACTGCCAGTGGTGTTCTAGCTACACATAGCTGCCCCCAACAGGTCATGACACTTTAAAGTCATTAACCAATGTATCTTCTCTTTAGCAACGGCTTGCTACATGAAGACAATAGACTTATGGCAATTCTCGTCATGTATCCTTTCTGTAAAAGACATCAATTGAACAATGAGACATGGATCAGATTCAACCTCACATGGCGTTCAATCATTATCGTTCATAGAATCAAAGTGGTCCAATCAAACACACAGTAAGTTTGGGTAAGGCCTTACACTTCACCAGTTTGAATCAACGAGGGCGCCCAAATGTCTAACTGTTACATATAATGTAAGAGTACAGAATCCCATCTTGACTACATACAACTCCCACTGAACTTCAGAACCACTCCCAACCAATGCCTTTATGACTGGCAGTTACGCGACAGCGTTGGAAACTGATCAAAGAATAGTCTTTAGTAAACGAAAGTTCTAGTATGTATCTCAGGTCAGAGGATACTGAATGAGTATACCTAAATCAAATACATCTTATGTGTCACACCCTGACTTTTGCGGAAGCGAGGTTATTTGGTGTGACTTCTTAATACCATAGCATTCAATCATAACAATGCTATATGATAAAACCAAAAGATATTCATCCATTAATTACATTTAGAAAATAACACAACAACTTGTCTTTGAAAACATCGATACCAAATTATGTTACAAACCATGACTTGTCTAATTGAGTTCAACAAGACTCCACAAAAGACTTTAATTAAAACTGGGTTTAGAAACATGTGTCCCGTCCAGGAATGGGACACACATTCTAAACTCTACTACCCCGGATGACATCTTTTATTTATACGCAGCTTGAAATCATATGCATACCCTTGCAAGATCCACTAGTTCCCTGAAATACATGTAGTTTAAAAATATCAACAAAAAGTTGAGCGAGTTCATGTGTATGTCTGTGTGTATAAACCTTTGAAGTATGTTTGTATATATAAATGTCCCTGGTATGTAGCAATAAGGAAAACGAGATCACCAATGGGTTGCAAAGCCAATGGTATGTGTGAAAAGGTGCAGGAAAACTCAAACCTAGCAAATTTGTACCGGGCTTCCGGCTGGAAGACATAGTCACCACTATGGGCCGCCCCGGCCTCATGGGTGTGGGCTCGCTACACCCAAATAGATCTATCACTCATGTCCCTCGGTCCTACGACGAGGATTAATGGCCTTAAGTGTTGTGCCCACCCTTCACATGATCTAGTAGTAAACCCTCCTTAGGCTAACCATACCATGTATAAAAGTGTCTGTAATAATTGTAACATGTATTCCACCCCCGAAGTATAAAACTGAAAACGGTAAAAGAAAAGGGGGACATGAACTCACTGTATTACGTCCCCTGCTCGTAACTCAAACTCTGTCAGCAAACACGACTACCTACAGTGTACTAATGTCTATTAGACAAACGGGCCGTGCCTTTGATTTAGTATTTTCGTGTTTGAGTTATGTTTCTCATATTATTCCGAATTATAATTATTTGTCAAAATCATTAATATTTCAACTTAAATTATATTTAGTTTTGGAATAATTGTTTTAAACAATATTTCGGTATTAATACTTCTCGGGTATTTAATTTTGTATTTCCTTCCCAAGGATGGGGTATCTTATACATTTATTTGTAATTCTCAAAATAATATATTTCTAAGTCTCACTTTAGAAAATATGTTTGTAAACTCATTTTGTCTCAAAAATAATGTACTATCTAGAAAATATATATTTTTCCCAAAAATCCTATATCTTCTAACTATACTGGGAAAATATATTTTTATTTCCCAAAAATAATATATTTCTCCTTGTCTAAAAATAACATTTACCAAAAAAATATATATGTAACGGTATCGTTTTTGGATAATAAATTTCACGGTACTTTATTAAGTTATATAATATAACCATTTCACCGAGTATACAAATAGTCACACCAGTGTCTTAATATGAAATATATATTCTAAATATATATTTATCCATTTGTATTTTGTTACAAAAATTATGACAAAGTTTATATCGAAAACTTATGATCAAAATATACTTGTAAATGTTTGTTAGAAAATATTTTTCTAAGTATTTATATTTTTAGAAAATTTCGCCATAGTTTCCCCTAAAAATAGAGGTGTCCATGCTATTAAAGCATATCATTTTCTTTTCAAAAATCAATCCAGCAATCAATAATCAAACTACACTTCCCAAGTGCAAAAATTATGCAATGTATATAACAACATGAACATGAACTCTCACAAAAACTCGTAGTAACTTGGTAACATGTTTAGTAGACTTAGTCACCCCTTAAAGTGTGTTTATTTCTTAATAAACTTCCTTCTTGAAAATTTTAGATGTTTACAACTTGTAAACATATTCTACAAAAATGATTCTTTTGAACTCTTCTTGTAAATAAAGTGTTCTTACACTTATTTTATCACCAAAACAATGTACATTTATGTAAGAATCAAGTTCTTACAAAAATCATATTTTGAACTTAGTTTTCTTGGAAAATTATTCATAAATCTTAGATTCACAAAATTACTAGCTCACTTTATTTATCATTTTTCAAGAAAGAATTTTATTTTCAAGTTCATGTTCATAAGTGAGGATGATCTTCTTATGTCACCACATAATCATCATTTAACTTGCTAAATCATGTGTTTAATCACAATTTAGCAAGCTCCTTATGATGATCAACATCATAATTTCAAGTAAATGACAATCAAGTGTCATGCATGTATTTAACAACATTAATCCAACAAGATTTCATCACTTTTAAGTTTCATGATCATGATTCTTGTATAAGTCTTTTAGTGTTCTTGTGATTCATAACAATGTACATCTTTTTAACCAACAAAATGAGAAGTAAAAATTATTAGTAAGAAGCTTACAACTAGCTCAAAGGCTAGGGAAGATCACAAGAGAAAAGATGATGAAAAATATGGTGGATGAAAGCTAAGGATGAAGGTTCTTCAAGTTCTTCAAGCTTCAAGCTCCATGTAACACCTTCTAGTACTTGGAATGATCTTGAAAATGGGTGTATGGTGGTTGCAAGGTGGTGGTGGTGGCGGCACAAACAAGGGCCGGGAGGGAGAGCGAGAGGTTGAGGGAGTGGAGTGAACTTGTGAGATATGAAATGATCTTGTAAGGGATATGCACCATAATTATAAGATCTCTACTCAATATTATGGCAATACAATCAAGCAAGATCACAATAAAATATGAAATAAAATCTAGTGAGTGGGGTGTGGGGCCCCCTTGTGACCATAAATATATATGTGGGGGGTTAATTGAAAATTTTGATGGTAAGTTGGTAAATGGTTAGGAGGTTAAGTGTAAAAATCTAGTGTTATATGTGTATGACATATTTTATAGTGTGTTGGGGTATTCGGAGACCATAACTAGCTCAAAAACAATAAAACAATATATCTGGCAAAATTTTGGTGTTCTGGGTAATGTCCGGTTGTTCGGTTAGATACCGGTTCGTTAAACTGCTAAGCTAATCCGTATAGTGTCTTTTATGTAAATTTTTGTGACACATTTAATTCCCAACACTTAGGTAAGCATTCAGGACCATTTAGTCAATTTTCTGCATAATACTAGTATGTTAAAAAGCTGAATTTTGCTGAAAAATGCAGAATTCTGCACTTAAAGTGAGTTTTAGGCACTTTCCGGCACTCAAACTATCACCTAGTGACACAATTTTATGGTCATCACTTCCCTACACACCATACTAGTGTAGTACCTTGTCCCTGGCCCATACTGGGTCTCAAAACACTGTCTGTCTATTTACTGAATCCTGTCAGCATATTCTCGTTCTATTCGTTAACTGTGCTAACTGTGCTTTGTGCATCATGTATGCCATTAAAGTTTGTCTGTGATAATGATGTGACATTATGTAATATGTGATGCACATGTAAGTATGATGCAGTAATCAGAAAGCAATTAAGTAATTCAGCACAGTCATTAAGCACTTAATTAATATTAATTAATTGTACGGATACCTGGTTTAATGAGGGTTGTCACATTCTCCCCCCGTTAAGAAAATTTCGTCCCGAAATTTAAGTTCTGCTTCTAGTTGTAGGAGTCTTAGGGAACAAATGTGGGTATTTTTCCTTCATACGAGCCTCACGCTCCCAAGTGAACTCTGGGCCGTGTCGCGCATTCTAACAAACCTTGACGAGTTTGACACTACTCCTGCGCGTCTTGTTAACTTTCCAGTCAGTAACCTCAACAGGTTCTTCAGTAAAGTGGAGTGTGTCGTCAATATGGACTTCGTCGGCAGCTATGGCAATTGTTTCTTGAGTTGGACTCTTTTTCAGGTTAGATACATGAAATGTATCATGAACACCATTCAGTTATGCAGGTAGATCCAACTTATAAGCTACAAGACCAATACTTTTCAGGATTTTAAACTGTCCAATGTATCTCGGGTTCAACTTCCCACGCTTCTCGAAGCGTGCTACCCCCTTCCAGGGTGAAACCTTTAACAAAACCATATATCCTACCTCAAACTCCAGAGGTGTCCTTCTTCGGTCCACGTAACTCTTTTGTCGATCACGAGCCGCCTTTATGCGCTCTCGGATCTGTGTAATCTTATCAGTAGTCTCTTGAACCAATTCCGGACCCACAAGCTGCCAATCCCCCGCGTCTGCTCAGCATAATGGGGATCGACACTTGCGTCCATAGAGGGCTTTAAATGGTGCAGCTTGGATAGTGGCATGGTAGCTGTTGTTGTAACCCAAATCCATCACGCAAGCTCGTAACATGTCTTCCAATGTTTGTATCGTTCGCTCGCTCTGGCCATATATCTGCGGATGGAATGCAGTACTCAGATTCAACTGAGAACCAAAGGCTTCTTGGAAGGACTGCCAAATCCTTGACACGAATCTTCCATCTCTATCAGAAATAATTGAGAGAGGCACTCCATGTCGTGCAACAATCTCTCTCAAGTACAGCTCAGCAAGCTTGCTTGTATTATCTGTGACAACCCTCGTAATTCCATGTATCCGTACAATTTATTAATGATAATTAAAGTGCTTGATGATTGTGCAAAATTATTTAACTGCTCTCTGATTACTGTGTTATACTTACATGTGCATGTTAGCATACTAGTAGTATGCAGTAAACTTGACTAAATGGTCCTGAATATTTTCCTATGTGTTAGGAATTAATTGTGTTACAAAAATATATGTATAAGACGCCTTACGGAACAATTTAACAACTTAACGGAACAGTATCCGACCGAACAACCGGACATTACCCGGGACACCAAATATTTGCCAAACACATTATTTAATTATTTTTATAAATTGAGTTCAGTCCGGTAAAATGAATTTTTATAAAATATTGGTGATAAATTGGATTCCGAGATTTTTACACAATAATATTTGGATCGTTTAAGACCTTCAATAAAAAGTTGGGAATTTTTGAAATAAGTTAACTATTTTATTAAAATCTCCGAAAACAGCCCAGTTTTGAATATAAAAGCTGAAATGACTTAAGTCGTAAATTGCGTGTCTACATGTCGGGTATATTATCTGTGAATGATATAACATGTTATATGTGTTATGTGCAATGTCGTATGTTTGCCTATGAACGGGAATAGATGGGAAGCTTATATGGGCATAAACCGTTAAAGTGATGCATGTTATGTGGTAGATACGTGTATGAACTTTGTGCTCTATTTGAAAACCACTAAATGACTAACTGGTAAATTATACAAGGACGTGATTGACCGACCTTGACTGTTAGCTACTTTTGAGAGTCAAACCGAGCAACCGAGGTGAGTTCACTCTCCTAAGGCATGGGATTCCCGGTGGGTTGGGAATGGGGTTGAATAACCACTCGTACTATCATTACTATTAAACTACTTTTCACTGTCCTCGGGTTGGAAAGGGCACGTACGTAAAACCTACGTACACTCATACTTACTACTGTCCTAGGATTGAAGGGCACGTACGTAAAACCTACGTACACTCACACTTGCTACGGTCCTTGGATCAAGAAGGGCACGTACGAATACGACTAGTCTACACATGGGAAGCCCCCACTAATCATCGCACACATGTTTGGGAAACCCCGATACGGCCCCTAGTCATCGCACACATGTTTGGGAAACCGCGATACGACCACTAATCATCGCAAACATGTTTGGGAAACCGCGATACAGATTAATAAGATACATGGTTTACAAAATAAACATACGATTTACGAACACTATAACTAAACAACCAACTGTGAACTCGCTCAACTTTGTTGTTGACTCGTTGTTACATGCCTTGCAGGTCGTTAGGTACTCAGGGAGCTTGCATTGGAGTGGGAAGAGTCATTGTGGGACATGGACAACTGTGTGCCATGCTAAACATTTGAAACGTTTAAACTTATGACTTGGTTTTAAACTTTATGCTTCCGCTTGCAACTTAAACTATGTTTTGTTTAGACACCAATTGTATCAAGATGGATTTTTATATACTACTTACATGCTCGTTCAATATGATTGGTGGCTTGATCCTGGTCATGTCACGCCTCCAAACGGTGATACTCAGCGTGTGGATTTTGGGGGTGTGACAGATTGGTATCAGAGCCATTGGTTATAGTGAACTTTGTTTTAAAAAAGGGGAAAAGCTTTTTGATGAAACCAGACTATAACCTGTACAATGCTCAACGATCCACAACGACGCTTCGCTCCACGTGCAAGACTCAATAATATAGGTAATATGGTTTATGTTTGTATTGCCTACCTACTAGTAGCACATTTGATCATAGTATGCGTTAGTTAATGTAATAACTGCTAATTGAACCTTGTGTGCTTACTCTCTTCTGTCACTCCACACTTACACACATTTGCGACACCTTTCCTACTTGTGTTTCCTTCGATGTGAAGATCATGAGTGGACGTGCGAACCTAACTCAAGCCCAGCCGACGGCTCTTATCAACGAACAAGTTACGGCAGCACTCCCAGCCACTCAGGCGGGAGGTATAACCTGCTATTCCGAACCTATCCTAGGATGTTAGATCCTACTCTCATGACCCAACTCTCGCGCTTAACCCTGTCTTTTCTTCCTCGCGCAACAAGGTCAGAACACTCAGCCACCTATATGCACGTTCAAAACCTTCATGGATTGCCGACCTAGTACCTTCAGCGGTACTGAAGGAGCTGTAGGCCTCCTCCACTGGTTCGAGAAGCTCGAATCTGTCTTTGAGATGTGTGAATGCCCTGAGGCTCGCATGGTAAAGTTTGCTACCGGAACACTCGAAGGTGCTGCGTTAACCTGGTGGAAAGCACAGATTCAAATGTTAGGGCCGACAGCTGCTAACGCCACACCATGGAACGACTTTAAGGATCTGATTAAGGAAGAGTATTGCAGTCGTGACGACACCCACAAGCTGGGGGTGGAGTTCTTCAATTTACAGATGACGGGGTCTGAAATTGAGGCTTATACGAAGAGATCAAATGAATTAGCTACATTGTGTTCCACGATGGTAGACCCTCCCATCAAACGTATCAAGCTGTATCTCAAGGGTCTCGTGCCAGAAATTCAGAGTCTGGTGACCGCGGCTAATCTGGGCACTATCCAGCAAGTAATTCGACTTGCTCATCGTCTCACAGATCAGGCGGTAGAACAGAACAAACTGCCGAAACATATTAATGCTACTACAACCACTTCAGATGCTCCCAGTGACAACAAACGCAAGTGGGTTGGAAATTCGAGCAAGGTTTCCATTTCGGTTCAGTCTAAGTCGCAGCAGCGAAAAACGGATGAGTACAGGAGCCCTAGTCAGCAGTCTTTTGGTAATCGAAGTCAGGGTGGATACAGTGGAAATCACCCTAAGTGCAATCGATGTAATTTGCACCACAGCGGGCCGTGCAACAAAGATCGTTGTCAGAGATGCAACAAGCTTGGTCATGAAGCCAAAGTTTGTAGAAGCTCACGTCCTGCAAACAAGAACCGACAACAACAGCCACAAGCTCCACAGAATCAGCAGCAACAGCAGGGTAACAAGGGATGCTATCAGTGTGGTGCTTAAGGTCACTTCAAGAGACACTGCCCACAGTTGAACCAGAACCAGAATAAGAAGCACAACCAAGGAAATGGGAACAATAATGGAGGCAACAACGGGGTTAATAACGACGACAATGGTGCCAGAGGTCGAGCGTTCGTGATTGGTCAGGGTGATGTTAGGAGTGACCCCAACGTTGTGATGGTTTCGACATCGTTATTGGTATGGATTGGTTATCTCAACATCAAGTGGAAATTCTTTGTAACGAGAAGATTGTCCGCATCCCTCGTTCTGGTGAAGAACCCCTCGAAATTCATGGCGATAAGAGTGGTGCAGTCGTAGGCATCATCTATTTCCTTAAGGCCCAGAAGTGTTTGCGAAAGGGCCATACTGCTATTCTAGCTCCTGTTTCTGATACATCCTTGGAAGGAAGGAAGATAGAAGATATTCCTATTGTGCGCGATTTTCCTGAGGTATTTCCTGAGGAATTAACTGGCCTTCCACCACATCGACAAGTCGAGTTTCAAATCGAGCTAGCTCCTGGAGCAGCACCAATAGCTCGTGCACCTTATCGAATAGCTCTGCCAGAACTTGAAGAACTGTCCACGCAATTACAAGAACTCTTGGAAAAGGGTTTCATACGTCCTAGCTCTTCGCCCTAGGGAGCTCCAGTACTATTCGTGAAGAAGAAAGACGGTACCTTCAGAATGTGCATCGACTACCGTGAACTCAACAAGGTGACCGTGAAGAATCGTTATCCTCTTCCACGCATTAATGACTTGTTCGACCAGTTGCAAGGGTCGAATTATTACTCTAAGATTGATCTGAGATCGAGTTACCATCAACTGAGAGTCCGAGACGAGGATGTCTCCAAAACAGCATTCAGAACTCGCTACGGCCATTACGAGTTTCTGGTCATGCCTTTCGGGTTGACGAACGCACCAGCGGTCTTCATGGATCTCATGAACCGAGTGTGCAAACCTTACCTGGATAAATTCGTTATCGTTTTCATCGACGATATCCTGATCTATTCTAAGAGTCGGGAGGAACACGAGCAACATCTACAACTTATGCTGGAACTTCTTCGAGCAGAGCAACTGTATGCCAAATTTTCGAAATGTGACTTCTGGCTTCGCGAAGTCCATTTTCTAGGCCAGGATGGGATTCATGTTGATCCATCCAAGGTTGACTCGATCAAGAACTGGCCTGCACCCCGTACACCAACAGAAATCCGCCAATTCTTGGGTTTGGCAGGATATTACAGAAGGTTTATCAAGGACTTCTCTAAGATTGCGTAACCTCTCACTTCATTGACCCAGAAAGGTGTCACCTATCGTTGGGATAATGCACAGGAATCTGCGTTTCAGCACTTAAAAGACAGACTTTGTAGCGCGCCTATCCTCTCATTGCCCGAAGGCACAAATGATTTTGTGGTTTATTGTGACGCTTCCATCCAAGGGCTTGGTTGCGTGTTGATGCAACGTGACAAGGTCATTGCCTAGGCATCACGCCAACTTAAAGTTCATGAAAGGAACTACACTACGCACAACTTGGAACTGGGAGCAGTTTTTTTCGCGCTTAAGATATGGAGACATAACCTGTACGGTACCAAGTGCACCATTTACACCGATCACAGGAGTCTCGAGCATATCTTCAAGCAAAAGGAGTTAAACATGCGACATTATCGATGGGTCGAGCTCTTGAACGATTGCGAATGCGCGATCAAGTACCATCCGGGCAAGGCCAATGTTGTGGCCGACGCCCTCAGTCGAAAGGATACTATACCTAAGCGTGTACGTGCGTTACAGCTTACCATCCAATCTAGCCTTCCTGCTCAAATTCGTGATGCTCAGGTTGAAGCATTGAAAGCAAAGAACATCAGGGCTGAGTCCTTACGAGGATCGAGGCAGCGGCCAGAACGAAAGGAAAACGACGCCTACTATGTTAACGGGCGCATCTGGGTCCCACTGTACGGGATGGATGAAGCACATAAGTCTCGTTATTCGGTACACCCTGGTTCGGATAAGATGTACCACGATCTCAAGACTACGTATTGGTGGCCCGGTATGAAAGCTCACATAGCAACTTACTTTGGCAAGTGCTTGACTTGTGCAAGAGTCAAGACTGAATATCAGAAACCATCGGGACTACTCCAACAACCAGAAATACCGCAATGGAAATGGGAGTAAATTTCCATGGATTTCGTCACTGGCCTACCTAGATCTCAACGCGGAAATGATACTATTTGGGTGATCGTGGATCGACTCACAAAATCTGCACACTTTTTGGCTATCAAGGAAATGGATAAGTTCTCCACTCTAGCAGATGTCTACCTTAAAGAAGTGGTTTCGAGGCACGGGGTGCCCACCTCTATTAATTCCGATCGTGATGCATGTTTTACTTCAGAACTATGCCAAGCAATGCACAAGTCCTTTGGCTAATGATTAGATATGAACACAGCTTACCATCCGTAAACAGATGGGCAGTTTGAACTGTTGGTGCATCCGTCTGTCGTCTACGTCTTCAGTCATGTCTCAGTTCGTTGCGAAGATATTCAGCATGATGTCATCATTTGCAACGATGACATCATCACAATTTAAAGTATATGAAACAAGAATTAAGAGATTGGTCATTTGAAATGAAGGGTTCCGTTTGAAAGAAGCTGATTAATGACCCTTCCGTTTGAAATGGTTGTTTGAATGACCCTTCCGTTTGAACTGGTAGTTTGAGACCCTTCCGTTTGAAATGGTTGTTTGAAGACCCTTCCGTTTGAGCTGTCCGTTTGAACTATTATGTTTACTTTCATTTGTAACGATTCAGAATTCTATACCGAGGTGCTGCCGGTATTTCCTCGTACTGTAAACGTTTGTTATTGAATGATAAAGAGGATTAAAGTGATTTTCTAGCTGTTTACACATTCGTTTCTTAGTTTCCGCCTCTGAAACGAATTAGAGCTTCTTCAACCGACACATTTAGGTCGAGATCGATCCTACAATTGGTATCAGAGCTCAGGACGAGGAGCTCTTGCCATATTCAGCTTGAAAATCTGATTTTCTACACCTTCTTTCTTAAAATCGATACTTGTTACGGATAAAATCAGCTCAAATCTTCACACTATGTTCGGAATTGACTATTAACCAATCCTTGAAAGTTTGAAATCAAAATACGACCTAAAACTGATCAAAATCATGTGTTCCGTTTGAAAAGTTTCGCGATTTGCTGACTTCATCGTTTGAAAACTGATCTATCGTTTGAAAACTCCCAATCGTTTGAAAATACAAGCTGTCGTTTGAAAATGGATCCCATCGTTTGAAAACTGATCATCGTTTGAAAGTCCATCGTTTGAAAGTCCATCGTTTGAAAGTCTATCGTTTGAAAGTCCATCGTTTGAAATCCTTATCGTTTGAAAGTTCATCGTTTGAAATTCTTTGTCGTTTGAAAGTCCATCGTTTGAAAGTTCATCGTTTGAATTCTTTGTCGTTTGAAAGTCCATCGTTTGAATTCAAACGGAACAGTCCATCGTTTGAATTCTTTGTTGTTTGAATCCATAGTTTGAAACCAGATCTGTCCGTTTGAAATACATTCTGTCGTTTGAAATCACATCTGACCGTTTGAAGCTGGTTTTGTTTGAGAAAGTTTTATGTATATCATGGACTCTGAATTTTATAACGCTTTTGCAACACCGATATCAATGACTCAAAGTGCTATGATTGAAAATGAAACCGGGACGTCTCAGAAACCACCCAAACTCATGGATATTGATGATTACAATGGATGGTCCGAAAGGTTTGGAAATTGGGTTGAGGCGTATCACTTGGATGCGTGGGAACACACTGAAGAGCCGTATGTTAAGCCCACAAGGAACGATGTTGTGAATGGTACTCCATTGACACTTAGAGAAATGAGTACTGTAGATAAAAAGAAATATCGTGATGAGAAATTGATGGTGAGTCTGCTTCAGCAAGCGATAAAAGAAGATATTCTGATACTGCTTCAACATGATGGAACTGCATATTCGATATGGAAAGAGTTGGAAGCAAAGTTTACTGGAAGTGACGATATGCTCAGGAATAAGATGTCTCTCATGAAAAAGGAATTTGACTTATTTCGGGGATTGAAAAATGAGAGTGTCAAGCAATTAATTGATAGACATTGTAACTTGGTGAGAAATATGACGAAACTTGGTGTTAAGAAAGATACTGATGAATTGGTTGAAAAACTTGCAGATGCGCTACCATATGAAACATGGGGAACATTTCTGATGATGCTGCGGTCAAACAAAACAGATTATAAGAAAATGACACTGGGAGATTTTATCAAGCATCTGGAAGCTCAGGAGATGGAGCAGAGGAAGATTGCTAGGATGAAGAATTACGATGGAGAACAAGATATCAGCTTGTATTACAAAGGTGGTGTCAATGAAAAGTCAAATTTTTCTCCGAAAATAGAAACTGCTTACAGTGTGAATGATTCTTCTGAAAAGAAATCATCCCAGGGATCAAGCAGCACTAGATTTTCATCATTCGATCCAAACATTTCTGCAACAAAGAACGGAAGAAAACTTCAATGCAATATTGTATTAAATCTTGAAAGTGATCAAGATTATTCTGAAGAAGTTGCCAAAAATCAAATGTCTTTGTTGGGAATGGTTCTAGAGTCCTATAGTAGTTTTGTGGCCGGAAAGATCGGTAATCCAATGCTCACGAAAGAGGATTACGATCAAATCGATGCTGAGGAAATGGAATTAATGGATATTAAATGGTGCATGGCCAGTGTAATGAGAAGAGCTGAGAAGTTTAAACAAATCACGGGAAGAAATGATTTTCTTGATGCAAGTGTTTCAAACTTAGGCTTTGATAAGTCAAAAGTTACATGTTTTCGTTGCAGGGAAAAGGGGCATTTCAAGAGAGAGCGCAAAAATCGTGAAGCTACTGGAGCCCAGAATCCTTTTGGAAACAACGATTATCACAAAAAGGCGATTTATCATCAAATCACACCACCAGCATTGCATCAGGCACAAACTGCACATGGAATGATGCAGATTAAAGATTCAAAGAAAGCTTGTCTGGGAAATGATGGTGGATTCAGTTGGGATAAATATGTTTCAATAAACAGCAAAGTGTGTTTGGCAGAACAAGATGATGAAAAACTGGCTGAAGGTTTCAATTGGAACAATTTTTGTCCAGATCAAGAATTTATGGCCAAAGAGATATCTAAAGATACTTCAAATGTTAATGTTTTTTTTGCTAATGCTTATGATTTGAAATGTGCAGAAAGGTGCAGAAAAGTCATGGAAGCAGCTGAAGAAAGACGAAGGAAGAACAAAGAAGAGGAAGAAGAAGAAGAGAGATTGAAGAACGAAGCGAAAGCTGAGAAAATAAGAAGAGCTGAGTTTTTACAATCAAGCAGAAGTGTCAAAGAAGTTCCAGAATATGAATTGAAGATTGATGAAGAACGAGTTGAAGTTTCTGAAAAGTGCATGAACTGTGATTCGTTAATCAAACAAAACAATGAGTTATTGCACAATATTCACAAGTTGAAAGAATCGTATGACACAATGAACAGAGAAATTAACAAATATACTGATTCGAGTGGTGAACAAGCAATGGCGATGAATACTTTGAAAGTAGCATATCTTAGACAGCTAGATGATGCTAACTTTTATATTAAGAAATGTGCTGATTTAGAGTTGGAGCTGGCAACACAAAAGATAGAGTCTGAGAAAGTTAAAAAGTTATTAAACAGTTACTCATGTTCTTCTTTTGTTGTTGACAGGATTTATCCCGTAGTGGAGAATTTGAAGACATTTGAAGAAATGAAAATGTCTGAAGAAAAGAAAGCTGTGACAAAAGATGAAGTGAAGACTTCTGGTAAGAAATCAAGTGTGGTCTACACTAGATGTCCGCCCCCGGTCGAAAATGGATTTTTACCTCGAAATCCAAATTCAGAAAGAGTCGAAACGGCAATAAACTTACAATGGGAGTCTGGGACGTCGGATAACTTGCCAGAAAATATTGATGTCACATACACGTCGTCCGATACTGATCATGAGTCAAAGTTGATAAAAAGTGTGGTCGATCAGGTGTTAGATAAAGATGATTGTGAGGAGTCAAAACCGGAGTCCAAATTCAAGTCAAAGTCTGAGTCCGATATGTCAAAGTCAACAGTCAAAAAGGACAAACGGGTTTACGATAAAAAGTTTTTGATATCAAAATCTAATTTGAATGATGAATCATTTAAAGTGGCATATACTTTGAAAGATTCTGACAAATTATATTCTGATGAGATTTTTCCAATAAGAAGTGTTAGAGTTGAAATGATTCAAAAGGTTTTTAAAATCACAGAAATTAATATTTCTGAAATAAAAGATTCAAATCTTAATGGAAAACCTAAACAATACACTTCAAGAGATCAACAAAGAATTAACAAGAAAATGGGTTACAATTGTGGTTACAGTTTCCAAAAGAAACCAAACCATAATCGTAATTACAAAAAGAAAGGATTAGGTTTTGTACCACCGAAAAACTATAAAAATGAAAAATTTTCTAAACCAAAAACTGTGTTTGTTTCAGGAAATTTTTTAAATGATGAGAAAGAGCAAGCATTCAGAAAGCAGACAAATCAGGAATTCCTTGCCAAGAAGCAAGAAGAGTTGAAGAAGAATGTTGTTCCAAAGAAGATTGAAAAGAGAACCTGTTTTCAGTGCAAGATTACTGGTCATATTGCTAGGGATTGTCCGAAGACATTCAAACCAAAACAGGAAGTATCTGGTAAACTGAAAGAGAAAGTTGTTGAGAAAACTGAACTTTCAACCCGAAAGTTCACAGGTTTTGAAAATTCAATCTTTGAGAAGGGAGAATGTTCAAAGAATGTGGTTAAAAGAAAAGAAAATCTGATAAATCAAAAATGGGTTGTTAAGGGTTCAGGAAACAGTTCTGGTGATGAATCTGATTCCATAAAATCAGAAGAGCCAAAAGTTGTTAACGAAAAGGTTGAAAAATCAGTTCCAAAAGTGGATGATGTGAATTTTCCACCTTTGAGTGCTGAAAATTTTAAAAAGAAAGTTGGGAAAGTTGAAATTTCAAATCAATTTTATTCTGACAAGAAGAAATTTGATGTTGATAAAGCTTTCAATTGAACTGTGAAACACATTTTTGGCAAAATGATCAATGGTAAGGCCAAAAGTGTTAAAGAATTTTATGCCGCCAAAAAAGGAGGTCACAGGTTAGTTGAAAGAAAAGATGAAGAGGTTGTTACACCCAAGGAAGGTCAAGCTTGGGTGGATATTTTTTTCAAAGAATAAAAATCTGACTTGCCGGAGATCCCAAGTTGGTAATCGTGGATCATGAATCGGCATCATTCTTTATCATGTTTGTATAATGTTTTATTTTTAGAAGTTTTGCAGGACTTGCCGGAACTCCCAGGTTTGTAAGCGAGGAGTAGGAATCGGCACCTCGAGAATTCAATCAACAGATGATGATTGGTTGAAAATGCTTGATTAGATTGATCTTGCAAGTGGTAAATCAGGGACATTAATTTGTACTTGATTTTCTACAAATGGTTGAAGACAAAATGATGAACCATATTCTCAATTTTACAAGTGGTAAAATCAAACTTATTTTCCGGAAAAACCATTTGATTAAAACAAACTTAAGTGTTTTGAAATCTAAATGGGAAAATAGTTTGAGGGGGAGTTCTGATTGTTTATGCTAAGTGGATGGCGAATTGAGGCAATTCGATATTAGTTGTCATGTTTGTGTACAGTTTGTTTTCAAATTTCCTAAAATGTGTTTGCATTTTAAGGGGAGTAAAAATTTTAGAAAATCCAAAAACATTTGAAAATTTGAAAAAGCCAAAAACATGATAAAATGAAAAATGAGTTTTGTTGCATAAAAGAGGAAATGATAGTACATCAGTGGACTGTCACAGCATGCTAAAGAATTGGAAATTAAAAATGTGATAAACGGTCTCACTGATGATGTGTCAGTAGGTTTTTGCACATTTAGTAGATTGTGACGAGATATAAACTTAAATTTCAAACTTGCTTGTTCTGTGGGTTAACACAAACTTGGATATATAGGTAACCCCTGAAATCTTGTTTGAAAGGTCCCTTATTCTGAGATACTAGGTCTTTATGCTCAGTGATATCTGGGGTATTATCTCGGGACTTCTGCTGAAAGAAATTTCTGACCTAGTCCCCGGATAATGCTTTCTGCAAATGCTTGAAACATAGCATCGCCCTCAGCAAGCTGATGAAACAATAAAATTGATAGTCGCTGCTGTTGTAATGCAAAAGATCCTCTAAAGGGGACACACCAAAAGTCGAAGCCGTCATCTCTCTGCGTATCGAAAGATCGACCTGAGTTCTCACGGCCCTCGTACTATAATTTATTCCCTGACAGATATCATCTGTGGTATACTCACCTGTAAGACTGAATATTGGGATCTGGATACGGGAGTATATTCAAGTAGTGGGACACACGAATAAGTTCAAGTGCTTAAAACATTAATCTCGTATCTAGGATCAATTGAACTTTGTGTGAAAATTTAAGTGGACAAACATACTGACAATCTAAGTGAACTGTTTAGAACTTAAAATGAAATGAAGCTTAACGGTGTTGGTGATATGTCTCAGAAACTGATATGATCCTCTTGCACAAACTCACAAAAAATATTGTTTGTAAATATTTCTTTACTGTATTTCTTTGTTATATTAAAAAAATACAAAAAGATTTTAGTGAGTTTTAGCATAAATTTTGAAAAATCCAAAAAGATTTTCGACAACTGGTGTTAAAGAGCTGATTTTCAAAATTCCGAGTGCTAAACATGATGAACAAATGGTTTGGGTGAAAGTGTTTGAAGATTGTTGAAATGGAATGAGAAAAATTTTACAATAAAAATGTTATTCCTGCATGTGATAAATTAGATTTGAAAATCTTATCCACAAATGGTTATCAGAAAATTTATTTTTGGGTAGAGTTTTTTGCAGGTTAGAATGAAAAGTTGCTAGACAGAAATCCAGACAACGATCCTAAAGCTGATGATGCTGATGATCTGAAGAAATGCCAGCATATCGCAAGGGGGAGTCTGAAGACCTGCAAGAAAAGTCTAAGAGTGAAGCTTAGAGACAGATTAAGATTGTAGATTGACAATTGAAGACTCAACACTGAAGACTCCGTCAACATCCGAGGGGGAGTTTGTTGGTGCATCCGTCTGTCGTCTACGTCTTCAGTCATGTCTCAGTTCGTTGCGAAGATATTCAGCATGATGTCATCATTTGCAACGATGACATCATCACAATTTAAAGTATATGAAACAAGAATTAAGAGATTGGTCGTTTGAAATGAAGGGTTCCGTTTGAAAGAAGCTGATTAATGACCCTTCCGTTTGAAATGGTTGTTTGAATGACCCTTCCGTTTGAACTGGTAGTTTGAGACCCTTCCGTTTGAAATGGTTGTTTGAAGACCCTTCCGTTTGAGCTGTCCGTTTGAACTATTATGTTTACTTTCAAACGGAAGGGGCCATCTCTATAAATAGGAGTCAAACGGATTCATTTGTAACGATTCAGAATTCTATACCGAGGTGCTGCCGGTATTTCCTCGTACTGTAAACGTTTGTTATTGAATGATAAAGAGGATTAAAGTGATTTTCTAGCTGTTTACACATTCGTTTCTTAGTTTCCGCCTCTGAAACGAATTAGAGCTTCTTCAACCGACTCATTTAGGTCGAGATCGATCCTACATGAACGCACCATCCAAACTCTAGAAGACAAGCTTCGTGCATGTGTAATCGATTTCGGCAGCGGCTGGGAAAAACATCTCCCGTTAGTGGAGTTTTCGTATAACAACAGTTACCACACCAGCATCCAGGCCGCTCCATTCGAGGCATTGTACGGATGCAAATGCCGATCGCCTCTCTGTTGGGCAGAAGTTGGTGACAACCAAATTACTGGCCCAGAACTTGTGGTAGATACCACTGAGAAGATTGCTCAGATAAGACAACGTATGGTGACAGCTCGCGACCGTCAGAAAGCCTACGCAAACAAGCGCAGGAAACCACTCGAGTTCCAAGTTGGGAATCGAGTGCTACTCAAAGTTTCACCCTGGAAGGGTGTGGTTCGCTTTGGAAAAAGAGGCAAGCTCAATCCGCGTTATGTCGGACCGTTTGAAATCATTGAGAAAATAGGCAAAGTGGCCTACAGACTGAACCTACCCGCAGAACTCAGTGGAGTTCACGACGTTTTTCACGTGTCAAATCTAAAGAAGTTTCTGTCAGATGAGACCCTCATAGTTCCCTTAAAGGAGCTCACTATCGACGACCAGCTGCGATTCGTCGAGGAACCAGTAGAGATTACTGATCGAGATGTTAAGATTCTCAAGCGTACTAGGATACCTCTAGTCAGAGTCCGTTGGAATTCCCGTCGTGGCCAAGAGTATACCTGGGAACGAGAAGACCAAATGAAACTCAAGTATCCCCAGCTGTTTAAGAAAAATGCAACCACTACTGAGGCTGAAGCTACTGCAGAATTTCGGGACGAAATTCCAAATCAACAGGGGGATGATGTTACACCCCAGGAAAAGCCAGTAAACACCGCAACTTAACTAGCTTCCTCAGTAACTACGCACTAAATTTCGGGACGAAATTTTCTTAACAAGGGGAGAATGTGACAACCCTCGTAATTCCATGTATCCGTACAATTTATTAATGATAATTAAAGTGCTTGATGATTGTGCAAAATTATTTAACTGCTCTCTGATTACTGTGTTATACATACATGTGCCTGTTAGCATACTAGTAGTATGCAGTAAACTTGACTAAATGGTCCTGAATATTTTCCTATGTGTTAGGAATTAATTGTGTTACAAAAATATATGTATAAGACGCCTTACGGGACAATTTAACAACTTAACGGAACAATATCCGACTGAACAACCGGACATTACCCGGCACACCTTACTTCCATATCTTGTTCAAGATTATGTTCAATTGTTTATTAAATTTGTTGCTTGTTGGAGTTACTAAAATATTAGAGACAATCTTATAAGTAAGGCACTAAAGATCACAACCATCATTCACAAAAATTCACTCTCTCACCTCACTCTCTTCTCTCTCTTTCGGCTCACCCCACAACCGAAACCATCACCACTACTAAACATCATCATCTTCTTCCAAGATTCAAGTTCCATTCAAAGCTTGAAGGTGATCCATGGAGGTTGCAAGTTGAAGAGCATTCAAAGGAGCTTTGTTCTTGCCTTCTTCACCATCTTTTCTTCATCTTTTGCACTCGAGAATCACCCCTAGCTATAAGCTAGTAGTAAGCTCTTGTTTAACCTTTGTTCATCTTGTTTCATGATTTAAAAGATGTAATATGTTAAATCTACATGAACACTAAAAAGGGTTTAAACAAGAAGATGAAACGTGATGTATTTATGTTAGTATGATGTTGTCTTGAGATGTTACTGATTTCTTGTTGATTACTTGTTAATATTGATTACTAGAAATGTTGTTGATCATTATGCATGTTAACGGAACCAATGTAACTCGCATTAGAATGTAAAAGCTGAAAAACAGAAAGTTGATTAGCGATTACAGCCAACTTCAGTTGGCTGTAACCGAACCTTAATAAAGCGAGAAATGTACTTTCTGAAGTCTAGATTTATGTATTATGAAATACGGTTCTAATGGCACTGGAATCATAATTTTTGGACTTCGTTTACTATTTTTAAAGACCCTTTTAAAAACAGCAGCTGAAGCTGAGTTTTTGCTGCAGTAAATGGGTGATGTGTTTTTGGTCATACCTGGAAATCTATGATGAATTAGCCGATGAAATTTGTACAGTAGATGACAACTGAAGTATTTGTAATTACCCCACTGGAATTTCGTAAATCGGACTCTCGATAAATTTTAAATAAATTATTCCGTGGACTGCAGTCAGAAAAAGATAAATCTGAGTTCAGTCCGGGAAAATGAATTTTTATAAAATATTGGTGATAAATTGGATCCTGATATTTTTACACAATAATATTTGGATCGTTTAAGACCTTCAGTAAAAAGTTGGGAATTTTTGAAACAAGTTAACTATTTTATTAAAATCTTCGAAAACAGCCCAGTTTTGCGTGTCTAAATGTTGGGAATATTATCTGTGAATGATATAACATGTTATATGTGTTATGTGCAATGTCGTATGTTTGCCTATGAACAGGAAAAGATGGGAAGCTTATACGGGCATAAACCGTTAAAGTGATGCATGTTATGTGGTAGATACGTGTATGAACATTGTGCTCTATTTGAAAACCACTAAATGACCAACTGGTAAATTATACTAGGACGTGATTGACCGACCTTGACTGTTAGCTACTTTTGAGAGTCAAACCGAGCAACCGAGGTGAGTTCACTCTCCTAAGGCATGGGATTCCCGGTGGGTTGGGAATGGGGTTGAATACCCACTCGTACTATCAAAACTATTAAACTACTTTTCACTGTCCTCGGGTTGGAAAGGGCACGTACGTAAAACCTACGTACACTCATACTTACTACTGTCCTCGGATTGAAGGGCACGTACATAAAACCTACGTACACTTACACTTGCTACGGTCCTTGGATCAAGAAGGGAACGTACGAATACGACTAGTCTACACATGGGAAGCCCCCACTAATCATCGCACACATGTTTGGGAAACCGCGATACAGCCACTAGTCATCGCACACATGTTTGGGAAACCGCGATACGGCCACTAATCATCGCAAACATGTTTGGGAAACCGCGATACAGATTAATAAGATACATGGTTTACGAAATAAACATACGATTTACGAACACTATAACTAAACAACCAACTGTGAACTCGCTCAACTTTGTTGTTGACTCGTTGTTACATGCCTTGCAGGTCGTTAGGTACTCAGGGAGCTTGCATTGGAGTGGGAAGAGTCGTTGTGGGACATGGACAGCTGTGTGCCATGCTAAAAATTTGAAACGTTTAAACTTATGACTTGGTTTTAAACTTTATGCTTCCGCTTGCAACTTAAACTATGTTTTGTTTAGACACCAATTGTATCGTGATGGATTTTTATATAGAACTTACATGCTCGTTCAATATGATTGGTTGCTTGATCCTGGTTTTGTCACGCCTCCAAACGGTGATACTCCGCGTGTGGATTTTGGGGGTGTGACAGATGATGTGACACCCCAGGAAAAGCCAGTAAACACCGCAACTTAAATAGCTTCCTCAGTAACTACGCACTAAATTTGGGGACGAAATTTTCTTAACAAGGGGAGAATATGAAAACCCTCGTAATTCCATGAATCCGTACAATTTATTAATGATAATTAAAGTGCTTGATGATTGTGCAAAATTATTTAACTGCTCTCTGATTACTGTGTTATACATAGATGTGCGTCCTAGCATACTAGTAGTATGAAGTAAACTTGACTAAATGGTCCTGAATATTTTCCTATGTGTTAGGAATTAATTGTGTTACAAAAATATATGTATAAGTCGCCTTACGGGACAATTAAACAACTTAACGGAACAATATCCGACCGAACAACCGGACTTTACCCGACACACCTTACTTCCATATCTTGTTCAAGATTATGTTCAATTGTTTATTAAATTTGTTGCTTGTTGGAGTTACTAAAATATTAGAGACAATCTTATAAGTAAGGCACTAAAGATCACAACCATCATTCAAAAAAATTCACTCTCTCACCTCACTCTCTTCTCTCTCTTTCGGCTCACCCCACAACCGAAACCATCACCACCACTAAACATCATCATCTTCTTCCAAGATTCAAGTTCCATTCAAAGCTTGAAGGTGATCCATGGAGGTTGCAAGTTGAAGAGCATTCAAAGGAGCTTTGTGTTGATGCATATTTTGTCTATCGCCTTCGTCAATCTGAACTGTAGTGAAGAATTGAAGAAACCGAGTCGTAAATGTCTAATATTTAGTGAAAAAGGCAAGGTGGCAAACTTGTAATTAATGAAGTTTCATTAAAGTTGCCTTGACCTATAAATAGGGAGTGTTAGTGTTATGTTTAGGACTTTTGCTCATTTGTGACATTGGAGAAAATCTTGTAGAGAGAGAAAGTCTAGAGAGAGAAACCTCTCTCAAGTGATTGTAAAAGTCGTTTCTCAATAGAATCAAGGTTCTAGTACGTTCTCGTGTGTTCGGTCACGCACGTTCACGGTTTCCGCACGTCGAACGTGTCGTTACGCAATCGAACGGTGTCAAAACCGATCCTACAAGTGGTATCAGAGCTAGGAGCTCGATTGCGCTGACCAAATACATAAATTCGTACCAGAATTAAGCGAATTCAGATCCGATTTTCATCAAATTCTTCATATTCTACTACTTTTTCACGTTTTTGATGGTTTTTCGTCAAATTGAACGGGTTTTACTGGTCTGAATCGGATAATTTTTTAGTATAGTGTGCGAAAATACATGTTTTAAAACCCTACCAAGTTTCAAATCAAAACTCCAAGCCGTTTTGGAGTAATTCGATTTTTTGTGTCCGATTTTCTGGAAATCAGCGAGATTTCGCTTGAAATCTCACCATTTGCACAGGTCTCGCTTGAATTAATCAGATTTCACTTAAAAATTCTTGATTTCGCTTGAAGATAATGAATTTTTGAAGCGAAATCTAACATTCCGCTTGAAATTAGTGAGTGTTTGAAGCGAACTAATTGATTTCGCTTGAAAAATAGAGGTTGCTTGAAGCGAAACACACGATTTCGCTTGAATTGACGAGACTGATATCACTTGAAAAGACAACTGCTTGAATGTTGTCTGTGTCTGCTTGAAAACAGTTTGAAAAAGTTCTTATCTGTGTGATACATCAAAAACGTGGTTGTCAGTATATTGGGAAGTGGTTTATCACGAGAATTCTGAATGCATTTATCTTGATAACATCAATTTACATGTGATGATGTGGATTTACCGAACAAGACATTTATTTGAAATTGAAGTGTGCATGTGAATATATTTCTCTTGTCAGTTTTTTACATGTGACTGTTCTGATTATTAAAGTAGTTGACCACTTTGCATTAGATCACACTAATCGAAATTGAAAGGTTCAATGAAAAGTGTCGGTCATTAAATACATTCGAGAGAACCAAGATGCAGGTGAGATAAAAACAAATTAAAATATGGTGTCGGCTGAGTGATGTATTTGGTCCAATCATATAGTTTGATTTGAGGTGTTGTAAATCGAATCTGATATCACATGATGTTAGTTTATTGGTTTATGTGATTGTGATATAGTGGGTTTGTTTTACCAATGTTGTACATAAGACAGAAAGTTGATTTTGTTTAGATCTCTTATTGAATCCCAATTTGATTCAAAGGTGTTCAAGATTAAAGTGCAACAAATCGAGTGCCAATTCAAACTAGTCGCCACCTAATTCTAATTAGTTCTACTTGTTTGTGTTTAAAGTAATTTGTCAAGTTTCGGATATATTTTCAAAAGAATTCTTCACGTGATCTTTTGTTACCGGATTGTTGTCACTGAAACATGGATTGTGAGTCGTATCGTGTTCAGAGTCTAGCAGATATTGCACATAACAAATTTGATAATTTTACAGGTATCAAGGGAGAGTCTACAAAAGAATTGATTGAAAGATACTGCCATCTAGTTTTGGAAATGGGAAGATTGAAGATAACCAAAACTAATGAGGAATGGATTGACAAGTTGGTAAAGGTTTTACCGGGTGATATATGGAGAACGTATTTGTTAGATTTGAAAGAGAGATATTTAGACGTGACTTTGAGTATGTTTATCGAGAAAATCGAAGTTCAAGAACTTGAGGCCCAAAAGATTAGAAATACGAAATCTGAAGAAAATGATCAAATGATAGAGAAGCTAGTTGATGAAATTTCAGCTTTGAAGGTTGAGAAGAAAGCTGATGATGAACAGATTCTGGAGTTGCAAGTGAATTGTGAAAAGCTGAAAGTTGAAAATGACAAACTGTTAAATGACATGAACAGTTTGACATTGGAAAACAAAGTTTTGAAAGAAAAGGAAAAAGATTTTGAAAATGAAAATTTGAAAATTGAAAAAGATTTTCAAAATCAAATCAAGATTCTAGAAGATGAGAGAGATATTTTTGGTAAAGATAATCTTGAAAAACAAATTGAAATTAATTCTCATCTTGCTAAAATCATTCAGCTTGAAAAAGAAGCTAAAAGTGATCGGATTAAAATTGCTGAGTTAGAAAGTAAGTTGAAAGGTTTTGTGATTTCTGCACCTTATGTGTGTCCAGAACCGATCAATTCAGATTGTGATGAGAAAACTGATGATGAAAATGAAAAAATTGAGAAAAAATTCCAAGGAACTGTTCTGCAATCGACTGAAAAGGGTGAATGCTCTATGCAAAAACCTTTGAAGAAGAAAGTGGAACAGAAACAAAAAGTTAAAAAATCAGAAAATGTTCAAAACCAGATTAAAAACTCATCAGTTCAGTCATCCAATCGTTATAAAAAACCACAAAAAGTTGAAAATTTAAACTCACAAAAAGTTGGTGATATGTGGTGCAGGTTTGACCACAGTGCTTCAAAGCCAAATCCAGCTTTCAGGAGGAGTGATGATTACCACAAAGCCAGACAATGCTATGATCTGAGTGTTTGGTGTGAAGGTGGTGAATGGTACGATAACAGAGTGTGTTACTCTTGTGGTATTCAAGGACACATTGCTGTTAACTGCCAGAATCAGTGGTTTGAGACGAAGAGATGCTATAACTGCCAAATCAAAGGACACATTGCAAGAGATTGCCCAATGAGATCAATGGGAAGATCGAGGGCTGAATCTCAGAAAGTAGTGAAGAAGAAATCAGTCAAGGTCGAAGAAAAGTCCAAAGAACAGAAAGTGAAGCTTTCACAAGGGCAGAAAGACCGACTGAGAAAGAAGAGAAAGAAGGCCAGAGAGTATCTGGAAAGGATTTTGTCCTCGGATACAACTGGTAAAACAGATAAAAGTTCTGGTAAATCGTCTTGCTCGCTAAAGAATGGTAAATCAAGCAAAACGCATTCATCAGATACAAATCTGAGGACGAAAGAGGGAAAAGAGGAGAAGAAAGTTTGTGGCGATGAATCTGTTTCTTTGGAAACAAAGGAGCCACATGTCGGCGATGAATCTGGCTCTTCAAAGTCAGACAAGCCACATTCAGGCAATGATTCTGGTATGGTAAAACCTGAAGAGCCATGTGTTGAGGTAAAAATGGAGAATTCAGGTTTAACAATGGATGATGTAAACTATCCACCATTGTTGAACAAGAATTCTAAATCACCCAAGGACCGTCAGGCTTGGGTGAATCTGTTTAAATGAAAAACCTGACTTGCCGGAACTCCCAGGTTGGTAATTGGGGAGTAGGAATCGGCACATTTCTTGAGAAATTTCACTCTGGTGATTTTTCGCCTTACAAGTGGTTAATTAAGGACATTGAGTTGTACTTGATTTAACTATCTTACAAGTGGTAACTGTGTTTGTGATAAACCTACAAGAAGTTGAAATCAATATGATGATTAACCCCAAGTTTGTGAAACGGCACACAAAACTAATTTTCCGGAAAAACCATTTTGATTAAAACAAACTTAAGTGTTTTGAAATCATAGTGGGAAAATAGTTTGTTGTTAGGGGGAGTTCTGATTGTTTATGCCAAGTGGATGGCGAATTGAAGCAATTCTCATCATGTTGTCACGTTTCTTGTACAGCTTGTTTTTTCAAATTTTCCGGAAAATCAAAATTGAAACATATTTTGATTTTAGGGGGAGTAAAAATTTTAAAAAATTAGAAAATTTGAAAAGTCAAAAACATTAAAAAGTTCAAAATGAGTTTTGTTGAGAACAAGAGGAAATGATAGTAAATCAGTGGACTATCACAGCATGCTAAGGAAATGGAAAGTTAAAATGTGATAAACGGTCTCACTAAAGATGTGACGATAGGCTCATCTAGACTAGTAGATTTGCGATAACGATACAAACCTAAATGAAAAAGCCTAGTTCTAGTGGGAAACATGGTCAAAAGCATAGTACTTAGTTTTGTCCTTCTTGATTGTGTGCCTACTCGGTAATCGCTGATTGTCGTAAGACATAAAACTGGTTAAGTTTGTGAACTTTCACAACTTTGCTGAAAAGTCGCTGTGATTGTGCATTTTATTTTGCAAAGATTTAAACTTGTTTGATTTCTTTATTTTGTTTAAGCATCGGACATCCTCTGCGTATACGTGAGTATCGACCTGGATGTTGTTGCCTAAACGTTCTGCTTTATTTTCTTTGGTGTTTCGTTTAAGCTTTGGATCACCTTTGCGTATACGGGAGTATCGACCTGGTGGTTAAAGCCTAAACAACTTCAACTTGTTTTATTTTTCTTATTTTGTTTAAACATTGGACTTTCTCTGCGTATACGGAAGTATCGACCTGATTGTTAATGTTTAAACATTCTGCTTTATTTTCGCACATATCACAGTTGATGAAAGTTTAAAGGCATTACTTGAGTTAGTGTATTGCATGATGAGGGGATATGCTGAGATTGTGGGGTCCATAAGAATTTAGTGCTATCTTAATATACCTTAACGTATCGGTAAGCATGTCGAAAGTTTTTAGATTGAGCTTAAGAGGACAATTATATTGTCAATCAATGTGAATCGTTTAGAACTTAAAACGATTAAAAGCTTAACGGTGCTTGTGATGTGTCTCATAAACTGATATGATCCTCTTACACAAGCTCACAAAAATATGTTTGTACATATTTCATTTCTGCATTACATTTCTCTTTTATCAAAATCCAAAAAGATTTTACTGTGTTTTAGCCTAATTTTTGAAAAATCCAAAAAGATTTTCGACAACTGATGTTGAAAAGTTGATATTCAAAATCTCAAAGGCTAAACAAGATGACCAATTGGTTTGGTTAAGATGATGAGAAGTTGAAAGATAATCCTCAAATGTTTAGATGATTCATTAACTTGAATCACAATATTGTGTGTTATATGATTGTCTTACAAGAGGTTGAGATGTGTAGGTTTTTTATTCTTTGGCTACGGAAAGCAAGGCGTCGATCCCAAAAGCACGGAAGCTTGACGAAAGGGGGAGCCAGAAAATACGGAAAGCCAGGTGTCAATCCCAAAAGCACGGAAGCTTGACGAAAGGGGGAGCCTGAAGAGACTACCGAAAGGGGGAGCTGAAGCTAAAAACAGATCCATCGGGATTCTGTTCAAGCAAGAGGAAGTCTGTGTTTGCTGAAGTAAAGAAGAATCAAGAGAGAGAGAAAGACAAGTCACTACAAGTTTGACTAAGGATTGACTTCGGCAATATCCAAGGGGGAGATTGTTGATGCATATTTTGTCTATCGCCTTCGTCAATCTGAACTGTAGTGAAGAATTGAAGAAACCGAGTCGTAAATGTCTAATATTTAGTGAAAAAGGCAAGGTGGCAAACTTGTAATTAATGAAGTTTCATTAAAGTTGCCTTGACCTATAAATAGGGAGTGTTAGTGTTATGTTTAGGACTTTTGCTCATTTGTGACATTGGAGAAAATCTTGTAGAGAGAGAAAGTCTAGAGAGAGAAAACTCTCTCAAGTGATTGTACAAGTGTATTTTCAATAGAATCAAGGTTCTAGTACGTTCTCGTGTGTTCGGTCACGCACATTCACGGATTCCGCACGTCGAACGTGTCGTTACGCAATCGAACGGTGTCAAAACCGGTCCTACACTTTGTTCTCGCCTTCTTCACCATCTTTTCTTCATCTTTTGCACTAGAGAATCACCCCTAGCTATAAGCTAGTAGTAAGCTCTTGTTTAACCTTTGTTCATCTTGTTTCATGATTTAAAAGATGTAATATGTTAAATCTACATGAACACTAAAAAGGGTTTAAACAAGAAGATGAAACATGATGTATTTATGTTAGTATGATGTTGTCTTGAGATGTTACTGATTTCTTGTTGATTACTTGTTAATATTGATTACTAGAAATGTTGTTGATCATTATGCATGTTAACGGAACCAATGTAACAATAATTAGAATGTAACAGCTGAAAAACAGAAAGCTGTTTAGCGATTACAGCCAACTTCAGTTGGCTGTAACCGAACCTTAATAAAGCGAGAAATGTACTTTCTGAATTCTAGATTTATGTATTATGAAATACGGTTCTAATGGCACTGCAATCATAATTTTTGGACTTCGTTTACTATTTTTAAAGACCCTTTTAAAAACAGCAGCTGAAGCTGAGTTTTTGCTGCAGTAAATGGGTGATGTGTTTTTGGTCATACCTGGAAATCTATGATGAATTAGCTGATGAAATTTGTACAGTAGATGACAACTGAAGTATTTGTAATTACCCCACTGGAATTTCATAAATCGGACTCTCGATAAATTTTAAATAAATTATTCCGTGGACTGCAGTCAGAAAAAGATAAATCTGAGTTCAGTCCGGGAAAATGAATTTTTATAAAATATTGGTGATAAATTGGATCCTGATATTTTTACACAATAATATTTGGATCGTTTAAGACCTTCAGTAAAAAGTTGGGAATTTTTGAAACAAGTTAACTATTTTATTAAAATCTTCGAAAACAGCCCGGTTTTGCGTGTCTAAATGTCGGGAATATTATCTGTGAATGATATAACATGTTATATGTGTTATGTGCAATGTCGTATGTTTGCCTATGAACAGGAAAAGATGGGAAGCTTATACGGGCATAAACCGTTAAAGTGATGCATGTTATGTGGTAGATACGTGTATGAACTTTGTGCTCTATTTGAAAACCACTAAATGACCAACTGGTAAATTATACTAGGACGTGATTGACCGACCTTGACTGTTAGCTACTTTTGAGAGTCAAACCGAGCAACCGAGGTGAGTTCACTCTCCTAAGGCATGGGATTCCCGGTGGGTTGGGAATGGGGTTGAATACCCACTCGTACTATCAAAACTATTAAACTACTCTTCACTGTCCTCGGGTTGGAAAGGGCACGTACGTAAAACCTACGTACACTCATACTTACTACTGTCCTCGGATTGAAGGGCACGTACATAAAACCTACGTACACTCACACTTGCTACGGTCCTTGGATCAAGAAGGGCACGTACGAATACGACTAGTCTACACATGGGAAGCCCCCACTAATCATCGCACACATGTTTGGGAAACCGCGATACAGCCACTAGTCATCGCACACATGTTTGGGAAACCGCGATACGGCCACTAATCATCGCAAACATGTTTGGGAAACCGCGATACAGATTAATAAGATACATGGTTTACGAAATAAACATACGATTTACGAACACTATAACTAAACAACCAACTGTGAACTCGCTCAACTTTGTTGTTGACTCGTTGTTACATGTCTTGCAGGTCGTTAGGTACTCAGGGAGCTTGCATTGGAGTGGGAAGAGTCGTTGTGGGACATGGACAGCTGTGTGCCATGCTAAACATTTGAAACGTTTAAACTTATGACTTGGTTTTAAACTTTATGCTTCCGCTTGCAACTTAAACTATGTTTTGTTTAGACACCAATTGTATCGTGATGGATTTTTATATAGAACTTACATACTCGTTCAATATGATTGGTGGCTTGATCCTGGTCATGTCACGCCTCCAAACAGTGATACTCCGCGTGTGGATTTTGGGGGTGTGACAGATGATGTGACACCCCAGTAAAAGCCAGTAACCACCGCAACTTAAATAGCTTCCTCAGTAACTACGCACTAAATTTCGGGACGAAATTTTCTTAACAAGGGGAGAATATGACAACCCTCATAATTCCATGTATCCGTACAATTTATTAATGATAATTAAAGTGCTTGATGATTGTGCAAAATTATTTAACTGCTCTCTGATTACTGTGTTATACTTACATGTGCGTGTTTGTATACTAGTAGTATGCAGTAAACTTGACTAAATGGTCCTGAATATTTTCCTATGTGTTAGGAATTAATTGTGTTACAAAAATATATGTATAAGACGCCTTACGGAACAATTTAACAACTTAACGGAACAGTATCCGACCGAACAACCGGACATTACCCGGGACACCAAATATTTGCCAAACACATTATTTAATTATTTTTGGCTAGTCATGATCCCCGTACACCATAACACCCGCTAAAATGCCTACTAACTAACATATGTAAACAATACTTGGGAACTAATTAATGTTTACCTATTAGTTGCAAAATGTTACATAAAGCCCCCCCCCCCCCCCCAACCGAATCGGGGGACCCACACAATTTCCACACCTTACTTCCATATCTTGTTCAAGATTATGTTCAATTGTTTATTAAATTTGTTGCTTGTTGGAGTTACTAAAATACTAGAGACAATCTTATAAGTAAGGCACTAAAGATCACAACCATCATTCAAAAAAATTCACTCTCTCACCTCACTCTCTTCTCTCTCTCTTTCGGCTCACCCCACAACCGAAACCATCACCACCACTAAACATCATCATCTTCTTCCAAGATTCAAGTTCCATTCAAAGCTTGAATGTGATCCATGGAGGTTGCAAGTTGAAGAGCATTCAAAGGAGCTTTGTTCTTGCCTTCTTCGCCATCTTTTCTTCATCTTTTGCATTAGAGAATCACCCCTAGCTATAAGCTAGTATTAAGCTCTTGTTTAACCTTTGTTCATCTTGTTTCATGATTTAAGAGATGTAATATGTTAAATCTACATGAACACTAAAAAGGGTTTAAACAAGAAGATGAAACATGATGTATTTATGTTAGTATGTTGTTGTCTTGAGATGTTACTGATTTCTTGTTGATTACTTATTAATATTGATTACTAGAAATGTTGTTGATCATTATGCCTGTTAACGGAACCAATGTAACTCGCATTAGAATGTAAAAGCTGAAAAACAGAAAGCTGTTTAGCGATTATAGCCAACTTCAGTTGGCTGTAACCGAACCTTAATAAAGCGAGAAATGTATTTTCTGAAGTCTAGATTTATGTATTATGAAATACGGTTCTAATGGCACTAGAATCATAATGTTTGGACTTCGTTTACTATTTTTAAAGACCCTTTTAAAAACAGCAGCTGAAGCTGACTTTTTGCTGCAGTAAATGGGTGATGTTTTTTTTGGTCATAACTAGAAATCTATCATGAATCAGCTCATGAAATTTGTACAGTAGATGAAAACTGATGTATTTGTAATTACCCCACTGGAATTTCTTAAATCGGACTCATGATGAATTTTACATAAATTATTCCGTCGACTGCAGTCAGAAAAAGATAAATCTGAGTTCAGTCCGGGAAAATGAATTTTTATAAAATATTGGTGATAAATTGGATCTCGACATTTTTACACAATAATATTTGGATCGTTTAAGACCTTCTTTAAAAAGTTGGGAATTTTTGAAACAAGTTAACTATTTTATTAAAATCTCCGAAAACAGCCCAGTTTTGAATATAAAAGCTGAAATGACTTAAGTCGTAAATTGTGTGTCTAAATGTCAGGTATATTATCTGTGAATGATATAACATGTTATATGTGTTATGTGCAATTTCGTATGTTTGCCTATGAACGGGAATAGATGAGAAGCTTATATGGGCATAAACCATTAAAGTGATGCATGTTATGTGGTAGATACGTGTATGAACTTTGTGCTCTATTTGAAAACCACTAAATGACTAACTGGTAAATTATATTAGGACGTGATTGACCGACCTTGACTGTTAGCTACCTTTGAGAGTCAAACCGAGCAACCGAGGTGAGTTCACACTCCTAAGGCATGGGATTCCCGGTGGGTTGGGAATGGGGTTGAATAACCACTCGTACTATCATTACTATTAAACTACTTTTCACTGTCCTCGGGTTGGAAAGGGCACGTACGTAAAACCTACGTACACTCATACTTACTACTGTCCTCGGATTGAAGGGCACATACGTAAAACCTACGTACACTCACACTTGCTACGGTCCTTGGATCAAGAAGGGCACGTACGAATACGACTAGTCTACACATGGGAAGCCCCCACTAATCATCGCACACATGTTTGGGAAACCGCGATACGGCCACTAGTCATCGCACACATGTTTGGGAAATCGCGATACTGCCACTAATCATCGCAAACATGTTTGGGAAACCGCGATACAGATTAATAAGATACATGGTTTACGAAATAAACATACGATTTACGAACACTATAACTAAACAACTAACTGTGAACTCGCTCAACTTTGTTGTTGACTCGTTGTTACATGCCTTGCAGGTCGTTAGGTACTCAGGGAGCTTGCATTGGAATGGGAAGAGTCGTTGTGGGACATGGACAGCTGTGTGCCATGCTAAACATTTGAAACGTTTAAACTTATGACTTGGTTTTAAACTTTATGCTTCCGCTTGCAACTTAAACTATGTTTTGTTTAGACACCAATTGTATCGTGATGGATTTTTATATACTACTTACATGCTCGTTCAATATGATTGGTGGCTTGATCCTGGTCATGTCACACCTCCAAACGGTGATACTCCGCGTGTGGATTTTGGGGGTGTGACATTATCCTTCTCATTGATTGGCAAAAAGTGTGCAGATTTATTCAGACGGTCTTCGATTACCCAAATCCTATCGTGACCTCTGGGTGTTCTTGGCAATTTCGTTATAAAGTCCACTGAAATCTGCTCCCATTTCCACATGGGTATTTTGTGACAACCCTCATTATTACATGTATCCGTACGATTTATTTAACATTAGATTGTGCTTAATTACAACTGATGACGTAACTGCTTTATGATTTCTTCATCATACATACATATGCATCACATACTAGTCTTGTGCAGAAAATTGACTCAATGGTCCTGAATATTTTCCTAAGTGTTGAGAATTAAAAGTATTACAAAGAGTTACATAAAAGACACTATAGGGAACAACTTAGCACTTTAACGAACCGGTATCTAACCGAACAACCGGACATTACCCGGGACACCAAAATTTTGTCAGAAACATGGTTTATTTATTTTTTGGACTAGTTATGGTCCCCGAATACCCCAACACATTATATAATGCATCATACAAATAATACACTAGATATTACACTCAATACCCTAACCATTTACCTACTTACCCACAAAAATTACAAATACCCCCCATCATTATTTACGACCCATAAGTTGGACCCCACCACCAAGATTTGTTCCTATATTGTATTAGATTTCTTGCTCCACCACCAAGATTTGTTCCTATATTGTATTAGATTACTTGCTCCACCACCAAGAATTGTTCCTACACCAGATTACTCTCACTTCAACACTCTTATAAGTATGGTGCCATGGAATGCAAGATCATTCACTCTCACTTTAACACTCAAACTCACCCAACTCCCTCAAACTCTCTCTCTCCCTCTCGGCCTTGTTTGTGCCACCACCACCACCACCACCATACAACCACCATATCCATCCATTTTCAAGCTTAATTCAAGTGTTAGAAGGTGATTCTTGGAGCTTGAAGCTTGTGGATCATCAAGGAGTTCTCTTACTTGCTTTTACACACCAAAATTCATCATCATTTTTCTCTAGTAATCTCCCCTAGCTTTAAGCTAGTTGTAAGTTCTTGATTAACCCTTGTTTACTTCTACTTTAATGGTTAAAAGATGTAGTATGATGATTCTAACTACAACACTAAAAGAATTAAATCTTGAATCTCGAATCATGAGATGAAATATGATGATACATGATGAAATATTGTTAAGATGATTTTGTAAGAAGGTGTTGTGATCATATGTGCGTGTTTTAGTAACGTTTAAGCAATTAACACCATGTTGAGTAACATTTACAGCCAACTTCAATTGGATGTAAACGGACCATTATAAATCGAAAAATTGATTTTCTGAAGTGTATAATGTGTTATTTTGAAAAACGCTTCAAATGGCACTGGAATCATATTTTTTTGAGGTCGTTTGCTATTTTTAATGGTCCGTTTTGTATAGCAGCAAAAGCTGCGTTTTTACTGCAGAAAATGTATGTTATGTTTTTTCGTCATAACTTGAAATCTGTGTAGAATTAGCTCATGAAATTTGTACTGTAGATGACCACTAATGTCTTTGTAATTCTCCAGCTGGAATTTCGTCCATCGGACTTACGATGAATTTAAAATGAATTTTTCCGTGGACTGCAGTCAGAAAGTGATGAATCTGATTGCAGCCCGGTAAATGATTTTTTTGTAAAAATAATTGGTAGTGAATTGGATCCCGAGGTTTTTTCACAATAATATTTGGATTGTTTAAATCACTATGTAAAAAATTGGGAATATTTGGAATAAGTTAACTATTTTATTAAAATGCCTGAAAACAGCCCAGTTTTGGATGTTAAAGCTGAAATGACATAAGTAGTAATTTGCGTGTCTAAATGTCGGGTATGTTATCTGAGGATGATCTAACATGTTATATGTCAATGAAAGTCTTATGTGCAATATCGTATGTTTGCTTTTGAATGGTAATAGATGGGTAAGTTTATATGGGCGTGAACTTTTAAAGTGAGTACATGTTATGTGATAGATACGTGTAGGAACTTTGTGCTCCATTTGAAACCACTAAATGACTAACTGGTAATCATATTAGGACGTGATTGACCGACCTTGACTGCTAGCTATTTTTAAGAGTCAAACCGAGCAACCAAAGGTGAGTTCACACTCTTTCTAAGGCATGGGATTCCCGGTGGTTGGGAATGGGTTAAAGAACTAAAACGGAACCTGCGTATCCTCCTTGGGTAGGATATGTACCGCCATCCTCCATGGGTAGGATGCCAATATTAATCCTGCGTTTTCTCCTTGGGTAGAATACGTACGTTTGTCCTCCTTGGGTAGGACAACAACCTTAAACTTACTAGACAAAACTCTATCATTAAGTCCCTCATTTTTATATCGACTTAATCGTCGGGCCAATGGCGAGCGGGTCATTAGTTAATAGCGCTATTAGGGTTGACAAGCCTCACACCGTGCCGGTAGGACGGGCGTGTACTAATGGATCATGGTAAACAGTCAATGATGATAGACATTGACTTAGGGCACAACTTATTTTCGTCAGTAGTCGATATGGTAACGGTCTTGTGGCTCACATGGGGAACCCCCCACTGATACTGGTTATGGTTTGGGAAAGAAGGAATTGGTTAATCGTATTTTCAACTATGGGTAACCCCCACGGCAAGTAAGCCAACTAAAGAAAAACTATATTTTTGAAACAACTTAAAACGAACACCCAACCGTGAACTCGCTCAACTTTGTTGTTGATTTGTTGTTACATGCCTTGCAGGCCTTTAGGTGCATATCATTGGAACTTGCTGTCTGGGAGGCTGGAGTGGTCATGGGTCGAGATACATGGAATCGTAATACAAGACTAATGATTTTGTAGGATCGATTTGACCGATCAAATGAGTCAATTTGAATGTGTTTACACTATTTAGATGGCGGAAACATCTAAACAGCTTAGAATCAGACAGAAGAGAGTAGAAAACAGAATAGATTCACTTTTAACACTTGTTCTCTGTTATATATTCACTTGAAAAACTGGCAGCACTTCGTTACAACTTCTCGGAATGCCTACCAACTGAGAACACAACATGCCTATTTATAGGCAACTAGATTTCGCTTCAACATGTCTCAAGCGAAATCTCATCACTTGATTTCGCTTGAGGCTTACATTAAGACCCTGAAGCGAAACCTTAACATACTAACTTAAACTTTACATTCAGACCCCTATACTTTACATACTTGACATATTTAGACCCTAGACTTATGACGTAGACTTTAGACATCATGTATCAACAAACTCCCCCTTGGATAAAGCCGGAGTCTTCAGTCTAGGTCTTCACATGGACTTGAACTTTTCTTCTCTAGGCTTAGGTTTCCTTGACAACATCTTCCTAAGCTTTTCATTATCATCAGCTCTTTTCTTTTCTTCAGTAGCTTGCCTTTGAGCAAATGTCTCCCGAAGATATCTATCTTTTTCTTCACGAGCTTTATGTTCCTTTTCAGCTTTCCTTTTGACTTTCTTCTCCAACGCCCACCAAGATGACTTCCATTTTGTTTCAGAATTGATATTCTTTTGAAAACACACATTCACAACTCAGAGATTACTTACATTCACCATGTTAATAGTTGTGTATGCCAACTAAAAACACAAGATTTGTGTGAATTTGGGCAGAGTAACGGTAGAAAAACGAAGTTTAGATGAATTCGCTTGAAGTCTCTCTGACAGACCTTGAAGCGAAGTGTTTGGAAAAAATGACTGAAGCGAAGCAATGTTGTCCTCTTATACTTCTGACGATTTCGCTTCAGGCATACTTACAACATCTTGAAGCGAATTCGTTACATAAAGGTTTCGCTTGAAACAGATTTAAGCGCATTTTTCTTGAAGCGAAAACTTTAAAAAAATTTGTTTTACCTTTTTGATTTTTCAGATTTTAATGTCACACCCAATTAACCAAGTCCAAGTTAATGACCTTGGTCAACTGACTAGTCTGCCAAGTCCAACTCAATGACCTTGGCTAACCAAACTATGAAGATACCGGATTTCTTGAAAAATAAGTTCAAATTAATGAACTTTTGAATCATTTTGATCTTTCAAACTCATTTTAATCAACAAACACTTGTACCAATCATTATACTGCATCACAAGCTTACCCAATCCTCATCAATCTCAGACATGATCTGCACAAGACTTTGAACTTTCGATTCCCAATGTCAGTTGTCGAAAATAAAATGAAAAATTAAAATCTTTTTGGATTTTAAACTGAATAAACTGAAACTATATACACACAATCTTTTTGTGAGCGTGTTAAGGGATCATATCAACTGCCAACAAGATACAAGTACCGTTAAGCTGAGTTACATTACCAATATTAAACAATTTGCATTGATTTCCGATATACTGATCCACTTTAAATCTTCACACATTTCTCAATCTGTTCAGGATACGAATTTAATGTCTTAAGACTTAAACTTTTATATGTGTCCCACCTCAGAATATACTCCCGTATCCAGATCCCAATATTCAGTCTTACAGGAAAGATTTAACACAAATGATATCTGTAAGGGGTTAATAATTTATGAAGAATCATGAGAGCTCAGGTCAGAACTACCGTTCAGCAGAGAGATCATGACTCGACTTTTGGTGTGTCCCCTTTTAGAGGATCTTTTTTACAACAGCATTTCTAAGCAATTTTATTGTCTTATCATATATGCTGAGGGTGATGCTATATTTCAAGCATTTGCGAAAAGTATTATTCGAGGACTAGGTCAGAACCACCGTTCAGCAGAAGTCCTGGAATAATACCCCAGAGATCATTGAGTAAACAATCCTAGTATATCAGAATATGAAACCTTTCAAACGAGATTTCAGGGGTTACCTATATATCCTGGAGGTGTTCCCCACGTAAAAGCAAGTAATTTTTATGTTTATATCCCGAACATTTTTACTGAATGTGTAAAGACCTATCGGAACATCATCTACAAGACTGCTTAACACATTTATACTTTACATTTCTTTAGCGTACTGCACCCGTTTAGCTGATGTACTATCATTTCCCTTTTATACACAAACTCATTTTTACTTTTTCAAATGTTTTTGGTTTTTATAGATTTTATCATGTTTTTGTATTTTTCTGCAAACTTTCTCCCCCTAAAAATAAAAACATATTTTTGTGTTTTTGTTTTTATCGAAAAGCAGAAAATAAACTGTACAAACAAAATTGACAACACGACAAAAGTTCACGTCAGATCGCCGTCCAATTCGGCATCACATTCAACAACCCTCCCAGATTGCAGATTTTTCATTCCATTCAATTTTAAAAGATAATAAAACCTCTTTTTATCAAATGGTTTGGTATAGAAATCCGCTTTCTGTTCATCGGTGTGCACATATTAAATCCGAATTAATTTTTTCTCGTTACAATCTCGAATAAAATGGTGACGGATTTCAATGTGTTTTGTTTTTGAATGGTGAACCGGATTTTTAGTAATATTAATGGCTGCTTCATTGTCCACAAAAATTGGAGTATCTAAGAATTGCAAACCAAAGTCACGCATTTGCTGTTGGATCCAAAGGATCTGCGAACAACAGCTGGAAGCTGAAACGTATTCAGCTTCACAAGTAGAAAGCGCTACAGTGGTTTGTTTCTTACACTGCCAGGTAACAAGTCGAGTTCCTAAGAACTGACACCCAGCAGTGGTGGACTTTGCGTTCTGCTTGCAGCTTCCGAAATCTGAATTAGCGAAACCGGATAAAGTAAAGTCACCTAATCTAGGATACCACAAACCGATGTTTGGGCAGCCTTTCAAATACCATAGTATTCGTTTCACAATTGTCAGGTGTGACTGCTTCGGATTCGACTGATATCTGGCACATAAGCATGTCGGATACATGATGTCCGGACGAGAAGCTGTGAGATACATCAAGGAACCAATGATTGATCAGTACAATGTTTCATCCATCTTCACTCCATTCTCATCTGGACAAATCCCATGATTTTGTGCAAGGGGAGTGGATGCTGGACTGCAATCTGCCATATCAAACTTGTCTAGCACATCCTTCACATACTTTGACTGATGAATAAAGATTCCGTCGGGCATTTGTTCTACCTGCAACCCGAGGAAAAACTTCATTTCGCCCATTGAGCTCATTTCAAACTTTTTATTCATCACTAGCTCAAACTCTTTGCACATATCGTCGTTAGTGGATCCAAAAATGATATCGTCCACGTAAATCTGCACAATCAACAAATGGTTTTCTTTTTCTTTAATAAACAAAGTGCTATCTACTGTACCTCTTGTGAACCCGTTGTCCAACAAGTATGTCGATAGCGTTTCATACCAGGCTCTCGGGGCCTGGTGAAGTCCGTATAACGCCTTGTCCAGTAGAAACACCTTGTTTTTGTGCTGTGGGTCTGTGAAACCTGGCGGTTGCCCCACATACACTTCCTCTTTAATAGTTCCATAGAGAAAAGCAGATTTCATGTCAAGTTGATATACTTTAAAGTTCTTCCATGATGCAAAGGCCAGAAAAATCCGAATTGCCTCTAGCCTTGCGAATTCATGACCTTCAAAGGATGTGACTTTCGAACCTGCTTACCTTTCTTGCATGCAATACAATCATCATTTAAATGAAAAAATTTTAAAGTTCACACCTTCAACTAAATCATTATGAACCAAAAAATTCATTTTGCGAACATGAATGTGGCCCATCTTACGATGCCACATGATTGAATCTTTTTCTGTTGCTTTGTTTTTAGACACAAAACATTGTTTCTGATGAGATGTTGGCGTTGCTGTGCTCATATCAAGATAATAAAGATCATACTCACGTGGAGCACGCAACAACACCATCTCATCAGGGATTTTAAACCCTGGTTTCAAAACCACACATTCAGTTTTTGTAAAATGTACACTGAAATCTTTATCACAAATCTGTGAAATACTGAGTAGATTGTTAGTCAACTCCACTATGTAGTTTACTTTGTCAAAAGATATTACGCCATTTGTCAAAGTTCCTTGACCAACAATTCTTCCACCTTGACTCCCAGCAAACCCTACATGACCTCCATTGATGGATTTTACATCATAGAGCAAAGCAAGCGTCCCAGTCATGTGCCTTGACGCACCACTATCCATGATCCATTTTGATAGAATTGACTTGGGCAGCCCCTGCACATATTATATCAACTTCATTCAAACAATGAACTCCATGACTTTTTAACTTCTGAAACACTTCCAAACACTACATCACACTTTTCATCAATCTTAGGAAAGTCAAATGTGACATTCGAAGCAACAGGTTCCACGTTTGATTTTAGCATATTTTCTTTAATAGGAGGAAACTCTGCAAGAAACTTATCAAGCTCAGATTCAAATTCTTGATTACCATTAACACCCACTTTTGATGCATAAAATTCCTTTGTTCCTTTGACTTTTCTGTCAACCATTTTTTCAAAAATATTTTGAACAGTAGGATTAAAAGCTTTTGAATCAAACTTTAACTCGTTTTCCATTTTCTTTACCTCAACTGATTGTGATTTGGTTTCACCAACTTTTGTTTCATTTTTCAAAATGTTTTCCATCTTTTTCTTCTCGACCGATGGTTTTGATTTTACAACCCAAAATTGATTCTCAAAAGTTTTCGTTTTTGGATAAATCTTTGAAGTCATTTGGGACTTTGAAGATTCGCCAATCTCGAATGTTGATTTCAGCTTATCTTCCGACTTCAATGATTCACCCCTTTTCAAGATTCGAATTGGTGAAACCATCGGCTTTTTGCCCTTTGTATTAGCTGGTGACTTAGGTTGAGATTTTTTAACAAATGATTTAATGACAGATTTTTCAAAAACTTTCTTGCATTGTTTTGCCATGTGTCCGATTTCATTGCAGCGATAGCAAACTCTTTTATCATATTCGACAAAAGTTGATTTGAATGACTCTTCTTTCAGTTTCTTTGCTGCATTGAAATCGTCAATTGCTTTTTGACTAAAAATGTATTCCTTTTCTTCATCAACACTTGGACCAACAACAAAAACATCATTCATTTTATCTTTTGGCTTGACAACCTTCTTAGCCAACTTTTTCTCAAAACCAATTCCTTTGTTTTTAAAGTTGTTACCATTTTTCTTGTAACCATTACCTTCCCATTCTTTTTTCCCAAAGTTGTTGACACGTGTTGTAACAAATGATTTTTTAGTTTTTGAAAAGAATTCTTTGTTATTAACCTCATCAATGTTCATTTCAACCAATCTAAAAACTTTCTCAACATTCTCAATTTTCACATTCTGAAGAGGATACTCAAAATCGGAATAAAGTTTGTCTGTTCCAATCATAGTATATACTACCATAATCGAATCATCATTCGCACTCTTGTCCGATTTCGGTATAAACCGTTCCAAGAAATTACTTTCATCTTCAGAATCTGTAACACCTTTCTCAGATTGTGACTTCTCAGAGTTATCAATCTCTTCATCTAACACCTGATCGACAACAGTTTTAATAATCTGTGATTCGTTGTCGGTGTCGGATGCAGAGAATGTAACATCGATGCTTTCAGGCAAATCATCCTCAATTGTTCTCAATTTGAGATTCAAAGCAGCTTCCACCCCATCTGGATATTTCTGTGTGTAATGATTCCACATTGGGGGTGGAACACTGTTAAAGACTGGCGTTTCATCAGGTTGTTTTGGGACAATCTGTTCAATCACATATGAAGATGCTATATAACTCATCAACTTCTTATCAATTCTATCATTTTCAATTTTTGTTAACTCCAATTCCCTTTTTAATGAAGCAATGGTGTCCAAATGAAAATTGACTTCCACTTGTTTTTCTAAAACAGTTGATTTTAGCAATTTTGTGGCTTTATCATTTTCAAGACTTTCATCCTGAATCATTTTGATAGATTTAGCCAATTTGTCATATGCTTCTTTTACTTCGCTCAGATCAAATTTTAGCATGTCTAAATGATGTTTCATTTCCTGATATTTAGTGTCTTTCTCAAGACACTCCATGCAAGGTTGTAAACACTTCTGGCATGGTGTTTCAGGAATTGAAACGATTTTTTCAACAACCTGTTCATGACAAACATTTTTCACATCTTGTTTACCGACATTCTCAGACTCTGACTCAGACAGTTTGACTGATTCGTTTCCCTGAACTCCAGATTCCTCTCGTTTGACAGACTCACTACTGACAGACTTAGACTCCTCAGATTCTGAGTCTACCTCTCTCAGTTTTGCCATGAGAGCTTTGTCAGCAATTTCTTTCAAAGTGTCTACGGTCATTTCCTTTGTCACATCTATCATTTCTTCAACAAATTCTTTCTTCTCCTCATATCTTGGACACAATCCAGTCGTCGGTTCTTCAAAGAAATCTGCAAAAGATTCAAAAATTTTAGGCGGCATGATAGATTTCAAAGAACTAGCTAATACCTCCTTCTCAGATTGAGAGTAATGAACTTCATCAGCTATTTCTCCAAAATTGTCCACATTTTCAACAGAAATCTCTTCAACAACTACAGAAACATCTTCAGTAACTGTTTTCGGTTCAGACACTGTCTCAGAAATTTCAACAACTTCAGCCATCATTGCTTGTTCATCATTACTAGGAATATATTTATCCCAGCTGAAACCTGCAGCTACCTTCTCATCATCTTGATTTACAATCATCGCCTTTTCTGGTTTATTCTCAATTTGTGGTCTTTGAACAGTAGGCTGTTGATTTGATCGATGATAGATTGCTTGCTTGTAGTAGTCGTTGGTGAACGGGTTTTGATGATTGTTTACTTCACGATTCGGACATTCTCTTTTAAAATGACCACGTTCTTTACACTTGAAGCAAGTAACTTTTGATTTGTCGAACCCTAACTTCTGATCAGGGCCTGATAAACTGTTTCGGCCTGTAATCTCCATAAACCGTTGTGCTCTTCTAACCAAACTTGCCATGCCCCATTTTATATCAATCAGTTCAAGTTCCTCCGGGTCAATCTGGTCATAATCCTCTTTGGTCATATCAGGATTACCAATCCTACCCGCCACCAAGCCTTCATAAGCCTCTAGAACTGAAGCAAGTACTGCAATGTGTTGTCTTGCGGCAATTTCAGTAATTTCATTTCCATTCTTAATATTTACCGCGATGTTGCACTGCACGCCAGAAACATAAGTCTGATTACTTGAACTTGTAGAGCTTTGAGGTGAAGACTGCTCTTGAACTTTAAAATTTGGATCATAGTTCACAAATGGTGAAGGCTTGTTTAATTGTGGAGTGTTTGTAGAACCACCCAAATTTACATCAGCACTAAAACCCGTCTGTATCTTTGGACTTTGATTTGTTGCAACAGGAATACTTCCTTTGTAATACAAAGATATGTCTTGCTGCACATTTGCTGAATTCATTTGTTTGATCTTTGATAGTTCCAATTCATGTGCCTCAATTTTCTCAATGAAATCACTCAAAGTTATGTCAGCAAAATTTGTATTGCTCTTCAACACCATCAGGTACGTTCCCCATTCATCATAAGGTAACGCGTCTGCTAATTTGTCGATCCACTCTTCATTTGTCTTGGTTATCTTCAATCTACCCATCTCCAAAACCAAATGACAGTATCGTTCAATCAATTGCTTTGTGGTCTCTCCTTTCATTCCCGTGAAAATGTCAAACTGCTTGTTTATCAATGCCTTCTTGCTTTTCATCATTTCTCCACTTCCTTCAAACTTTAACAACAATTTATCCCAAAGAGATTTTGAATTGTTTTCGTGATGTAATAGTACTAAGATGTCTTCTTTAATTGCTTGTTGAAGGATGCTCATCATTTTCTTTTCAGCCTTAAAATCAGCTTGTTCCGTTTGATTCAAACCTCCAATCCCTTTCGGATGACCCATAGCATTAACAGGATATACATATTTATCCACAATCTTTAACCAACTTTCAAAATGATTAGCTTGAACCCACGTTTTAAATCTTCCTGCCCAACTCGAATATTCGTCGATGTTCATGAGTTTAGGAGGCTTTTGCATTGTTCCCAATTCGTTCTCCATGTTGACGTTTTGTATAACACTACCCGAAGTTTGTCCTGCTACCATACCACTTCCCGAGAAGAAGTTATAAAACTCTTGGTTTTCCATTTTTAGAAATTTACCGAGTAGATTTAAATTTTTACACACACTTTTCACAGAATCAGATTATCGAACAAGTTCACGAACACTATGGACTATCAGAAATCTCAAGCGAAATCACTCAAACTTCAAGCGAAATCACAGAAGATTTCAAGTGAAATCTTACAAATCAAACACAATATGATTTCGCTTCAAACAGCAAGATCTCAAGCGAAATCTATGGTTTCGCTTCAAACCAAAATTTTCAGCTAACCACAGACTCCTCAAGTGAAATATACGATTTCGCTTCAAGCAAACAGAATATTTCAAGCGAAATCCTCGTTTTCGCTTCAAAAATACCAACAATTAGTCTGCCCGCTCAAGCGAAATCTGGTTTTCAAGTCATTTTTGTCAATTTTAGTCCGAGTTTTAATCTGAATTTCTCAAGGCTTTGTTAAAACACACTTTTACACACACTGTGACAAACTCAGTCCATTTTGTCCGTGTTTTCGTCCAGAAATCAGTTTTTGTGAGTAAAAACCAACTGATTCAAGCAAACACACTCATAACTGGCTCTGATACCAATTGTAGGATCGATTTGACCGATCAAATGAGTCAATTTGAATGTGTTTACACTATTTAGATGGCGGAAACATCTAAACAGCTTAGAATCAGACAGAAGAGAGTAGAAAACAGAATAGATTCACTTTTAACACTTGTTCTCTGTTATATATTCACTTGAAAAACTGGCAGCACTTCGTTACAACTTCTCGGAATGCCTACCAACTGAGAACACAACATGCCTATTTATAGGCAACTAGATTTCGCTTCAACATGTCTCAAGCGAAATCTCATCACTTGATTTCGCTTCAGGCTTACATTAAGACCCTGAAGCGAAACCTTAACATACTAACTTAAACTTTACATTCAGACCCCTATACTTTACATACTTGACATATTTAGACCCTAGACTTATGACGTAGACTTTAGACATCATGTATCAACAGATTTTTTTCATGTGGTTTATAAACACTTAACTAATGAATTATGCTTCCGCCATATGGTGTGAATTATTTGTAACGTGTAACACTTAATGTTAAATCAATGAAAGTTTTTATACCTATGAGTTCTATGTGATTGGTGGCGAGATCCTGGTACGTCACATGCCTCGCGGGGGTTTCCGCTTGTGGTATTTTGGGGGTGTGATAGATTGGTATCAGAGCCATTGGTTATAGTGAACTTGGTTTTAAAAAGGGGAAAATGTTTTTATAAAACCAGACTATAACCGAACAGTTCTGAAAACATGAATACGACCATGACACTTAGCTCCAGATTTGCAAGGTTCGTCCCTCTTACTTGTTGTATACATTACGTAACTAGTACACACTTGTCTATGACGAAACATATGAACACACACTCGTCACTATAGCATGATGGCATGGATTGCTTGCTTACCTTATGATGCGTTGATAGTATGCCATATTCCTTGAATTTTGTGATCTTTTTACCTTGACGGCATGGGATCGAGTGCTACTCAAGTCTCACCTTGGAAAGGTGTGGTTCGTTTTGGAAAACAAGGCAAACTCAATCCGCGTAATGTCAGACCGTTTGAAATCATTGAGAAAATTGGCAAATTCGCTTACAAGTTGAATCTACCTGAAGAACTCAACGGAGTTCACAACGTATTCCACGTGTCAAATCTAAAAAAAAAGTGTGTCTGTCAGATGAGACCCTCATAGTTCCCTTAAAGGAGCTCAGAATCGACGACCAGTCGCGATTCGTCGAGGAACCAGTTGAAATCACAGACCGAGACGTTAAGATTCTCAAGCGTACCAGAATACCTCTTGTTCAAGTTCGTTGGAACTCCCGTCGTGGCACAGAGTATACCTTGGAACGAGAAGACCAAATGAAACTCAAGTATCCCCAGTTGTTTGAGAAAAGTGCAACCACTACTGAGGCAGAATCTACTGCGGAATTGCGGGACGAAATTCCAAACCAACGGGGGGATGATGTGACACCCCAGGAAAACCAGGAAACCACGCAACTTAACTAGCTTCCACAGTAACCACGTGCTAAATTTCGGGACGAAATTTTCTTAACAGGGGGAGAATGTGACAACCCTAATGATTACATGTATCCGTACGATTTATTTAATATTAGACTGTGCTTAATTACAACTGATGACGTAACTGCATTATGATTTCTGCATCATACAGACATATGCATCACATACTAGCCTTGTGCAGAAAATTGACTCAATGGTCCTGAATATTTTCCTAAGTGTTGAGAATTAAAAGTATTACAAAAAGTTACATAAAAGACATTATACAGAACAACTTAGCACTTTAACGAACCGGTATCTAACCGAACAACCGGACATTACCCGGGATACCAAAATTTTGTCAGAAACATGGTTTATTTATTTTTTGGACTAGTTATGGTCCTCGAATACCCCCAACACATTATATAATGCATAATACAAATAATACACTAGATATTACACTCAATAACCTAACCATTTACCTATTTACCCACAAAAATTACAAATAACCCCCCCCCCCCATCATTATTTACGACCCATAAGTTGGACCCAACCACCAAGATTTGTTCCTATAGATTTCTTGCTCCACCACCAAGATTTTTCCTATAATGTATTAGATTACTTGCTCCACCACCAAGAATTGTTCCTACACTAGATTACTCTCACTTCAACACTCTTATAAGTATGGTGCCATGGATTGCAAGATCATTCACTCTCACTTCAACACTCAAACTCACCCAACTCCCTCAAACTCTCTCTCTCCCTCTCGGCCTTGTTTGTGCCACCACCACCACCATACAACGCGAGTTTGATGGCCTGTGCCTCCACGGCCAAGTATGAAATATAATATTTCATTGGTTTGGTATTTGTTTGATGGCCGTGGAGGCACATGTGTTACATACATGATGAAATATTGTTAAGTTGATGTTGTTAGAATGTGTTGTGATCATATGTGCGTGTTTTAGTAACGTTTAAGCAATTAACAACATGCTGAGTAACATTTTCAGCCAACTTCAATTGGCTATAAACGGACCGTTATAAATCGAAAAATTGACTTTCTGAAGTCTATAACGTGTTATTTCGAAAAACGCTTCAAATGGCACTAGAATCATATTTTTTTGAGGTGGTTTGCTATTTTTAATGGTCCGTTTTGTACAGCAGCAAAAGCTGCGTTTTAACTGCAGAAAATGTGTGTTATGTTTTTTCGTCATAACTTGAAATCTGTGTAGAATTAGCTCATGAAATTTGTACTGTAGATGACCACTGATGTCGTTGTAATCCTCCAACTGGAATTTCGTCAATCGGACTTACGATGAATTTTAAATGAATTTTTCCATGGACTGCAGTCAGAAAGTGACGAATCTGATTGCAGCCCGGTAAATGATTTTTTGTAAAAATAATTGGTAGCGAATTGGATCCCGAGATTTTTACACAATAATATTTGGATTATTTAAATAATTCTGTAAAAATTTGGGAATTTTTGAAATAAGTTAACTATTTTATTAAAATGCCCGAAAACAGCCCAGTTTTGGATGTTAAAGCTGAAATGACATAAGTAGTAATTTGTGTGTCAATATGTCGGGTATGTTATCTGAGGATGATCTAACATGTTATATGTCAATGAAAGTGTTATGTGCAATATCGTATGTTTGCTTTTGAATGGTAATAGATGGGGAAGTTTATATAGGCGTGAACTTTTAAAGTGAGTACATGTTATGTAGTAGATACGTGTAGGAACTTTGTGCTCCATTTGAAACCACTAAATGACTAACTGGAAATCATATTAGGACGTGATTGACCGACCTTGACTGCTAGCTATTTTTAAGAGTCAAACCGAGCAACCAAAGGTGAGTTCACACTCTTTCTAAGGCATGGGATTCCCGGTGGTTGGGAATGGGTTAAAGAACTAAAACGGAACCTGCGTATCCTCCTTGGGTAGGATATGTACCGCCATCCTCCATGGGTAGGATGCCAATATTAATCCTGCGTATTCTCCTTGGGTAGAATACGTACGTTCGTCCTCCTTGGGTAGGACAACAACCTTAAACTTACTAGACAAAACTCTATCATCAAGTCCCTCATTTTATATCGACTTAATCGTCGGGCCAATGGCGAGCGGGTCATTAGTTAATAGCGCTATTAGGGTTGATAAGCCTCACACCGTGCCAGTAGGACGGGCGTGTACTAATGGATCATGGCAAACACTCAATGATGATAGACATTGACTTAGGGCACAACTTGTTTTTGTCAGTAGTCGATATGGTAACGGTCTTGTGGCTCACATGAGGAAGCCCCCACTGATACTAGTTATGGTTTGGGAAAGAAGGAATTGGTTAATCGTATTTTCAACTATGGGATAACCCCCACGGCAAGTAAGCCAACTAAAGAAAAACTATGTTTTTGAAACAACTTCTAACGAACACCCAACCGTGAACTCGCTCAACTTTGTTGTTGATTTGTTGTTACATGCCTTGCAGGCCTTTAGGTGCATATCATTGGAACTTGTTGTCTGGGAGGCTGGAGTGGTCATGGGTTGAGATACATGGAATCGTAATACAAGACTAATGATTTTTTTCATGTGGTTTATAAACACTTAACTAATGAATTATGCTTCCGCCGTATGTTGTGAATTATTTGTAACGTGTAACACTTAATGTTAAATCAAAGAAAGTTTTATACCTATGAGTTCAATGTGATTGGTGGCTAGATCCTGGTACGTCACACGCCTCGCGAGGGTTTCCGCTTGTGGTATTTTGGGGGTGTGACATATTTCGGGTTGTTGCAGAAGACCTGAATGCTTCTTGTATTCGGCCTTCACCTTGGCGCAAGTCAAACATTTGCCAACATATGTTGCAACATCGCCCTTTAATCTCGGCCACCAATAGAAATCCTTTAAATCCTGGTACATTTTATCCGATCCTGGATGGTTCGAGTACCGTGACTTGTGAGCCTCATAAAAAATAACATCTCTCAGACCACCAAAGAAAGGAACCCAAATTCTTCCCAAGAAACACAATGTTCCATCCTCCTATGGTATCAATTGCTTCTCCATCCCCCGGAGATATTCATTCTCAAGATTCTCCCTTTTAAGAGCTTCCCTCTACGCAGTACGAATGCGCAACGTGAGGTATGTCTGAACAATCATTTCCAAAGCCCTAACCCTTATGGGCATGATTCTTTCTTTCCGATTTAAGGCATCGGCGACTACATTCGCCTTCCCTGGGTGATACTTGATTTCACAATCATAGTCGTTCAACAACTCTAACCATCGTCTCTGTCTCATGTTAAGCTCTTTCTGATCAAATATATGTTGCAGGCTCTTGTGATCAGTGAAGATTGTGCATCGCATGCCGTACAAGTAATGCCGCCAGATTTTTAATGCAAACACCACTGCGCCTAACTCTAAGTCATGCGTGGTGTAGTTCTTCTCGTGAACCTTCAGCTGGCGTGAAGCATAGGCTATAACCTTCTGTTGTTGCATCAGCACGCAGCCTAAACCTTGACGCGAAGTGTCGCAATATACCACGAAGTCGTCAGTTCCTTCGGGTGGAGATAAAATTGGTGCATCGCAAAGCTTGTTGTTCAAACAACTGGAATGCTTCTTCTTGCTTATCTCCCCATTCATACTTCTTGTCTTTCTGGGTAAGGGAGGTCAAAGGTAGAGCGATTTTCGAGAAATCCTCAATGAATCTGCGGTAGTATCCTGCCAAACCTAGGAACTGGCTGATCTCGGTTGGTGTCTTTGGCGTTTCCCAATTCTTGATTGCCTCGATCTTTGTGGGATCCACATGAATTCCATTTTCGTTTACTACATGACCAAGGAACTGAACCTCGCGTAACTAGAACTCGCACTTCGAGAACTTTGCGTATAGTTTCTCCTTCTTGAGCAGCTCTAAGATAGCTTTTAGATGTTGCTCGTGTTCTTCCTTCATCTTTGAGTAGATTAAAATATCATCAATAAACACGATCATAAACTTATCGAGATACGGCTTACAAACTCTGTTTATCAAATCCATGAATACAGCTGGTGCGTTCGTCAGACCAAACGACATAACTAGGAACTCGTGATGTCCATATCGAGTTCTGAAGGCAGTCTTCGGAATACTCTCCTCTTGAATACGTAACTGGTGATAACCCGATCGAAGATCGATCTTGGAGTAACAACTTGAACCTTGTAGTTGATCGAACATGTCATCAATCCTTGGCAAAGGATATCTATTCTTGATAGTCAACTTGTTAAGCTCGCGGTAGTCGATGAACATGCGAAAACTACCGTCCTTCTTCTTGACAAACAGCACTGGAACTCCCCAAGGCGAGAAGTTTGGCCTGATAAATCCTTTATCCAATAGCTCCTGAAGTTGCGTTGACAGTTCTTGCATCTCGGAGGGCGCAAGTCGATAAGGTGCCTTAGCCACAGGCGCAGCACCTGGAACTAAGTCAATGTGGAACTCGACTTGTCGCTGCGGCGGAAATCCTGGCAAGTCTTCTGGAAAGACTTCAGGATACTCCTTCACGACTGGAATATCTTCTATCTGTGGCTCACCGGCTTCCTTATCCACGATGTGCGCCAAGAAGGCAACACATCCCTTCTTCAAACATTTTCTAGCCTTCAAGCAACTAATGATCCTTAAGGGCGTATCGCGCTTCTCTCCGTGTACCACAATCGTTTCTCCATCAGCATTGGGATGCGAATGGTCTTCTCGTGACATACAATTTCGGCACTGTTGCTTGACAACCAATCCATTCCTACTACCACGTCGAAGCTTCCCAACTCGACTGTCACTAGATCCAGTGTAAACTCGTGCTCTCCCAGCTCTATTACGCATCCTCTGATGGAATCATTTGTTTCAAGTAGCTTTCCATTAGCCTGCTCAATTAAGTACGGAATGTCTAACTTACTAGCAGTTAACCTAAGCATACTTTTAAATTCTAGCGATACAAAACTATAGTTGGCACCAATGTCAAATAAAACAGATGCAAAGCGTTGATTAATAGGGAACGTACCGGTAACTACATTTGGATCTTGGCGAGCTTCCCTCGCACCGATGTTAAAGACTCTTTCGTGCGCTTGATTGAGTTTCGGGCATTCCCGTTTAAAGTGCCCCATGTCTCCACAATTGAAACACCCTGGTCCTCGACCATTCCCATTACCATTACCGCCTCGATTGATGTTCGCTCCCCGGTTACCAGCTTGATTCCCAGCATTTCCATGATTTCCATTCCCGCCATTTCCTCCATGTTGGCGGTTTCCATTCCCACCTCCATAACCCCTTTGATTACCACGACCAACACCAGTACCAGCCCAGCATGTTTCTTTTGAGTGGCCAGTCTTCCCACAAGACTCACATTTACTGAATCTGCAATGGCCGGGGTGATGATATTGGCATACATCACATTTGGGCAGAGCGCCCATGTACCCTCTTCCTTTGTTTTCGGCACCAGTTCTGGCCCTGGCTGGTGCGCTTCCCTCTTCTTTCTTGCTGACACTGCTGGTACCCTTTTTGAAGTTTGAGAACTTCCTCTTGTTCTCACTCGATGATTCAACGTGTGCTTCCTTCTTTTTCGGGTCAGAGATTGAAAACTTGTTTAACCGAATAACTTCTTCAGTTAGTGACACGCTCAGGTCGATAGCTTCAGTAATTGTTGGCGGCTTGGACGTTGTTACCATACTCATGATCTGGGGTGCCAATCCCCAGATGAAACGCTCAATGCGCTTAAATTCAGGATCCACCATATAAGGCACAACGCGTGACAAGTCGTGGAATCTTTGCACATATTCCGCAATTTTTGGGCCGTCCATTTTGAGGTTCCATAATTCCGTTTCCAGCTTCTATATTTCGGCCCGAGAGCAGTATTTCTTCCGCATGAGCTCCTTCAGTTCAGCCCATGTCAGTGCATATGTCGCCGCCTCCCCCAGGGTCTGGACTTGTAGATTCCACCAGGATAAAGCACCATCAAGAAAAAGCCCTGAGATGTAAGTAACTTGGTATTCAGGAGCACACTTGCTCATCCTTAAAACATAATCCATCTTTTCCGTCCACCTGACGAAAGCAACAGCCCCCCCCCCCTAGTGCCATCGTAATTTAAAGGCTTACAATCCAGAAATTGTTTGTAGGTACAGCCTGTACATGCAATAACATTTACAGAAAGCATTAGCGGATGTGCAAGGAATATCCAAATGTAACGTAATGTGTCTCAAGCGACTTAAACATTACCATATGGTGGGTTGTTCCTTGAGGTATTCCCGCTAGTTTCGGCGCGTGAGGCCTCGTAATCAGCTATAGCTCGGGAGATCCATTCTTGCAATTCTGCCTCAGTAGTGGTTAAACGATTTTCCCTTCGTGGTGGCATCTTCTATAAGAATATTGTATACGTCAGGTCTTATGTATATAAGTATGTAGTACGCGTATGTAATAACATTCATCAACACAATAACACATCACATCCCATGTCATGACTCAAAACAAATAATCCAACAACGCATGTAATGAGAATGTTGCGATTGAGCTATCATATAACAAGACCACGTGTACAGTTTACAAGTTTCACAATTGTATCGTACATCAAAAGAGACTAAGGGTCACATCACCCTTGTCTGAATCGTCTAACAATCTACAACAACCAACACTCAAATATCAAAAGTCATAAGTCATCATGTGGTCTTCAAAATGCTGTGCAATTAGGCTCAATAGCTGAACTCTCATCAAAAGTAATGCTACCTGCAACAAACCTAAAACCTCAAGCTGATGGGGGAGGAGGAGGAGGTGGAGGAATGAAAAGCAAACGGCGCATACGCACTAACTCCTCCTCGAGCGTATGAACAAGCTGCAACAAACAAGCAATCTACTGCTCCATCGTTAGAAAATGGATACCAAAATCCGGATAAGGAAACATTGGAGCAGGTGGAAAAGCAGACTGTGATGGATCAGCAAAAGGTGGAGGATGCGGGATCCTTTCGAGCTCAGCGACTCTATGACTCAACATATCCTGCTGGAGCTGCAGGGATAAAAGCAGATCATCCGTCGAATACCCAACATGAAAGGGATGGTACGGATCAGATAAAGGCATGACGTTGGGCGAAGACCACATAAATGGCTCGCCCATGGGTGCTGAAGAAGAAGCAGGGTGAGGAAACTCTGGCATGAACTGATCGGCTCCTGACACAAAAGTTATGTGAGTGTGCTGCTGACTAGAAGGTCCTTCCCCTGGACGGGGAGGAGGAATGTCCTGAAGAAAGGTAACTGGAAAATCTGTGCGGTGAGTATCTGACATGTGCGGGTGAAACTATGTGACATCAACGGGTGCCTGAACAGGTGTAAAAGGGGGAGTAACTGGTCTGACAAAAGGAGGATAGTCGTCGTCCTCCTCAATCTACCCATTACGGGTGTGAGCATATCTAGGATCCACGTGGGTAGCAAATGGTGCACGGTCAACAAACACAGGGACCGGGTCGGGCAAGGGTGGTGCAATAACTGGAACATCAACAGGGATAGGGTCGTGCACAGGTGGAAGATCGTGTGCATGTATGGGATCAGGTACAATCTCAGGCTTTGGGTCAGCGGGAGCAAGCTGATGATCAGCGGGTACATCAGGGAGCTGATCATCGGGAAAAACAGGTGCCTCAACAGGCTGCTCCTCAGGGATAAACTCCATCACATGGTCTGGATAAAAATCGTGTGGGAAGTCAGGGATGAACCCAAAACCCAGCTGTGGAACGGGCGATGCAGACATAGCAGTATCGGAATCAGTGTATGTGGGGTACTACTGCTCGCCCCGTGCATGTAACGTGGAAGATGATACGGACTCAAACGAGTCGGGACCAGACATGTCAGATAAAACAGGAACCTCGACAGGTGGCAAAACAATGGCATCGGCAACAGGAATATCATCAACAGGGACAACAAGGTCATCGACCGGAATATCAGCAAGTGGAATAGCGACATGGTCATCAATCGGAGCCCCGCCATCCTGGTCATCCTCAGGGGGACCCTCGATGAAGAAATTGACGTCATCGTCTGGCATATCGTCGAGAGGTAGATCCTTAACAGGAAAAGCAGCAAGAGGAATAGGTGCAGGGATCTGAGCAAGAGGTAGATCCCCGTCAAGAAAACCATCAGCTAAAGGTAAATCGCCTCCGAATTCCAGTAAGGCGAAGGGCTGAAAGTCATCGTCATCACTGCTCGTAGTATCTGAAGTGAACACCTCGCCCTCAGGAAGGATCTCGTCGTCTGATACTATGACTATCGTGTCTATAGTGTCTGACACTCCACTCTCGGAGGAAGATGACATGATGTCTGTGACAAAACAATCACACATATGCACATATATCAATGATCATTAAATAAGCATGTAAGCAATGACAAGGTAAGCAAGTAATCATCCTAGCCTTCCCAGACTATCCCACCCAGTCTCTTGAACTCTCTAGTCTCTCAGACTAACTCCCTGGTCTCCAAGACCAAACCTCCCAGTCTCTAAGACTAACTCCCTGGTCTCTAAGACCAAACTTTCCCAGTCTCTAAGACTAAATTTTCCCCTGTCTCTAAGACTGAACTTCCCCAGTCTCTAAGACTGAACTTCCCCAGTCTCTAAGACCGAATTATAAACATAACCTTGAAATGTGTTTTGTGCCTTTTATTTGTAAAAACATTTGTTTCCTGGATCTGGACACTTTGTGTATGCAATGAAAACGTTTTCGTGAGAGCCCTAATGATCGTAGTCTAGACTCGAGAAGAATCCTAGTTCGCTATGATCGTAGCTCTGATACCAAGCTGTCACACCCTGAATTTTGCGGAAGCGAGGTTATTTGGTGTGACTTCTTAATACCATAGCATTCAATCATAACAATGCTATATGATAAAACCAAAAGATATTCATCCATTAATTACGTTTAGAAAATAACACAACAACTTGTCTTTGAAAACATCGATACCAAATTATGTTACAAACCATGACTTGTCTAATTGAGTTCAACAAGACTCCACAAAAGACTTTAATTAAAACTGGGTTTAGAAACATGTGTTCCATCCAAGAATGGGACACACCTTCTAAACTCTACTACCCCGGATGACATCTTTTATTTATACGCAGCTTGAAATCATATGCATACCCTTGCAAGATCCACTAGTTCCCTAAAATACATGTAGTTTAAAAATATCAACAAAAAGTTGAGCGAGTTCATGTGTATGTCTGTGTGTATAAACCTTTGAAGTATGTCTTGTACGTATAAATGTCCCTGGTATGTAGCAATAAGGAAAAAAAGATCACCAATGGGTTGCAAAGCCAATGGTATGTGTGAAAAGGTGCAGGAAAACTCAAACCTAGCAAATTTGTACTGGGTTTCCGGCTGTAAGACATAGTCACCACTATGGGCCGCCCCGGCCTCATGGGTGTGGGCTCGCTACACCCAAATAGACCTATCACTCATGTCCCTCGGTCCTACGACGAGGATTAATGGCCTAAAGTGTTGTGCCCACCCTTCACATGATCCAGTAGTAAACCCTCCTTAGGCTAACCATACCATGTATAAAAGTGTCTGTAATAATTGTAACATGTATTCCACCCCCGAAGTATAAAACTGAATACGGTAAAAGAAAATGGGGACATAAACTCACTGTATTGCGTCCTCAGCTCGTAACTCAAACTCTGTCAGCAAACACGACTACCTACAGTGTACTAATGTCTATTAGACAAATGGGCCGTGCCTTTGCTTTAGTATTTTCGTGTTTGAGTAATGTTTCTCATATTATTCTGAATTATAATTATTTATCAAAATCATTAATATTTCAACTTAAATTATATTTAGTTTTGGAATAATTGTTTTAAACAATATTTCTGTATTAATACTTCTCAAGTATTTAATTTTGTATTTCCTTCCCAAGGAAGGGGTATCTTATACATGTATTTGTAATTCTCAAAATAATATATTTCCTAGTCTCACTTTAGAAAATATGTTTGTAAACTCATTTTGTCTAAAAAATAATGTACTATCCAGAAAATATATATTTTTCCCAAAAATCATATATCTTCTAACTATACTAGGAAAATATATTTTTATTTCCCAAAAATAATATATTTCTCATTGTCCAAAAATAATATTTACCAAAAAAATATATATGTAACAGTATCGTTTTTGGATAATAAATTTCACGGTACTTTATTAAGTTATATAATATAACCATTTCACCGAGTATACAAATAGTCACACAAGTGTCTTAATATGAAATATATATTCTAAATATATATTTTTATCCATTTTTATTTATAAATACAACCTCCAATATTTGTATTTTGTTACAAAAATTATGGCAAAGTTTATATCGAAAACTTATGATCAAAATATACTTCTAAATGCTTGTTAGAAAATATTTTTCTAAGTGTTTATATTTTTAGAAAATTTCGCCATAGTTTCCCCTAAAAATAGAGGTGTCCATGCTATTAAAGCATATCATTTTCTTTTCAAAAATCAATCCAACAATCAATAATCAAACTACACTTCCCAAGTTCAAAAATTATGCAATGTATATAACAACATGAACTCTCACAAAAACTCGTAGTAACTTGGTAACATGTTTAGTAGACTTAGTTACCACTTAAAGTGTGTTTATTTCTTAATAAACTTCCGTCTTAAAACTTTTAGATGTTTACAACTTGTACACATATTCTACAAAAATTATTCTTTTGAACTCTTCTTGTAAATAAAGTGTTCTTACACTTATTTTATCACCAAAACAATGTACATTTATGTAAGAATCAAGTTCTTACAAAAATCATATTTTGAACTTGGTTTTCTTGAAAAATTATTCATAAATCTTAGATTCACAAAATTACTAGCTCAATTTATTTATCATTTTTCAAGAAATAATTTTATTTTCAAGTTCATGTTCATAAGTGAAGATGACCTTCTTATGTCACCACATAATCATCCTTTAACTTGCTAAATCATGTGTTTAAATCACAATTTAGCAAGCTCCTTATGATGATCAACATTATAATTTCAAGTAAATGACAATCAAGTGTCATGCATGTATTTAACAACATTAATCCAACAAGATTTCATCACTTTTAAGTTTCATGATCATGATTCTTGTTTAAGTCTTTTAGTGTTCTTGTGATTCATAACAATGTACATATTTTTAACCAACAAAATGAGAAGTAAAAATTAGTAGTAAGAAGCTTACAACTAGCTCAAAGGCTAGGGAAGATCACCAGAGAAAAGATGATGAAAAATATGGTGGATGAAAGCTAAGGATGAAGGTTCTTCAAGTTCTTCAAGCTTCAAGCTCCATGTAACACCTTCTAGTACTTGGAATGATCTTGAAAATGGGTGTATGGTGGTTGCAAGGTGGTGGTGGTGGCGGCACAAACAAGGGTCGAGAGGGAGAGAGAGAGGTTGCGGGAGTGGAGTGAACTTGTGAGATATGAAATGATCTTGTAAGGGATATGCACCATACTTATAAGATCTCTACTCAATATTATGGCAATACAATCAAGCAAGATCACAATAAAATATGAAATAAAATCTAGTGAGTGGGGTGTTGGGTCCCCTTGTAACCGTAAATATATATGGGGGGTTAATTGAAAATTTTGATGGTAAGTTGGTAAATGGTTAGGAGGTTAAGTGTAAAAATCTAGTGTTATATGTGTATGACATATTTTATAGTGTGTTGGGGTATTCGGAGACCATAACTAGCTCAACAACAATAAAACAATGTATCTGGCAAAATTTTGGAGTTTCGGCTAATGTCCGGTTGTTCGGTTAGATACCGGTTCGTTAAAGTGCTAAGCTAATCCGTATAGTGTCTTTTATGTAACTTTTTGTGACACGTTTACTTCCCAACACTTAGGAAAGTATTCAGGACCATTTAGTCAATTTTCTGCATAATACTAGTATGTTAAAAAGCTGAATTTTGCTGAAAAATGCAGATTTCTGCACTTAAAGTGATTTCCGGCACTCAAACTATCCCCTAGTGACACAGTTTTATGGTCCTCACTTCCCTACACACCATACTAGTGTAGTACCTTGTCCCTGGCCTATACTGGGTCTCAAAACACTGTCTGTCTATTTACTGAATCCTGTCAATATATTCCCGTTCTATTCGTTAACTGTGCTAACTGTGCTTTGTGCATCATGTATGTCAATAAAGTTTGTCTATGATAATGATGTGACATTATGTAATATGTGATGCACATGTAAGTATGATGCAGTAATCAGAAAGAAATTAAGTAATTCAGCACAGTCATTAAGCAATTAATTAATATTAATTAATTGTGAGGATACCTGGTTTAATGAGGGTTGTCACATTATGACCATGATCCACGAAGATGATTTGATGCGAGTTACATCCACCTTATTCATAATGAGGTTTGTGAGTTTGGAAGTCAACTCCTTGAGTCCAAAGTCAGAATAGTCTTAATTCAGAGTCGTTCCCACGAGTCTGACCGACTATGGATAATTTAGAATACAAGATTCATGGATTAAACGTATCAAAATCGAACACAGTTGTAAGATTCAAACTTTGCATTTAGCTAGTAAATCAAAGGTGAATTCAAAAGGTACAACTTTTTGAATGTTCGTACACCCAAAAACTAAATCAAAACAAATAGTTATCTAATCTAAGACCGATAGCAATCTCATGCTTGTCTTGAGACATCGGTTTAGTGAACGGGTTTGCTAAGTTTTCATCTGTGTCTATTTTGCTTATTAAGATGTCTCCTCGTTCTAGTATTTCCCATATATAGTGGAACTTTCTTAGAATGTGCTTAACCCTGAGATCTGGGCTCCTTGGTTTGAGCAATGATTCCTGTGTTATCACAGAACACCTAGATTGGTTTCTTGTGACAACTGGCACAAAACTGGCAACTTCTGTACAGTTTTATAATTATTTAATATATGCAATTATGTGCTTAAATGTCAACATTGTCTGATTTCATGTTATACATGTGAATTCATGCACGTTTTATACTTCAAATATGGCTTTATGCATTTATGTTAGCGTTGCGACAAAAAGACTAGTAAACTCACCGGTAAGACACATTGTGTCAGCAATTCTGCAGAAAGCAGTCAGACAACAGAAATGGGGCCTAGGAGTAGGTCCAACGTCTAAAATACATTAAAACCCAAGTATGGATACAAGGGTTGACATACAGACTTTCCGGAAGCTAAAATATGCATTAAAAAGCACCCGAAACATACTTTAAATACTGGATTTTACATATTTCAGCAAAATTCAGCATTGTAACGAGTTAGTAACATGTAAAAATATGACTAAATAGTCCTGAATGCTTTCCTAAGTGTCGGGAATTAAAAGTGTCACCAAAGGGTACTTAAAGATCACTAAACGGAATAGTTTGACACTTTAACGAACCGGTATTTGACCAAACAACCGGACACTACCCGAAACACCAAAATTATACTAGAAGCATTGTTTAATTATTTCTGAGCTAGTTATGAACCCCGAACACCATAACACCTCTTATAACATATTAGCACATTAAATCCCTAATCAAGACACTTAAAACCTAACTTGTTTATGTAATTAGTGAATGAAACTTACACTTTACCCCCCCTATGTTGTGGACGGTCACAAGGGTGACCCCACCACCAAGATCTCTCTTGATCTTCCATGATCTCCTAAGATCCCCTAAGATTTGTTGTAAGTATTTTTCATGTACTTAATGGACATAATATACAATGGTTAAAAGGATTGGATGGTTATAAGAAGGATAAGTGCTCATTCATCACCCACACTAAACACTCATCACCTTTCTCCTCTCCCTCTTGCCATTCTTGGCCGAAACCACCATCCACACCACCACCACCTTTCATCCATTATCCATCCATTCCAAGACCATCCTAAGGTGTAAGAAGGTGTTTAAGGAAGTGTGGAGCTTGTGGATCTTGAAGGACCTTTCCCATTTGCTTTTATCCAGCACATTTGTCATCTTCAACCTCTTATGTTCATCCCAAGCCATAGAACTAGTAGTAAGACCCTTATGATCTCTTGTTACTTCATATTTTGATGGTTAAAAGATGGTGAACATTGTTAATCTTGTAGAGCACTAAAGAACATGATCATGAATCTTTAACATAAGCTTAAATAACATAAGAATACATGTTGATAGTGTTTATTTGCTTCTTGATGATTTGTGTTGGTGATGTTAGACATCATAAGAAACCTACTAGATTGTGATTAAACACATGATCTAGTAAGTTAAGGTGATGATCTTGTGAAAGACCAAGATGATCATACTTTATATACATGAACTTGAATGATGAAATTTGTTTTCATATGTATAGATGATTTAAATAAAATACAAATCTTGTAAATAGATGATTACAAAAATAATTTTCTCAAGAAACCAAGTTTATTTATAAGATTTACAAAGTCATGGTTTCTAAGTAAACTAATCATATTTTTAGTGTTTAAACAAGACTAGAAACATGTTTGTAACAAGAAGAATACCAAAGAATTATTTTTAGAGAAATCATCCTACAAGTTGTAAATGACTAAATCTTTCAAGAATGTGAGTTAGAAACAAATAAATATGTTTTAAAGGGTAACTAAACCTACTAAATAACATGGTAAGTTACTACAAGTTTTTACAAAAACTTCAAGTTCATGATGTAATGTAATTTACATGATCTTGACTTATGGTAAGTCTTGATTGTATTGTTGATGATTGAGGTTGATTTTAAAAGAAAATAAACACATGTTTTGAAAACATGGGAAACCTCCATTTTTAGGGGAAACTATGTCAAAATTTCCATAAAATTTTGACACTTAGAAAAATATAAGTTTTGATGAAACTTAATCCCTAAAAATTTACCTAAAAATATTTACCAAGGTTTCCCTAAATTTTTGTGTAAATTTCAAGTTAAGAAATGATGATTTCTTCAAGATGAAAATTGATATTAAGTATGTATATTTTTGAGGAAAATATATATATATATCTATTGATCACCAAATTTTGTGCTAAGTGTATGTAATATGTATTGTATGTAATAGTGTATTAGGACTTGAAAATACACTAAATACTCCCAAGGAGTACTAATAGAAAAATACACATACAACATGCTTGGACAAATACAAGAACATATATTTATGAAAATATATTTCTTAAAAGATTATGTAACTCGGACAAGTTACGAACTTAAAATGTCTTTTTGGACGAAAATGTATAACTCGGGTGAAAAATACAAGATACTTATATTAATTTTTGAGAAAATAATATAAGTAAGATACATAGTTAAAAATATAAATTATTTTTAACAACAAAGAACACATACATAAAAGATGGTGACTTGTACTTGTGCGATACAAGTCTAGTGGCTAACGTTAATAAAACACGTATAGGTCACGACGCTATATAAGCAAACCCGGTGAAGTTTACAGCGCAAGAAACGCAAAGTTGTGAGTTCATGTCCCCACTTTTAAACTTTTACTTGTTTTCTAAACTTGGGGAAAATACATGTGTTATGGTATGTTGAATACAAAAACTAAGGAATGATACTTTAGATCATGTCACGAATAGGGTGCCATAAGCACCATTAATCAGTTACATACCAAGACCGCGAAACAAAAGGTTAGGTCTAATGGGTTTCAGGCAGCCGCACTCTTGGTGATACTAGTACCAAGCAGTGCTTTTGTGTCTCTAGTCGTGAATCGACAGTCGTGGATTCGACAGTTAAAAATGCCTATGGTTTGGATGCTTCCTATGTCATGTCACATGTTAATGGCCTTGCAAACCATTAGCGATCTCGATTTCCTTACATTTACAGAAATACTTGTTTCATACAAATTACATACCATGTTTTCATTCAAAGTATACAAACGTTCAATACAAAAACTGCATGAATTCACACTAACATTATGTTGACGATTTTCCAAAAACTCACATGTATTTCAGGTAACTAAAGTGGATGTGCGCGTGGTCATACTCTTGCTCCTGGATGTTGGTTATGTTTTAGTTATGTTATGTCAAGACTCTGATGCCTCTTTTGCAGGATTTGGTTGTTATATCCCACTTCATGTGGAGATATAATGACTAATCCCTGATGTTCATCTTAAAAAAAAAGTTGTAAACTTGTCAGACAATATTGTATTTGTGTTGTAAACACTTAACTTATGTTTTGTTAATGGCATTTGGAGTTATTTTACGAGCATGTAGTATGTTTACCTTTCGTATGCAATGAGAACCTTTCAAGATCATACCTCGTGCTTCCGCCTTAGAAAAGGGTAAGACAGATTGGTATCAGAGCTACGATTGTAGTGAACCAGGATTCCTTCTCGAGTCTAGACTACAATCTTTAGGATCCTCTCACAAAAACAATTTTTCAAAAGTTTTCATTGCATAAAACTTTCCGCGACATCCACTACCTGAAACTGTTTTCAAAGAGTCAAGTAAGGACACTACGAAACTTAGGGTGCACTGGAGTAGCACTTGTCTTTGACTAGAAATTACTTGCAACTATGTGTAATAATTGATATATATATATATATACTAGAAACAGAATATCACAGGTACTCGTGTCTTCGCCTGAAAACAGTGGCCTATCTGAAGGAAGTGATACGAGGATGAAACGAACTGTGCAGACTGTGCAAGGAGTTACGTAATTATGGATGCATACATAATTACGGAATTCAGTGCACAGAAACCACAGTGATTCTTCATGTATCAAACGAGATCCCTTCAATGCAAGAAAAGGGCAAACGTGAACACCCTCACCCCTCCCCCAGCCTATTAAATACTCTTTTGGAGTAATGATTTAGGGTATAAAGACAAGAACAGCCAATGTGAAGAAAGATATTTTGTCTTTTACATATATTAAACTTGTACTATGGGGTGATGTAACCCTCATACATTTTGTTTACTTCGCAAACAATGATGTAACAAGTTGCCCTAATATGTATAGAGACTCAGTGAATATCTTATAACACATCAGTATTTATTTATTTATGCATGCTTGTTGCTGTATGAATTGATTTATACGTTTGGCAGATTGTTTGATGTCACTTATGTGGGTATATGTCTGTGTATACTACTACTGTCTCGTATGACGATATCAAACAAATGTTTAACCCTACTGTGTTGTGTTCTTTCAGAACATGGCACTTAGGAGAGCTGTGAACAATCAGGATTCTGATCAACCCCCTCCTCCTCTTCTACCGAGGACTACTGAAGAACTGAACACCCTACTGGAAGAAAGGATCTCCGCAGCTATCGCCCAATACGAGGCAAACCGCACTGAACAAAGTGGAGGACCAAGAAATGCTAGATATAATGGACAGGGAGATACATCTGGAGGAAACACAGCTCAAGGCTGCACCTTCAAGCAGTTTCTCAACTGCAAGCCACTGAACTACGGCGGCACTAGATATGCAGTGGCTTTTATACGCTGGACGGAGAAGACTGATTCCACTATCCGCATGAGCAAGTGTACTGCGGATCAGCAAGTCACTTTTGTTACTAGGTTATTCATTGATGAAGCTTTGACTTGGTGGAATTTGCAAGTCCAGACTCTGGGTGATGATACTGCGTACGACATGACGTGGGATGAACTAAAGGAACAAATGAGAGAAAAGTATTGCTCTCGTGCTGAACTCCAAAGATTGGAGACTGAGTTCTGGCACTTGACCATGGAAGGTGCAGACATTACTGGTTATACCCGAAGGTTCCACGATTTTTCTAGAGTGATCCCCTATATGGTGACTCCCGAATTTAAGCGTGTTGAACGCTACATCTGGGGATTGGCTCCAGATTTTCGCAACATGGTAACTTCGGCAAAACCAGAAACGATCACCCAGGCTGTAACTATGGATGTCAGCCTTACTGAAGATGCTATTCGTATGAAGAAGTTATCGCTGAACCCTACTGAGAAGACCGAGACGCATGCTGAGTCGTCTGGTGACAAGAAAAGGAAGTATGCGAGCCAGAATCAAGCGACACCTAACACCAAGGGTTCCAACAATAAGAAGCATGACCCCAACCCGCCTCAGGAGGCGAAAACTCTTGTAGTCATAAATGACGCTCCTGCCAGGGGATACCATGGCACTCTGCCCCTCTGCAACCAGTGCAAGCGTCATCATGAAGGAGTTTGTCGCATTCCAAAATGCGACAAGTGTGGAAAACTGGGTCACCATACTGAGAACTGTTGGGGAAGAGGAAATGGAAGTGGTAATAGAAACCGGAATGGAAACCATAACGGTGCTGGTAATAGAAACGGTGGTGGAAATGGCAATGGCAACGGTAACCGGAATGGTAATGGAGCTGGGCAGAACCAAGGATGCTTTAGTTGTGGAAGCAAAGATCATTTCAAGAAAGTTTGCCCAAGGGAGAACAATGCTCAGGCTCGAGCATTCGTGATTGGAGCAAGGAACGCACGCGAGGACCCTAATGTGGTCACCGGTATGTTTCTCGTTAACAATCACTTTGCATCCATACTATTTGACACTGGTTCCGATTATAGCTTCATGTCTTTGGAATTTAAATGTATACTTGGAATAGAATCTAGTAGATTAGATATTCCTTATTCCATAGAACTAGCCAATGGTAAACTTGTTGAATCAGGTGAAGTTGTTAGGGGTTGTACATTAGAACTTGGTGAGCGAAGCTTTAGTATCGATCTCTTACCTGTTCAATTGGGTAGCTTCGAGGTGGTGGTTGGGATGGACTGGTTGTCCAAGAACAAGGCTGAAGTTGTTTGTCATGAGTAAATCATACGTATCCCTCTGGCGAATGATGAAACTCTCATCGTGCATGGAGAAAAACGAGACACGCCTCTGCGAATCATCAGTTGTATGAAGGCGCAAAAGTGCTTAAGGAAAGGATGTGTTGCATTCCTGGCGCACGTTGTAGATAAAGAGGCTGAGGAGCCGAAACTCGAGGATATTGCTGTGGTGAAGGAATTCCTTATGTTTTTTCCAAAGACCTGCCCGGACTACCTCCGCAACGATAAGTCAAATTCCATATCGACTTGGTTCCAGGAGCCGCTCCTGTAGCCAAGGCACCTTATCGGCTTGCACCGTCCGAAATGCAAGAATTATCTACACAACTCCAGGAGTTTTTCGATAAAGGATTCATAAGGCCAAGCTTCTCGCCTTGAGGAGCTCTAGTATTGTTCGTGAAGAAGAAGGATGGAACACTTTGGATGTATATCGATTATAGAGAGTTGAACAAGCTTACTATCAAGAATCGGTACCCACTACCGAGGATTGATGACTTATTTGATCAGCTGCAAGGATCGAGCTACTATTCCAAGATCGACCTTCGATCTGGATACCATCAGTTAAGGATCCAGGAGGAAAGCGTACCGAAGACTGCATTCAGAACGCGTTATGTGCATTACGAGTTCCTTGTGATGCCATTCGGATTGACGAATGCACCAGCGGTATTTATGGATCTCATGAACCGCGTTTACAAACCATATCTCGATAAATTCGTGATTGTATTTATCGATGATATCCTGATTTACTCGCGAACGAGAGAAGATCACGAGCAACATCTCAGGACCATTTTGGAACTATTAAAGAAAGAGAAACTTTATGCCAAGTTCTCAAAGTGCGAATTCTGGATTCGTGAAGTACAGTTCCTTGGTCACGTTATGAACGAGAAGGGCATTCATGTAGACCCAACCAAGATAGAAGCGATAAAGAATTGGGAAGCCCCCAAAACCCCAACTGAAGTTCGACAATTTTTGGGCTTAGCGGGCTATTACCGACGATTTATCGAGAATTTCTCCAAGATAGCTCAACTGCTAACAACCCTTACGCAGAAAGACAAGAAGTACGACTGGGGTAATAAGCAGGAAGAAGCCTTCCACCTGCTCAAAAATAAGCTATGTGATGCACCGATACTATCCTTACCCAAAGGCACTGAAGACTTCGTGGTATGCTGCGACGCTTCGCGTCAAGGTTTGGGTTGCGTGCTCATTCAACGCCAAAAAGTCATCGCTTACGCTTCAAGACAGTTGAAGGTGCATGAAAGGAATTACACCACGCACGACTTGGAGCTAGGCGCAGTGGTATTCGCCTTGAAGATATGGCGACATTATTTATATGGTACTCGATGTACAATCTTCACAGATCACAAAATCCTACAAAACATATTTGATCAGAAGGAATTAAATATGCGTCAACAACGATGGGTCGAGCTGCTAAACGATTATGACTGTGAGATTAAGTACCATCCTGGATAGGCAAACGTTGTAGCAGACGCGTTAACCCGAAAAGAAAGGGTTAACACCCTAAGGGTTCGAGCATTGGAAATGACTATTCGGATGAACCTCACTGCACCCATTCGTGACGCGCAACAAGGAACCCTTAAGGAGGAGAATCGTAGGGCTGAATACCTCTGAGGTATGCTGAAGAATTTGGTGCCAAACAAAGAGGGAACCTTATACTTTAAGGGGCGTATTTGGGTTCTGCTCTATGGCGGTATTCGAGAAGTCATCCTTAATGAAGCTCACAAGTCGAGATACTCGATCCATCCAGGATCGGAAAAAATGTATCAAGACTTGAAGGAATACTATTGGTTGTCGAGGCTTAAAAGTGACGTTGCTGTTTATGTTGGAAAATGCCTAACCTGTGCTAAGGTTAAGGCTGAATATCAGAAACCTTCTGGCCTACTGCAACAGCCAGAGATACCCATGTGGAAGTGGGAGCAAATCTCTACGGACTTCATAACGAAATTACCCAGGACCCCTAGGGGGCACGACATGATATGGGTAATAGTCGATCGGTTAACGAAGTCTGCGCATTACCTACCGATCCGAGAGAAGGATAGCACTAGAAAGCTTGCTGAGCTATACTTGAAACAAATCGTGGCACGTCATGGAGTGCCTATCTCAATTATTTCAGACAGAGATGGACGTTTTGTCTCAAGGATCTGGCAATCCTTCTAGGAAGCCTTTGGATCTCAACTAAATCTAAGCACGGCCTTCCATCCGGAAACAGACGGCCAGAGCGAACGGACCATACAAACGCTAGAAGATATGCTTCGCGCATGTGTTATGGACCTAGGCGGCAACTGGGATACTTATCTACCTTTACTTGATTTTTCCTACAATAACAGTTACCATACGAGCATAAAAGCCGCACCGTTTGAAGCTCTATATGGCCACAAGTACCGCTCACCATTATGTTGGGCAGACGCTGGAGACAAACGTATGGTTGGTCCTGAACTTGTTCAAGAGACAACCGACAAAATCATGCAGATCCGAGAGCGCATTAAGGCGGCTCGAGATCGACAAAAGAGCTACGTTGATTGAAGACGGAAACCCTTAGAATTTGAGGTGGGAGACAAAGTTTTGTTGAAGGTCTTACCTTGGAAGGGCGTAGTAAGATTCGGAAAATGTGGAAAGCTGAATCCACGATACATCGGACCATTCAAGATTTTGGAAAGAATTGGTACCGTGGCATACAAGTTTGAATTACCGGAAGAACGTAACGGAGACATGATACATTTCATGTGTCCAACCTCAAGAAGAGTCCAACCCAAGAAACAGTGATCATCCCTGCGGATGAAGTGCATATTGACGACACACTCCGATTTACAGAACAACCAGTTGAGGTTACAGACTGGAAAGTCAACACGACCCGGAGGAGTAGTGTAAAACTTGTAAAAGTACGTTGGAACTCTAAGCACGGACCCGAGTACACGTGGGAATGTGCAGACAAGTTTAAAGAAAATTACCCCCCCCCCCTGTTCAAGAAAACTCCTGCGAGAGATAGATCAGCCTGAATTTCAGGACGAAATTCTTTTAACGGGGGGAGACTGTGACAACTGGCACAAAACTGGTAACTTCCGTACAGTTTTATAATTATTTAATATCTACAATTATGTGCTTAAATGTCAACACTGTCTGATTTCATGCTATACATGTGAATTCATGCACGTTTTATACTTCAAATATGGCTTTATGCATTTATGTTAACGTTGCATCAAAAAGACTAGTAAACTCACCGGTAAGACAAATTGTGTCAGCAATTCTGCAGAAAGCAGTCAGACAATAAAAATGGGGCCTAGGAGTAGGTCCAATGTCTAAAATACATTAAAAACCAAGTATGGATACAAGGGTTGACATACAGACTTTCCAGAAGCTAAAATATGCATTAAAAAGCACCCGAAACACACTTTAAATACTGGATTTTACATATTTCAGCATATTTCCGCAAAATTCAGCATTGTAACGAGTTAGTAACCTGTAAAAATATGACTAAATGGTCCTGAATGCTTTCCTAAGTGTCGGGAATTAAAAGTGTCACCAAAGGGTACTTAAAGATCACTAAACGGAATAGTTTGACACTTTAACGAACCGGTATTTGACCAAACAACCGGACACTACCCGAAACACCAAAATTATACTAGAAGCATTGTTTAATTATTTCTGAGCTAGTTATTGTAACAACTCGTGTCAAAAGTCCTATTTATTTTATTATTTTATCCAATAGGAAACCCTAATTGAGACACCCAAGTGATTCTGCACAAACCCTAAAATTTTCAGAATTTTCAGAATCAGGATTATGGCCCTTAAAACTCAGGGGGGATAAAACCCTAGTTACGAGTATCCACATAACTATCTGTCAAAAACGAATTTGAAGAAACCGTCAACTCAGCAAACCTACTCACACACGGGGCTACCCTATGAAACTAGGTAAGCAGTCGCGTAGCGCGACGACTATAGGGGTAACCAGTCGTGCTACGCCCCTGGGTCAAATTTTCAGTATAAATAGTAGAGTTTGGGACTTGAATTTGGGCGCTGAAACGACGTAGAAATTCCAATCCTACACTGAGTTATGCTCTGTTTACCACAATTAACACAAACGGATCACTAATCGACGCCGCAATCAGGGTAATAACTCGATCGCTGATATGATTCAATGTCCGATTGATTAAGCTATCCAATGGATGTTTAAGTGTTGCCCACATTAGGGTTTATGCTTTGTCATTCGTCATTAATTCGATGGATGTTTAAGTATCGCACTTTGTCATTCGTTGTGAGGGTTTGATCTCGTGAGTTATCGTAAATGCTGTATTGATTACTAACCCAGAATTGTGTGCCTGTTATTAAATTTAGGTTAAAAAGGCTAATCAGTAGGCTAGGCTCTGTTCAAAATAAATCTGCAAGGTGAGTCATTTTTTTTATCAACTACTTTACAATACCTCAAATTATTTTCAAAAGTTATAATTAAAGGGACTAAGTCGTGGATATCTTGAATCACTGGCTAGTCGGGTATTGTGCACATTACTAATTTTCTCCCAGTTAGGTTCATTGACCTACTAGGGATAATCATCACTATTTAGGTTCATTGACTTAATAGTGGTATGACCATCGTCACCATTGTGACATGGCGCCAGATAAAAATAAGATAGAAGCCATTGTAATCGCTCTTATGCTGTAATTATTAACTTTGCATCATTTTATGTAAATAGAATGATTCACTCAGTATTTCCGGCTGACAAAACCTTTTTCAAACATGTTTCAGGTGATCTGGTATGATCCAGGAAAAGTGTCGTGAAGCACTACAAGCTTAAGGAAGTGGCTCATGATAAAATAAAGAAACATGTTTTGTAAAATAAAAGATTTCTTCGTGAAATCAAATAATTGTAAATTACCGGGGTTTTATCCCGAGTTGTGAAATAAAATAATCGGGAAATATTTCAGTTTTAAAAAGATCCTGATGAAAACTTCCGCAGTTAAACTCAATTAAATAAAAACCACGAGATTTCTGTCCCGTGGCTCCTGAAACGGGTCAAACCGGGTCGGGGGCCATGACAGAAAAAGGTGGTATCAGAGCCACTGATCGAGCCACTGATTTAAGCCAATTAAGTATTTAGAAAATACTTAATTTTTATTAATTGCTATTTTGTGATTATGTGTTTTATTATCTGACTAATTTTGTACAGTATGGGCAGATCTTTATATGCTAGCCACTGTAGCAGTAAATACAAATCTTTAAAATAATCTGACTCAAAGTTTTAGCACCCAGATTACCTACAGTGTAGAAACCTCATTCAGTAAATAAATAAATTTACAAATAAAACCCAGTATGTTTTCATATTCGGTTATTTCGTAGTCACACAATATGAAATAATATTTAAAGGTTATTTATGAAATTTTAACTTAATAATTGTGGGTATTTTGCTAAACAGCATGAGTGACTTATCTGACGTCCTTCAGAATTTAAATCTCTATCCAGTAAGAATAGAAGTTTCCAGAGGTTTCAATAAGTATATACCAGACATAGAAGAACCTATAGAATTCAACACTTCACCTCTCAAGAAACCCAAGCCTAAGAAAATGGAAATTGGGGAAAGCTCTAGGCAAATTGAGGGGTTACCATCTCAGGAAGAGCTAGATTTTATAATGGCAAGCTATAATACTATTAAGCCTGTTAATGAAAATGTTTTTATTCATTCTCTTGAAACACAACTACCAATGAACTTAGAATCAGCTATTCCAAACCCTTCAATCCACTCGCAAATAGACAAATGGTTGACTAATGAAATACAGTTACAAAACAATCCCTACAAGCTTTTTCCCCAGTTCGATCCGGAACCTTTACCAAATCCACCAATGAGTAATGAGAATATGGCTGAACTCCGCCACTTTGATAAAGAACTAATGGATACTGGGAATAGGATCCAAGAGATTGGGGGACAGATCTCCTGGAAATACGATGAGAGGGAACACCGTTACTAGAATATCATCTGACAAAGGATAGGGGATTTATGGAACTGTGGTTGTGTAATAGTAATAGTAAAATCAGTATGTGTAAAATAAATAATAAAACAGTTGTATATAGAAGCATGATATAATCTATAAAACAAATAAAATTTTAGAAAATTTACAATTTTGTTTGTATATTCCTTTACGTGATTATGTGCAATTAATTGTGACATTGGATTATTTCTTTTATACTAATTATTTATCTATAAATTAGTTATCAGATGGAAAACGCTAATAATGAACCAGTTAATGAGGTTAATCAATCTGAGCAACAACCGGGGGATCAATTTATGACTAGGCAGGATATATAAAATATCGTTGCTCAAGGGATAGGCAACGCTATTCCAGCAATAGTTGCTCAAGGGATAACTAACGCTATTCCAGCAATCGTTGCTGCTGTTAAAAATCCAATCGAACCGCAACAAATCATTCCTAGCAAACGTATTTCTGAAGATAACTTCAGTAATAGCATAAACGGAGGCAATAATCATACTAATCATGAGAATGAACCACGACAAGCTCCTCCTCCTAAGAAAATGAAAGTTGCAACGCCTGGTTGCACTTACAAAGAATTTTTTGCTTGTAAACCCACTGAGTTTGCAGGCAATGAAGGAGCGACTGCGGCACTGCGTTGGTTAGAGAAAACCGAGGCAGTAATTGCCATAAGTAAATGTGCTCAGGATGATCAGGTCATGTACGCGTCAAACCTTTTCAAAGAAGGGGCGCTAGAATGGTGGAAAACGGTGTTACAAGCAAAAGGAAGAAGGATGGCGTATGCTATGAACTGGGAAGAATTTAAGAGCTTTGTAGAAAGAAAATTCTGTCCCGAGTATGAAAAGGAACAAATGACAAATAAGTTTCTAACCCACCGGATGGTGGATGTAGATTGTCGAGGGTATACTTCGACATTCTTCGAATATGCTCGAGTGGTACCAACCCTGGCTTCGCCAGAGCCGGTACTTATTTCTCGTTATATTTGGGGATTAATTGCCGAAATCCATAATATCGTCAAGGCTGCGAAACCTCGCACGATTGATGATGCGGTGGATTTAGCCAATACTCTGACTGACGAACTCGTACGGACAAGAGAAGAAAATAGAAGGAAGGAAGTAGCCCAAAAGATTACCCAAGAATTCCGTCCGGGTAACCATATCAATTTCAAGAGAGGAGGGAATGGGCAATCTTCCACTAGCCCATTTTGCAATTCTTGCAAACAGAAGCATTTTGGAAGATGCAAAGGATATTGCAATTTTTGCAAAATTCCGGGGCATCAAGAAGAAGACTGCAGGAGGAAGAAATTTTCAGTCTGCTACAACTGTGGAGAAGCTGGACATCTTAGGCCAGATTGTCCAAAACTGAACAAACCATCTGACAATAAAGCCAAACCTGCAGAAGGAGCAAAAAGGAATGTAAGAGCCTTCCAACTGACTGCTTAGGAAGCAGAGCTCATTCCAGATGTGGTAGCTGGTACGTTCTTAGTTCACAACGTTTACACAAAAGTATTATTTGACTCTGGTGCAAACCAAGGTTTTATAAATACTTCATTCTGCCAAACTCTTAACTTACCTTTAACCAGCATTAGGCAAATTTCTACAGTAAAAACGGCAGATGGGAATTCAGTTAAAATAAATAAGGAACTTTTAAGTCATAAATTTTCTGCAACCCTATTATCTATGAAATTAGTTTAATTCAATGTTGTGTTAGGAATGGATTGGTTAGTAAACAACAATGCTCGAATTATCTGTGATAAGAATTCCATAGAAATTTGTGCACCCACTGGAGAAGTAATAATGATTACAGGAGATAAGCCATGTAAACCTATAAAGTTCATATCAGTAATGAAAGTTGCTAATTATGAACGAAAGCAAGGAATAGTATATATGATTTCAGTAATCATTAATACTAAAGATAAAGAACTTAAGGAAATTTCTGTAGTTTCAGAATACCCAAATGTATTCCCAGAAGAGTTACCAGGATTACCACCAGATAGGAAGGTAGAATTTAGGATTCATCTAATTCCAGGAACTATACCGATAGCCAAGGCACCTTATCGGTTAGCACCCACAGAAATATTAAAACTGAAAAAGCAATTAGATGAATTATTAAGTAAAGGTTTCATACAACCTAGTTTATCCTCGTGGGGGTCACCAGTGTTGTTTGTTAAGAAAAAGGAGGGTTCGATGAGAATGTATATTGATTATAGAGAATTGAATAAAGTTACAATTAAGAATCGATACCCATTACCTAGAATTGATGATCTATTCGATCAATTCCAGGGAGATAGATATTTTTCTAAGATCGACTTACGTTCAGGATATCATCAATTGAAAGTACAAGAGGAAGACATACCTAAAACTGCTTTCAGGACTAGGTATGGTCATTATGAGTTTACAATCATGCCTTTCGAATTAACGAATGCACCTGCAGCATTCATGGACATGATGAATAGGATCTGTAAACCATATTTGGATAAATTTGTAATTGTCTTCATCGACGATATACTTATTTATTCCAAAAGTCAGGAAGAACATTGTCAGCACTTGCATGCACTCTTAACTCTTTAAGAAAAGAGAAGCTTTACGCCAAATTCTCGAAGTGTGAATTTTGGCTGCCAGAAGTGCAATTTCTAGGTCATATGGTGAATCATGAAGGTATTCACGTAGATCCTGATAAGATAGCAACAATTACCAAATGGAAGGTTCCGCAATCCGTAATGAAAATTAGAAGTTTTATAGGTTTAGCTGGATATTATAGACGGTTTATTAAGGATTTTTCCAAGATAGCTATACCATGAACTAAGCTAACATGTAAAACAGTTAAGTTGAATGGGGACCTAAACAAGAAGAAGCCTTTAGGATCTTAAAGTATAAATTAACAAATGCACCAATCCTAGCCTTATCAGAAGGAACAGAAGATTTTAAAGTATATGGTGATGCTTCAAAGCTAGGATTTGGATATGTGTTAATGCAACGCAAAAAGGTAATTGCGTATGCATCAAGGCAATTGAAAAAGCACGAAGAAAACTATACCACTCATGATTTAGAATTTGGAGCCATAATTTTTGTCCTTAAAATGTGGAGACATTATCTGTATGGAAGTAAGTTTACTGTCTATACGGATCATAAGAATTTAAGATATATATTTGGGCAAAAAGAATTAAACATGAGGCAAAGGAGATGGATGAAAATCCTAAGTGATTACGACTGTGATATTCAGTATCACGAAGGAAAGGCTAAAGACGGCTAGAGATCGCCAGAAGAGTTATACAGATAATAGACGAAATCCGTTCGAGTTTCAAGTTGAAGACAAAATGATATTGAAAGTATCTCATAGGAAAGGAGTTGTGAGATTTGGTAAGAAAGGAAAGCTAAGTCCAAGGTACGTAGGACCATTTCCAGTGACCCAACGTATAGGACCAGTTGCTTATCGTTTACAACTACCAGGAGAGTTAGCTGGAGTACATGATGTCAAAAGTCCTATTTATTTTATTATTTTATCCAATAGGAAACCCTAATTGAGACACCCAAGTGATTCTGCACAAACCCTAAAATTTTCAGAATTTTCAGAATCAGGATTAGGGCCCTTAAAACTCAGGGGGGGTAAAACCCTAGTTACGATTATCCACATAACTATCTGTCAAAAATGAATTTGAAGAAACCGTCAACTCAGCAAACCTACTCACACACGGGGCTACCCTATGAAACTAGGTAAGCAGTCGCGTAGCGCGACGACTATAGGGGTAACCAGTCGCGCTACACCACTGGGTCAAATTTTCAGTATAAATAGTAGAGTTTGGGACTTGAATTTGGGCGCTGAAACGACGTAGAAATTCCAATCCTACACTGAGTTATGCTCTGTTTACCACAATTAACACACACGGATTACTAATCGACGCCGCAATCAGGGTAATAACTCGATCGCTGATACGATTCAATGTCCGATTGATTAAGCTATCCAATGGATGTTTAAGTGCTGCCCACATTAGGGTTTATGCTTTGTCATTTGTCGTTAATTCGATGGATGTTTAAGTATCGCACTTTGTTATTCGTTGTGAGGGTTTGATCTCGTGAGTTATCGTAAATGCTGTATTGATTACTAACCCAGAATTGTGTGCCTGTTATTAAATTTAGGTTAAAAAGGCTAATCAGTAGGCTAGGCTCTGCTCAAAATAAATCTGCAAGGTGAGTCAATTTTTTTATCAACTACTCTACAATACCTCAAATTATTTTCAAAAGTTATAATTACAGGGACTAAGTCGTGGATATCTTGAATCACTGGCTAGTGGGGTATTGTGCACATTACTAATTTTCTCCCAGTTAGGTTCATTGACCTACTAGGGATAATCATCACTATTTAGGTTCATTGTCCTAATAGTGGTATGACCATCGTCACCATTATGACATGTCACCATTGTGACATGGCGCCAGATAAAAATAAGATAGAAGCCATTGTAATCGCTCTTATGTTGTAATTAATAATTATGCATCATTTTATGTAAATAGAATGATTCACTCAGTATTTCCCGCTGACAAAACCTTTTTCAAACATGTTTCAGGTGATCTGTTATGATCCAGGAAAAGTGCCATGAAGCACTACAAGCTTAAGGAAGTGGCTCATGACAAAATAAAGAAACATGTTTTGTAAAATAAAAGATTTCTTCGTGAAATCTAATGATTGTAAATTACCGGGGTTTTATCTCGAGTTGTGAAATAAAAAAATCGGGAAATATTTCAGTTTTAAAAAGATCCTGATGAAAACTTCCGCTGTTAAACTCAATTAAATAAATACCACGGGATTTCTGTCCCGCGGCTCCTGAAACGAGTCAAACCGGGTCGGGGGCCGTGACAGCTATGAACCCTGAACACCATAACACCTCTTATAACATATTAACACATTAAATCCCTAATCAACACACTTAAAACCTAACTTGTTTATGTAATTAGTGATTGAAACTTACACTTTACCCCCCTATGTTGTGGACGGTCACAAGGGTGACCCCACCACCAAGATCTCTCTTGATCTTCCATGATCTCCTAAGATCCCCTAAGGTTTGTTGTAAGGATTTGTCATGTACTTACTGGACATAATATACAATGGTTAAAAGGTTTGGATGGTTATAAGAAGGATAAGTGCTCATTCATCACCCACACTAAACACTCATCACCTTTCTCCTCTCCCTCTTGCCATTCTCGGCCGAAACCACCATCCACGCCACCACCACCTTTCATCCATTATCCATCCATTCTAATACCATCCTAAGGTGTAAGAAGGTGTTTAAGGAAGTGTGGAGCTTGTGGATCTTGAAGGACCTTTCCCATTTGCTTTTATCCAACACATTTGTCATCTTCAACCTCTTGTGTTCATCCCTAGCCATAGAACTAGTAGTAAGACCATTATGATCTCTTGTTACTTCATATTTTGATGGTTAAAAGATGATGAACATTGTTAATCTTGTAGAACGCTAAAGAACATGATCATGAATCTTTAACATACGCTTAAATAACATAAGAATACATGTTGATAGTGTTTATTTGCTTCTTGATGATTGATGATTTGTGTTGGTGGTGTTAGACATCATAAGAAACCTACTAGATTGTGATTAAACACATGATCTAGTAAGTTAAGGTGATGATCTTGTGAAAGACCAAGATGATCATACTTTATATACATGAACTTGAATGATGAAATTTGCTTTCATATGTATAGATGATTTAAATAAAATACAAATCTTGTAAATAGATGATTACAATAATAATTTTCTCAAGAAACCAAGTTTATTTATAAGATTTACAAAGTCATGGTTTCTAAGTAAACTAATTATATTTTTAGTGTTTAAACAAGACTAGAAACATGTTTGTAACAAGAAGAATACCAAAGAATTATTTTTAGAGAAATCATCCTACAAGTTGTAAATGACTAAATCTTTCAAGAATGTGAGTTAGAAACAAATAAATATGTTTTAAAGGGTAACTAAACCTACTAAATAACATGGTAAGTTACGACAAGTTTTTACAAAAACTTCAAGTTCATGATGTAATGTAATTTACATGATCTTGACTTATGGTAAGTCTTGATTGTATTGTTGATGATTGAGGTTGATTTTAAAAGAAAATAAACACATGTTTTGAAAACATGGGAAACCTCCATTTTTAGGGGAAACTATGCCAAAATTTCCATAAAATTTTGACACTTAGAAAAATATAAGTTTTTGTGAAACTTATTCCCTAAAAATTTACCTAAAAATATTTACCAAGGTTTCCCTAAATTTTTGTGTAAATTTCAAGTTAAGAAATGATGATTTCTTCAAGATGAAAATTGATATTAAGTATGTATATTTTTGAGGAAAATATATATATATATCTATTGATCACCAAATTTTGTGCTAAGTGTATGTAATATGTACTGTATGTAATAGTGTATTAGGACTTGAAAATACACTAAATACTCCCAAGGAGTAGAAATACAAAAATACACATACAACATGCTTAGACAAATACAAGAACATATACTTATGAAAATATATTTCTTATAAGATTATGTAACTTGGACAAGTTATGAACTTAAAATGTCTTTTTGGACGAAAATATATAACTCGGGTGAAAAATACAAGATACTTATATTTATTTTTGAGAAAATAATATAAGTAAGATACATAGTTAAAAATATAAATTATTTTTAACAACAAAGAACACATACATAAAAGATGGTGACTTGTACTTGTGCGATATAAGTCTAGTAACTAACGTTAATAAAACACGTATAGGTCACGACGCTATATACGCAAACCCGGTGAAGTTTACGGCGCAGGAAACGCAAAGTTGTGAGTTCATGTCCCCACTTTTAAACTTTTACTTGTTTTCTAAACTTGGGGAAAATACATGTGTTATGGTATGTTGAATACAAAACTAAGGAATGATACTTTAGATCATGTCACGAATAGGGTGCCATAAGCACCATTAATCAGTTACATACCAAGACCGCGGAACAAAAGGTTAGATCTAATGGGTTTCAGGCAGCCACACTCTTGGTGATACTAGTACCAAGCAGTGCTTTTGTGTCTGTAGTCGTGGATTCGACAGTTAAAAATGCCTATGGTTTGGATGCTTCCTATGTCGTGTCACATGTTAATGGTCTTGCAAACCATTAGCGATCTTGATTTCCTTACATTTACAGAAATACTTGTTTCATACAAATTACATACCATGTTTTCATTCAACGTATACAAACATTCAATACAAAAACTGCATGAATTCACACCAACATTATGTTGACGATTTTCCAAAAAATCACATGTATTTCAGGTAACTAAAGTGGATGCGCGCGCGGTCATACTCTTGCTCCTGGATGTTGTTTATGTTTTAGTTATGTTATGTCAAGACTCCGATGCCTCTTTTGCAGGATTTGGTTGTTATATCCCACTTCATGTGGTGATATAATGACTAATCCCTGATGTTCATCTTTAAAAAAAAAGTTGTAAACTTGTCAGACAATATTGTATTTGTGTTGTAAACACTTAATTTATGTTTTGTTAATGGTATTTGGAGTTATTTTACGAGCATGTAGTATGTTTACCTTTTGTATGCAATGAGAACCTTTCAAGATCACACCTCGTGCTTTCGCCTTAGAAAGGGGTGTGACATTTCTGAACACTTGAAACCACATCGAGGTCATTGATGAATTACTTCATCCAAGCAGATTCTTCCGCAGCATCTGATGCAACTATACATTCGGATTCGGTGGCCGAATCTGCCACCACACTCTGTTTGGAGCTTTTCCAATAGACAGCTCCTCCATTGAGAGTGAATACGAATCCCAATTGTGAGCGAGAATCATCTCGATCACTTTGGAAGTCAGCATCAGTGTAACACCTTACAGTGAGCTCCTCTTCCACTCCTCCAAACACCAAGAACATATCTTTAGTTTTTCTCAAGTACATCAGAATGTTCTTTACTACAGTCCAATGGGCAATGCCAGGACTATGCTGAAAACGACTGGTCATGCTTGAAGCATACGAGACATTAAGTCTAGTACATAGCATACATGATTGAAGCAATCGCTGAAGCATGTGGAACTACTTCTATTTGCTTAATTTCAATGTCCGTTGAAGGAGATTGCGATTTGTTCAACACGGTTCCTTTAGTCATAGGAACACCTCCTTTCTTGGAGTTTCCCATCTTGAAGCGTGTCGACATTTTTGTCTATGTACGTTATCTGACTTAGCCCTAGAAGCCGCTTAGATCTATTCCTGTAGATCTTTATTCCTAGAATGCAAGCAGCTTCTCCAAGATCTTTCATTGCGAAGCAAGATCCCAAATAGTATTTAACTTCGTTAAGCATAGCGATGTTATTTCCAATGATTTGTATTTCATCCACATACAGGATGAGGAATGATATGGTGCTCCCACTAACCTTTCTGTAAACACAAGCCTCATCTTCATTCTTGACAAAACCAAATTGTTTGATCTTCTGGTCAAAATGAAGATTCCAGCCACAAGATGCTTGCTTGAGTCCATAAATGGACTTATTTGGGTTTGCACACCTTAGTTGGATATTTAGGATCGACGAAACCTTCAGGCCGAACCATATAGACAACTTCAGAGAGATGTCTATTAAGAAGGGAGGTTTTGACATCCATTTGCCATATTTTGTAATCATACTACGCAACTATGGCAGACAATATTCTGATTGATTTAACCATAGCAACGGGCGAGAAGGTCTCATTATAGTCAATACTTTGAGTTTGAGTGAAACCCTTCGCAACTAGCCGTGCTTTACAGGTATGTATATTTCCATGCATATCGGTTTTTCTCTTGAAAATCTATTTGCTCCCTACTGCCAGAGATTCAGGGGTAGCTCAACCAAGTCCCATACTTGATTGTCATGCATAGACTGCATCTCGACATTCATGGCTTCTTGCCATTTCTCAGATTCCGAATCTAAGATTGCAGATTTGTAGTTAGCAGGTTTGTCATTAGACTCAGCTACTAATAAGACTTCGGGACCTTTTAGACGCCATAGACATCTAGCATATTCTTGCGAATTCTACTACTTTTGCAAACGCTTGTGTTTTATGTCTGATTCATTTGAAACAACTACTTGTTGATCAGACAGTCCGACTACATCAGCGATTGTTTATGGTTCTTCAATTTCTTCAAGATCAACCACATTATTTCCAGTTTCTTTTATAATATCCGACGAAAACAACCTTTTCGCCTTGAGGATCGAGCTTATCATCAGAATCACTTGTGATGTATGCATCACGTCCCCATACTCTAAAGTATTCCAAATTGGGTTTACGCCCATGCCATATCTCATATGGCGGGTTTTGTTTACCTTTTAGTCGGAGTCAAATGACAATGCGGGTAGCGGTCATAAGAGCATGATCCAAAAGGAGTGAGGCAAGTTAGTTCTATACATCATCGATCAAACCATATCAGGTAGAGTTTGATTTCACCTTTCACTTACGCCATTAAGTTGGGGTGTGCTAGGTGGAGAGGGTTGTGAAACTATTCCACACTCTTTCAGATGATTGAGAAATTAAAAGCTGAGGTATTCACCACCTCGATCTGATCGAAGTACTTTTATCTTTCTATCATGCTAGTTTTAGTCATGGTTTCTAGTCATGGTTCTGAAAGGGCCATATACATCATGTGAATGAGTTCTAGAAGACCATTGATCTGTTCACCAACATCGGTGAAGGGGTGCTTTGTGAGTTTTCCAGCTAAGCAAGATTCGCAATCATCAAAGGAGTCATGTCTAGTGGATTCAAGAGTCCCCTTGGACTCGAGCCATTTTATGCGTGCCTTACTTATTTGGCCAAGTCTGCAATGCCATAAATATATTTTATTTATGCCAGCTTTGTTATGTTTAGAAAGATGATATATGTTATTACTTGTTTGAACATCAATCTCATAAATACCATTTAGAGGTTTAGCCTCAAAATAAAAGACATCATTCAAGTAGGCTAAAATAGAAAAACCATTAAAACATACTTGAATCCTTGTTCAAACAGTGAAGAAACTGAAATAATGTATCTGGTCAAACCAAATGCATATAAACAGTTATTTAAAGTAACTACAAGGCCAGGGGAATATGAAAAACAAAATGTTCCAGTTGCCAGAACTGGAACTCTCTTTCCAATACCAACTATGAGTTCTGTGACACCTGTGTCACTTCAACCATCAAACAAATGCCAAACCAATGAAATATTGTATTTCATACTTGGGATTTGTAAAAATATGTGTATCGTTTGCACATATCAACTCTTGTTCGACTATAAGCTTTAAATCGCTTTCTTGAGGGTTATACACGCTCTGATGCGTAAATATAACCAGTTTAATCCAACGAACACTCCGGAATAGTGAAATAGGCTTAACATAACTTAAATAACCTTTACATAACTTAGAAATAAGTTTTGAAGGCTTTGGTATGCCAAAATCAAGTTTAATCGCTTACAGGGACTTAATTCGACAAACTGCGAAAGTATGCCAATTTGAACTGTAACGAACATTCCGGAACATGACCATAAGTTAAATATACCATAAATATCCTTTACATAGCTTAGAAATAGGCTTTGAGGGGTTCGGTATGCTAAAATAAACTTTTGGGTCATTCAGGGACTAAAAATGTTAAAAAGTGCACAAGTTTGCACCTTCGCGCATAACTTACGTTCTGAATACATCCGGACATCCAAAAATTTATCTAAGCACTAAAATATTTTATTTTAGTGCTTGGCATGAGAAAAATCCATTCTTCGCGCAATTTGGATCATTTTTCGCGCTTATGCGCATTCCGTCGTAATTAAGCGAACATCGCGATCGTACGGCCAAACGAACCGACACTCGAGATACTTTTGAACACATTTTAAGTTCCCTATACTTTAACTTCATTTTAGAGCTTTGAAATGTGGTTAACGGGCCTTAAACATGTCGGAAATAGCTCAAAACACTAACAGGGACCAAAAGTGTAATTCTGTGAAAGTAGGTCCTTGCGCACCTCAACATTCTGAGTGTTACAGTGCGCAAGCATGGGTCAGATGCAGAAAATCGTTTTTGACTGCTGATTAACAGATTTAAACACTCCCCAAAGGCCAATGCCACATGTCAATCTCTTGTGGTGGGCAAAATGATGCACCATAACATTCCAACACTTGTACGGATGGGATTCGATCACGTTATTCGAGAAACGATCTTAACGGCTCTCCGAAAACTATAAATACCCATCCATCCCCATTGCAAAACCCACTTGAAATCTGAGAATTCTCTAAGTTGGGGTGTTTCATCACCTCATACCTGAGAATACTTGGATTATCAATCTTGCGGGGACCCTTTGTAAGTGTTCCTTCATTCTTTTATCGCTTTTCTAGTCCGAAAGTCGAACTTTGTTTGACTTTCTGCATTGACCAGTTTATGGTCAATGCGAAGCTCATTTGAACTTCATAACGTGAGCGTGATCACAATGGTTATAGTCCCTAGTGACTATACCTACTGATTACCACGTTATCTAGGCTCAGTGACGAGTCGTAGTTTCTGCCAAAATGCGTGTTATGGCGTATTTTGTAACCAAACTACTTTTAGGTATCAAAACCATTTGTTTTGATACCAAACCTGTTTTCTAAACTTAGTTAAGCATGTTTTAACATGCTTAGCTCGTCACTTTTAGTTTAGTGCTTATATAGGGTCGTAAGGTAAGCGATCTAAACAATCGCTTATACTTTCGAACCCGACCCGTTTGGTCGATCATTAGGATTCGACCAAACACATTAGGTGACCATAGAATATAGGGGATAACCTTCCGAGGTTATACCTTATGGTCGCTTCGTTAAGTAGTTGTATGATAGGTAGTATATATGCCTTAGGTAAATTACCAAAATACCCTTTTCATGTGTAATTGGTAATTAAGCATATGTAACCTAAACTTTCGTCACTTAACTGATTATGTAACATAATTAAACATGTTAGGCATATAATACTTGTCATAGGACTAGTTAGGCGAACGCGTTTCACGCAAACGACGCGTTAAAGTAGCATAAGCTACCTAAACGGGTCGTAATGGGTCGTAAGCACTTAGGTTAGGTTTTATCTTGGTATGTAGACTTGTTAAACCATATTACATGAGTTCCCATACTCATTTGGTTTACGAACCCTCATTCTATCTAAATCCTCCGGTTTAGGTCCGGTTTATTAACATAGTTACCCATATTAGGTGCCGTTTGATATCCGTGATCTCTAGCATTGTTTGGTTGTTATTCAAGGACTACTAAGAAATCTCAAGTGAGTACATAGTTCCCCTATTTTACTATTTTCCAAACTGTTTTGGGGTGAAGCATGTGTACCTATGTGTTTTTTTCATGATTTCAAAGTATAATTGATTATACATGTTATTACTTATCTTTTGACAAACTAAATGACTATCTATGGTTTAAACACTGATTTCTCAAAGAACATAAAATAAAAATGTTGAATTGTACTTATTTTATGTTCACCAGAGCGATTGTTAGTATGATATAGCGCTATAGGATTAGACACCCCATTCCTGTTGTCATGGAATGTCTGAAACCAATTTATTTCTCCATCCAAATAGGGATTGCCTTTGTGGTATCCTTATAGTCTCAAAGGTGTAGTTTGATGCACTAGGTCTGAATGAATTCTTAAATCACACATTTAAAGTATATTTTGATATACTCCCAAAAGTATAGTTTGATATACTCTCATGTGTGGTAATGTACAGAACCAACATATATATTTTATCAACAAACCAAAACATATTTTTAATATGTTATTTACAAATCCAAAGTATACTTTTAATATGCTACTATAAGGTTATTCGTTTAACCTTACATTATTTTACAAAGCATAACTTTTGATTTATTCAAACACTTTGTTTTGTACATTTTTACTTGTGGTTTAAGAAATCTCATTTTACTTACCATACATAACTTTTGTTTACACATTACATGGTTTACATTTAACTTGAGTTATACAATAACATTGGACTATTGGTTTAAACATGAACATTCTATATTGGTGGTTTGGTTTGAGTAAGTGACTTAAGTAACGAGGCGTGTGTAATATGATACAAGCATGGTGGATACGCCGGTGGTACTTCCTATATATAAGTGTTTGTATGGTATTACATATCGTAGCGTTATTTGAATCATTTCAATTTAAGTCATATAACATTTTATACAAATAACATACTTTTCATAAGACATTGTTTTACAACAACTTATCTTATACAAATTCATTTTTACTTGGTTATTCAATTAACCTTACATTACTCTTTTACGTATTATCTACTTTATCATCACTTTTCGAATGATTTATAAAACAAAACATTTTACAAGGATCATGACTGACTTTTGTTAAACAACTCTTTCTAAACTTATAAGTCATGAATCCTATATTCACAAAACCAATGTATCTCACAGGCATTTTTATGCTGACGTACCTATTTTTACACATGTTTCGGGTGCTGTCTTGAGATGATTGTTGATACATGCTACATTTAGGATGGACTCGTGCTTTAGCGACTTTAAAACTTGGAATATCATAGTTGTACTTATTTGATTGTATTAAAACAATGAGTTCATTTATTCAATAAAACAAAATTATTTATTCCATGGTTACGAAACAATGATTCTGTTACAACACTCCCCGACGTTTCCGCCACGTCTGGTTATTCTACGTGGTCGGGGTGTGACAGAAAAGTTGGTATCAGAGCCAATGGTTATAGGGAATTAGGTTATTAGTAATGCTTTGACCTAGACTATAACCTTCCTAGGACCCTAACACAAGTTTTCTTGTGTTTAGTTTTAAAACAATACCGTCACTTATTCTTAGGTGACAACCACAATAAGAACACAAATTTCTATCCCGCTTTGAAAACTAATCATCTGTTCTAGGATGATTTATTATATGGTTTTGAACCCTCTAAGTTTTCATATCCCGTCAAAGTTGGTCTAAATAATGTGAACACGTGCAAACTGGAAGGGTGGGTGCCTGTACCCTGAGTTTTCTGTCTAAGGCTAGAGTGTTCGTACAAATCCACATAATCGGACCAGTCACTCTTACCTGGGAACTCTTGGGGTGAGTGTCCACTTATAGGCGAGCATGTCTTCGCGATACATTATTTTTTTGACCTATTTACTTTGATTAATCACTGGGGTCGTTTGTTGCTTTGTAGTAACAAACAAATGACCACTATCCTTGCTTTCATCAGATTTGTTTCATCTCATTCTTTTCGTCAAATTCTCTCACTCTTTTCCTTTCATGTTTCCTCTTTTAGAATGCCTCCTCAACGTGACAATCAGATGGCGAATGCCGAACTGGCGGAAATCATCGCACAGCAAATGGCTGCTGCCTTCCCAAATCTTTATGCTCAAATGATTCAAGCCATCAACAACAACAATGCTCCATGCAATTTCAAGAATTTTAACTCGGCTAAACCGCTCAAGTTTAGTGGTTCTGAGGGAGCAACTGGGCTTCTTCAATGGTTCGAGAGCATTGAGAATACTTTCCGTCACGTTCAGTGTCCTGAAAATCGCAAGGTCGAGTTTTCTTCGAGTGTGTTTCAGAAGAGGGATCTTACGTGGTGGAACGGGGTTATGAGAGACCGCGGTGCTGAGGTTGCATTAGCACAGACTTGGGCCGAGCTTAGGGCTCTTATGATGAAGGAATTATGTCCTTGTCATGAGCTAAGGGCTCTAGAAAGGGAATTTGATGATTTGAAGCAAGACAGCGGGGAACATCGAGCCTATACTGACCGCTATGAGGAATTGAGCATGTTATGCCCTACTATGATTACGCCTTTGGATAAGGCGATTGAGAAATACATTGATGGTCTTCCTGACGTAGTTCATGATATTGTTACTGGCAGCAACCCTACTACTGTCAGACAAGCCATTGAATTGTCTGCCACTCTGACTGAATCCCGTATCGGGAAGCGCAAGCTATTTCGAAAGGGCGACTCAAGACCATCTGACAAGACTGCTCAAGTGGAACCAAAGGAAGAAAATGCTGAGGTGTCCAAGAAGAAGAAGCGCAAAGCCTCTCAAAACTACGCTGTAATTGCTCAAGACAAACAGGTTGCACCAAACCAACCAGCACAACCTCGCAAAAGGCAAAACTATGTTGGTACCGCACCTTTGTGCAACAAGTGCAACCGTCATCATCTAGAGCAAGAGCAGTGCCACAAATGTACCCACTGTGGGCGGTTGGGACATTTGATCAATGTTTGTCGTTATGCAAATCATGCTGCTGCAAACCCTGCTGCTGTTCAAGCACGGTTCCCTCCGGGGTCATGTTATAACGGTGGTGACCTTACCCACTACAGGAACAATTGCCCAAGACTTGTTAACATACCTCCAGCGCGTGGACGAGTGTTTAACATCAATGAGGCAAACATGAACAATGATGCAGCAGTGAAAAATTAGTGTTTTGTATTTCCTTGGTTGTTATCTTTTGACACTTCAAGACAATTCGGTTGTCACATAAATAAAGATTTGTTGTTTTTTTTTTCTGCAAAATTTATGCGTTTGTGTGAATGCTTGATGCAACCTTATGATGTCAACCCAAAGACAAACTACTTGTGTGGTTCTGTCATTTTATGATCACTTGTGATCTCCCCAAGAACCTTAAACACTCGTTTCTTTTAAGAAACAAAGCCAAACTCTTTTTGAAAATCCTTCTATCTTTATAGATGGATCCTTGAAAATGATTAAAGTTCCAAATAAAATCCACTTATTGGATTCCTGGTGTGCTTTAAATATCCATGCCCAAAGATAACGAATTAAAGAATCAAGTTAACTAAATTTGTGCTTATGTGTTTTTCTTGCATGTTTTGTGGTTGTATGTGATCCATCCAAGTCCTCATAGAATCTTTCATATTTCATACGAGAGATTCATAATAGGATATCCAAAGATACTATCTTAAATCCTTAATGGACTTCAACATTGTAGTTAAGTCTCTTGGGTTATAAAGTACTATTCTATAATTGGACCTCTTGAATGGTCTGGTTAAACAGATTGATTTTGAAAATCTGATTAGAAATATCATGTGATGATATAATTAAAAAGATCCCTTAAGTGGTCTATTTAAGGAGATCATACGACGATCTAGTTAAGAAGATCATGTGTTGATCTAGTTAAAAGGCTCGTTCGTTGATCAAATTGAAAGGACCCTTTGGTGGTCTAGTCGAGTCGCTTCATGTTTATTCAATTGACTTTTCCTCTACGCATTATGAAATGAACTGTGCGGACTGTGCAAGGAATTTCGTAATTATGGAGGCCTACATAATTATGGAATTCAGTGCACAGAAACCACAAGAAGCTTTGTCATGTGTTAAGACCTATAGTGACAAGAATAATGATACGGGAGAATTCTTGGACCTTGACCGATGTCATTTTATCTTACACTCCCCAATTCTGGTTTCAAGCACACACAAGTTTCCTATGATAAGTCTTCATAAGAAACGTTCTTATGTCCGTAGTTCAAAATTCCATGTTTTACTACTACAAGGAATTCACTTTGAGGGTTAAAAAATTCGCTAAGAGTCCTAACATGGCCCAGATTTTCACTTAAGGGTTCAATGGAGCTATTAGAAGGCGAAACCGTCACAGCTGTCTTCACAAGTTTCCTCTAGAATTAAATTTCGGGACGAAATTTCCTAAAGTAGGGGAGACTGTAACTCCTGTGTCACTTCAACCATCAAACAAATGCCAAACCAATGAAATATTGTATTTCATACTTGGGATTTGTAAAAATATGTGTATCGTTTGCACATATCAACTCTTGTTCGACTTTAAGCTTTAAATCGCTTTCTGGAGGGTTATACGCGCTCTGATGCGTAAATATAACCAGTTTAATCCAATGAACACTCCAGAATAGTAAAATAGGCTTAACATAACTTAAATAACGTTTACATAACTTAGAAATAAGTTTTGAAGGCTTTGGTATGCCAAAATCAAGTTTAATCGCTTACAGGGACTTAATTCGACAAACTGCGAAAGTATGCCAATTTGAACTGTAACGAACATTCCGGAACACGACCATAAGTTAAATATACCATAAATATCCTTTACATAGCTTAGAAATAGGCTTTGAGGGGTTCGGTATGCTAAAATAAACTTTTGGGTCATTCAGGGACTAAAAGCGTCAAAAAGTGCACAAGTTTGCACCTTGGCGCATAACTAACGTTCTCAATACATCCGGACATCCAAAAATTTATGTAAGCACTAAAATATTTTATTTTAGTGTTTGGCATGAGAAAAATCCATTCGTCGCGCAATTTGGATCGTTTTTCGCGCTTATGCGCATTCCGTCGTAATTAAGTGAACATCGCGATCGTACGGCCAAAGAACCGACACCCGAGATATTTTTGAACACATTTTAAGTTCCCTATACTTTAACTTCATTTTAGAGCTTTGAAATGGGGTTAACGGGCCTTAAACATGTCGGAAATAGCTCAAAACACTAACAGGGACCAAAAGTGTAATTCTGTGAAAGTAGGTCCTTGCGCACCTCAACATTCTGAGTGTTACGGTGCGCAAGCATGGGTCAGATGTAGAAAATCGTTTTTGACTGCTGATTAACAGATTTAAACACTCCCCAAAGGCCAATGCCTCATTTCAATCTCTTGTGGTGGGCAAAATGATGCGCCATAACATTCCAACACTTGTACGGATGGGATTCGATCACGTTATTCGAGAAACGATCTTAACGGCTCTCTGAAAACTATAAATACCCATCCATCCCCATTTCAAAACCCACTTGAAATCTGAGAATTCTCTAAGTTGGGGTGTTTCATCACCTCATACCTGAGAATACTTGGATTATCAATCTTGCGGGGACCCTTTGTAAGTGTTCCTTCATTCTTTTATCACTTTTCTAGTCCGAAAGTCAAACTTTGTTTGACTTTCTGCATTGACCAGTTTATGGTCAATGCGAAGTTCATTTGAACTTCATAACGTGAGCGTGATCACGATGGTTATAGTCCCTAGTGACTATACCTACTGATTACCACGTTATCTAGGCTCAGTGACGAGTCGTAGTTTCGGCCAAAATGCGTGTTATTGCGTATTTTGTAACCAAACTACTTTTAGGTATCAAAACCGTTTGTTTTGATACCAAACTTTCTTTCTAAACTTAGTTAAGCATGTTTTAACATGCTTAGCTCGTCACTTTTAGTTTAGTGCTTATATAGGGTCGTAAGGTAAGCGATCTAAACAATCGCTTATACATTCGAACCCGACCCGTTTGGTCGATCATTAGGATTCGACCAAACACATTAGGTGACCATAGCATATAGGGGATAACCTTCCGAGGTTATACCTTATGGTCGCTTCGTTAAGTAGTTGTATGATAGGTAGTATATATGCCTTAGGTAAATTACCAAAATACCCTTTTCATGTGTAATTGGTAATTAAGCATATGTAACCTAAACTTTCATCACTTAACTGATTATGTAACATAATTAAACATGTTAGGCATATAATACTTGTCATAAGACTAGTTAGGCGAACGCGTTTCACGCAAACGACGCGTTAAAGTAGCATAAGCTACCTAAACGGGTCGTAATGGGTCGTAAGCACTTAGGTTAGGTTTCATCTTAGTATGTAGACTTGTTAAACCATATTACATGAGTTCCCAGACTCATTTGGTTTACGAACCCTCATTCTATCTAAATCCTCCGGTTTAGGTCCGGTTTATTAACATAGTTACCCATATTAGGTGCGGTTTGATATCTGTGATCTCTAGCATTGTTTGGTTGTTACTCAAGGACTACAAAGCAATCTCAAGTGAGTACATAGTTCCCCTATTTTACTATTTTCGAAACTGTTTTGGGGTGAAGCATGTGTACCTATGTGTTATTTTCATGATTTCAAAGTATAATTGATTATACATGTTATTACTTATCTTTTGACAAACTAAATGACTATCTATGGTTTAAACACTGATTTCTCAAAGAACATAAAATAAAAATGTTGAATTGTACTTATTTTATGTTCACCAGACCGATTGTTAGTATGATATAGCGCTATAGGATTAGACACCCCATTCCTGTTGTCATGGAATGTCTGAAACCAATTTGTTTCTCCATCCAAATAGGGATTGCCTTTGTGGTATCCTTGTAGTCTCAAAGGTGTAGTTTGATGCACTATGTCTGAATGAATTATTAAATCACACATTTACAGTATATTTTGATATACTCCCAAAAGTATAGTTTGATATACTCTCATGTGTGGTATTGTACAGAACCAACATATATATTTTATCAACAAAACAAAACATATTTTAATATGTTATTTACAAATCCAAAGTATACTTTTAATATGCTACTATAAGGTTATTCGTTTAACCTTACATTATTTTACAAAGCATAACTTTTGATTTATTCAAACACTTTGTTTTGTACATTTTTTCTTGTGGTTTAAGAAATCTCATTTTACTTACCATACATAACTTTTGTTTACACATTACATGGTTTACATTTAACTTGAGTTATACAATAACATTGGACTATTGGTTTAAACATGAACATTCTATATTGGTGGTTTGGTTTGAGTAAGTGACTTAAGTAACGAGGCGTGTGTAATATGATACAAGCATGGTGGATACGCCGCTGGTACTTCCTATATATAAGTGTTTGTATGGTATTACATATCGTAGCGTTATTTGAATCATTTCAATTTAAGTCATATAACATTTTATACAAATAACATACTTTTCATAAGACATTGTTTTACAACAACTTATCTTATACAAATTCATTTTTACTTGGTTATTCAATTAACCTTACATTACTCTTTTACGTATCATCTACTTTATCATCACTTTTCGAATGATTTATAAAACAAAACATTTTACAAGGATCATGACTGACTTTTGTTAAACAACTCTTTCTAAACTTATAAGTCATGAATCCTATATTCACAAAACCTATGTATCTCACAGGCATTTTTATGCTGTCGTACCTATTTTTACACATGTTTCAGGTGCTGTCTTGAGATGATTGTTGATACATGCTACATTTAGGATGGACTCGTGCTTTAGCGACTTTAAAACTTGGAAGATCATAGTTGTACTTATTTGATTGTATTAAAACAATGAGTTCATTTATTCAATAAAACAAAATTATTTATTCCATGGTTACGAAACAATGATTCTGTTACAACACTCCCCGACGTTTCCGCCACGTCTAGTTGTTCTACGTGGTCGGGGTGTGACAAGTTCCAGGTGGCTTTGTTTCAGTTTCTTCCACTTTTCAGGCTCTTGTAAGACACTAACGATGTGGTAACCACATCTGGTAACAAATATCCATGTGTAGCTAGAAACAGTGAAAAATTTGATAACATAGATGAGAATATCAGAAGAAGTGCCAATGTTATTGGCCTTGTTCATCTTCAGCTCAGCTAGATACTACGGGCAATTTCTCTTCCAGTGCCTTATTTGGTTGCATTCAAAGCAATAACGCTCCTCAGGAGGGTGTGGTTTTGCAACATGCTTGTTGTTGGTGGCATTTCTGGCAGTAACAACAACTTTTCTCTTGCCTTTGCTCTTTTGTTTCCTTTTCTTGGTATTGGGCTTCTTAACACCACCAGACTTGACCATTAGAACTTGGTTTTGTGGAATAACCAAGTTTGTTCATTTGGTCAATGTATCCTTCCGTCTTTAGCACATGAGTACTGATACATGATCCTTCCAGCATTTTACAACTTATGAGTTGTTTCCTGGTGTCATATCGCTCCTGTCGGGCTTGTTTCTGGAACATGCCTTTTAGTTGCTGGATCATGTCATAATCATCCATATCTTCCATGTTCTTCTGAAGATCAGGAGACATGGTGGCTTTCATAAGGCAGGGTACCTCAACGGCATCCTCGTTATGTATCTCCAGTGCCTTGCGAGCAGTAGTAGAATTACTTTCTGGCTTGGTAGGGATTGGGCCATCTAAGATATACAACTTTTCCTCCATCTTGAGAACTATTCTCAGATTGCGGTGCCATTCGAGAAGGTTGGTGTTATTCAATTTTTTTTTATATTTCTTTTCCTTTTCAAGTATAGACTTGAAAATGAAGGAGTTATTTTCATTAGACATCTGTTATGTAAGCAAAGTGATTTTAATTAGTATTTTCGATGTATATCTCCTTATATCGTGAGGTGAGACGATAAGGAATGAGAATCCGGTTATAAGCTCTTTCTAAAGGCAGTTGGGGCATGCAACATTAGCAAGAGGTTCAAGCGGACTGACAACGATTGTCAATTGTGAGAAAAGCACAACTCCTGGGGTTTATGAGGCTGCGAGGATAACCTATTGTCCTTGCATTGATACGTTTGGCCTCATCTATGCCACTTTTGTTCTCGAGACAGCTGGGGCACGTAACACGAGAAGAAAAGTAATAGTCGTCCTAAAACGGTCACATGTGGAAGGGTCGGATGTGTCGACGAAGCCCTCGCACCTTGGAAGGATAAACTAGACACCAAGTGTCGTGCTGTGGCTCCAACACTGATGGTTCGCATTATGCCCTAAGTGTTACTAGTAGTAGGATGTCATAGACTATTGATTTTAATTTTTACCAAATAGGGTCGTTATAGTCGGTTTTAATTTAGATATTAAATTTGCGACATAACCAAAAAGAACCCTTTCACCTCTCGGGATAATTAGTTTTAGATAACCTATAAAACTAAGTTTGTCGCGACTTGGAATTACCAATTTTAAGTTAATAGAAAACTATTAAGTTAATAGTTTTGGAAAATAAAAACTAGTTTAATTTGCAAAACTTAATTGGTTATTACTTGTTTCAAAAACATCCTTTGCTTTATAACAAAACTTTAACAAGTTGTAAAAACAATTTAAAACTTGTTTTAATGTGATTGTTTTTAATATTTTAAAACCATGTTGGTATTTAGGTTGGTTACGTTATAACAATTTATAAGATAAAAGCAACCACAATAGCAAGACAAATATGTAAATCCATATGGCCAAAATTGTTCGATCTTGCTAGAGCCTAATAGCAAGATCAAACGGGTCACGGGGTCACAACACACAAACAATCACAAGGATGGACTTGAGTGCATCTTGTTGTCTTGAGCAACTTCCACTAACTCCAAGACTCCTCTTGGCATTCGGTTTTGCTTCGGGTCTTCGTATCAACAATATTTAACAAGTAAATACAACTAAGACAAAAGGCCTATCTATTACAACTTTGAACCACAAGACGGACCAAAACCATAAACTAATCTATTACAACTTTGAACCATCTCGGTGGCCAAAAATAATAATTACAAAACCGAATAAAGTATACAACTACAAAAATAAGGCCTGGCCGGATTTACATATCGCACAACAATCACAAAATAAACTGGGCAATTTTTTGGTCAAGCAAAATAAATAAAATATTGACCAAAAATAAAAGTGCCCTTAAAAAATACTTAGATTAGAAACTTTAAATAAATAAAGTTTGTATTCTAATTCCGGTTAAAAGAACCAGTAACGACTCGTATGTTGTAACCAAGGCTCTGATACCACTGTTGGGTTTTCATGGGTTGACTTATCATTTTTCATTCTATGCGTTTACTATTTTATGGTTCGTATGGATATAAGGTTGTATTAGTTTTCTTTGAAACGCTGAAAACTTTAATCTATACTCTATGAAGAATATTATAACGAGATGAACCTATCTTTGAATGATTACAGAGTCATCAAAGATTTTAGAATAAGCTATAATTAATATAAATTTGGAGGTGTAAATGTATACTTGTATAATTAATCTTGATTAAAAGCACGACCACTAGTGAAGTTTGAAAGAAAAATCAAGGGGTGAGGTGGACTCTCAAAATCCAATATTTTACACTAAAAAAATCAAAAAAAGAGTAAAGTCCTATTTGAGTCCCTTTGGTTTGTGCAGTTTAACCATTTGAATCCAAAAACTAAAACTGTCTTGATTTGAGTCCCTGTGGTCTCTAATTTTAACCATTTGAGTCCCTGTGGTGTCTAATTTTAACCATTTGAATCCAAAAAACAAATGTTTCTGATTTGGATGTTGTTTAGTTTTGGATTCAAATGGTTAAAATTAGAAACCACAGGGACTCAAATCAAGACAGTTTTGGTTTTTGGATTCAAATGGTTAAATTGCACAAACCATAAGGACTTAAATAGGACTTTACTCATAAAAAAAAAAACAAGGAGGTCAGGGCACCCCTAGCCTTACTATATTGCGCCCCTGAGCACAGCAAAAAGTTTTTGAGTCTGTTGGCTATGATTGTTTGATCAAGTTTAAATATGCTTGGAGAAATCAAGTTATGAGTCAAAGACCTAAACATTTGAAAGTCAAGTATTGAGTCAGTTATATACATGTGAAATACCAAAGGATTATTTTGTAACGTTCGAAGGTTAGAAACTGATCAAATTAGGGTTGTGTCGATTCCATGAATCGTCGTGTCATTCATTTCAAGTTGGTATATAACCGAACACATCTAAACAACAATGGGCGGACAAACATACTGAAATAATTAATGCATGTGTTCAATATGACGAATATCAGTTTGTAACTAAGACCACCCGTAGTGGTAAGAGTTTTAGCCGTGTTTTTGCCCAATAATGCCATAAAACGCTCCGTACACCGCTCCCGGCGGGGCGTTTATTGTCCAAAAATGTGTTTGGCTTTTTTTTAACACGCCTCATTCACTTGTGTTTGACCAATTAGAACCTTCCAACTAATATTATTTGTTTTTTTTTTTTTAAGATATTATTTGGGTAATTATTGTTGGGCATTATACCACTACACCCATTTTAACTTCAAGCCTCATATGCCACATGTCAATTTATACAAATGGTCTAAAGTGTGATTTTAACATAACATTTGGATATATTATAGTTACAAATTTCAGAAACGGTTTTGGAAAACGCATGGTATTTTTTTAACTGTTTTTTTCATTATTAACAACTACACCACACCTGTAGGGGCAATCGCTAATACCTAAGATTAGTTATTATCATCACCAGTAATATGCAAAGTGATATCATTTTAGCCTCCACAGCTAATTTCACATTAAAAAAATTAAAAAAAATTGCTAAGAAATAATTTCTGAATTGTTGATCATATCGTGTAATAAGGATACTAGAATCGATGTAATGCAAACATATTGAGGAAACGGAAGCAAACAAAACCGAAACTGACATTATTTTAATGCCGAAACATCAAATCAAACCCATTTTTTAAAGATTATAGAAAATTAATGTCAAGTTTTAAAAGTTTAAAGTTGATAGCATAAAAAGTCAACTAAATAGCTAACATATATAAAACTGACATATAAAAAAAAGTCAAAATAAGGGTTCGTGTTAAAGAGTTTCTGGTTCTAGAGTCGGGCAAAGCGTATGTGGCTATTCGTGTAAGCGCCTGCCAATAATGATGTTTTTGCCAAAATCGGTTTTAACTTGAAAATATTATGCACTTCATTAATATAAAAAATATTCTCATTTTCTTCATTTAAAATAACATATTTAATTTTAGTTCCCGATGAACATATCACATCGATGAAGTCTGAATCACCGAACTACGCTAGAACGAAGCTACTTGTCTCAGTCTCGGGCATCCATCTCCGGACCAATCTTCCGATACTTGGTTCGAGTCTAGTCTCGCCAACCAATTGGAATTTGGTTATAACTAACCGGGGTCCCACCTAAAAAAAACTACCCTGGAAGCGATTGGTTCGGCCAGGACCACTTTTGCCACATCAGCTACTACCAAAGGTATAAATACCACACTTAACACTTTGGGGAACCCAACTTGTTCTCTAACACACCAAATCTCCCACTCGCTCGCTGACATTCTTGTACTTAACATGTGTTTATTCTCATGTCCGAGCTTTGTCACAAAGACCCTCCCCTTCCTGTGATGAGGCTAACAGTGTCGTTTCCTTGTCCATTTTGCAGGTTTAACCACTTTCCGAGACTTGGTCCTTGCTAAGCTCTGTGTTGTAGGTATTTGAGTCTTTAGTGGCGTCATCCTCTCTTACCCATTGGCATTACAATTAATTACTCAATCTGTAAGACCTCAAAAATACTAAATCACGATTATCGCGTTAAGTATAATATTTAACATGAAGTAATATAACTAGGAATATTTTAGCTAGTTAATATGAGTTAATTGTTAGTAGATAGGTAGGTTGTGGCTTACGTAATAACAAACCGAACCTTAGGGACTGAAAGGGGACATGAGTGAAATTTAGGAGTATAAAAAGCTGAAAAAAATTAAAACACACTTACAGAGTGTGTGTGGGATGAGATTGAGAAAAGAGACAGAGAAAATCCTCTCTAAACACCACTACACAAAATCAGCAAAATTAAAGGTGAAATCAAGGTGGTTTTCGTGCATGTTTGAGGGTTTAGATCTTCTAACGTCTTCTAAACATATAATATGTTGCAATTTCACTTTTAGTTGGTTTTCTTGTTAAGATGATCCATGAAATATGAAGGTCTAGTGAAACAGTAACCATAAAATGTAAACTAATGTTGTATTGATACTTGTGATCATCATACTAGCTTGTCTGTGTGAAATACTTGAATGATTTAGATGTTTGGATAAGTGTTAATATGTGTTTAGAAGTGGGTTGTGGCATGAAAGATGAACCCTTGATTATTTTGGTCAAATGATGTATTAGCATATGATAACTGAGATTTTATGATAACTTAATGCTAATAAGTGTATGAGATTGTTGGTTGTATATGATATGGTGAATTGGGGATGACTCAAGTAATAGAGTTAGCCTTGTAGGTGATGTCCACCATGTGTTTGATGAAATGCTTACATGAAATTTGATTTGTTATTAAACCTTGAAATTTGGTGAAAGTAATATGAATGATTTCAAGTGAATCCTTCAATAAAGAAGGTATGAATGAGCTGTATGTTAATGCTCACTTGGGTCAAATCTATAGGTAACTCAAGTGAGGCTTCGGGAAGCCAAGCTAGATAGGAAACTCGTTTAACAGGAAAGCTCTAAGGTACGTAGCTACATTGTTATGATTTGCTAATTTGATATATTGATAATTATGTTAAGTAACATGCTACCAAGAAGTTATGGACTATGGTGAAAATTGATTTAAGAATTGTCACCACTCATGGTTTTGAAGGAAACTATGAGTGGCGACTAAACAGGTCGTTTGTGGTCTATAGGGTCACAAACAAGAAATGGACATGTAAAATCAAAGTATAACGGAACCATGGGGTCGTAGAAGCTAAGGTATTGTCCAAATATACCAACCATAATCTCAGTTGTGGTTGGGAGGAAATGAGGAAAAACTTTGATAAGGAATATAGGAGGCATGGGCTAAATTGCCTAACACCTCCTAACCGAAAGATTATATTGGAAAGCTACTATATTGACCAATGAAACCAACCTAATTGTGGTTGTGGTTATGGTTGTGAGAGAATGAGAAAACCTTGACAAGTAATATAGGAGGCATGAGCTAGAATGCCTAATACCTCCTAATGGGCATGTTTGGGTAAAAACACAAAACAGAATAAAAGTAGTGAAAATTTAAAAAAATCGGGTCCATGTAGTGGATTTCGGGTTTAAAGATGGAACGGACTAGTCGTAAGGGAAATAAATTGGGTTTGGACTAACTTGGGTACAAACTTGGTGAAAAGTTGGAAAAACTGGATAAGTGTGGGAAAGTTGGAAACACTAGTAACATTCTGGAAAAGTGTCTCCCATACAACACGCGGGGAGAGACCAGGCTCCCCCACATGGCACGGGGGAAACCTGAACAAACAAAAATTGTTTTCTTTGCTTTTTTGGATTGTGTTTGGTTGTTTAACTTAAACACTAATTGTTTGTATGGAATCATATGGTATGTATCATCTAAGTTTAAGCTCCGGACGAAGATCAAGCCACGGGAAGAACCAAACAATCCTTAATGCTCATTAACTTCTACTTTTGTTTAAGTTTTCTCGGAAAAATTAAAATAACGTCTAGTTATGCATAAACAAACTTTTAAGTTACATTAGTTAAATCTTCTTTTGTGAAGTATGACTTTTGGTTAATCATTAATGAAATTGTGAAATTTTAAATATTGTAAGTGCGGATCTTACACAATCCCTTTCCATGACAGCTTCTGTGCCATCTTTCTCTGATTTCGCTTCTAGCTTTACTACCTCTACGGTAGCAGTCTCCATTGTTATCAGTGCAACCACAGTTTCCCAAATTTCTCAAACTTCATCATCTACAGTCAGTGTTGTTCATACAACTACTACAGGTGTTGCCTCAAGTTCCGTTGGTCCTATCCCGCTAGAATTTGATGTTGCTTTTCTCCAGCAAAACGCTGAGCTCCTTCGGCATCTCAAGCAATAGCAAGATATGGATGAAATACTGTGTGGTTTACGCACCAATCTGTTGGGGGATACAAACATGAGCTTTGCTTCGTTCTCCACTAGAGCTTTATCTTCTAGGGACTGATGTATTCTTACATCAACTCGAGGGGGGCACAAACGGTTTCTTCTATAAAGGACCTTTCCGCTAAGTCCCTCAAGAAGATAAGTTAACAACACCATATCATCCGGTATCCATGTCTTCACAATCCAAATTATCCTAGAGGATTGCTAATTCTCTTCTCCCTACTAAGTTAAAAAGGTTGCCTACGGTGAAGATCTATGCTGGAACATCACATCCGGACGACCACATGTTCTCCTTCGGATGTGCTGCTAAAGTTGAACTATGGACCATGCCAACTTGGTGCCATATGTTCGCACAAAACTAACTAGATCCACTAGGGTTTGGTTCGATGGCTTACTAAAAGGTTCGATTAATAGCTTCAAAGATTTACGTCGTATCTTCCATCAAAACTTTTTCTAGCAATGACATTGTTCTAAGGATATCACAGAGTTTCACCTCATCAAAAGGAAAGATGGTGAAACAATAGAGAAGCTCTTAGATCGCTTCAACAAGGAAAGCATGCAAATCAAGGGAGCAATAGATCAACTGCGAGTCTCCGGTTTCTAACACGGAGTTCGCAATAATCAGTTGGTTGAAAACTTACATGAAGACTTACCAAAGAAAATGAAGGTTTTAATGGATCGTGCTTGAGCCTTTGTTCGGGGTAAGAGCGCTTGCGGTCAACCGAACGACTCCAGTTTCAAAATCTCCAAGGCTCGAAACAACTCATGGAAGAAAAACTCTTCCCCACTAAAATAAAGAAGCAAAAGTTGGGGTAAAGGATGATTACAAATGTACATAATTCCTAGAATGGACATCCCAAATTCAGTACGCTCTCAGAACTATCCAAGTCTTTAAGTGATATATATATTTACTTTTATATAAGTCATTATTTACAAGTACCGGTATATATATATGTAGGGAGCTGCTAGAATGAGAACCACTCCCAGTTATGAGAACCATGAGAACCACTCTCAACCAATCAGGAGAAAGGGTAATATGGTCATTTCCTTTAAAATGTCTAATCCCTCCTCTCTCCTCTCTCCTCATTAAAACTTGCAGACTTTCTCTAATCTCTCTCTCCTCTATCATTTTATAGTCTTCATCTTCTCTCTCTCTCCTATATTTGAAACCAGAGGATTGAAACCAAAATCTTAAAAGTTTGAAGATCTTCAACAACAATACTCAAAACCAAACCACAATCATCTTCAAAGCCAAAAAATCCCCATCCCCATCTTCGGCCTCCCTTCCTCTCCGCCACCCACAACCATCCCTCAGCCGCCGCATCCACCCCAAGACCCCATCCCGTCGTTCTGCTGTTGAAGACGATTATGATGATAATCTGCTGTTTATTAGTGATGATGAGAATCGACGGCGACGGCTTCGAGATGTATTATGAGGATGATGATAATCTGCTGTTTATTGGTGGGTTTGATGATTTTGGTGGGTTTGTAAAAATCTGGTGGGTTTTGATTTTTTTGGTGGTGTGGCAGTGGGTGCGGTGGTCTTGGAGGCGGTGGCGGGTGGCATTGGGGATGGTGGGTGGGTGGAGAGGGCCGGCGTCGATGGCTGAGCCGGTGAAGCCGGTGATACCGATGGTTTTTTTGGTATGTGTTCTTGTTTTTTCTGGGTTTGATTTTTGGGTGTTCTTGAATCTGGGTTTGATTTTGGGTGTTCTTGAATCTGATGGGTGTTCTTGATTTTTCTGGGTTTGATTTTGGGTGTTCTTGAATCTGGGCTTGAATTTGGGTGTTCTTGAATCTGATGGGTGTTCTTGATTTTTCTGGGTTTGATTTTGGGTGTTCTTGAATCTGGGCTTTGAATTTGGGTGTTCTTGAATCTGATGGGTGTTCTTGATTTTTCTGGGTTTTAATTTTAGGTGTTCTTGAATCTGGGCTTGAATGTTGTTCATGTTGAATCTGGGGTTTGAATGATGTTGAATCTGGGTTGAATCTGAGTTTAAATGTTGTTCATGTTGATCTGTGGGTTTTGATTTGTGATATTTAAATATGTGGGTTCTGATACGATCGACGGGTGGCGATGATGCAAAAAAAAAAACCCGTAGATTTTGATGACGATGGCGCGACAAGGACGGCGGAGGGTTGGGTTTTTGATCATGCAATCCCACTTTTGCAGCCTCTTGATTATCGGATAATCTGAGCCAAACCCCGTTTTTTTTTCGAGATACCCTTTGTTTTTTATGTTTGTTGGGTTTTTATATTTTTTTGAGGCGTTGATGATGATAACAATATATCTGAGACACCTCCCGAGTTTGCGATTTCTGGGTGCGTTCGTTTTTTGCGTAATAAAAATTTGTAAAAAAAAATAACCCGTAAACTTTTTTAACGTAAAGCGTAAAAACGTGAAGCGTAAAAAGTTTTACGTAAAACGTAAATCGTAAAATTTTTTACGTAAAACGTAAAATGTTTTACGTTTTACGTAAAACGTAAAATGTTTTACTATTTACGTAAAACGTAAAACGTAATTGTTTTTTACTAAAACGAAAAAAACGTTAACGTAAAAACGTTAACGTAAAAACGTTAACGTAAAAAACCGTTAACGTAAAAAACCTGAATTTAAAATGTTAACGTAAAAAACGTTAACGTAAAATGTAAAAACGTAAAAAATGTTAAAGTAAAAAACCGGAGCGTAAAACGTAAAGGGTTTTACGTAAAATGTAAAAAGGTTTTACGTAAAACGTAAAAAGTGTTAACGTAAAACGTAAATCGTAAAAAGTAAAAAGTAAAACGTAAAAAGTAAAAAGTTTTTGTAAAACGCAAATCGTAAAAAGTGTTAGCGTAAAACGTAAATCGTAAAAAGTGTTAACGTAAAACGTAAAAAGTAAAAAGTTTTTGTAAAACGCAAATCGTAAAAAGTGTTAGCGTAAAACGTAAATCGTAAAAAGTGTTAACGTAAAACGTAAAAAGTAAAAAGTTTTTGTAAAACGCAAATCGTAAAAAGTGTTAACGTAAAACGTAAAAAGTAAAAAGTTTTTGTAAAACGCAAATCGTAAAACGTAAAACGTAAAAAGTAAAAAGTTCTACGTAAAACATAAAAAAACGATCGTATAAAAAAAACGCTCGTAAAAAAACAGGGCGTAAAACGTTCCGTAAAAAAACGCCTGTAATTTTTTTTTTGGCATAAAACATAAAGCGTAAAACGTAAATTTTTTAACGTACAACGTAAAACGTAAAACGTAATTTTTTAAAGTGAAACGTAGAACGTAAACTTTTTAACGTAAAACGTAAAGTTTTTAAAACGTAAAACGTAAAACGTAAACTTTTTAACGTAAAACGTAAAAAGTAAAAATTTTAACGTAAAAAGTATAACGTAAAACTTAAAATGTAAAAAGTCTATAAAGGTTAACGTAAAACGTAAAAAGGGTAAAAACGACACGTAAAACCGGGAATAAAAAACCGCACGTAAATCCCCGGTCGCAAAAACGTAAAACGTAAAAAGTTTTACGTAAAAACGTAAAAAGATTTTCGTAAAACGTAAAAAGATTTTCGTAAAACGTAAAAAGTTTTACGTAAAAACGTAAAACGTAAAAAGTTTGACATAAAACGTAAAAACGTAAATTTTTTTTACTAAAACGTAAAAGACGTTAACGTAAAAAACGGCGCGTTGAAAAAACGGCGCGTGAAAAAACGGCGTTAAAAACGGCGCGTAAAAAACGGTGTTAAAATTTGGCGCGTAAAAAACGGCGTTAAAAAATTGGCGCGTAAAAAACGGCGTTAAAAAATTGCGCGTAAAAACGGCGCGTTGAAAGAAGGGCGTTAAAAAACGGCGTTAAAAAATTGGCGCCTAAAAAACGGGACTGCAAAAAACGGCGCGTATAACGGCAAAAAACGGCGCGTAAAACGGGCAAAAAACGGCGCGGCAAAAACGGGCAAAAAACGACGCGTAAAACGGGCCAAAAACCGGACGTAAAACGGGCAAAAAACGGGACGGCTTGTAAAAAACGTGACGTAAAAAACGGCGCGGCAAAAAACGGGACGGCTTGTAAAAATACGGGACGGCTAAAACGGGACGGCGAAAAACGAGACGGCAAAAAACGGGACGGCTAAAACGGGACGGCAAATAGCGGCGCGTAAAACGGGCAAAAAACGGCGCGGCAAAAAACGGCGCGAAAAACGGCACGGCAAAAAACGGCAAAAAACAGCCCGTAAAACGGACAAAAAACGGCGCGGCAAAAAACGGGGCGTATAAACGGCGCGTAAAACGGGCCGTATAAACGGCGCGTAAAAACGGGACATTAAAAAAATCTTTTTAAAAAATAAAAAGTAATATAATAAAACTAAAAAGTAATATAATAAAACAAAAAGTAATTAAAAATAATAAAGTGAAAAAGCCAAAAAAAAGTTATTTTACTAATCTACCCTTTTTGATTAAAATATAAAAGACATAATAAGACAAATTTTATTTAATATTAGTTTTTGTTACTTTTAATCTCATCCATCCATCAAGATGATCTAAAGGCTATAAAGTGGTTCTCATGGTTCTCATAACTGGAGGTGGTTCTCATTTTAGCGATCCCCTATATATGTATATATATATATATATATATATATATATATATATATATATATTTACTTTTTCCCTTCATCAGACGATCCTAGTGTTGCATATATAGATTTAAATTTGGTACTTGTACATGTTTGGGGCTTTAGTTTAGTAGTTGGTGTTGTAAGTCCATAGATCTTCATAGGATATCACAAACATATTTGATTTAATTGCCAAAATCGTCCCTGTGATTTGGGCACGTTTGCTATTTTCGTCCAAAATGACACTTTTGTACCAAATTGCCCCCACCGTTTGTAACTTTTTGCTATTTTCATCCAAACCACTAATTTAGTTTATTTTTTCTGTTAAGTTGAGGATATTTGGATGAAACTGGCAAATATAAAACCACAGGGACGATTTTGGTAATTTACTCAAACCCTTTTTAATTTCTTTTATTTAATTATTTTTTACATATATAATAAAAAAGAATATACATGGAGTTTTTAGAAAAAAAATTTAATAGTTTTGTCACATAATTTTTAAAAATTTTCATCCAAATCACTAACTCATTTTATTTTTTCTGTTAAGGTGAAGGATGTTTCAAAATTTATAAATTAAGACATAAATTAATTTACAGCTTCTTTATATAAATCAGTTTTATAAAGAGAAAACGTCATTGGTGTGCAACACATAACAAATTTATAAATTAAGACAGAAATGTAAAACGTTACATATTTTTTAAATGTGTTGAGCACCTAGGAAATATGTTTGTAGAATAAAATATTTATTTAATTAAGATTATGAGGGTAACTAACTAATACTTATTCTGAGTGTCTTGAGTAAAGAAACTTTTATTTCATAGCATTATAATTACAATTTGGTGGGTAATTTTAAGGTTTGGTAACGATACGTTGTTTGATTGGGGGGGGGGGGGCACTGGCTTATGTTTTTCTTTAGGAGTGAATTTAAAATAGTAGAAGATGAATTACAAACTTTGTACATATGATAAGATTTTTTTATTTGACATTTTTCAATAAGGTCACCAGCATTTTAGTTTTATAAAATTTAGAGTTTTAAGTAGATTTTATTTTTAGAGAAATTAATTTCTGTCTTAGTTTATAAACATCTTTCTCCTTAATAGAAAAATTAACTTAGTTAGTGGTTGGATGAAAATTTATAAAAATTATGTGATAAAGCTATTATTTTTTTCATATAAAAATTGCTTGTATATTCTTTTTTATTATATATGTAACAAAATTAATTTAATAAAAGAATTTAAAAGAGTTTGAATAAATTGCCAAAATCGTCCCTGTGGTTTTATATTTGCCAGTTTCAGCCAAATATCTTCAACTAAACAGAAAAAATAAACTAAGTTAGTGGTTTGGATGAAAATGGCAAAAAGTTACAAATGTTGGGGGCAATTTGGTACAAAAGTGTCATTTTGGACGAAAATGACAAACCTGCCCAAACCTCAGGGACGATTTTGGCAATTAACTCAACACATTTAAGAGTGCGGAAAACAATTGAAAGTGACAAGAAGAAGAAAGATTAATTGTATTATATTGCACACGAGTATGAAACTCGTCTGGTAGAACTATTGCAATTCGAAAAACACTATAAAGAATCACCAACCACAACTTTAATGCTTAACCCTAATAATGAACTACACATAACATTATATAGGGTCCACATATAAATCGGCCCACATGGCCTAACCCAAGCCCACTAGAAAAACAAAGTCCAATAACCTATAAGTGCATTTGATAAAGACATGCGTAAACCTACTCAAATTTATGGCCTTACAATATTCCCCTAGGTTTATGATGTCTTTATCATGTCTCTATGGGTTATGGGCCCACCACGCTTGAACAACATCTGCGATTGCTTGAAAACTTGGGTCTTTTGTTCTTCTTGAACATTGTCAGTATACTCACCTGCTACAATGAATCATTGTGCTTACCTTCATTGCAGGGGTATGTCATGGTATGAGACACACGGGTACTATAGTATAATATACCTTAAGCATATCACGAGGTTGAAAATTGAAAGTTGAGCGTTAAAGTTTAAGTGGATAAATATATGTTTCTTGGTCTGCCTGAAAACGATTTTGATCCCATTGCAACTGTAAATTGTATACTGTAACTATTGAGTTAGTTTCTTCGTTCCTGTTCATGTTCTCGTTTATTTAAAAAATTTAAAAAAATTGAAAATTTAAAAAATCCAAAAATAGAGTGTTATATTTGTTTTTAATTAAAAATTTAAACGTTCCTAAAGATATGACTGATCATCAAAATTTGAATGGATTTGAATTGTGGAATTTGAGTACATGTACTTGGATGTACCAAGTGTTCATGTGCATTTTCCTCTGTTGCAAAGAAATATTTGCTTATGAATTTCTGAGCATGTGCAGAAGTTGATTTAAATTAAGAAATATGGGTTGACAAAGATTGAGATGTTGTTAGTTGCATGGTATCAGAGCCAGAAGATGTACCTCAGTCAGAAGAACCAGATACAAGTCATCATGGTATCCGAGCCTAAGAAGTCTATTCAAAGGCTCGGTTTCAAGATAGCACTCAAAGAACAAGAAGAAAGAACTAGAAGATTCCCGAAATTGAAAAGTATTTTTTCGAAGAACAATGTTAAAGATCCACGAACAGTTTGAAAAGTCTTCCTTTGATCAATATTTCAAGTATCAGTTTGTGTTTGCAAGATTTTCGGGCTAATAGTTACAAGCGATTTAAAAAAATACTTGATTTTTGAATCTCTCCACAATAATCGATATTTGATAAAATCTTGCTACCAAAATAAAAAGTGTACGACATCAGGAGCGTTCGGTGACATTATTCATCAGTGTGCGGGTTTCAACATAGAGGTGTACTGTCCAACAAGTTATTAGTGTGCGGCTCAGACTCCAAAACATGTATGCGACCCAATTACCTGGTATACGACCCAAACTTGTGTGTACGGTCCAATGTTTTTGGTGTTTCGACCCAACTACCAGGTGTACGGCCCAAGTTTGCGTGTGTCGTCCAATTTGTCTGGAGTGCAGCCCACCAACAAGCGTACAGTCTCAACATTGGAGTGTACGACCCAATTGACAGGTGTGTGGTCCAAACAAAACTGTGTACAACCCAAGTTCGTTTGACAAAAGGTAGTGTGCGGCCCAAGTTGAAGTGTACGATTTCAGTGTGTGCGGCCCAAATATAGTGAGCGAGTGTGCGTAAAGGTGGAACTTTAACCAGCTGACGTATTCGGTATTTAATGTATTTAAGTGCAGAATTTGATCTGCAAACAATCTTAGCAAACCGATTGCACGGTTAGATTCATTTGATTTTTAGAAATAAAGGCATGAAAATACCGAAAAAGGTTTTGTACATTATATATCATTGGACTCGTAATTTCAAGACGAGTCTAACTGTATAATTTGGTAAAGACAGTTTTTGGACAATTTTTGAACGTTTTTAATGGTATGGTTACGGTAAAATAGAAAATTTTGGGGGATCACGGTTTAGCGACTTAGAAATATCTTCTCAGAATGATGCGTTTAAGCAGAAACTTGAAGGTTTCAATTAGATTCACGGTGATTCTGTAGAAGCACTAATTAGCCAGCTTGTTGAACTACTCTCTAAAATGAAGAATGCAGAAATTGTGGTGTCTATTTTTTGGGGCAACAAGAAGCTTCTAGATGCTCTAAAAAGCATTCTAGATCAGCCAAAGAGTAGCTGGTTTAAAAATGTTAATCAGATCGTGATGACAACCAACTGTTCCAAAACGAAGCCGGATGAGCTGATCTCACTCATCAGATCGTATGACAAGACAGACAAGCAGAAGGTTCAAGGTGATACATCTGCTGCAGTTTGATCATCCTCTCCTACTGCTCCATTGTTTGGTGTATTGAGCTCATTCATCAAATTTGTTGATTCATCGCCGAATTCAGAATCAGGTTGTTGTCTTGTCACTCAGGATCAATCTTTCATGGCTCAGATTTATGACTTCACTCCCACTCCAACTAAGGTATGTATAGATAATTGCTTTTGCACTGATGCTTATCGGGAAAAGGTAACTGGGTACAAGGAACATGCTAATTCGTTAGTCATGCAACTTCAATTATCCAAATCTGAATTATATCATATCAAAAAGAAATTTAATGGATACACGGATATCATGGAAGCACAGAAATGTGATATCCAAACATTAAAAAAATGGATTTGAGTGAAGAGGAATGTAGGCATCTCCGTTTTAAAGAACATTCTGAAAAATTTACTACTGAACTTGATTAATTAAAATCAACTTTTGAAAATGCAAACCTCAATTTTCGAAAATTCGATGTTTCTAGTGAAATAGTTGAAAAAATGATAAATAAGCAATTAAAGTTCAGTAAGAAAGAAACTAAGAATAAAGGTCTAGGATATGTGAGCATTCATCCACCATACAATCATTCCTACACCACTATTCCTTTAACTGATGAGGAGATTGCTAACATTCCTGACATGGTTTATGGTGGTGTTAAGGTTTGAAAGTTAAGACAGTCAAGACCACACAAATTAAAATCTCAAAGCCTAAAAAGAATGAAACAAAGAAAACCGAACCAGCACCTGTTTTTGTTAAATCAGGGAATGCCTCTAAGCAAACAGAGACATTGAGTTTTGAGAAAAATGAAGAGGCTGATAAACATTTTCATGTTTTAAATCCTAATGAACAAAGAGTTTTTAAAAACCAACCTTAAATTCATTTTTCAAATGAAGAATTAGAAAATGAACTGACTGAGCCAACTGCACCGTCTAACTCCAAATGTGAATCACCTAAAGCAACTGATTCTAAGAAATTGGAATCAATTGAATCTAGTGAATCCAGTTGTGAGTTTTCTAGAGCAGCTAAATTAAAAACAGAGGATTTAGCAGAACCACTACAAAAGGAATATAACTCAAGTGGTTAAGCTGAATCAAGCTGTGAAACATTGACTGAGCCCACAACATATGAAATTGAAACAACAAGTGTGGTGAGGCCAATAGTCCCTGAGTTTAAGTATGTGAAGAATATTAATGCTTCTACTTCATGTGCAAATGAGGTAAAAGTAGAGAATTGGGTTGAGGGGAATGATATTGTTTGCCAAAAAACAACCTATGTTTGTTTTAAAATATCTAATTTATCTGTTCATGCTCGTCCATATGTGAAAGAGGATCTTTCTGAGCCAGCTTTAAGAAGCCCTTCAAATAAATATGTGTCTCCAAAACTAACAGTTCCAACTAAAATTGAAAAATCGAAGACTGTTTTTAAAGATAAAAACAATGAATGTACTAACTATTGTAGACAGAGACATATGAAGCAGGGAAGAAAGTTTGAAAAGTCTACAAACAAATCATTCAAAAGATCCTATAACTCAAATTCATCTTCGGTTAGGTTGGATGGATCAAGATATTCTCCTTGTGTAAAGAAGCAAACATGCTACAACTGTGGCATACCCAGCCACATTGCACGGAATTGCACACATCGTCCTTATGTGCCATATTATACACAGAATCAGAAGGATACATCAAGGGATAGATCTTATTCTAAGCCAATGAAGGTTAAAAATCCTAAGGCAATGATGAATAAGTATCCCAAGGTTAAACCATCTGATGGGGATTGGAATGTTGCGAAAGCTAAACGAAAACAAGCTTTGAAACCTAAACAAGTTTTGAAAAATAACAATGTTGAAAAACCAACTGTTTTGCCTAAGGCACCTAAGAATTTGGAAAAGCCTAAACAAATTTGGAAAACAAAACTAAAAGCAGAGACATCACCAATCCTTGAAACAAAAGGGGACATGTGCTTATGAGAAGTATCTTATTTTGATGCTTTCGGAAATCCCAGGACCACGATGGATTGGTACCAATGTCTTACCGATCACCTTATTTTTCAGGGACAACCAAGGAGGAGCTATTGAAAATCCTTCGAATGTTGATATTGGGTGTTCTAGAGATATAACGGGTAACATCTCATTGTTGCAAAAAGTTCTATTTCTTTTACAGTTGATATGTTTCTTTTGGAGGAGATAAGGGAGGTAAGATAAGATCTCTCTAATCTTGATATTGATTAGTCTTAAATCTGATGACGGAACGGTTAAGAAAAAAACAACAAAAATAATTTCATTTTCTTTCGGTTTTCCTTTTGTACATACATTTTCTTTAAAAGGTAAATTTGCACATAAGATTTATGCACAAATTTAGGGGAATAGAGAGAGATATATGTATATATCTTTTGCTTTAGAGTTAGAAAAAGAGAAAGAGACAAAAAAAGTTTGTGCATATATAAGTAATGAAATAAATGTTCGTATTAAAGGGTTTGACCAACACATGTAAGTTACTTTAGCTGAAAAGACTAGGATCTACTGTGATATGTTGATAGGCTTGACGCTCAAACTGATAAAAGATGCTAAGTGATATAAACATAACGAACTGTGTACCATGTGGGTAACATACCGTCGACGTATGATTTTATGGTCTTAAATCTTACAGTTGATAGATAGCCAACGTCTGTGGTTTCGGGTCTTTATGCTGACGAGTCATCCGGGGATATCATAGTTGTCCTTCTGTTGCATCCTGATTATATGCAGACCTAGGCACAGTCAGGATATCTTAAAAGAGCCAAAGAGGGCAAAACCTTAAAGGAAGATAAACTCAAATGAGGGAATCCCATGTGCTTTTAAAGCATCAATCGTACCAAAATGGTATTTGCTTAACCCTCGCCGGGCACAAATATTGGTCACTTTGTTGTACGGAAGTACTGACTTGTTCACCAATAGTCTGAAGTTGTAAATCAAAAGGATGAACTCAGTATACTCACCTGCTACGATGAATCATTGTGCTTACCTTGATCACAGGGTTATGTCATGATATGGGACACACGGGTACTATAGTATAATATACCTTAAGCATATTACGAGGTTGAAAATTGAAAGTTGAGCGTTAAATTTTAAGTGGACAAATATATTGGCAATCACTTAAACCAGCTACAATATGTTCGCACCGAAAAATGTTTCTTGGTCTGCCTGAAGATGATTTTGATCCATTGCAATTGTAAATTGTATACTGTAACTATTGAGTTAGTTTCTTCGTTCCTATTTATGTTCTCATTTATTTAAAAAAAATAAAAATGGAAAAATTAAAAAATAGAGTGTTTTATTTTTTTAATTAAAAATTTAAACGTTCCTGAAGATTTGACTGATCATCAAAAGTTGAATGAATTTGAATTGTAGAATTTAAGTACAAGTACTTAGACGTACCAAGTGTTCATGTGGTATTTTCCTCTATTGCATAGAAATATTTGCTTATGAATTTATGAGCATGTGTAAAAGTTGATGTTAATCAAGAAACATGGGTTGATAAAGATTGAGATGCTGTTAGTTGTTGACAAAGCATGAAGCATCACAATAACAAGATGTACATGAGTCAGAAGAACCAGATTCGAGTCATCATCTGACAGTAATAGTACATTTGAAGTACCTGTGAACCTGCTTGAAAGATAAAGATTGATAAAGAAAGAAGCTGCTGAGAATCCTCCTCTAACATTCTTTTGAGCAAGATGTTCAAGCAAACGTTGATGATGTTCAAGAATAACAAAAGACCCAAGTTTTCAAGCAAACGCTGATGATGTTCAAGCGTCATGGGCCCATAACCCACAGAGACATGACAAAGACATCATAAACGTAGGGGGATATTGTAAGGCCATTAATTTAAGTAGGTTTATGCTTGTCTTTATCAAACACACTTATAGGTTATTGGACTTAGTTTTTCTAGTGGGCTTGGGTTAGGCCATGTGGGCTGATTTATATGTGGACCTTATATAATGTTATGTGTAGTTCATTATTAGGGTTAAGCATTAGAGTTGTGGTTGGTGATTTTGCATAGTGTTTTTCGAATTGCAATACTTGTACCAGAAGAGTTTCATACTCGTGTAAAATATAATACGATTAATCTTTCTTCTTCTTGATACTTTCAATCTTTTTCTGTACTCTTGAACGTGTTTCTGATATCCTATGAAGATCTCTGACTTACAGGTGTGGTGTGTTTTCACACATTAGGCGCTGGTTCAAATCTCCTCTATCACCTTTTTTATTCTTTTTATTGGAAAACACGTATTTGTGGTCATTACCAAATGCGACATGCATTGTTTCATATGGAGGGGCGGTGTAATGCCTTCAGGCTTCAGCCCACCTTCCACGCACACTTTCCAGAATCCAGATCATAGAGAGAGGACCGAAGGAGAGCGGTTTGCTAGAGAGAGATACTAGAGAAGAGAGAGATAGAGCACCATCTCTGAGAAAGAGAAAGCGACGCCCGATTAGTGGCGTCGATTGGCCATTCGACATCGTTTTTTATTTGTGAAAAAAAAGCATAGAAAACCCCTTCTCCTTTTTCGGCTAAATTATGAATGATGAGGTAACCTGCAAACCCTAATTGGTTTTCCGGTTGTTGTCTACTTTAGTGTCTAATGACGTGTTTCTCTGATTTCGTTTGGTGTTCAGGTGCATTTCATTCGAAGATTCGCTTTTGTTACTGGAAATTGTTTCCAACAGTTAATAGGTTATATTACATGAGTGAAGGTTTGATTATTATTATATTTTTTCTTAGGGGAACAGTCGAACAAAGTTGCCTAAACAAAGATGGTTTTCTAGATTTGCTACCAGAAGTTAGATAGATTCTTTAGTTTCATCACATCTGAAAATCTTCTTGAACTCTAATAGCCATCGCAACTCACATCCTCAATTTAGCAAGGTAACGTCGCAATTTGATGAGAAATCCGATACTAAATTTAAGTACTTAAGTGATTTAACTGTATGATTCTCTTTTCTTTAAGTTATTTTGTGAATATGAATCTGGTTACATTTTGAGATTAGGTTTAAATTTTGGGGCTGATGTGGTTTCTTTAGTTTGAAAGTGTTAACTTTGATTTGCTAGTTTTTCTTTCTTTGTCGAATTAGGTCAAAGGTTGTTAGTGCACTATGTCTATTGACTTCGTCTTGTTTTACGTATTAGGATAGGATTATCAGTGCACAAGGTTTGAGAAATTCTAAATTGAGGTTTAGATAAAGATTTCGCTTGAAGTGAACTGGTGACAAGTTCAAGCGAAATCACACACATTAGATTTCGCTTGAACCAGATCTGGTTACCTTCAAGCGAAATCATCACATCTATATATAGGTGCACTTGTTAGTTCAGTCAGGATGCGACTTCTGAAAGTGTAACGAAGTGCTGCTGGATTTCTATCAAGGTTGTAATCATTGTTAAAGCAATATAAGAGACAGATTAAAGATTAACAAGCTTTGTGTATGTCTAGTTCTCTGATTCCGCCTTTGAACTGGACTTAAACTCTTCTGAACGACTCAAACGGGTCAAACAACGATCCAACAAGTGGTATCAGAGCTCAGGAAGAAGAGTTTAGCTTGATATCATCTATTTTCTGACTTCTACACCTTCTTTTTCAATCTGGACGAGATTTAACGGTCAAATTGGTCTGAGTTTTTCACCGATTGTATAAAACAGTAGTCTAACAAAGCCTTGAAAGTTTGAGACCGAAATTCAAAGTAAAAATGACAAAAACTTGATTTCTCTTGAAAGAGTTCGTAACATTCAGCAGAGTTTCGCTTGAAAACATTGAGTGTTTGAAGCGAAATAGTTAATTTCGCTTGAAATAGAACCTGATATCAGATTTCGCTTCAACAAATAGTTGATTTCGCTTCAAGACAGAATAGTTGATTTCGCTTCAGAACTGTATTACTCGGGATTTCGCTTGAAAGTTGATTAAATACTGATTTCGCTTCAAGACTGTTCAACCTGGGATTTCGCTTGAAAGTCTGTAAACAGTTGATTTCGCTTCAACTGTTCAACATAGTGAAATTGTGTTTCCGATTGAATTTCCTAGTTCGATTGAAAAGTGAAATTTCGTGTCAAGATTATTTCACGTCAACAGGGTATCAATCTATTTCAGGATATTATTGTGTATACTGATTGTTTGTTTGATTGTTTGCAGGTGATTCGAGGTGATTTACACGGCACAAATACCAAGAATTCAAAATGTTTGATGAACTGGAAAACTCTAAATTTGAAAGAATGAACAATTGGACTTGTTGTTCTTCTTCTCAGAAAAAGGAGGCTTTGGTTGAAAGATTTGAATATTTCATGTGTCGAAAGGATGAAACGTTGGATGAGTTGGAAATACGGTTTAAAAATTTAATGGACAGTTTGAGAAACAATAATATTAGAATATCAAATGATGAACAGATATCGAAATTGGCAAATGCATTACCTACTAAATGGGATAAATTTTTGGTTGAGCTAAAAATGGAAGATTTTTTTCAAGAACTTTATCCAACACAGTTCTTTAATGAGGTTAATGGAGAGTTTCGTAATGAAAATAGGAAAAAGAAGGAAATTTTGACCGAAATGGAAAAGAATCTACAAAAATTGGAATTGGATGTAATTACGGAAATTGATAATAGAATTCGTGTGTGTCTTGCAACAAAAAGTATTCTAAAATATGATATGAAAAGGAAATGTTATATTGATGAAAGTATGAATCCTTTTGATTTCGTTAAACTCTTTTGTGCAGGAACATATAAGATGGAAACAAAGGATATTCCAAAGAACAAAGAATCTTTGAAGCTTGGATCTTCAAGTTCAGAATCAGTGTGCTCTAAATGTGACAACTTTAAGGCTGAAAATGACAAACTTTTGAGTGAAGCAGAAAGTTTGACATTGGAAGTCAAGAAGTTGAGAGATGAGAAGCAAGCTGATGATAACCAGTTTCTTATGTTGCAGGGAATTTGTGAAAATTTGAACTCTGAAAATGTTAAACTGCTTAGTGATGTGAACAGTTTGACAGCAGAAAACAAAATTTTAAAAGAAAAAATTGAAAATTTTGAACTTGAAAAATTAAAATTTGAAAATGATTTCAAAAGTCAGTTAAAGATTTTAGAAGATGAGAGAGATGTTTTTGGTAAAAGTAATCTTGAAAAACAAATTGAAATCAATTCTCATCTTGCTAAAATCATTCAGCTTGAAAAAGAAGCTGAAAAAGCTCGGATGAAAATCAAAGAGCTTGAAGTGAAATTGACAGGTTTTGTGACTTCTACATCACATGTTTGTTCAAAACCAATCAATTTCAAAATTGAAAATGTCAAAATTGAAGATTGTGATGAAATATCTGATGATGAAAAAGAAAGGAATAGAAAAATAGTTTTAGATTTACAAGAAAAATTTCAAAATACTGTTCTGCAATCTACTGAAACAGGTGAATGTTCTAAACAAAAACCTGTTAAGAAGAATGCAGAACAGAAACAAAAAGACAGAAATTTGAAAAATTCTAAAATTAAAATTAAAAGCTCATCAGATAAATCATCCAATCATTATCAAAAATCACAAAAAGTTAAAAATGAAAACTCACAAAATGTTGGTAATAAGTGGTGCAGGTTTGACCACAGTGCTCAAAAGACAAATCCAGCATTGAAGAGGAGAAATGATTATAACCAAGCCAAACAATGTTATGATCTAAAGGTTTGGACTGACAGAAGTGGATGGTATGATAACAGAGTGTGCTACACCTGTGGTGTTAGAGGACACATTGCTGTTAACTGCCAGAATTGGAGTTATGAAACAAGAAGATGCTATAATTGCCATATCAGAGGACATATTGCCAGAGATTGCCCAAGGAGATCTATGGGAAGATCGAGGGTTGAATCTCAAAGAACGGTAAAGAAGCCAGTCAAAGTCAAGCCCCATGAACAGAAGGTTCTAAAACCTAAAGTTCAGGATCAGACAATTCAAGAAAAGAAAGTTAAACTTTCACAGGGGCAGAAAGATAGACTACGAAAGAAAAGGAAGAAGGCGAGAGAGTATCTTGAGAAAATTTTGTCTTCGGGTTCATCGGTTGGTTCGAATAAGAGTTTTGATGAATCGATTAACTTGACTGCAAAGCCAAGTAAATCGAATTCTTCAGATACAAATCTGAGGACAAAAGAGAAAAAGGAAAAGAAGAAAATGGTCGGCGATGAATCTGATATTTCAAAGTCAGACAAGCCACCATCAGGTGATGAATCTGACTCATCTAAGTCAGATAAGCCAAGTTCGTTCAATGAATCTGATTCTACAAAATCAGAGGAGCCACAAGTTGAGGTAAAGAAGGAAGAAACTGTTCTTTTGATGAATGATGAAAAATTTCCTCCATTACAAGCCACAAACACAAAATCAAAAGGTGTTGATGCTGGAAAAATGTTTAATAGCAATGTTAAACATATTTTTAGTAAGATGGTTGATGGTAAGGAAAAAGGAGTGAAAGAGTTTTATGAAGAAAAGAGAAAAGCTCAAAATACACCCAAGGACAGTCAGGCTTGGGTGAAACTTTTCAAATAGAAAAATCTGACTTTCCGGAGCTTCCAGGTTGGTAAGTGTGAAGCAGGTATCGGCATCTTTCTTGGGAAATTCACAGGATGGTAACTGTGATATTTCGTCTTACAAGTGGTCAATCAAGGACATTAAGTTGTACTTGATTTTCTACAAGAGATAGTAGTATTTGTTCTTATATTGTTAAAATCTGTACAAAATGATTAAAAGAGAACAAGGTGATGTGATAACCCCGAATCCACAAGTGATGGATAAACAAACTAATGTTTCCGGAAAAACCATTCTGATTAAAACAAACTTAAGTGTTTTGAAATCATTATGGGAAAATAGTTTGTTGTAAGGGGTGTGTTGATTGAATATGCCGAAACCCTCACGGCTGAACAAACATGATTACTTTCATCAGATTGAAAAACGGTTTTCAAACTGTTAAGATCAATGGGTTGTAAATCATGGGGGTACTTTATGTTATATTTTCTGCAAATCAGAGCACTTGAAGCAGAAAATGGATGGCGAGACAAAGCTATCAGTGTTGGTTGTCAAATTTTCTTTATATGATTTTGCATTTTAGGGGGAGTAATATTGTTAGAAAATACAAAAACATTTGAAAATTTGAAAAAGTCAAAAACATGATAAAATTCAAAAATTGAGTTTTTGCGTAAAAAGAGGAAATGATAGTACATCAGTAGACAGTTACAGTATGCTAAAGAAATGGAAAGTTTAAATGTGTTAAACGATCTCACCGTGGATGTGTCGGTAGATTTTTATACATTTAGTAAACTTTTTCGGGATATAAACCTAAATTCAAACTTACTTATTTCGTGGGGAACACTACTTGGATATATAGGTAACCCCTGAAATCTCGTTTGAAAGGTCTCTTAATCTGATATACTAGGTCTTTATACTCAATGATGTCTGGGGTATTATTCCGGGACTTCTGCTGAACGGTGGTTCTGACCTAGTCCCTGGCTAATACTTTCTGCAATGCTTGAAACATAGCATTAAACCCTCAGCATGCTGATGAAACAATAAAAATTGATAGTCGCTGCTGTTGTAAGCAAAAAGATCCTCTAAAGGGGACATACCTTTAAAGTCGAAGCTGATATCTCTCTGCGTATACGGAAGTATCGATCTGAGATCCCTCGGCCCTCGCATACCTAATTTATGTACAGATATCATTGTAGTATACTCACCTGTAAGACTGATTATTGGGATTCTGGATACGGGAGTATATTCAAGAGGTGGGACACATGAATGGGTTTAAGTTCTTAAAATACATCTAATTCGTATCCTGAATCAGTTGAACTTTGTGTGAAAATTTAAGTGGATCAGTATATCGACAATCTAAGTGAATTGTTTAATGCTTAATGTGAAAATGAAGCTCAATGGTACTTGTGACTTGTCGAAAACTGATATGATCCTCTGACGCATACTCAAAACAAAAATATTGTTTGTAAATATGTTTGTACATATTTCGTTATTGCTTTATATTTTCAGAAAAATACAAAAAGATTTTGATTTCTACTTTATTTTCGACAACTGATGTCTGAGTGCTGAGTTTCAAAATCTATGTAAGCTGATTGTGTTTCTGAAAATGAAACAAGTTCATTAATTTGAAACTTGAAGTTTTAAAATCAAAACAGTTTGTGATATCTTCAAGGTCATTAACTTGAACTTGGATGATAAACTGTGAGGGAGTTGGATTCTTTAATACTGCTAAATCTATACAGTTTGTTGATAGGGGGAGTAGTTTAGTGAAGTTAATTGGAATTGCCAGGTTATGATTCCTGGATAGTCGAAAATGTTGTTACTTATAAACGTATGAGTGATTGCAGATGATAGTCCAGACTACGATCCCGGAAGCAAAGTCTAAGGGGGAGTCTAAAGACAAGTTTGAAACAAAGAAAAGCTTGTAGATAGAAAGCTAGGTGTTGATCCCAAAGCACGGAAGCTTGATGAAAGGGGGAGCCTGAAGCTGATAGAAGAAGAGACAGTTAGATGCTTACAATGTTACAATCTAAGTGAGGATGCAAAATGATCAAGACTGAAGATGTGTCATATTGAAGAATAGTCACTGAAGACTTCGTCAATATCCAAGGGGGAGTCTGTTAGTGCACTATGTCTATTGACTTCGTCTTGTATTACGTATTAGGATAGGATTATCAGTGCACAAGGTTTGAGAAATTGTAAATTGAGGTTTAGATAAAGATTTCGCTTGAAGTGAACTGGTGACAAGTTCAAGCGAAATCACACACATTAGATTTCGCTTGAACCAGATCTGGTTACCTTCAAGCGAAATCATCACATCTATATATAGGTGCACTTGTTAGTTCAGTCAGGATGCGACTTCTGAAAGTGTAACGAAGTGCTGCTGGATTTCTGTCAAGGTTGTAATCATTGTTAAAGCAATATAAGAGACAGATTAAAGATTAACAAGCTTTGTGTATGTCTAGTTCTCTGATTCCGCCTTTGAACTGGACTTAAAATCTTCTGAACGACTCAAACGGGTCAAACAACGATCCAACAAAGGTTGCATACTTGCATGTGCTTTTATCTTTGTTTGCTGGAGGATAACTTATTGTAGACAATCAAAGTTTCAAATCTAGAAAGAGACGAGAGATGCATCAACAAGAAACACAATGCTTGCTCATCGTATATAGAAAAGTGTGGTTTAGAAATCATCGAGCATGTTCATCTAGAGGTATATATATGTTTGTTACATAACCTAATTTGATGTGTTTATAGTTTGAAGGTTCATTCATTTACATTTACATTTACATTTAAGTATGTTGTAGGTATTCAGTTTATCAAATGACTTGATTGATTACATTTTTGGTGTTTGGAGGTTATGGTATTTGATGGTTATCTTCAGATAACCGACAATCAGAGATGATGGATCTTCGTTGGTAGGCGACACAAGGTAGTGTACGAGAATAATGACACAGTAGTCAACGGTGGTATTGATCGGTTATAATCAAAGGCAGAACGGTTCATCACGATCAGTTCGTCATCAACATCTAGAACAATCTACATAATATTAAGATTTTTTCAATTAATTTTTGTTTAGAACTAACAATTAATACTTCAGTTTTGTTTTATTTTTCGGTGTGAAGCTGGATATTAAGGTCAATGATGTAGCAAGGAATTTGTATGAAAATGGAGCATTCTAGTTGCGTGTAGATTCTGCTGAACATTATCATATAGAAGCCCCACGGGTACTTCACACCTTTAATGTTTACCAATTAGAGTAATGTTTTAAGTTAATTTGTTTTTTTTTTCTGAAAGTGATAGATACAACACACGCATCTGATAACGGAGATTCAATTGGAATGCAAATTGGAAGAAGGTTAGAATTTTTCGGAACGCAAACCAGAAGAGCTGAAGGTTTTGCTAAAGTGAATTTTGGTAATTTGGAAAGTTTGATAGTAAAATTGTGAATTTGTTATTGGTGACGGATTTGTTATGTTTTGAAGGCGTTGTATAAAGAAGCTAAAGCACAATATGAAAGTATTGTGTTTAAAATGGTTGATTTGGTGAGTGTTGGCTTTTATTATATAAGTTTTGATGCGTATGGTACTAAATGATTGTTAATTGCGAGAAACGGTGAATGTGATTATAATAGTGAATTAGTAATGAATTAGTAATGATTGAATTGTATCAATATATAGGATGGTTATGTTGTGGATGATGAGGAGTATGTAGAGAAATTATAGGTGATCTTTTATTTCTTCTTCTTTGCTACTTACGCTTTCGTCTTTGTTCATTTCTTGTTTTCATTTTATGTAGGAGGTCGTTAACCACTTTATATTACGGATGCCTTCATCATTAGAAACTAGTTAGACCCTTAGATCCCAAAAGTACTATCCCAAATCATTATTTGATTCATATGCTAAATTTTTAAATGCTTTCTGTAAACTTGTTTGTTTGATTTCCCCCACACGTCACAAGATGAACTACGCGAACTATGCAAAGAATTGAGTAATTATGGGTGCACACATAATTATAAAGTTTGGTGCATGGAAAACCATAGCAAGATTTGTCATGTGTGATTATATAGAACCTATAGTGATACGAATTACGAAACGGGTACAATATAATAAGGGCATGGTGGATTCGCCGATGGTACTTCCTATATATAAGTGTTCCTTCTACATTGTAAACGTGGCGTTATTTAAGTCACTTGGAGTTCTTGACCTTGACCAATGTTATTAGAATCTATTACCTAGTGATGCCCATTCAACATAATTCCACTACCAAATGACGCCTTCATCATTGGAAACTAAACCATACATTGATAACGCTCAAGAAAACCTTCCAACCAAATTTTATTCTATATTCTCCACCTTTGACCTTGGACACACATGTAAGTTTCGTATACAAATAGTCTACATCGATTATTTAGGGAACCTCTATAAACACCATTCCTCCCATTATTCAATTCCCGGTACCCCGCTTAAATTCACACCCTCCAACAATTCATAACCTTATCCAACAGTGTCCTACAAATAAATTTCCAGACGAAATTTTCTAAAGGAGGGGAGACTGTAACATTTGTAAAATTTCAACTAATGTACACTTTCGATCGTTTGCGTCTTTAATAAAATTATCTATTCTATTTACGAAATACGTAATTGAACGATCAAGCGAAACGATATTCACGACATTTCCGGAACAACAACCAACTTACATATGCCTTTATACCCTTCATATAGCTTAAATATCAAGTTAGAAGGGTTAAAAATGGCAAAAATGTGACAATGCAAGTCCAGGGGCCACAACTGTCAAAAATGAAAATTTTGCCAGTTAGAAGGCCTTACGAACCGTAAGACATATGTCCATATGGTCCGTATGGGGTCCCCAGAAGCCAAAATTTTGCTTGTTCATCAAATATTGCCACATTTCTCCATCTGGTTGCCACCTAGCACCTTCCTTGCCACACTTAACCTCCTTATGACACCTCACTTACCACTAATCACCATCTTAGCACACTTGAGGACACTTATCTTGCTCTCATCACTCTTGAATTAGTATAAATAGGCTTCAAGACTTCACTTGTTCTTCACACCTTTCATTCTCATCTTTAAATCACTCTTGGAGCTTGCTCTAACCATTTGGAGCCTCCTTATCTGAGTTCAATCTTCCCTTCAAATAGTAAGTGTTTCTCCTAATCTATTTTATTTTCTTAGTTAGTTATGAGCCAAAAGTCAAAAAAATTGAATTTTGCTTTGACTTTCGGTTCTGACCATTTTGGTCAAGTCAAAGTTCAAATTGAACTTTGCTACGTGATCATAATATTGAAGGTGATAATCCCTTGCGATTACACCCTTTGATCACCACGTTCAGTAGGCGAAATGACGAGTCAAACTTTTACGAAATAAAAGTAAAAAATGCATAAAGATGCATTTTACGACGAATGAGTTTTCTAGTATTAAACATTTAAGCTTTGACACCAAATCGGTTTTATAACATTATTAGACATGTTCTAAAATGTCTAACTCGTCATTTCTAGTTTAGTACTTATTCCTTAGTCGAAAGTCGTGCGGTTTGACTTCTGCTTTGACTTTCGAATCTGACCCGTTTGGTCAACCTTAGAATCCGACCAAGCCCATTTATAAGGCCATAGTAATATAGGGAATAACCCTCTGAGGTTACAGCTTATGGTCATGTTGTTTGGGTCAAATGGCGAGTCAACTTTAAATACTTTTAAAATGTCTAAAATACCCTTTTTCGCATAAAATAGTTTTAAACATATATGATCATTGTTTTTTACTTATTCACTGATCATACAACATTATTAAACATGTTTTGACATATCAGACTCGTCATAGGACTCATTAGACCATCCGAACCCTTAGTTACGCATACGACCCGTTAAAGTGGCATAAACCACTTTAACAAGTCATAACGGGTCAAAACACCATTAGACACTTTCGAATCAGAATGTAAGGTTTAATAAACCGTATTATACGAGATGCTTCACTTGTTTGGTTAATAAACTACATTTTATCCATTCTTCCATTTAAGCCACGATACACGCTAACTATATAACAATCCAATACATTAGGAAACACTTGAGCTTTGCATACACGAATGAACAAGACATCTACGCAAACCTGTGAATACATAGTTCTCCTCTTTTACTTTTTCTAAATGTTTTGGGATGATTCATATGTGCATATAATTATTTTCAAGATTTAAAAAAATAATATACATATATGGCTTATATATACACAAAAAGGATTTTCAATTCGTATGAAACTTGATGGTGCGTTGAACTCGAGAATGGTACATTCATTAACTTTGATCAGGCCGTCCAGTAGTAGGTTATAGCGCTATAGAATTGACAGTCCCATTCCCACTTCCTGGGTATGTTTGGAAGTTCCTCTAGGAATGACCAAATCCGAGAAATCCAAATTGATATACCCTTTTTAGGAATTATCTGACAGTCCACACAGGCTTGAATGTATTCGCCAACAAACCACATTTTAGTTTTATACTAGACAAAACAATTTTAAACAAGACTAGACAATTTGATTTTATACTCGACAAGACAATTTGGTTTACACAAAACAAGGACAATTAGTTTAGACAAATTGACAGATGGTTTTCAAGTTAAAGATTTATAAACCATACAAAGTTTTCTGATTACTTACACAATTTTGCAAAACAAATATTTTTGTCAAGGTTCAAGGCTACAAAGATTTACTTATAAAATCAACTCGTGTAGTTGGTTAACCCTTTTTTTTAAACACAAAACTTGTAGCCATGATTTTGACCACAAAACCTATGTTACTCACCAAAATTCATTGTTAACTTTATTTTAACATATGTTTCAGGTGTTAATACGTGCGATGATTATTCAAGTATGCTACACATAGGAATGGACTCGGACCTTAATATTCTTTAATTTAAAAACAATTACTTGAAATCTTTGTATTGAAAAAACAATGTAATATAATGAAACTTTAGTACCATGTGTTATGAGCAATTTGTAACATGACTCCCCAACGATTCCGCCGTATGTTGTTTTATACGCGGTCGGGGTGTTACAAGCTATGTTAAATAAAGGCATGATCCATATATATTTTGTATGTATTACAATGGAGAAAAAATAGTGTATTAGAAAGATTCATATCCATGTATTATTATGAGATGCTAAGTTTGACTTTCCAAAAGCCAACATTACTCATAATCTTTTAGGTGCAGTATCTAGTTATGTAAGACTGAAAACCACGTACATGAGGCTTGAGCAGACTACTAAAGGACTCTACACAAAATATGAGTTTTCTTCTAAGCAATATGTTGTTTTGGCTTGGCAATCACTAAACCAGCTACTACTACACTTTACAGTTGTGTGATGTGGTTTGAATGTTATGTTGTAAGACCCTCACACGTTTTAACCACAAAGACGTAACGAAAAATACGAACTTTAAAATTTCTTTCTTTGTAAATATTCTAACATACTTGTTAAATATTTATATGACTGCGATAAACGATTTTACATCATTCATCCTTAATTTATATATATATATATATATATATATATATATATATATATATATATATCAAATGTAACGTACAATATAAATTAAGTGACCATCCTTCCGTACAATCCATTTTCCTTAACTCGATCTACGCCCGCTTGTCCTTTGAGTTGATAGGAATGATCCGTGATTCTGTTTAACCTGCAGTCAGCACATACATTCACATCATTAATACTTAGTTACATAATATTTATATAAATCTGAATTGTATAACTATTCGATCGCGTTGCGTTCTATTCTATAAAGGATTTGTTATCCTTTTGAGTTCAAGCACTTCATCTCGGAGTCTATGTCACACCCCCAAAATACCAGCTGCGGAAACCACGCTAGGCATGTGACGTACCAGGATCCAGCCACCAATCACACTGAACTATTAACAAGATATTGTATAAAAGTTTCCATATATTATGTAAAAGTGTTCTCAAATCATAATATAAAGTTTAACATGTTCAACGGAAGCATAAAGTAAAACATTGTTCAATATTCAAAAGTAAATATTAGAAGACCAATGGTCTTGTCACATGTTTTCAAGTTCCTCGACCCATGACCACTCCAGCAATTCCAGACAGCAAGTTCCACATCCAAGAATCTAACGACCTGTGAGCATGCAACAAGTGTATCATCGCAAAGCTGGCGAGTTCACAGTTTTTACAAAACGTTTAGTTACCAAGTGTTTAGTCCAGTTTATTAACAATGTTGATAATAAATCGAATACCGTATAAGATGGTGCCAGTTTGTTTGCCCGTCTCCAATGCCCCCTATCAAAGCATTGGTCATGATTAAGGTCATTAGTTCACGCCCTTCCTCTCAGGTACGGTGTGAGGTTGCCAAGCCTTATAGCGCTATCAACTAATACCCCGTTACCTCTTAGGTAACCATTCGCTAGAAGATGGGACTTAAGGTGATTGGAGTGACTGTATTATCCAACATCCCAGTTTTACCCAGAAAAGACTTATCCCTCTCAGGAATACCCGTTTGATTGTCCCACCCACCAGGACGCATGCTCAAGAGAAGGGAACTCACCTTAGGTTTGCTCGGTAAGACTAGTTACTTGTTTAACAGTTGATCAAATACGTCCTAACATAATTTACCGATAATAATCAGTTTCTTAATCTCGTTATACACATTATGCCATATAAGACTCATGTAACGTACACTTGTCATCATACAATTGTAACAGTTGATCATACCAAGCAATCAGTAGCATACATCCAAGTATCACAAATCTTAACAGTATGCGAGTCTATGGTCCAATACTAAGTCACGGCCCAATTAAAACCTCAATATCTAATAAAGTGTGTGGCTCGTCGACAAGTAGAGCCCAATCAGTTGAATGTTCACATAAGGTGTGCAACTGGGTAGGACGTGCGACTCACAAGTGGGCCGGTGTGTGACTACATCTTTTTAGGCATGTCATAGGGCGGCCCGATAGATTTCTCAACCCAACCAAATAGTGTGCGACTGAACCATGAAGTGTGCGATCACAACAATAGTGTGCGACATGCTTATTTTGTGCGATTGGGTTTGGGCTGTGCGATTGATGTGTGCGGCCCAAACGACTTGTGCGACCAGCCCATGTTCGTGCAGCCCAACATGGCCAGCCCAAACATGGTGTGCGATTTGATTCATTTGTGCGACCAAGCCAATGCTCTAATTCAGTTACACAATTCCACATTTACAGCCCATCACTTTCTCATTCAAGTTGCACAAGATCGAAACAGTTATTCACAATTCCACATAAACTCAAATTGTCATCTCATGATTAATGCTATCATTCTCATTTACAGTAGATCAATTAAACGGGTGTAACTCAAAATCCATACATCATACTAACACATTTGTGAGCATGTTATACCACAAGGTCATCGATTATCAACATTACACAAACCCTAGTTATTGATTAACATCAATTTAACACCATGAACACTAGCAAATTATATAACATGTTCATGTTGCCACAAGTGCATTCATGTTTCCTTAACATACGTTTATGCAAATAATCATTGTTTATATCATTTATCAAGTTTTCTAGCAACAGCCCTAGATCAACATGATCGCATATAGTCGAACATAATCAAACAAGAATAGAACAATTCTATTCATACTAACCGAGAGGTGTAAAGGCTCTTGATAGCTTGGGGTGAGAAGAGTGATGCCACACGATGAAGGGGTCTCGATGAATGGGAGAGGCTGTCGTCGATCAAGAGAGGGAGAGTTACGGTTTTGTATGTGCTTGCAAGATGATGAGGGACATTCCCACTCATGGGTGTGTATACGATCACATATGTGAGCCAGCCCCCTTCTTGGGCTTCGAAGGAGGTTTGGGCCGAGAGCTCCTAAATATTAGAAAGGGGAGGTTTGTCCAACAAACAATGTATGGCTCGAGTGTGATGTGCGGCCCAAGTGGTTTGGTGCGACGAGATGTATATATACATGGCATATTCACGTAACACATAACACGTAACCATTACTTATAACCAAATATATAACATTCAGGTAACACACAATGCAAGACAAAAGATAAATACAATGTAAGGTTTCTGGAAATTACGGGTCGTCACATCATCCCCAACTTGAAAGAAATTTCGTCCTGAAGTTTGATAAGCAATCTCAGAGAAGTGGCATGATAAATCAAGATGACTGTGGATTTTCCTCTGGTGCCACATCATCCCCAACTTGAAAGGGAATTTCATCCCGAAATTCACCAATTGCATCCAGATTAGATTGAGCAGTTTTGAACAGTTGAGGGTACTTGAGTTTCATCTGATCTTCACGTTCCCACGTGAACTCCGGTCCACGTCTTGTGTTCCAACAAACTCTCACGATTGGGATTCTTGAAATGGTACCACAAGTGTTTCATCAGACAAACACTTCTTTAGGTTTGAGACATAGAAGACATCATGAACGTTACCAAACTCGTCCGGTAACTCAAGCTTGTAGGCCACTTTACCGATTTGTTCCTGAATTTTGAATGGCCCAACGTAACGTGGATTAAGCTTGTCGCGTTTCCCAAAGCGCACCACACCCTTCCATGGTGAGACTTTCAGCATGACACGATTGCCTACAACGACCTCCAAGGGTTTCCTACGCTTATCAGCGTAGCTTTTCTGATGGTCACGCGCTGCTGCCATACGATTTCTGAACAGGACTTCAGTGGTTTCAAGTACAAGTTCTGGACCAGTGATCTGGATGTCACCCACCTCAGCCCAACAAAGTGGAGATCGACATTTCCATCCGTACAGTGTCTCAAACGGAGCTACCTGAATACTGGAATGGTAACTGTTGTTGTAAGAGAAATCTATCAAAGGCAAGTGTTTCTCCCAACCTTTACCAAAATTGATCACACATGCTTTCAACATGTCTTCAAGTGTCTGGATGGTTCATTCGCTTTGACCATCCGTCTGAGGGTGATAAGCAGTAATCATGTCGAGACATGAGCCTAATGATTGTGCATCATCTGCCACAAATCGGAGATGAAACGCGGATCATGATCAGAGATGATAGAGGTTGGCACCCCGTTCCTAGAAACCACCTCTTTTAGATAAACAACAGCAAGTTGTGAGAACTTATCAGTTTCCTTGACCACGAGGAAGTGCACAGACTTCGTCAGACGGTCTATGATCACCCAGATGGTATCATTTCCGTTTTGAGTTCTTGGCAAGCCAGTGACAAAGTCCATAGCAATCTGTTCCCATTTCCACATGGGTATTTCTGGTTGCTGAAGCAATCCAGATGGTTTCTGATATTCCACCTTGACTTTCGCGCAAGTCAAACATTTACTCACATACGTCGCGATGTGGGCTTTCAACTTCGGCCAGCAATATAAGACTTTTAGATCCTGATACATCTTATCAGAACCCGGATGAACAGAGTATCGAGACTTGTGTGCTTCGTCCATTACAAGCTCTCTAATGTTTCCGTATAGAGGGACCCATATTCGTTCCATGAAATAGTGAATACTGTCAGATCTTTCCATAAGTTGTTTCTCTAAGCCTCACATCTCTTCAGCTTTAAGGTTCTCGTCTTTCAATGCTTCAGTTTGGGCAGAATGAATCTGGCTAGGTAAGTTAGAGTGGATAGTGAGCTGCAAAGCTCGAAGTCGTTTAGGCTTCGTTTCCTTGCGATTGAGGGCATCAGCTAAAACATTAGCCTTGCCTGGGTGATACTTGATTGCACAATCATAGTCGTTCAAGAGTTCTAACCAGCGACGCTGTCGCATGTTCAACTCCTTCTGATCAAAGATATGCTGAAGGCTCATGTGGTCGATATAAATAGTGCATTTTGTACCGTACAAGTAATGCCTCCAGATTTTTAGCGCAAAAACCACAGCCTCCAACTCCAAGTCGTGAGTCGTGTAATTCGTCTCATGAATTTTCAACTATCGGGAAGCGTAAGCTATAACTTTCTCGCGTTGCATCAGCACACAACCAAGACCCTAAATAGAAGCATCCCAGTACACCACGAAATCCTCGGTACCCTCAGGTAGAGAGAAGATTGGTGCACTACAAAGTTTTTGTTTCAGGAGCTGAAAAGCGTCTTCCTGCTTTGTTCCCCAGGAGTATATAACCGCTTTTTGTGTCAACGTGGTAAGAGGTTGAGCGATCCTCGAGAAGTCTTTGATAAATATGCGGTAGTATCTAGCGAGACCAAGGAATTGTCACACCTCTAAGGATTCTTCGATGCCGCCCAATTCCTGATAGCATCGATCTTAGCGGGATCCACATGTATCCCTAATTCGTTAACAATGTGGCCGAGGAAGTGTACTTCTCGAATCCAGAAGTCGCACTTAGAAAACTTCGCGTATAGTTGCTCCTTCCTCAGGAGCTCCAAAATAAGACGCAAGTGCCACTCGTGGTCCTCCTTGCTCTTAGAATATATCAGAATATCGTCAATAAACACAATGATGAAATCATCGAGGTACGGTTTGCACACTCGGTTCATGAGGTCCATGAAAACCGCCGGTTCATTAGTTAACCCGAATGGCATGACCAAAAACTCATAGTGGCCATATCACGTTTGAAAACCCGTTTTAGGAACATCCTCTTCTCGGAATCTCATCTGATGATATCACAACCTTAAGTCAATTTTCGAGTAGAAGCTTCACCCTTGCAACTGGTCAAACAGAACATTGATACGTGGCAAAGGATAACGGTTCTTAACCATCACCTTGTTGAGTTCACGATAATCTATACACATACAAAAGGACCCGTCTTTCTTCTTCACGAATAGCACTGGGGCTCCCCAAGGCGAAGAACTAGGTCGGATAAAGCCTCTATCCAACCGTTCTTGAAGTTGGTTAGACAGTTCTTGCAACTCTCCTGGTGCAAGACGATAAGGAGCTCGAGAAATCAGGGTTGCTCCTGGTGTAAGGTCGATCTGAAATTCCACCTGGCGGTGGGGAGGTAAACCTGGGAGTTCTCCGGGAAAAACATCAGAAAATTCACGGACGACAGGCAGATCTTCAATTCTCTTTTCCTGAGGCTGAGTGTCAGTAACGAGTGCTAAAATAGTAGGATAACCTTCCGTAAACACTTCTGGGCTTTCATAGCTGAAATGATGCCATCCGTTTCACCACTTTGATGTCCTTGGATCGATAGAGATTCTCCACCAGGGAGCGGAATACGTACGATTTTCTCTTTACAGAGAATTTCCGCTTGGTGCTTAGACAACCAATCCATACCCACGACTACATCAAAGCTTCTAAGAGTAACGGGAAGTAGGTCAATGTCGAACAGTTGAACCATAAGATCGAGTTTACATCCAAAATGAACGTGTGAGGCTTCAATTGACTTGCCATCAACCAATTCTACTACATGTTTGTTCATGAGAGGTGTTGGAGTCAACCCTAACTGACGACTAAACCCCAAGGACACATAACTCCAATCGGCACCAGAGTCGAATAAAACAGAAGCAAATAGGTTGTTCACAGAAAACGTATCGGTCACCACATTGCCATCATTCCTGGATTCACCAGCGCCGATAGTAAACACTCTTCCACGATCACCATTCCCACCATTATTTCCGTTGTTATTGTTCCCAGTGTTGTTGTTATTATTCCCAGCATTCTGATTCAGTTGAGGGCAATCTCTCGTGAAGTGACCCTCGTCTCCACGCTGGAAACATCCCTTTCGGTTACCCTGGCTTTGCTAAGGTTGCTGCCTTTCCTGTTGTTGCTGTTGCTGTTGTTGTAAAGGTTGTTGTTGTTGCTGCTTTGGGAACGGGGACCACTTTATTGCACCTATGAAAGATCCGGGTATATGGTCCATGATGATGGTAGTTTCACTTGCTACACTTTGGTTGTTTCCCCGCGTCAGAACCCCGATTCGAGTTGTTGCTCTGATTCTGATTAACAGATACTGTTGTCTGGCTTCTTCTGTGACTGATTCGAGTTGATCACTTTGTCTGTATCATTCCATTTGCGCTTGTTATCAGTGGTAATAGCTGTAGTAGTAGTGGCAGTAGCAGAAATACGGGGTGGTAGCGAGCCACGCTCCACCTCCTGGTTTGTGATCTTGTGGGCTAAGAGGATGATTCGAGGCAGGTTGTCAAGATTCGCTGCAGTGACAAAATCCTTGACATGTGGTACTAGACCATTGATGTACAGCTCAATTCTACGATGTGGTGGTCATGATAAGTTAGGACACATATTCTCAAGTTCATGAGATTGCTTCGTGTACGCCTCGATCTCAGATCCTGCCATCTTGAGGTTGTAGTACTCATTTTCTAGCTTTTGGATCTCATCACGAGGGCAGTACTCTTCTCGCATCAGTTCCTTGAAGTCGTCCCAAGTAGTTGCGTTCGCTATTCGATACCCAGCATCTAGACTTAGGCATTCCACCAAGTCAAGGCACCATCCTCAAGAGTGCCCGAAGCGTACTTCACCCTGTCCCCAGCAGGACAGTTACACATAGCAAAAACCAACTCAGCTTTCTCAAACCATCGAAGTAGTCCCACTGCTCCTTCAGTCCCATTGAACGTTTGTGGCTTACAATCCATGAACGTCTTGAATGTACAGACAGGCGGATTGTTCTAGTTCTCGTTCGCATGATGACCTAAAGGCGAATGAAAATACAACACACGAGTAAGAGTCAAGTACACGAAACAACGATAAAGACTGTTTGGTACATATCGTACCAGCCAGCTGAGCTGCTAGGGCTTCAGCCACGCGAGTATTGATCAAATCAGTTAGTTCAGCCTGGGACATAACAATGTTGCCACGTCCACCGCCGCGGCCACCACCATGTCCACCATTTCGTCCACTCATGTTTCTATATAAGAAGAGTGGAAAAGGTTAAAAGTCGGGATTGAGTAGGAGTCAAACATTGCTATGACTTCTACAGATCACTGAGTCCTATCATTACGTCAAACAACGGAACAGAACCCCTTTCACACTCGTTAAGCCTCACTGGGACTCACATGCACCCCACATTATTATTATGTGTGCACTCATAATGATAATGCGATTTGCATGCTTATCTCAGCTCCTCTTAACTCACGCTAAAAGGTTCCTCAGATTCGAGTAGTAAGACAAAGAACATCACAAAACATGGATCACGAAGGTCTAGAAGAAAGGTCACACTACCAATCACATAATCACAGGCAAACAACAAATTAATTCATACTATAGCGCTAGGTGTGCAATCACATGCAATATCATACGTAAGTGTACACTAGTTATGTTATGCAATAAATAACCGAGAGACGAACCTTGCAGTCTGGAGCTGAGTGTCATGGTCGATTTCAAAACAGTTCGGATATAGTCTGGTTTTATAAAAAAAAACTTAAAACCTAGTTCACTATAACCAGTGGCTCTGATACCAAACTGTCACACCCCCAAAATACCACCTGCGGAAATCCCGCTAGGCATGTGACGTACCAGGATCCAGCCACCAATCACACTGTGTTGGATCTAAGTTTGGTTTTGATTGTATTTTCTGTTTGAATTAAAATGGAAATGAATTAGTCGTGCAGCGGAATTAATATGGAAACAAACTTTGCATACAATCAAACGAGAGTAATGCTTTGATAAAGACATTTTCAACAAAGAACCGAATGATTGAATTTAATTTCAAACAACGATTACAAAGTAATTCTTGAATACAAACTCCCCCTCAGCCAGAGCTCAGCATTTGTTCGTGCAGGAAAACAAATTTGCTAAGAGCTAACAGAACAGTACAGTGCACTGTTCTATTTATAGGCACTAGCAAACCACTGAGCATCTTGGCTGACGTCACCATGAAAGTGACATCTAACCTCCTAAAAAACTCTAACCTCTGATCTATACAAACACTGCTATGCTAACTACTACTATTACATTTCATTACATAAAAGACACTTAAACAACTGCTGCATCCTTCCATTCCACTGCTGTGAACCCGGCAGTGCTTGTCCGGATCAGCAGTACTTGACTCAAGACAGTAGATTGAGTAGCGGAGCTTTAGTCTTCTATCAGTCTTTACAAGAGCAGCAGATTTGACGGTCAGTGGCTTGTACGATCAGTAGATAGGAGGTCAGCAGATGTTGAAACCACTTTCAAGGGGAGAGACTTGTATGTAACATCTACTTATTCTGGATCCACTGCTCTGACCTAGTTTTGGCTTTAATTATATGTTCCTCTGGTAGGGTTCAATCCCAACAATCTCCCCCTGGAACAGATAATGCCAAAACTCTTCATTATTGTGGAATTCTTTATTGCCTCATCAGCAGTTCCCTTATCTGACCTCCAAATTGTAGTTCAAAGTCTAGGGCATCTGTGTCTTCATCATCCCTGCTAAGTGGAAGATCAAGGAGATCCTGCAAATCTTCAAGACTCAGGCCAAGAGCTTGTTCCCTTGATATTTTCTTCACTTCTCCACCAGACCTGAGCAAAGTCAATACGTAGGTCTGTTTGTCAGTTACCCACTTTTGTATTTTTGAGCCTGGTGGGTTTCTTGGGAGATGTTTATTTGCAGAGGTATTTGGTGAGGCTGGCCTATTCATGACTGGCTGAGCAACACTTGCAGATTGTTCCAATTCAAGATCTTCTTTTATCATTAATTTCATGCCTGCTTTTACAATAGCATCTCCAGCTTTAAGATCTTGAATTGTTTCAGTACTCGACTGGTTTTGACTCCTTCTCTTGTAGATGGCAGCACTAGCTGGAGCAGTGGTTCTTTTAGCTTGCAGCTTTGATGGTCTTTTTCAAACCTCTGCTTTAGAATAGTCAGGCTTTTGTGGAACTTTTGGATCTTTCTTTCTAAGTTCCTCTAACTTTTTGTAGGTAGCCCTGACCCTATCTTCTCCCCACTTTGACACAGAATTCTTTGACCCATAATCAGCTGCTATCAGCTCCTCTTTCATTCTCTTCAACCTTAATGCCTTCTCAGCTTCAAATTGTTTGAATTTTTCAGGGGGAGTCTGCTTGACCTTATTTTTGATCATTTCTTGAATCCTGGCTGCCTCTTTTTCAAACTCAGGAATGGTCCAGTTTTTGTACATGTATTTCTCCCCCTTGTATTTCTTGTAGGTCATGATATTCTCAATGTAGTCTTTTCTCAAGGACTCATCTGCCCTTTCAGAGATTTGCTGACATACATTTTTGGCAAATTGCTCCATTGCTCTGACCTGTGTGAGTAGAAATTGATAGTTTTGTTGAAATTCTCTATCAGATTTCCCTTGTTTATTTTTTATAGCAATATCCTCTGCTTGCTTGGCCTTGAGTTTTAAATATTCTTCGATATTGTTAGGCCTGGGATATCCTTCAACTGATGGCAAACTCCTTTTAGCTGGGTCATCCTCATAATAAAAGGATTTGATTTCTTCCCTAACTGCAATGAGTTCTAGAGGGAATGAGACACCAGCAGGAGGTAGTGGTTTTAGAATTTGAGCTGAAGAGAGAGGTATGGGTTTTGGAATAGTGACAAGTGACAGGGATTTTGAAGATGTTGGTGGTGGTGAAGGTGAATCATCATCTGATATGTAAATCCGTCTCCTTTTTGTTTTAGAAGAGGCAGATGATGTTTTGGGTGGATCAGTGGTGGTAGATTGTGTGGCAGTGGTTTGTGTTTGACTAACAGCTGTTGAAACAACTGGTGTCTCAACCACTGTTGTCATTACAACAGATGTTGTAACATCTGTTGTCTTCTGCTTTTTGGCAGGATAAGGTGGTGAGTTTGTTTTTGGTGGAGATGACATTGGTGGTAAGGCAGTGGTTGTGGTGTGTGTTGAAGTGGTGTGTGTTGAAGTGATAACAGATGTTGAAACAGCTGTGGTACCAGCAGTAGTTGATACAACAGGAGTTACAACAGCTGTTTGGGTGGAGGTTTGATGCTGATCGCTTTTGGATGGTGGTTTTGGAGGCTTTGGAAATCTGGATGGGATGGACTTGGGTTTCCTTTTTGTCTTAGGATTTTTAGTATCCTTTGATCCAGAACAACCCTGCGCATACAGTTCCATGAAAGCTCTTTTCTCCTCATTCCATCTTGAAATATCCTTTGCCATTCTATCCCTCTTTACACTTGCTACTCCTTCCTCAAGTGCTTCCTGGGTAGCATCAACCTTTTTACTACCATCTGGCAATGGAATTTTTCTGGTCATAGCATCCTTTTCAGGTTCAATGTACAGACCATCATCTATTCCTTTCTTCTTCCACTCCTGAATTTTCTCCCCCTTTTTGGCATTATCTTCTAGGAGTTGATCAATGAAAAGTACTGTTGGAGGAGCAGTGCCAGTGGTTTCTAATAAATGGGCCTTGATTGCCTTAATATCTGCTTGAGTGTTCTTGTACCTAGACTCCATAATGTTTCTCAGCTTTTGGACATGAAGTTCATGTTGCTGATCAGCCATTTCTTTTTGTTGTTGGAGAAAAGGTTGGAAAAGGTTCCAGAGCTCATTTGTAGCAAAAGCTTGTGGTGGAGCAGGTGCTTGAGATGGAACAATAGTGGATTACATCTTTTGTGTTTTCAACACCTGCTGTAGCATATTTTTAAGATCTGCAACAGATGTATCCAACTTTTCAATTCGTTCCGTCAAATCCTGATATTTTAAATCATTACCCAATTTAATGGGATCATCTGATTTCCCACTATCAGTGGTTTTATCAGTGGTTGAGGTAAGGAGTGTACTCCAAACACTAACCACTGATGCCCCTTTTTCTTGGTACTGGGGTCTTCTTCCTTCAACACTTGACAACCTTTTGATGTTGCCAGTAGGATAAATAAATCCACTGGTGGTTGGCAGAGGTTCTATGTAAGGAATTGCCTCCAAGGAAGTCTTATTAATGTAACCACTGTCCAACTGTAAACCAATGGGTTCAACAGTTGTAGTGGCTGCTTCACTTGGATTACCACCAAGAGTTACTTGTAACTCAAGGGGTGTAACCTCCTCAGGTTGTGTTGGTGGGTTATCAAGGATTGATACATCAGACCCAGTCAGTTGTTGAGGTATATTCTCATTAATATGTGATTGAGAAGGACTGGTTAGTGCCTGGTTCAAATCAATTGCATCCAACAGCAGTTTAGTTAGTAAGGGAATTGTGGATGTGAGGTTTGGTGTAGAAACAGGATTTGCTCTGGGCATTGAGCTGTGGATGATGAAACCAAGTGATTTCAGAGCATCATGATGTGGTGGCCCTATGTGTACAACCTGTTCTTTTTGTGAAGAAGCAGGAGGAGTATTGGTTATGGGTTGAGATATTTGTACCAACTGCTGTGAGGAAGAAGCAACAGTGGTTTCTTGTGACTTTTGTGTTGTCACAGGCATTTGCTCTGGTATCTCATCCTCCAGAGTTGCCTTTTTGATGGGTTTGGGGGTTTTTTGAGTTTTTCTTTTTGGCTTTTTGGCTTTTTGGTGATTTTAGGTGTGGGTTTCAAGGCAGTTGTTCTGCTGCTTTGATCACCTTGAGCAGTGGGCTCAGCAGCAGATACCTGAGGAGCAGTGGTAGCTGCTAAAATCTGCTCAGGCACCTCTGCTTGTGTTTTGCAAGGTGTTAACATTCTTGAAAAAGTTTCAGTAGTTAAACTGTTTATTTGAATATAATCACCTTGGTTTATTACAGCAATATCATCCTTAATGAATTTCTTTTCAAAATAATAACTTAGAAACCTTGGAAACAGTAGGAATGATTTTGTTTCAACATTATTAACCAAATCATTAAAGATTTCCCGAGAATAATTAAAATTTTCTTCTTGAAGAATAGCATATCCCAGATTTTGCATCTTTAATGGTATTTCATTAAAAGAAGTGGTTTTGTTTGAAACACACATTAGGAGGGTATGGAATAAAAATCTTGTTGCAGAAGGAAAGAAACCTTTTTGTAAGGTAGTTTTCTTCATCATTGTGTCTGCATACCCTCTCTCAATGAAGTCAATTTTCAAATCATTTTTAGGGAAAGAAATTTTACCTTCCTGATCCTCGAGTTGAAAGACCTCTGAAATTTACTGTGGTGAAATCTTGACAGGTTTTCTCTTTAGAGTAGAGTTAATGGCTATTACAGCGTCTCCTTGTTTTTCAAGGGTTGCATTCTTCCAAAACTCCCTTTGGGTTGTCAAGAAAATTGGTGCCTCGGCTATTAACAAAGTTTTGTACTTTGATTTAGCCATTTTGGCAATGATGGAGTCGAAAGCATCTGTGGTGCCGGGTTTTGTGAGAAGACCCAGAAGATTGTGAGATGGTTTGTGTGGAATTTCAGTGGTAGTGACCTTTTGAGAGGTCGCTTTCGACGATGATTTGGAAGTGGGTTTTGCAGATGGCTTCGATTTTGTCATTTTAGAGATGAAGATCAAAGAAATTTGTGATGGAATGTGAAGAAAAACTGCTTTGAGAAAAGAATTTTTTAGAATTCAATTCGACAGTAAAACCCTGTTTTTGGTGTGAAGTGGGGGTTTTATAGAGGAAAAAGTGAAGGCTGACGTGGCAACGGTTACAAAAGTACTGACCACTATGTACCGCCCACATGCCAAACTCTGAAGAAATGAAGGACAATACTTTTATGAAAGTTGCTGATCAAGGCAGTGGTTTAAACGGTAAAATGGAAGCAGTGGATGATTTTCACTACCAGTGGATAGCATATCAGTGGATAAGACACTGCTTTTGAACAACAGAGGTTATCAAGGAAATGGGAGAACAGAGGATGGCTTTCAGCAGTGGACAGACTTTGTAGTAGAGCAGACTTTTGAACAAACAGTGGTTATGGCAGACTTTTAAGGATTTTAATGAAAACTTCATTTTTAGCTATTTATAAGGATTGATTTTTGATTTTCTGAAAACATTTTAATGCTTTTATTCATAGAAAAACAAGATGTTGCTTGTTATTCCATGTTTAGCATGCCAATCCTAGAGACCAAGCTTTCAAAAGTGGCTGTATCTAGTGCTTTTGTGAGCACATATGCCAGCTGGTCTTTAGTTGGGACATGATGCAGAGAAATCAAACCTTTTTCATAGCAATCCCTCATAAAGTGATGTCTGATGTCGATGTGTTTGGTAGTTGAATGGGAAACTGGATTTTTGATGATATTTTCTGCTGCCTGGCTATCCAACATGAGTGGAGTCTTTAAGGCAGTGATACCAAAATCCAGCAACTGATTTTGAAGCCACATGAGTTGGGCTGTACAGCTTGCAGCAGCAATGTATTCAGCTTCAGCAGTGGATGTTGAAACAGCTGCTTGCTTTTTGCTTTGCCATGAAACTAAGCAATCACCTAGAAACTTGCACCCTCCTGATGTGGACTTCCTTGTAGTGTTACATCCAGCAAAGTCACTGTCTGAAAAGCCTGAAAGCTTGATATTCCCATTAGCTGGATACCAGATACTAAGTGTGGGAGCACCTTTTATGTATCTGAAGATCCTTTTTACAGCAATGAGATTTGATTTTCTGGGAGCTGATTGACTTCTTGCACAGACACATGTTGCAAACATGATGTCTGGTCTAGATGCAGTTAGGTACAATAAAGAACCAATCATGCTTCTATATAAAGTTTGGTCAATCAGCTCATCCTTTTCATAAGACATTGTAGGATCGTTATCGGACCTGTTTGAGTCGTTCAGAGAAGTTCGTATCCGAATTAAGAGGCGGAAACTAATAATTCGGTGCTATTCAAGCTGAATTCACTTTAATCTTGCTGCTTTATTGATTAATAACTCGATTACATGATCTGACAGCACTTCGGCAGAATACCGGAACAAAAACACCTTTAACTATGTGTATATCTCTATCTCTATGTGTGTTTTCTCTCTCTATCTATGTGGTTCGCTCTAACAGCCCCTATATATAGACAAGTCTGGTTCGCTCCAACAACATGCCATAAGAGCGATCCAGACCTGACAAATAAGCGAACCAGACTAGACCTTATAAGCGAACCTCACCTAAAGACACATGAGCGATCCAGACATTTACATATAAACGGACCAATCACTATCACATGTTTTCCTGATTTTCCTTCACATGCACATGCAACTAATTTGTCATCTTGTAATATGATGTTGAATGATATCATTGATGACATCACGCTTGATCAATTCTTCACACCGAACTGAAAACTGACTGAAGACGTAGACGACAGACGGATGCACCAACAAACTCCCCCTCGGATGTTGACGGAGTCTTCAGTGTCAAGTCTTTGCATCTTTAGTCTTTATCAGTCTTCAATCTTCATCTGAAGTATTTGTCATTACAAGAATCCTCATTCTCTATCTTTATCTTCAACAAACTCCTCTATTTCAAATGTTGAATATCATGGTGTCTTCAGACTCCCCCTCTCAATCTGCTGGGATCGTAGTCTGGAATTCACTTTCCACAGGTTCTTAGATTGAAACCTGGCACTCATCTAACTCAGGTTTCGGAACCTGGCCAACCTGCAAAAACTCTACCCAAAAATAAATTTTCTGATAACAATTCATGGATAAGATTTTCAAGTCTAATTTACCACTTGCAGGAATAACATTTTTATTTCAAAATTTTTTTTTTCATTTCATTTCAACATTCTTCAAACACTTTCACCCAAACCATTTGTTCATCATATTTAACACTTGGAATTTTGAAAATCAGCTCTTCAACACCAGTTGTCGAAAATCTTTTTGGATTTTTCAAAAATTTATGCTAAAACACACTAAAATCTTTTTGGATTTTATAAAAGAAAATAAATGCAGAAATGAAATATTTACAGACAATATTTTTTGTGAGTTTGTGCAAGAGGATCATATCAGTTTTTGAGACAAATCACCAACACCATTAAGCTTCATTTCATTTTAATTTCTAAACGATTCACTTAGATTGTCAGTATGTTTGTCCACTTAAATTTTCACACAAAGTTCAATTGATCCGAGATACGATATTAATGTTTTAAGCACTTGAACTTATCCGTGTGTCCCACTACTTGAATATACTCCCGTATCCAGATCCCAATATTCAGTCTTACAGGTGAGTATACCACAGATGATATCTGTAAGGGGAATAAATTATGCAACCGTGATAGCTCAGGTCAGAACTTCCGTTCAGCAGAGAGCCTAGTTGACTTTTAAGTGTGTCCCCTTTAGAGGATCTTTTGAATTACAACAGCCATGATTAGCATTTTTCAATGATTCATCATTTTTTAGCTGAGGGTGGTGCTATATTTCAAGCAAGCAGAAAGTATTCTCCGGGGACTAGGCCATTGCTTCCGCAAAATCAGAAGTCCCGGGATAATACCCCAGATATCACTGAGCATAAAGTCCTAGTATCTCAGAATAAGGGACCTTTCAAACAAGATTTCAGGGGTTACCTATATATTCAAGTTTGTGTTAACCCACAGAACAAGCAAGTTTGAAATTTAGGTTTATATCTCGTCACAATCTACTAAATGTATAAAAACCTACTGGCACATCATCAGTGAGACCGTTTATCACTTTTTTATCTTACCAAATCTTTAGCATGTTGTGATCGTCCACTGATGTACTATCATATCCTCTTTTATGCAACAAAACTCATTTTTGATTTTATCATGTTTTTGGCTTTTTCAAATTTTCAAATGTTTTTGGATTTTCTAAAATTTACTCCCCCTAAAATGCAAACACATTTTAGGAAATTTGAAAACAAACTGTACACAAACATGACAACTAATATCGAATTGCCTCAATTCGCCATCCACTTGGCATAAACAATCAGAACTCCCCCTCACAACAAACTATTTTCCCATCGATTTCAAAACACTTAAGTTTGTTTTAATCAAATGGTTTTTCCGGAAAATAAGTTTTGTTGATTTTATCACTTGTAAAATTGGGGATGTGGTTCATTATTTTGTCTTTCAACCACTTGTAGAAAATCAGATACAACTTAATGTCTCTGATTTACAACTTTTAAGATCAATCCAATCAAACATTTTCAACCAAACATCATCTGTTAGTTGAATTCTCAAGGTGCCGATTCCTACTCCTCGCTTACAAACCTGGGAGTTCCGGCAATTCCTGCAATATAAATTTCCAAAAATTTTCAATTTTCAAACAAACAACATAAGAATGATGCCGATTCATGCTCCACGATTACCAACTTGGGAGCTCCGGCAAGTCAGGTTTTTACTCTTTGAAGAATATGTCCACCCAAGCCTGACCTTCCTTGGGTGTTACCGAGTCATCATCACTCGGTTTCTTACCTCCCCTCTTCTTCTCGTAGAACTCTTTAACCCCTTTGACTTTTCGATCAATCATTTTTCCAAAAATATGTTTTACAGTAGGGTTAAAGGCCTTGTCAACATCAAAAACCTTTTTGTCATTATAAAATTGATTTGATATCTCAACTTTACCAACTTTCCTTTTGAAATTTTCAGCACGCAAAGGTGGAAAATTTTCATCGTTCATAGTTGGAACTGATTTTTCAACCTTTTTCTCAATACGTGGCTCCTCTGATTTTGTGGAATCAGATTCATCACCAGAATTATTACCTGAACCTTTCACAACCCATTTTTGATTTATTACATTTTCTTTTCTTTTTACCACATTCTTTGAACATTCACCAATCTCAAAGGTCGAATTTTCAAAGCCTGTAAACTTTCGGGTTGAAAGTTCAGTTTTCTCAATCACTTTCTCTTTTAGTTTACCAGAGACTTCCTGTTTCGGTTTGAATGTCTTTGGACAGTCCCTAGCAACATGACCAACAGTTTTACACTGAAAACATGTTCTCTTTTCAATCTTCTTTGGAACAACATTCTTCTTCAGTTCTTCTTGCTTCTTGGCAAGGAATTCTTGATTTGTCTGCTTTCTGAATGCTTGATCTTTCTCATCATCTAAAGATTTTCCTGAAACAAACACAGTTTTTGGTTTATTAAATTTCTCATTTTTATAGTTTTTCGGTGGTACAAAACCAAGACCTTTCTTTTTGAAATTACGATTATGGTTTGGTTTCTTTTGGAAACTATAACCACAATTGTAACCTATTTTCTTGTTTAAACGTTGTTGAACTCTTGAGGTGTAAGGATTAGGTTTTACATGAAGATTTTCATCTTTTATTTCAGAAATATTGATTTCTGTTAGTTTGAAAACCTTTTTAATCATTTCAGTTTTAACACCTCTTATTGGAAAAATCTCATCAGAATATAATTTGTCAGAATCTTTCAAAGTATATGCCACTTTAAATGATTCATCATTCAAATTAGATTTTGATATTAAAAACTCTTTATCGTAAACCCGTTTGTCCTTTTTGACTGTTGACTTTGACGCATCGGAATCAGACTTTGACTTGGATTTGGACTCCGGTTTTGACTCCTCTATGTCATCTTTATCTAACACCTGATCGACCACACTTTTTATCAACTTTGACTCATGATCGGTATCAGACGACGTGTACGTGACATCAATATTTTCTGGCAAGTTATCTGACGACCCAGACTCCCATTGTAAGTTTATTGCCTTTTCGACTCTTTCGGAATTTGGATTTCGAGGTAAAAATCCATTTTCGACCGGGGGCGGACATTTGTTGTAAACTACACTTGATTTCTTACCAGAAGTATTCACTTCATCTTTTGTCACAGCTTTCTCTTCTTCAGACATTTTCATTTCTTCAAATGTCTTCAAATTCTCCACTACGGGATAAATCCTGTCAACAACAAAAGAAGAACATGAGTAACTGTTTAATAACTTTTTAACTTTCTCAGTCTCTATCTTTTGTGTTGCTAGCTCCAACTCTAAATCAGCACATTTCTTGATATAAAAGTTAGCTTCATCCAACTGTCTAAGATATGCTACTTTCAAAGTATTCATTGCCATTGCTTGTTCACCACTCGAATCAGTATATTTGTTAATTTCTCTGTTCATTGTGTCATACGATTCTTTCAACTTGTGAATATTATGCAATAACTCATTGTTTTGTTTGATTAATGAATCACAGTTTATGCACTTTTCAGGAACTTTGACAGGTTCTGCATCAACTTTGACTTCAAATTCAGAAACCTCTTTGACAGTTCGGTTTGATTGTAAAAATTCAGCTCTTCTCTTTTTCTCAGCTTTAGCTTCAGCTTTCAATCTCTCTTCTTCTTCTTCTTCCTCTTCTTCAAGCTTTCTTCTTCTTGCTTCAGCAGCTTCCATGACTTTTCTGCACCTTTCGGCACATTTTAGATCGTAAGCATTAGCAAAAGTCATCTCTTTCAAGTGAAATCACAAGAATATACTTTCAAGCAAGATCTCTGTTTGAAGCAGAATCACAAAGTAATTTGGAGCTGAATCAGAATTTTGCAACTTGGAGTCGAACTGGTGAATATTTTGTGTGGAATGAAGATTGACACACTGTGCGGACTGCTAAAATCTGGATCAAAATCAACCAAACTTTTCAATGACCTCACTAAAACACACAACCTTGAGCGAATCTCGGTATCAAACAACTTGAATCGAATTAAGTTGAATGATTTGATATCAATGGGTCGAAAAACTTTGATTGATGATTGGGCCGAGGATCTTGTATAACTATTTTGGGCTGATGTAACAAATTTAAGACAAACAAACTAATTTGGCAGATCACTTTATATATTTTAGTTGGATCTTTATCACATGCCACTTTGATCTCATAAATGGTCGACAACTATTACACCAATTGATTTCTGATAGAACCGTCAACTTACACTACACAAGTGCCGATGTAAAAGACTTTAAGACAACTGACAATTATCTTTCTTCACATGCACATGAACCGACAAAGTTGACCATTACTCAAGTCTCATTGGACCAACACTACCTAGTGGGACGGTGATGTTACTATCAATACTAATTCACATGATGGACTTTAAAATTTGTATCAAATGTGCCGACAATATGAATCTTGGACTGATTAATATGATATCACTAAAAATCTGATTGGACCCTTCTTGTTCTTATGCAAAAACTAATCAGCTCACATGCACCTTTGACCAAAACACTCATGTGACCAACTTACACATCTTTATCAAATATGTAATTTCAATTCACATGCGACGGACACAACTCATTTGAATTCACATGCCATGATGTCAACACCACCTTTAATGATCACATGCAACGATTTTAATTCTTATCACCTAATCACTTTGAAGCTGAATTCCTAAGTGTCACTATGAGCGGACCACAACTGTCACTAAAAGCGAATCACAACTTGTTCAAATGAGCGGACCAGAAGTTGTTCAAATAAGCGATCTAGACTGATGTTGTAAGAGCGAACCAGACACCTCACTTTCGAGCGAACCAGAACTAAAAACTGATCCTTTGAGCGGTCCAGACAAGTAATTTGGAGCGGTCCAGATGCTTACGTCACCTTTTGCGAGAATCTGAAAAAGCGAACCACCTAAAAACAACTTTCTAGGTCGATTTTAGTTCTGAAAACTTCAAAGATTTGTTAATTCATGATTCCGAGTGCACTGTGTGATTTTGAGCCGTTTTTACCGTGAAAAATTTTGAAAAACTGAAGAAAGTGTAGAAAAACAGAAGAATTTCAGCTAAAATGGCAAGAACTCCTCCTCCTGAGCTCTGATACCACTTGTAGGATCGTTATCGGACCTGTTTGAGTCGTTCAGAGAAGTTCGTATCCGAATTAAGAGGCGGAAACTAATAATTCGGTGCTATTCAAGCTGAATTCACTTTAATCTTGCTGCTTTATTGATTAATAACTCGATTACATGATCTGACAGCACTTCGGCAGAATACCGGAACAAAAACACCTTTAACTATGTGTATATCTCTATCTCTATGTGTGTTTTCTCTCTCTATCTATGTGGTTCGCTCTAACAGCCCCTATATATAGACAAGTCTGGTTCGCTCCAACAACATGCCATAAGAGCGATCCAGACCTGACAAATAAGCGAACCAGACTAGACCTTATAAGCGAACCTCACCTAAAGACACATGAGCGATCCAGACATTTACATATAAACGGACCAATCACTATCACATGTTTTCCTGATTTTCCTTCACATGCACATGCAACTAATTTGTCATCTTGTAATATGATGTTGAATGATGTCATTGATGACATCACGCTTGATCAATTCTTCACACCGAACTGAAAACTGACTGAAGACGTAGACGACAGACGGATGCACCAACAGACATGACAAGCTTATTTGTTGCCATGGGTGTGCTGCATGGTTTACAATCATTCATATCAAATTTTGTCAAAAGTTCTTTAGCATATTTGCTTTGATGAATGAAAGTTCCATTTTGCATTTGCTGAACTTGGAGACCAAGAAAGCATTGCAGCTCACCCATTGCACTCATTTCAAACTCAGCTGTCATGAGTTCTCTAAACTCTTCACACATTGAGTTACATGTGTTTCCAAAAATAATGTCATCCACATAAATCTGGACAATCATTAAATCCTTCCCTCTCCATTTTAGAAACAGTGTTTTATCAATGGTACCTCTTTTGAAACCATTTGAGAGTAGGAAGTTGGAAAGAGTTTCATACCAGGCCCTTGGTGCTTGTTTCAGGCCATACAAGGCTTTGTTTAGCCTGTAGACATGATCTGGATAAAATGGATCCTCAAAGCCTGGAGGTTGACAAACATATACCTCTTCTTGAATTGTACGATAGAGGAAGGCACTTTTGATATCCATTTGAAACACCTTCATGTTGTGGTTGACAGCAAAGGCCAGGAACAGTCTAATGGCTTCCAATCTTGCAACAGGGGCGAATCTTTCATCATAATCAATCCCTTCTTCCTGTCTGTAACCTTGAACCACAAGCCTGGCTTTATTCTTGACAACAATGCCCCTTTCTTCAGTTTTGTTCTTGAAGACCCACTTTGTGCCAATGGGACTAACCTCTTCTGGCAGTGGTACAAGCTCCCATACTTGTTGTCTTTTAAACTGTTGGAGCTCCTCTTGCATGGCTTCTACCCAGCTGTTGTCTTTCAGTGCCTCTTGGTACTTGACTGGCTGATGGAGTGATAGAAAACAGCAAAAAGACAAATGTTTTGGGTTTGGCTTCTTGTGATCACCCCTTCATTGATGTTGCCAATGATTTGATCAGGTGGATGAGATCTCAAGTAGATTAAATCTCCTTGGTATGGGATGATGGCATTTTTTGGGGAAGGCTGCAAATGTGTATCATCTGAGCTAACCACTGCTGGGGACTTTGATGATCCAGCAGTGGCTTCAAAAGGTGGTGGAATGGGAGGTAATGAAGTGGACACATGCTGACTTTTATCCACTGTTTGGGGACTTTTGTCAGCAGTGTTTGAGGATGTGGAAGCAGTGGTTGATGGGCTACTTTGGTCAACAACTATTGAGGTAGCAGTGGTTGAGCTTTGACAGCTGTTTTGAACATCTGATGCTCTTCCCAGTTTGATAGACTTTTGAGGAATGATGATTTCATATCCATAGTCTGGTGTTGAATCCTCTGATGGACCTGCACTGTTAGTCTTGACAGCAGTATTTTCAAGATCAAACAGATCTGCAGGATTTGCTGGGATTTTCATTGATGAAAGTTCATTGAACTTTACATTCAAGGTCTCCTCCACTGCCTTGGTCCGTGTATTAAACACTTTGTAGGCCTTGGCAGTGGTTGAGTATCCCAGATGATAACCACAATCAATTTTGGCTGCAAATTTTGAAATGGAATCTTTTAAGTTCAAAATAAAGCATGGGCAGCCAAACACCTTGAAATATGAGATCAGTGGTTTTATTTTATACAGAATTTCATAAGCAGTCTTTTTGTGCCTGGGGTTTATTAAAACTCTGTTCTGGACATAGCAAGCAGTGTTTACTGCCTCTGCCAAGAAAGTTAATGGCAAACCTGAATCAGCAAGCATGGTTCTGGCAGCCTCAATCAAAGTTCTGTTCTTCCTTTCCACTACCCCATTCTGCTCTGGTGTTCTAGGGATGCTGTACTGCCTTACAATCCCTTTCTTCACACAGAAGGCATCCAACTCCTTATTTTTAAATTATGTGCCATTGTCACTCCTGAAGCTTTTCACTGGAAGGTCAAATTGCTTTTCAACCTGTGTCACAAAGTCTTGCAAAATGCCTGCAGTTTCATCTTTTGAGTGCAAAAAGAAAGTCCATGTAAACCTAGAAAAGTCATCAACAATAACCAGACAATATCTCTTCTTTTTGAGACTCATGACTTGAACTGGGCCAAACAAATCCATGTGTAGCATTTGCAAACACTGGGTTGTTTTGGACTCTTCAATGGACTTATAAGAACTTTTATGTTGTTTTCCTTTTAAACAGGAAATGCAATGTTCAGGACATGAAAACAATTTTTGTGGTAGGCCTCTCACCAAACCATTTTTTGAAATTTTAGTGATTGTCTTAAGATTTGTGTGCCCCAGCCTTCTGTGCCAAAGTTCTGTCTCTTTGTTAGAGGCAGCTGAGAACAGACAGGCATCAGCTCTGGGACATTCTTTAGACATATCAACAACATAAACATTGCCACTTCTTTGAGCAACAAGTTTAGTTTGACCAGTTCTGATTATTGCTTCAATCTTTTTGACCATTTCTGGTCCAACAATCCTAGAACAATCTTTTGTGAAGAATGACCCAAACCCTTTGTCACTCATTTGAGATACACTCAGAAGGTTGAATTTTAGATTGTCTATCAGATTGACATTTTCAAATTTTACATTTCCAGACTGCACTGTACCAGACCCCAGAACTTTCCCTTTACTATTATTCCCAAAGGATATATCAACCCCTCCATGGATTTTAAAGTCTTTGAGGAGGGCTTTACATCATGTCATGTGCCTGGAGCCTCCACTATCTACATACCAAAGACTATCAAAGCATGCAGAAGCTCCTTGCACATGAAGTAAAAGGATTAGTTCATTAGGGTCTCCAAAGCCAATAGGGCTATGGATGGGGTCTCAACAGTGTCTGGGATGGATGCAGATTGATGGACTGTGGTTAGGTCAGGGGTTTGGACAGTTTTAGTACTGTTTCTTGCTAACCACTGTTGGGGGTCTTGACCAATCACCTGTTGGTACCCAAAAGAATGCCTGTTCACTTTAGGTTTAGAGGGCCTTTTGTAGGCCTCATAAACGTGTGGAATCCTTTGGTAAGACTGTTTTTCCTTGCCTTTTCTGAACTGATTGGCAGGGGTGCATCAGTAACCTGAACATCTCTTTTGACAGATGTTTGGTTCAGCTGTTTTGTGACAGCTGTTTGAACTGGCACAAACAGTGGTTGTTTCTTGGTGAATTTGACAAATGATGTTGATGGACTCAAGGATGTTTTAGCAATGTACTCATTCTTTTTCACATCAAAGTTTTTGAGATACACACATGCTTGAGTTTTGTGATTTGTTTTACCACAAACAATGCAGCTTTCAGCTGAAACAATGACACTTGTTCTGTTCAAATCATAAGCTTTTAAGTGGAAACAGTCTTTTGTTAGATGATTCCTTTTCTCACAGAATTCACAAAACAAGTTATCAATTTTTTCTTTCTTCTTTCTCTTTTCGGAGTCCTTTGCAGCAGAGGTTTTAACCTCTGCTGGGATGTCCTTGAGAGGTATGACTTTAGCTTTTGGAGCTTTAACACCATCAGTTGATGTAAAGTCCATGGGCTTGAAGTTTTCAAGAATATCACACTCATCAGACCATTTTGGTTTAAACTGATAATCTTCAAGCTCCTCAAAAGTAGAGGATCCCATTGGTCTGTCAAGTGTGATTTTGTTACCAAGTTTATCAGTGATTTTCACTTCTTGGCCTTTCTTGTTTGTTGGAATAAACTCAGTGGTTACATCAGTGGTTTGAACAGATTTTCCAAAAGCAGTGTTTTCATCATCATGTTTTCTATAACCAACACCAAATTTCACATTGCTTTTTATCTGTTTTTCAAGCATAACCTCATACCCTTTGCATGATTCCACCCATCTTTCACAGGTGATCTGGGTGGACTCCAACTCCTTTTTGCAAACTTGGTATTTTTCTACCATAGTTTGGAGTTGAGTTTTGGTTATGCTTTGTTCTTCTTTCAGGTTGCTGATCTCTTTTTCCTTTTCAGTCAATTTGTTTTTAAGTTCTTTTAAAGACCTTTCAAATTTGACTTCATCAGTTAAAATTTTATTTCGAAGGTTTTCATTTACCTCTTTGATGTTAGCATAAGCAATAATGCAATTGTCAGAACACAGTTTTTCAAGAACTTGAGGTGATACCTTGGCGGCAGCCATCATTGCACAATCACATTGATGATTTTCTTCATCATCAGCTCTTTCTTCTTTCTCACCTGCTTTCTTAATTTTCTCTTCTTCTTTGTCCTCTTTGGACCATGGGTCTGTCAGTGGTTCAATCAGGGTTTCTGAATTTTCTCCCAGCAGCAATTCACCAGCAACTGCACTAACAACTGCTTCAGTCACCTCATCCATTGTTACATCACTTAGCTGTTCACCTTCAGTTTCAATCCCCTCTGGTATTGACTCTAATGCCATCAAACAAAATTTATCATTAGAAGATTCATTAGAAGCATAGAGTGCAAAATTTCCATCACTAAGCTCATCAGGCATGCTGCTCCAGTCAACAAATCCTTGAGTGAAAAAGCTTTGCTGATCTGGTTGTACCACTTCTGGAGCAGCAGTTTGAGGTGCAGGTTGCACTTGTGCCTGGGGAACAGGGGTTTGAACATATTGAATCTGTGAAACAGTGGTTTGGACATAATGCACAGGCACAGGGGCAACAGCATAATGAGCAGTGTTAACATGAGCTGTAGGGGTATACTGGGTGTAGTGCACTGTGCTTTGATTTTGAGGTCTAGGGTTTGAGCTAGGGTGAGTGATTATAGGACCAGTAGTTTGACTCCTGCATTCCCTAGCGAAATGTCCCAAACTATTACACTTGTAACACTTGATTTTCGATTTATCCAACCCAACCCTCAGATTCCCATGTAAACCTGGGAATTTTCGCCCTGTTCTTTTGTAGAATTTGCTAGTTCTAACACTGAGCAAAGCCAATTGGTGCAGGATGTCCATTTCCTCTAAGTCAGTGGGATCAAAATGTTGTAAATCATTGAGTTCAAATCACAAATTATCTGACATCTGGTTTTCAGTGTTTGCAGTGAAAGCATAGTTTGCAGAGTGAGAATCAGGGTGGGTAAAGTTACCACCAGCTGTTAAATCAATGAAATGATCATAACCCTGTTCCTTACTACTGCCACCAGATTCTTCCTGACCCAGAAGAGCTGTGCTACCAAATGAGTAATCATCAGTGGCTTTTCCAGACTCTTGCAACTTCTTTTTCTGGTTCAACTCCCTTTCATAAGTCAGGAGTCTACCATGAAGTTGGGTCAGGGTCAGATCTTTGAACTCAACAGAGTTTCTAGTCACAAATGCAATTGTGTCCCATTTATCAGGTAACGACCTAAGAAACCTGCTATTTTGGGTTGATTTTGGAAATTCAACCTTAACAAGCCTTAGCTCACTGATGAGACAACTGAACCGTTCAAATTGTTGGGTCAATGATTCACCCTTAATGTGACAGAAGGTTTCATACTGCTGATTCAGAATTTCCCTATTGTTTTCAATAACTTCTTCGATTCCCCCAAACTGTTCCTTCAAAGCATCCCATAACTCTTTGGCGCTGTTACAATGTAACAGTCCAGCATAGATCTCATTTGGTAATGCAGATGCTATGATGCTAAATGCTTTGGCATCCAGTTCGAATTTTTGAAAATCAGTTTTCGTAAGGTTTTGGTACGAACTTCTTTGGATCCTCAGCACTTGGCACCGTAGGAACATGGGGACCAAAAACAACAGACCTCCAACATCTAGTGTTCTGTTGAGCAAGGATGTGACCCATCCTTCTCTCCCAGATGTTGTATTCATTTCTTTTAAGCTTGGGTGGTTTAAAAAGTGAGCCAATGTTATTCTTATCATCTTGAGATTGTGACATCATCCTGGTTGTTTTACAGACACTGATTAATCAACTTTAATGGTGATTAAACCTTGCTCTGTTTTTCAACACAAACGAACAAACTATCGATATCAACGATTTTGAGCTGAACTATTTATGTCAAAATGATTGTTAAATCAAATTTGACTGTCCTAGCTCTGATACCAATTGTTGGATCTGAGTTTGGTTTTGATTGTATTTTCTGTTTGAATTAAAATGGAAATGAATGAGTTGTGCAGCGGAATTAATATGGAAACAAACTTTGCATACAATCAAACGAGAGTAATGCTTTGATCAAGACATTTTCAACAAAGAACCGAATGATTGAATTTAATTTCAAACAACGATTACAAAGTAATGCTTGCATACAAAATCCCCCTCAACCAGAGCTCAGCGTTTGTTCGTGCAGGAAAACAAGTTTGCAAAGAGCTAATAGAACAGTACAGAGCACTGTTCTATTTATAGGCACTAGCAAACCACTGAGCATCTTGGCTGACGTCACCATGAAAGTGACATCTAACCTCCTAACAAACTCTAACCTCTGATCTATACAAACACTGCTATGCTAACTACTGCTATTACATTTCATTACATAAAAGACACTTAAACAGCTGCTGCATCCTTCCACTGCTGTGAACCCGGCAGTGCTTGTTCGGATCAGCAGTACTTGACTCAAGATAGTAGATTGAGTAGCAGAGCTTTAGTCTTCTATCAGTCTTTACAAGAGCAGCAGATTTGACGGTCAATGGCTTGTACGATCAGTAGATAGGAGGTCAGCAGATGTTGAAACCACTTTCAAGGGGAGAGACTTGTATGTAACATATGCTTATTCTGGATCCACTGCTCTGACCCAGTTTTGGCTTTAATTATCTGTTCCTCTGGTAGGGTTCAATCCCAACACACTGAACTATTAACAAGATATTATATGAAAGTTTCCATATGTTACGTAAAAGTATTCTCAAATCATAATTTAAAGTTTAACAAGTTCAGTTGAAGCATAAAGTAAAACATTGTTCTATATTCAAAAGTAAATATAAGAAGAACAATGGTCTTGTCACATGTTTGCAAGTTCCTCGACCCATGACCACTCCAGTAATTCCAGACAGCAAGTTCCACATCCAAGAATCTAACGACCTGCGAGCATGCAACAAGTGTATCAGCGCAAAGCTGGCGAGTTCACAGTTTTTACTGAACGTTTAGTTACCAAGTGTTTAGTCCAGTTTATTAACAATGTTGATAATAACTTGATACCGTGCAAGATGGCACCATTTTGTTTGCATGTCCCCAATGCCCCCTATTAAAGCATTGGTCATGATAAAGGTCATTAGTTCACGCCCGTCCTCTCAGGTACGGTGTGAGGTTGCCAAGCCTAATAGCGCTATCAACTAATACCCCGTTACGTCTTAGGTAACCATTCGGTAGAAGATGGGACTTAAGGTGATAGGAGTGAGTGTATTATCCAACATCCCAGTTTTACCCAGAAAAGACTTATCCCTCTCAGGAATACCCGTTTAAATGTCCCACCCACCGGGACGCATGCTCAAGAGAAGTGAACTCACCTTAGGTTTGCTCGGTAAGACTAGTTACTTGTTTAACAATTGATCAAATACGTCCTAACATAATTTACCAATAACAATCAGTTTCTTAATCTCGTTATACACATTATGCCATATAAGACTCATGTAACGTACACTTATCATCATACAATTGTAACAGTTGATCATACCAAGCAATCAGTAACATACATCCAAGTATCACAAATCTTAACAGTATGCGAGTCTACGGCCCAATACTAAGTCATGGCCCAATTAAAACCTCAATATCGAATAAAGTGTGTGGCCCGTCGACACGTAGAGCCCAATCAGTTGAATGTTCACATAAGGTGTGCGATTGGGTTGGACTTGTGCGACTCATAAGTGGGCCGGTGTGCGACTACATCTATTTGGGCCTGTCATAGGGCGGCCTGATAGATTTCACAACCCAACCAAATAGTGTGCGACTGAACCATGAAGTGTGCGATCACAACAAAAGGGTGCGACATGCTTATTTTGTGCGACTGGGTTTGGGCTGTGCGATTGATGTGTGCGGCCCAAACAACTTGTGCGACCAACCCATGTTCGTGTAGCCCAACATGACCAGCCCAAACATGGTGTGCGATTTGATTCATTTGTGCGACCAAGCCAGTGCTCTAATTCAGTTACACAATTCCACATTTACAGCCCATCACTTTCTCATTCAAGTTGCACAAGATCGAAACAGTTATTCACAATTTCACATAAACTCAAATTATCATCTCATGATTAACGCTATCATTCTCATTTACAATAGATCAATCAAACAGGTGTAACTCAAAATCCATACATCATACTAACACATCTGTGAGCATGTTATACCACAACGTCATCGATTATTTACTACATAAACCCTAGTTATGGATTAACATCAATTTAACACCAACAACACTAGAAAATTATATAACATGTTCGTGTTGCCACAAGTGCATTCATGTTTCCTTAACACACGTTTATGCAAATAATCATTGTTTATATCATTTATCAAGTTTTCTAGCAACAACCCTAGATCAACATGATCACATATAGTCGAGCATAATAAACAACAATAAAACAATTCTATTCATACTAACCGAGAGGTGTAAAGTGCTCTAGTTAGCTTGGGTGAGAAGAGTTATGCCACACGATGAAGGGGTCTCGATGAATGGGAGAGGCTGTCGTCGATCAAGAGAGGGAGAGTTAGGGTTTTGTATGTGCTTGCAAGATAATGAGGGACATTCCCACTCATGGGTTTGTATACGATCCAATATGTGAGCCGGCCCCCTTCTTGGGCTTCGAAGTGGTTTGGGCCGAGAGCTCCTAAACATTAGAAAGGGGAGGTTTGGCCTGCAAACAAAGTATGGCTCGAGTGTGATGTGCGGCCCAAGTGGTTTGGTGTGACGAGATGTATATATACATGGCATATTCACGTAACACATAACACGTAACACATAACACGTAACCATTACTTATAACCAAATATATAATATTCAGGTAACACACAACGCAAGACAAAAGATAAATTCAATGATAGGTTTCTGGAAATTACGGGTCGTCATAGTCTAACCTCCAATGAGTCAACAATAACTAACCTACACTTCATTTCATTCCCAAAAGAAACTTGGTTAGTATCATCAGTACTCATATATACATTAACGCCATACGTATCGACATACAAGTCTCTTTCATTCGGAAACATATTGTTTAATAACACACATCCATATTGTCTATTCCAACACTTCCATGTATAATAAATCCTACTATGGACATATGTATACCTAAAATCTTACGTAAAACTTACATGCTCACATATCTTTTAGAAAATCCTAAACACTTCTTCTATACATATAATTCTCTACATACTAGTCTATGCGTACACTCATGTTTTACTACATTTAACTATGGTTTCCACATTAAATTACATCACATGGATACACATTCACTTAATTTCTTTTAAACACCCTTCTATAATAGGCCCACCATTTCCATTTTATAAGCATGTTACCTTATACTAGTTCCGTCCCTTCACCTATCTATAGTATACTAGTAAGTTTTACTTGTTAAAAACTTAGCCATGTCCATAAAGAAAACATATCAACATACATGCCATATCTTCGTACTTACTCTCTTAAGTTTCCATTCTTACATGTACCTCATAAAACTCTATAATAGGCTTGGGGTACATTTGGGAAGTTTATCGCGGCCTTGGAAGCAAGGAAAAGTGAGAAAACGCGAAAAACGGGATTTCGGCATCGGACCCACGTAGACAGCAAGTTAAGGTGTCGGCTGCAATAGGGCAGGGCGTCGCCGACGCCTTCTCTATAACTCAGACGTTGATTTTTACGTCTTGTTCTTTTTACTCAATAACCGTGTGTCCCAGGGGTTTTAGTACATGAAATAATCATTACTCAAGTTCTCAATTCATTCCATACCTTTCCCAACCCAATTCCCCATATTCTTCGGCTCTTTTCTACTAAAAGTTTTGACCCGTTTGCCCCATAGAACGATCAAGTATGCAAACCTTATAACCATAGAACGACCACTATAACCATTCTCATCCTCGCAATTCCATTTTTGCACATCCTTACTTGATTTCAATTAGTCAAATATTGATAACTTCATCTAATCAAAATAAGAACTGAGATCGATAGTCCCTTACCTTGAGCGTTCGTATTCGTGATCAATTCCTCGCCTCCTCTTGACCCATTTGTCTTTCGTGCTTGCGCCATCTTGACATGATGCTTATCCACATGTCACCACATTCACATTCTTGTTAGCATACAAAATTTTGCATATCACCAATCATATCTAGTTCATATTTCACATTAAACTTTCAATAATCATTTGTAACAAGCACAAGGCATAGATTTAACAATACATCATTCTGAATTCATGCAATTTAACATATCGTCAAATATAACATATAAGGATCCATCATGCATCATTTATTCCTTCTAGTCTTACAATAATATTAGGATTTTTAATCATTTTATTCTCATACTCGTTGACTTTTTCTGAAAAGGCAACGATCAAGTATGCAAACTACCAACGTAGGACATATGTCCATATCGATGTAGTCGGTCATGCTAATGGCACCATAAACATTTCGTACCCATGTAGTAAAATACATACAACCATGTAATCTCCTAGTTACATACATATATACACATAATCGATTTTACACATGCTAATTGCTTTCATTATCTTACATTTGACAACCACACGAAAGGTTAGTCAATTTAACAAACTCATAACACCATTATTCACTAGCAAGTTCATATGTTATATACTTAGTGCACATTCATTTCTAAATTACCAGTAAGCAATTGGTCCAACACATGGTGTGCACCTCACCATTCAAGCATAGAGTACAAGTTCCTAATGCATATTTATATCCAAATCATACCATCAACTACACCTTCTCATGAAATCCTTCTACAATGAATTTCTCATGTTTAATTATCATCAATCATGTCATTATCACACTCTACACATATTCATCCATTGTTTAGCATGTAATTTCACATACTAACCTGTACTAGGTATTTCATCAAACACTTGGTATGCGTACACCATTTAATGCACAATATACAACTAATTCATGCTTTTATTCCTATTTCTTACATTCATTCATCATCATCACTAAGAATCACACACTGCTAATTCATTACACTTACACACTATTCTTCAATCTAACTAATAATTATTCATCACACACTAGCTAATTCATTACATTTACACAAGGATTGGACATGGGTGACACACCCATGTCGCCATCTTTATCATCCCAAACGTGATTCACTTGCAAACATCAAGTTACTCAAAATCTTTCATAACCCAAGAACTATATGGTAATTTTAACACCCCCTCCGACTTAATTTCATACTACATCACAGTTTGATCAAAACCCACTTCTTGAAAAATCACCAAATCAAAATTTATAATTCAAATCATTCTTCAATTGCTTCAATTTAGAGGGTTGTGGGGCGAACTCCTTTTTCTTCCTCATGTGCATATGTATATATCGACATATACATACACCCACATTAAAAAGCTGAATTTTTATAAAGTTTTCCCCACATGCCACTTTTAGTCCCTCTAACTGGGTTTTTGGTTATTTGCAACCAATACTCCAATTTCCAACCACCCAACCTTTATGTCAATAACTAAGTTACATAACTTAGTTACTTTATCTCGTAAAGTAAAACAAGAAAAAACATTCTATTAATTTCAAATTTGGTTTTTGGGGCGTTACAAGTCTACCCCCTTAAAAGAGATTTCGTCCCTGAAACCTCCCTCCTTCTACTAGACCGATCATACTCTTACTTCTTCATTCTATTTATTCAAGATGCATCTTAAAATGCTAATACATTCATGGCTCATTCGAGAGGTTTTATTCGTGTACAGAGAGGTGTTATTCGCATACGAACATGGTTATATATCTTGTTCTTATCTTCACAATTGAGTATAAGACTTTCCTACATTTACTAATCGTAATTGTAACACCCGACCGCGTATAAAACAACTCACAGCGGAAACGTCAGGGGGGCACGTTACAAATTATTTCATAACACATGGTACTTAAAGTTTTGTTTTATTTAACTAATTTAAATTACATTGTCTTTGAAAACACAAACAAAATGAAAATAATTGTCTTTAGGTTTTAAAGTAAACTAAGGCCCGAGTCCATTCTATGTATAGCATGCTTTCATAATCGTCACACATTAGCACCTGAAAACATATGTGAAAAAGACGGTCAACAATGAATGCTGGTGAGTAACATAGGTTTTGTGAGTCAAATTCATGGCTTTGTATTAGTATTGCAATACCTTGTCCGACTATGATAGTCGATGATTGAAAACCATGTAATTAAACTTGTATAAAATGTGTTTGGTTTTGCAATACGTTTAACCAACTATAAAAGTTGGTATGAGTAAGAAAACCTTGTAGCCATGAATCTCGACAAAAGTGTTTCTTTTGTAAAACCGTGTAAGAAATCGATTTAAAAGAAAACTTTGTATGGTTTATATATCTTTAATTGAAAACCGTTCGTGACTTGTCTAAACCAATAGTTTTTGTTTTGTGTAAACCATTTGTCCTTATTTTGTATAAACCAGTCGTCTGTGTTATGCATAAACCAATCGTCCGTGTTTTAATTGTTTTTGTGTAAACAAGTGTTGTCATGTGGTGAATATATTTAAGCCTGTGTTGACTCGACTAACAAACAACCAAAGGGTTTATCAAATTGTGTTTCACAGTTTCTGTCCTTCCCCAAACTTGCCCACATACACTGAGAAATTTGGTAACAAGATTGTCGGTCCTATGGTACCATAACATACTACCGGTCGGCATGATCAAAGTTAATGAACAGACTCGTGTTATGGATAACGTAGCACCAAGTTTCACACATTATTGAAAAGTACATTTATATATAAACCATTTGCTTTGATTTGAAATCTTGAAAATAGTTTAGCACGTATGAATCACCCCAAAACATTTAGAAAACGTAAAAGACGGGAACTATGTACTCACAGGTTTGCATAGATGCCTTGTTTAATCATGTATGCAAGCTCTAGTTTTCCTAATGTATCGGATGGTTAGATAATTAGTGTGTATCGTGAAATAAGCAGAAGAACGGATAGAATGCGGTTTATTAACCAAACGAGTGAAGGATCTCGTGTAATATGGTTCATAATACCTTACATTTTGATTAGAAGATGTCTAAAGGTGTGTTGACCCGTTACGACTTGTTAAAGTGGTTTACGCCACTTTAAGGGATTGTATATGTAACTACGGGTTCGGATGGTCGAATGAGTCCTATGACGAGTCCGATATGTCAAAACATGTTTAATAATGTTGTATGATCAGTGTATAAGTAAAAAACAATGATCATATATGTTTAAAACTATTTTATGAGAAAAAAGGTATTTTAGACATTTTAAAAATATTTAAAATTGACTCGCCGTTTGACTACACAAAAGACATGACCATAAGGTATAACATCAGAGGGTTATTCCCTATATTACTATGGTCATATAAATGGGCTTGGTCGGATCCTAAAGTTAACTAAACGGGTCAGGTTCGAAAGTTAAAGCAGAAGTCAAACCGCTCGACTTTCGACTAAGGAATAAGCACTAAACTAGAAATGACGAGCTAGACATTTTAGAACATGTCTAATAATGTTATAAAACTGATTTGGTGTCAAAAATTTAAGTTTTAATACCCGAAAACTCATTCGTCGTAAAATGCATTTTTATGCATTTTTACTTTTATTTCATAAAAGTTTAACTCGACATTTTGCCTACTAAACGTAATGATCAGAGGGTGAAATCGCAAGAGATTAACACCTTCATTATTACGATCCCATAGAAAAGTTCAATTTGAACTTTGACATGACCAAAATGGTCAGAACCTAAAGTCAAAGCAAAAGTAAATTTGCTTGACTTTTGGCTCATAACTAGCCAAAACAAATGAAATAGACTAGTAAAAACACTTACTTGTGTTTCAAAGGGAAGATTAGACTTAGAGAACGAGGCTTCAACGCAGAATCAAGCTCCAAGAAGATTAGAAAGGAGAACTTCACACTTTGTCTTTGAAGTGTTTGAAGTGGTGTGAAGAAAATAGATGAATCCTAAACACTTCTTCTATACATATAATTCTCTACATACTAGATCTACGCGTACACTCATGTCTTACTACATTTAACTATGGTTTCTACTTTAAATTACATCACGTGCGTACACATTCACTTAATTTCTTTTAAACACCCTTCTATAATAGGGGCACCATTCCCCTTTTATAAGCATGTTACCATATACTAGTTCCCTCCCTTCATATATCTATAGTATGCTAGTAAGTTTTACATATTAAAAACTTAGCCATGTCCATAAAGAAAACATATCAACATACATGCCATATCTTCGTACTTACTCTCTTAAGTTTATGTTCTTACATGTACCTCACAAAACTCTATAGTAGGCTTGGGGTACTTTTAGGAAGTTTATCGGGGCCTTGGAAGCAAGGGAAAGTGAGAAAAACGCGAAAAAATGGGTTTCCGGCGTCGGACCCGTGTAGACAGCAAGTTATGGTGTCGGCTGTAACAAGTTACATAGTAGGCTTGGGGTACTTATGTTAATAACTAAGTTGCATAAATTAGTTACTTTATCTCATAACGTAAAACAAGAAAAACATTCTATTAATTTCAAAATTTTGGTTTTTGGAGCGTTACATGTGTAAATGTATTTTTTGGTCTTTTGAATTATGTAACATCAGTTGTGTTTTATATACGTCAGTATATTATTAAGTTGTAAATACTAATGTTCGAGTGTAGATTCAATCCCCTCTAAATTGTTTGACCCATTTGTTTTGTACCTGGCTTTTAAGTTCAACTCTCTCACCTATTATCAACATCAACATTTTCTGCGTTTCTTGGCAACATTGGTATTAGTTTCAAAACTAGCATACGACAACTTCAATAAAAATGCCATAACACATCATAGTGTAGCGCAGTCCAATGCACGCAGTTGTAAATCTTTGTTGTTGATTTAAGAAGTTCTTTGAAAATGAAAAGAAATGAGATTTTTTGTATTTAAAGTTTAAATAAAATAGAATTCTATAAAAAAAAGTTCTTGTTATTGTTGATTTCGGTTACCTTTATGTTTCCTATATTCCAAGCATTTAATGCAATCATAAACATCTCGTTTAAGACCCATTATGAGGCAATTCAAATTCATAACCAATAACATGTTTTTTATAGAAATTTAGATAATAACATTTTCCTTTACCATTTTTTATCATCTATGAACAAAAACCACCTTCCCAAACATCACAATCTTCTGCAATTTAGAAGAAGTTGGAATTAGGGATCAAATCTTCTTTCTTGCAATTCATGGTCGTTTCTCAGCCTTTTGAAGTAATTTCAAAACCTGTTCCACTTTATTTTTTGAGCTCTAAGAAAGCCTTATATCAATTTCATTTGAAAGAAGGCAATTCTTATAATTATGGTAGGATTATCATGCTAAGAATTCTTGTTAAATATGTTAGATTAGTAGGATTCTTGAATTTTTAGAATATTAATTAGAAAGTTATTAGATATATTTTTTACTAATTTATTTGTATATTATCATGTTAATTTATATTTTATGTAAATTATATAAATATGTTAGAAATATATATCATGTTAATCTAAAAATGGTGCCTTTAGCTTTAGACAAAATAGACATGATATTTGGACTATAGGTTTAATCAATTTAAGTTTGGTTTATAAATAAATTGGTTAAAATGATTAAATTAGACATAAGTATACATTTGGGAGAAATTGGACTATAAGTATATATATTTACGTCTCAGACGAAATCAAAATAATGGACTAATATATATTTGTGTCACTAAATTTAGTCACATATATATAAAATATTTATTTGATTAAGATAAGTATTTACCTCACAATATATATATATATATATATATATATTGTCACTATGTAGATGAAATATTTATATTTTACTTGTAACCAAAACTTAATTTTGTAAAACTATAAATTTATATTGTTAATCATTTTAGACTTATATTCATGTTGGAAATCAATAGATATACGTTTAGACTAAATCATTAGTTGTAAGAATTCTCAATCAGTCTTGATATACATATATATATATATATATATATATATATATATGTTAATTTTAATTAATATAATTGATGTGTGTGCGAGTGTATATATTTTTTAGTATATATTTAGCTCTTCTTACTTGCCGATTCAAGTTTAAAATTTATAAAACACGATATTCCACTATCACTCTACACATACGCTAGGGCAAGTGCACCCATCGCGGACGTAGTATAGTGATGGAAAGATACCGAGTTCGTCCAAGGACACCGGAGCTTTTAATACCGGCTTATCGTCAACGTCTAATCGAACCAAACTTTGAAGAAAAGAATTTTAAAACTATAAAAAATAAAGTAAAAAGAAAAAATAAAAGGAAAGGAAAAACAGATAGACAAGAAAAAATCACTTGGTTCCGACTTATCTTTCATGTATCCTTTTTGATGATTTCCACACTTTGGGAATTTTAAGAGATTATCTTAGTTATAGTAGTAGGCCTCTCTTGTGAAGGCGACATTACCCTCAACCTAGTGGTCTGAGTCAGCAAGGATATAGTCCCACTAGGTCAGATTATTGAAAGATAATTAAGTAAGTTATTAATGCTAAAAGTGGTGGGCCCCCTTCCAGGCAGTGATCACCCACATACCTTTGGTTTGAGTCAGCAGGGATACAGTACTCGCAGGGTTGGTTTAAAGTTTTAATAGTAGTTTATAGATAAGGTATTCAAGCGTTTGGCACTTCTCCCGTGGTGGGTAACGCCCGCTCTGACTTGTGAAGTGTTACTAAGCTTGAACCAGGTTCTCGCAGGATCTATACACTAAACGAGACATAAAATTTACCCAACCACCCTTCTAACCCCCTTCTAAGCAATTAACGCGCTTTATATAGATCGTAAAGACACGAATAAGTGAATCAACAACATATGAAGAATTATTAGATAAATTTGCCTTCAATATAAAAAACTAGTTATTAAAATCATTAATACATACACAATTAAAAAGTTGCCAAAGATTAGAAATCATAAAAGAAAATACATAAAAGATTTGTCTTCATCAAGTGATGTAAGAGTTTAGACAAGCATGGCCTTTGTTTGACAAAGACTCTTACTATCGATTTTGGATCCCGAGACTACTACGCACACTATAAATGATGGAAAATGGATGATGGTGGTGGATGATGGTGTTGTAGTGGTGATGGAGTGGTAACAAGTGAGAGATAAGTGGTTTGCCAAGGCATGGTTTGGAATGTAACCAAGCATATCTGATTATAGCTGAAATCAGGGGCTTTACCATGGCCCGTGTCCGCCTGGCATGGCCCCGTGGTCATCTCTCTCTCTCTTCCTCATTAAATGTTTTGTCTCGTAGATCCTGAAAATCTTTGAGTTGACCATGCCCCGTGTTGGCTTGGTACAGCCCCATGTTTGTTGTCAGTTTTGTTCTGCACAGCATCCAGTCTCGGATACGGCCCGTGTCTGGTGGACACGGCCCCGTGTCAGGTCTTCTGATCTTGCTATTCTTGGGGTTTGGATGTGGATTGGGGCTTGTCGAGTTGCGTCAATTCCTCCTTCTTTGTATTTATGTTGGTTTTTGCGGTCTTTTTGCTCCTTTTGCACATTTAAGCTCTTTTGACCCTGTAAATTAAAAAGGAACAGAAAAACAAGCTTTTCCCAACATTAGTACCGGAAAAAGGGTTGATTTTACGTCGTATTTTATGTAATTTACATGTTGTATTTTAAGCACACCAAATACCCCCACACATGAATCTTTGCTTGTCCTCAAGAAAAACTCTATTACGTGGCTTACAAACCCAAACGGAATAGGTAGAAGAGAAGGTTTTGGTCTCATCTTTAGAGTGTCGGGAATCCAAGTTCTAAATTTATTTTATTTTTATTTTATTTTTAATCTTATTTGTCATGATTTATTTAAAACACAAGTTAAGAAAAATTATTTACTTTGTCCATAACATGCCTTTATAAAATTCCATTTAGTTGTATACAAATTTACACACCCCACAAGTGGTCACTCAACACTCGGCCGATGATGTATTAAGTGAAAATGCTCATGGTCGGTTTTGGAACTTACTCCTACCATTGGCTTGACAGTCAATCAAACCTCCTCCTTTTAACGTTAAATCCTTGTAAATATCAAGATGGCTTTAAAGGGCAGGTGGTGGTTCGGGTTTGGTATGTTTTATTGAAATGGCTAAAAAGCATAAAGTATCGTTTTTTTCTATTGCTTTGTGGCTTAGCAAAATAATACTTTGGAAAATTTTTCTGATTTTTCTTATATTTTTTGTTGCCAAAGTTGGAACTGAGCCATAATCATACTTTCATAACCGATAGGTTTACAAAAAATGAAAAGGTTTGTTTTGGTGCGTTAGGGAATGAAAAGGTTTTAAGGTTCAAATGGTTCAACTAAGGGGATGTTTTTGGGTAAAGCAAAGAAAAATAAAGGTTTTGATTTGAAAAAAAATGGTTTGATCCTAATAACTTCATCATTTACTTCCTTGGATTCTTGTCGGTAAGGACCTGGAACGTATCGCATTGTCAAGCTCTAGATTCGTGAGAACCAAATGGGCTATTCACACAAGAAATGAAAAATGAGCAATTAGTATAGATGTGTATTTGTATGCTCGGTAATGTCTCAAAACTCACTTTCTGTGGGAAAATGGGTTGTATTGTAAAAAATGTATATATAATCAAAGTTTACAAAGATTTGTCATGCCCGTTTTCGTAATTTTCAAAATTGGTTCCTTTTATCACGACGCTATCCGTTGTAAATTCGTAAAAACTTAATTTTTAGAACTTATTTACCCAACTAAACCAAGATAAGTAAAAGAAAATAAAAAAAAATTGAAAAAGTTCGGGGTGATTACCGGTTCCAAGGAAAGTTTTGTGTAAGGCTTGATTTAGGACAAACGATTCAAGGTTTTATTATACCCCCCCCCCCACACACACACACTTAAATTAGACATTGCCCACAATGTGTCCCAAATAGGATTTATTTTGGTAAAATGTGTAAAAAAGTGTGAAAATAGCACAATTTTTTGGTTATTGGCACTTGCAGCACGGCGGCGTGCTTTGGGGACACGACCCCTTGTTCAAAGTGTTAGTAACAAATTTTAAACAGAAGACTTACAGTGGGGTGGCCATGGGGGGGGGGTGCTGGGTGAGCATGGCCCGTGCCACCTTCTGGGCAGAAAATTTTTGACATCAGTAAGTTGGGAACAGGGGCGTGTTGGGTGAGCACGGCCCCGTGTTGCAGCCACTGTTTTATAGTTTTTGAGTCGGGAGGCCTCTGATTTACGTCCATGGGTTCCATTTTCACCTTTCTGGCATTTCCCGGTTCTTTAACACAATTATTAAAACCATCATCATCCAATCCTCCATTTTATTAAAATAAAGATAATTACAAGAAAATAAAAATTACAAACCTACATTAACCTAAGATAGATAGATAAAATCTTGAGGAATGCCTCCCTGAGATCATTTGTAAACAACCCTAAAGATACATTCTTAGCTTCTTAGAGGTTAGATGTTGGAGGAATTGAGCTCTTGCGGGAAATACTCAATTAGAGGTCATTGAGCATCTCTTCGATCTCCCTTGGAAGGAAGATGTAGGTTCCTCTTCGACCTCTTCTTGTGGGGGGGAGCGGGAATTATCGGAATCTCATTTTCCCACCCGGTGGATTGAATGACCTAATTTGCGAGGTTCCAATCTTCTTACGGCCAGATTGGTTTCATTGGAGGAATGGCCAAGATGTTCAAACTTTAATGTAAAAGGCTGATTTCCTTGAAGCAATTCACACGGTCTATAAGAACTTCTTCCACTAAGGTCATTTCATCGAGAGACTCTCTCAAGGCATTCACATATCTCACAAGAGTAGCCTCGAGGGAGAGTCTCCTCCCTCTTTTGTGGTTCCTGGAGATTGCTGATGACGTCCAACTTTGTTGGCTTGACATTCTAAGAGAAAATGACCAACCGTTAACAAGAAATTTAATAATAGAACGTTCAGCACGGCCCCGTGCCACCAGTGCTGCTCCATTTGTTCTGGATTCTTAACTCAAGAAATTTTATTTTAAGTTAAATTTGATTGATTTTTAATTTTCAGAACCTAAATAACTTAAAATAATGTTTTACTATAGTAGATTTTCAAAACTTTGAGCTAAAAATCAAGTGTATGAACCTCCTATTGAAGCTCTTGAAGCTTGAAGCTTCAAGCTTCAATGGAGTTCATAGAGGAAAGAAGAAGGGGAAAGAACCAAAAGAAGAAAGGACAAGAATGTCAAATGAGACCTTTTCAAGAACATACATTTTGGGGTATGTGTGAGAAATCTCGAGGATCTTGCCCTTTTGGAATGGTTCCAAACATTCTCCTCAAAGGCTAACTTTATAGACAGTGACAACACGCTGGCACGGCCCCGTGCCAGTTGCATGTGTCAGAGAATGTTGTCCGTTAGTAGAACACGGGTCACGTGATCACTGACACGTCCATGTGCCGAAAAATACGAGGGGGGCGACCCTTGTTAGTCCAGCACGCCCCATGTTTCTGAAAGATGTTAGGCACGGCCCCGTGTTCAAGGAACACGACCCCGTGTTTAGGGATTTTATGAATATTGTCTAGGTTTTTAAGGAATTATCCGACATCTGGTGGCTCCTTACTGGTTGGAACAAAACCATATTTTCGGATATACCTCAGACTCCAGCGAGAGGCACAAAAACACAAGAGGTTATCGGAAAGGTAGAAGACTTCTTTAAAAATGGGAAAACGAGACCATCCCTTATTTACCTTGTCCGGGCTCTCATTAAAGAAGGTATGAGTCGATTCGCTCCTATCCAAACCTTCGGTGTGAAATTCACTCTCTATAAAGGGGACCGTCATCGCGAAATCGTAACATGGACGACTATCGCTATCGTTTTCGCGGTCGTCTATGGTAGAGGCTTGGTTGGCCTCAGTGTTGTTGTATGTACCTGATTTTTCTTCCATCGATTCTCCATCGGATATGATCCTTGATGAACATCGCGCCTTCATCAAGGATTCTATTTCTTTGATTTTTAGGAGAATCCTCTCTTCTATTTGACTTATGTCTTCTAAGTCGTCTAGGTGAGAGGGTTGAAGGAGTTCAGGTGAATGGACTTCATTATCATTTTTACTCCGGCCCATCTCAAGGTGTTCGTTACAGGAAAACGATGGGGCTAAATAGTAGGGAGTGAAGTTTGGAATGCCACATTCCGATTCTCCATTCTCCTCCACACAATAATCGCACCATGCACCGTAAGAGTGGCAGGGGTAAAAAAATCAAAGAAATCCATGATTTTCCAGAAAGTTTTTAACCGTCGGGATCAGGTGGTCACTATTTTCCTACAAATTGTTAGTTTGACACGGCCCCGTGTTGGGGCAACACGGCCCGTGCTACAGTCTGTATCTGGCAGAAAATAGATTTAATGATATTGGAGAGTTGACACGGCCCCGTGTCAATTCTGCAGAAAGTGAAAAATGAAAAGAAAGAAAAAAATTAGGCTGTAAATTTTAAGCTTTCTTAAAATTCTTGTGTCCCCGGCAACGCCACCAAAAACTTGACATGCGTGAAGGTCTATATATTTTTTAGTATATTTTTAGCTCTTTTTACTCGCCGATGTCACACCCTCAAAATCCACATGCGGAGTATTGTTGGATTGATGTGTGACCCTAACGACTCACTTAGTAGAGTTTATGATCTATTTCAAAGGCGAAATCAGAGAAATAGACGTGTAACAGCTTGATTCCTCTTAATTATCTTTCTTTTATTGATTCCAAAGCTTTTACAGATCGTTTGACAAACTGGCAGCACCTCGGCTCTGAATCAGAAAAGTTACAAATGAACAAGCAACACACCTATATATAGTGTTGTGATTTCGCTTGAAAGTGGCATGGCCATTTCAAGCGGAATTACATTGTCTAATTTCGTTTGAAACTGCCAGTGGCACTTTCAAGCGAAATTACACAAACACAAACCCTAATTTGATCTTGTTGTGTGCTTGCTAAACCTGTCTAGACATAAGACTCGAAAAAGACGAAGTTAACAGACATTTGTGCACCAACAGACTCCCCTTTGGATGTTGACGAAGTCTTCGATGTCGAATCTTTAGTCTTGATCTCTTTCCAGTTTATCTAACAATGTATGTTTCCTTTAAATCTTCTCTTCTTCTCTCAACAGCTAGCATGAATCACAGAATCTGAATCTTTAACAACCTTCAAGCTCCCCCTTGAATGTAGATTCAAGAACTGTATCTGACTTTTAAGTCTTTAAACTCCCCCTATCAGTTAGCCGAGATTTTGCTTTGCTGTTTTCTCAATAACAAACCTCTTACCTGCACAATCTCTACCTAAATATAAGATTTATGATTATAACAATTTCAATCCAAAGTTACCATTTTACCTCATTTGTTGGTTTTGTCAGAATTTACAAATCCACTTAAGTATCCAGGTCTAAATTAATGACCCTGATTACTCAATTTGTCTACCAAGTCCAATTTAATGACCTTGGTTGACCAGAGACAAATCACACTGACATTTTGTACAAACTAGATCAAACAATTTCATGAAATTTACAAGTTTCAATTTAATGAACTTGTTTTGACTTATCATTTTCAAATTTAATATGATAAGCTCCCAACTCATCTTCCAGCTCAGAAACTTCCTGCATCTGCTTTTAGACTTCGAATCTGAAGATCAGCTTTCCACTTTGGTTTGTTGGAAAATAAAGAAGAAATATAAAATCTTTTTGGATTTTGAATAAAGTTTCTAGACTAGAAATGAAATTCAGAAATAAAATGCAGTAAATGTAATCTATTTACAAACATATTTTTTTGGTGAGCGTGTTAGGGAATCATATCAGCTATTCGACAAGTCACAAGTACCGTTAAGCTTTGATTACATACTCAGAATTAAACAATTCACTTAGATTGTCAATATACTGATCCACTTAAATTCTCACACACTTTACAATCTGTCCAGGATACGAATTAGGTGTATTAAGAACTTAAACTCATTCATGTGTCCCACCTCTTGAATATACTCCTGTAACCAGAACCCAATATTCAGTCTTACAGGTGAGTATACCACAGATGATATATCTGTAAGGGGTTAAATGCGAGGGCCGGGAGAGCTCAGGTCAGAACTTCCGTTCAGCAGAGAGATGACGGCTTCAACTTTAAGTGGGTCCCCTTTAGAGGATCTTTTTTACAACATCACATGATTAGCATTTTTTAATGTTTCATCATTTTTTATGCTGAGGGCAGGCTTTTATTTCAAGCAGCATTAAAGTATTATACGGGGACTAGGCCATTGCTTCCTCAAAATCAGAAGTCCAGGGATAATACCCCAGATATCACTGAGTATAAAGGCCTAGTATCTCAGAAAGAGAGATCCTTCAAACAAGATTTCAGGGGTTACCTATATATCCAAGTAGTGTTCCCCATGAAATAAGCAAGTAAGATTTAGGTTTATATCCCAGACAAACCTACTAAACGTGTAAAAACGTATCGGCATATCATCAGCGAGACTGTTTAAAACTTTTAAACTTTACATATCTTTAGCATACTGTGACTGTCAAGCCAATGTACTATCATTTTCCCTTTTTACACAAGCTCTTTTCTGGTTTTCTATTGTTTTTGTATTTTGAAAATATTTCATGTTTTTGGATTTTTGAAAATTTTTACTGTTTTTGTATTTTCTGAAAATATTTACTCCCCCTAAATACCAAAACAAGTAAAAAATCGACAAACCATTGCAGATTGCTTTTCAACGTCATCTACAATGTCTCCTTCATCAACGCCAAGAATCTCTTCCAACACCGATAAAAGCTTCATACCGTTCAATTTTAACAATTATTGAAAACGAGTTTTATCAAACGCTTTGTTATGTAAATTAGCTTTTTACTCGTCAGTGTGGATTTTCTCAATTCGTTTCAACTTCTTCATCATTAACCAATCCTGATTTTTTCTTTGAAAAATTATTTAAAACTGGTGGTGGAACCTGATGAAACCCAACCCCGGTTCCATCAAAGTATACATCTTCGCCTGCTTTGTTGTTCCCAATTGGTTTAGGAACTATATGTTGAAGAACAAAACTTGCGGAGTTGTAACTGTTCAGTTTCAACTAGTACGTTCATTTTCAATTTTAGCTTCTTGAAACTGAAGCTTCAACTTAGCAATTTCATCCAGTTGTTGGTTGATTACCTCTTCTTTTACTCTCAAAACACCTGTCAACTGAACATTTTCTTTGTATGTCTTACCATTTCTTTCATTAGAATCTTTTACCGTACGTTTTAGCTTCTCAAAATTTTCTGAAAGTTGACGATTTTCATGAATTAACTTTTCGTTTTCTTTCCTAATTCTTTCTACTTCAATTTTATCATTTTCGATTTTCTCAGTTAATTCTTTTACTAGATCATTTGAAGCTTTCAACATTTTGTCACGGTTTAAGATCTGATCCTCAACGTCTCTGACTCTTTTTGTCAGTTCTTCGGTCTTTTTACCGCTGAGGTAAGCAATCGTACTACAAACCTTGCAGTCTTTCATGCAATTTTTGCAGTCGCTCTCTGTTTTAGCTTTCTTACCTGACTCATTGATTGCGTCATTCTGACTGACCTTGCTTTTAGACTCAGTGCCAGAACCAGAAACTACCTCTAGCTCTTTTGCAGCAAAAACTTTGTCAGCCATCTTCTTCAAATTTCCTGCAGTAAACTCTTGTGACGTGTCAATAATCCCGTCATCAATTTTCTTTGTCTGCGGCTAATTCTCTTTTTCTTTTTCTTTTTCATCATCTTCTCCTCCTCCCCACCACTCTCTCTGTCTGGCTTCTTCTTCTTCTTCAGCAATTTGTTTGGTGAGAGTTTCAACATCAAGAGATTTTGGATCAACAGCAATGTTTCCGTTGGGATCAAGATAACATTCTCTATCAGCATCCCATCTTTTCGCCTGTTTTGCTTCTTTGTATATATAACCGGCTCTAATCATCCTGTCTTGGGCTATCATTTTTCTGTTGATGTATTTCTGTTCTTCGTTTCTCCTATCTTTAAACGGAACCATTTTTGTCACAAACACATAACCCACTGCGTCCTCTTCTGGTAATACTTCACTCCAATCATATCCCTCGTCATCATGAATAACAGCAAGAGCTCTTGATTTTTCTTTGGGGGTATCTTCAAGCTGCTTCATTCTGGGAGGTTCAGATTTGTTCTGATGATAGATAGCTCTTTTGTAATAATCCTCTCTGAATGGATTTGCAGTATCATCAGCAGGTGCATTTCGACATTCACGTTTAAAATGTCCCTTTTGTTTACATCAGAAGCACGTGACTTTTGATTTATCAAAACCAAGTTTGGTGGAAGGTCCGCCAATTGAATGTCTGCCTGTAATCTCCATGAACCTTTGAGCTCGTCTGCATGCACTAGCCATACACCACCTGATATCAATCAACTCCATCTCTTCTGGGTCAATCTGATCATAATCCTCCTTGGTGAGGTTAGTGTTTCCAATCTTGCCCGCAACAAGGCTCTCCTATGATTCAAGGACATATGCTAAAAACACCATTTGCTGCTTTGCGGATTCCTCACTGAAGTTTTGTGCATTCTTCAGATCCACAGCAATATTACATTGGAACAGATTATTTGGAACAGATTGGCTTGGAGTTGTTGACGATGAACCGCTATGAAAACCACTGCTTGAGCTTTCTTGTTTTGATGTGTTAGAACTTTCAGCTGAGAAAGTTGTCTTAGGAGACACATTCTTCGGGCTCATACTTCCTCGGTAAGACAACTCAACATTCTGCTGATATGATAAATGATTGACTTTGTATGATTTCTTGATCTCCAGCTCATGACTCTCCAGTCTCTCGATTAACAGATCAACCGTCAGATCATCCGACTTGATTGTATTCTTCAGCATCAAAGCAAAGTATTGCCTGTCTTTCTCATCCAGCAACGAATCAAACAGTTTGTCAACCAATTCTTCTCGAGAATAAATAATTCCGTGTCTTGCCAGCTCCATCTTCAAATGCCCAAATCTTTCAATCATTTTTTACACAGATTCATTTTTTAAACATCCAAACAAATCATATTCTTTTCTTAACAACTTCTTTTTGTTTTTGACTATCTCAACACTACTCACACATTTTACTCTCAATTTCTCCCATAGATCTTTTGCATCTGTGTACTCAATCAATGATATTATGTCATCTCTCACAGACTGATGAAGTAATGCAATGCACTTTTGTTCAGCAACATATCTTTCTACTTCCTCAGTTACTGTCAAATTTTCATAATCCGTTCTTCCCATATTGAAACCATTCGTCAAGCTCTTCCAACTGGGATATGCAAACGCTTGTACCATTCTTCAAACTTTTTAGCCCATCTATTATAATCTTCAATCGCCATCAGTTTGGGAGGTTTGTTGTACGTCCCGTAAGCACTCTCCACACTCAAAGCATCAGAAAGAGTTTTCCTCGCATTCGGAGCATTCTCATTTGTGTTGTTTGATGTGTTGTTTGAAGTATCATCTCCACTGTTTCCCGTGAAAGCAAAAACGTCACAGAACGGATTCATGAACTCATCCATCTTCAAGTATCTGAAACAATCAACAAACACTTAGAAAATTTTAGGATTTTAACAAAGACAGTTTCACGTGAAATCAGCCTTTCACAAGAAATTACTCCTCTCAAACGAAATTATTCCTCTCACACGAAATCAGGGTTTTTCAAATGAAATAGGGTTTTCAAACGAAATCACCAAACGGAATTTAATTTCGTACGGAATTAGATCGGATTCAAACGGAATCAAATCACTTTGGAGTGGAATAGCTAATTTCGTGTGAACTCTGAAACGGAATCTGATTTCGTTTGAAATTAGAGGCAATTTCAAACGAAATTAGTGATTCCGTGTGAAACAAACAGCAGTTTCAAGCGAAATTAGTAATTTCGTGTGAAATAACAGCACTTTCAAACGGAATTAGTAATTCCGTGTGAAATGACACCGACGATTTCGAGCGGAATTAGGATGACATCATCCTGTCGGCCTCCAATTTGTCAAATTGACCTGGATTTTGATCGAATTTTGGTCCAATTCTCTCAATGATTCTTTAAAACCGTGTTTTACTTGATATATGTGAAATTTTGTCCAATTTGTCCGTTAAATCTTGTTTAATTGAGAAAAGAAGGTGTAGAAGTGATGAAAACAAGCTGAATTGGTATAAACTCTTCGTCCTGAGCTCTGATACCACTTGTTGGATCGATGTGTGACACTAACGAGTCAATCAGAAGAGCTTATGATATATTTCAAAGGCGGAATCAGAGAAATAGATGTGTAACAGCTTGATTCCTCTTAATTAACTTTCTTTTATTGATTCCAAAGCTTTTACAGATCGTTTAACAAACTGTCAGCACCTCGGATCTGAATCAGAAAAGTTATAAATGAACAAGCAACACACCTATATATAGTGTTGTGATTTCGCTTGAAAGTGGCATGGCCATTTCAAGCGGAATTACATTGTCTAATTTCGTTTGAAACTGCCAGTGGCACTTTCAAGCGAAATTACACAAACACAACCCCTAATTTGATCCTGCCGTGTGCTTGCTAAACCTGTATAGACATAAGACTAGATAAAGACGAAGTTAACAGACATTTGTGCACCAACACAAACACAAACCCTAATTTGATCCTACTGTGTGCTTGCTAAACCTGTTTACACATAAGACTCGATAAAGACGAAGTTAACAGACATTTGTGCACCAACAAGTATTACCGCGAGGTGTGTGACTGACCAGGATCATGCCACCAATCATATTGAACAACAAATAAAGTAAAGTAATCCACATGCGGAGTATTACTGCGAGGTGTGTGACTGACCAGGATCATGCCACCAATCATATTGAACAACAAATAAAGTAAAGTAAAAACCACCACTATCAATACGATTAGTGTTACGAAAATAAATAAGCAAAACCGTGTTCAAGTGTCAGCGGAAGCATAAAATCAAAAACTCAATAATTAGTTTACGTTGATAAAGTTTAATAAGAATCCAATAGATTGTTCCTCGCCACAACGACCATTCCTTCGTGCAAGCTACAGCATAGTACCTAACGTCCTGCAAAGCATGTAGTAACGTATCAACAAAAATGTTGGCAAGTTCACAGTTATTTATTGTAGTTCCGAAATCGTAGCTTTGTTAAATTACTTTGTTTTTAGAAAACATGTCATGGGGAGCTACCCCATTGTTTTAAACTACTAGACTCGTACCATACCGACTACTGACTGTAGTTATGTGTAGTGCCCCGAGTCAATGTCTATCTTCATTGCCCAAGTATATTAGTCCACGCCCATCCTCTGTGGCACGGTGTTAGGCTTGTCAAATCTAATAGCGCTATTCAACTAATAACCCGTTTTCCACTGGCCCAACGATTAACCGGTATAAAACGTGTAGGGACTTTTAGATAGAGTTCCGTATAGTCCGTTTAAGACATGTTAAATAAATAGTAAATTAACGGTTTCCGTCCCTCGCAAGGGGACGAGGTTGCCCGTATTCTACCCAAGGAGAATACGTAGGTTGCATCCCACCTAAGGGGGGGATGGTTGTTGTTTGCTCCATTCCCAAACCACTGGGAATTACATACTCTTTAGAAAAGTGTGAACTTACCTTAGATTAGCTCGGCTGATTAGATTATGGGTGTGAAATATAAAGCGACCGACCACGCCCTATAATAGTTACCATAGTATATTAAACATTGCACGAAAATCCTACAGATGTCTAGCAACTAGCACACAAACAAGCAATCACAAGGCACGTCTATCATATGGTTGCCTAACTATGTTCAAAACCTTTCTACGATATTAAATATGCTATCTATGCAATTATCAAACAAGCATGGATAATAAAAGTAGCAAGTTTGGTCATTATGCATTCACGCTTTACTGCATAGAAAAACCACTGAAAATAGGCTGTTTTGGGTGACCCGTTTAACCTGTTTACACGTCTTTAAAAATTAGAATTTTTTTTGTGACGTACTTCTCGGAGGGATAGGCCTTGTGTTCAAATTTCAAGGTCTAAATCTTTACCAATAATTTATGAAATTTCATTTACTAAGCTGCAATCAGATTCGTCACTTCTGACTGCAGCTTACGGAAGAATTCATTTAAAATTACTCGTTTATCCGATTGACAAAATTCCAGTTGGAGATTTTTGGAATCACCTGGAAGTAATTACAGTAAAATTTCAGATCATAAGTCAATACCTATATTGAGTTATGACATTCGTAATGGGCTGCAAATTCTGACAGAAAATGTTGCCTGGACCTTTGCTACGAAATAATTCAATTAGAATATCAAACGGTGTCGAAAAAATGCAATTCCAGTGGGGCATGAAAGATATTTCTTGTAACTACATTATAGACTAAAGAAACACTGATTTTCATTAAATTTTGACCCAGTTACAGTCGACAAAAGTCGGCTGTAGCTTTCTGGACAGAATCAGTTTCGTTACCCAGCTTCCTAAAACGGCTTTTATGATTTTAATCACATCCCTAGCAACCAAGAACAACATGTATTCATCATTTACAGCAGGTTATCATCATTATATATAATCTAATTCATCAACCATGACTAACAATATTCAAAACAATATCATACCACATCAAACCCTAGTAATTATAACTCTTATGCTATTATAACACTAATAACTCATGCATTCTAGCAACCCTAGACTACAAGTAGCATCAAGAACATCAAGAACATCAAGAACTAGAAAATGCAACCATGTATACATGAAACATAGCACACCGAAAAATACCAAGAACACTAACCTTGAGAAGAGATGGAAGAATTAGAGAGAAAGAGAGATGAGGGATCGAATGAAGGGGGTCTTTTTCTTGCTGTCGTCGCACACCACATGAACCAATTAGGGTTTTGATTCTTTTCTTTCTCATGCACAACTTCGTGTACGTAAGTTATAAAATAAAAGAGGGGGTGGGCGACTTGGTTATTGGGCCGCAAGGGTTGGGCTGAATTAGGGATGGGTGGCGGGTTGGGCTAGGGGTTTGGGTTTCAGATTCAGTTTAATCGCAGAACTAGCGTAATGGCTTAAGTTATAATTTTCCCATATCGCGTTTCTATGATATAACTTTTCGCATACAATAAGACTAATTCCGTAGCGCATAATTTAATTATAGTTATTACACATAATTCAAACAAAATTATAATGTGATTAGTAACGGGTGCTAACCTTGATCGTAAAAGTTCAGGTTGTCACATTATCCCCATGTTTAAATAATTTTCGTCCGGAAAATGAAGCACACGGTCACTGAAGAAGCTAGTTGTGTTGAGCGTTTTCGTGGGGTATCACATCATCCCCCCGCTGGTTTGGAATTTCGTCCTGAAATTCAGTAGTAGCTTCAGTATTGGACTCATCTTTCTCAAACAACTGAGGATACTTACATTTCATTTGGTCTTCTCATTCCCAGGTAGAATCTAGGCCACGACGTGAGTTCCAACAAACTCGAACAATAGGTATCTTGCTACGTTTAAGAGTTTTGACTTCCCGGTCCATGATCTCCACCAGTTCTTCGAGGAAACGTAGCTGGTCATCGATCGTGAGTTCCTTGAAAGGAACAATGAGATTCTCATCTGACACGCACTTCTTTATATTTGACATGTGAAAGACGTTGTATGCACCATTGAGTTCTTCTGGCAGGTTCAGTCTATACGCCACTTTGCTGATTCTCTCAGTGATTTCAAAGGGTCCGACATAATGCGGATTAAGCTTGCCTCTTTTGCCAAAGCGAACCACACCTTTCCAAGGTGAGACTTTGAGTAGTACCCGATCCCCAACTTGGAATTCTAGAGGTTTCCTACACTTATCAGCGTAGCTTTTCTGACGGTCACGATTTGCCGCCATTCATTATCTGATTTCGGCAATCTTTTCCTTTGTGTCGAGAACCATTTCTGGGCCAGTGATTTGGCTGCCGCCAACTTCAGCCCAGCATAGAGGTGATCGGCATTTCCATCCGTACAAAGTCTCGAACGGAGCAGCCTTAATGTTGGTATGGTAACTAATGTTGTAGGAAAAATTCCACCAGAGGCAGATGTCTTTCCCAGCCGTTACCAAAGTCAATAACACAAACCCGCAGCATGTATTCAAGGGTTTGGATTGTACGTTCCGTTTGAACATCCGTCTGCGGGTGATAGGAATTGCTCATGTCTAGACGTGAGCTAAAGGATTTATGCATCGCCTGCCACAATTCAGATGCAAAACGTGGGTCTCAATCAGAAATGATGGAAGTTGGCACTCCGTGCCTAGTGACTACTTCCTTCAAATAGATGTTTGCGAGTGTAGAAAACTTGTCGGTTTCCTTGATTGCTAGAAGGTGTGCAGATTTAGTCAGTCGATCGACGATCACCCAGATAGTGTCGCTCCCTCATTGAGATCTAGGTAAACCAGTGACAAAATCCATGGAAATTTCTTCCCAGTTCCATGTTAGGATCTCTGGTTGTTGCAGTAACCCTGATGGCTTTTGATATTCGATCTTAACCCTAGCACAGGTCAAGCATTTACTAACATAGGTTGCTATATTAGCTTTCATGTGGGGCCACTAGTACAAAGTCTTGAGATCCTGGTACATCTTGTCAGAACCAGGATGCACCGATTAACGAGACTTATATGCTTCATCCATCACAAGCTCTCGTAGGTTTCCACACGATGGAACCCAGATACGTTCAATGAAGTAGTATCTGTAGTCTTCCTTGCGTTCGAGTTGTTCTTCCATGCCCCACATGGATTCAGCTAAGAGATTTTCTTCCTTCAGTGCTTCAACCTGTGTGTTTCGGATTTGAGTCAGAAGATTAGTATGAATGGTAAGCTGTAACGCACGTACATGCTTAGGTTTAGTTTCCTTCCGACTGAGGGCATCATCCACAACGTTAGCCTTGCTTGGGTGATACTTAATTGTGCACTAGTAATCGTTGAGGAGTTTGACCCACCGACGCTGTTGCATGTTCAACTCCTTCTGATCGAAGATATGCTGGAGACTCTTGTGATCGGTGTAGATAGTGCACTTGGTACCATACAACTAATATCTCCATATCTTAAGTGCAAACACTACTGTTCCCAACTCCAAATCATGGGTAGTGTAGTTCTTTTCATGAACCTTGAGTTGGCATTATGCATAAGCAATAACTTTCTCACGTTGCATTAACACGCAACTGAGTCCTTGGATAGACGTGTCGCAATAAACAAAATCGTTGGTTTCTTCTGGTAACGAGAGAATGGGTGCACTACAGAGTTTCTCTTTCAACTGCTAAAACATGGATTCCTGAGCATCATCCCATCGGTAGGTGACACCCTTCTGAGTTAGAGTAGTAAGGGGCCGCGCGATTTCGAGAAGTCTTTGATGAATCTTCGGTAGTAACCCGCCAAACCCAAGAATTGACGGATTTCGGTTGGAGTTTGAGGTGCAGGACAGTTCTTAATGGAGTCAATATTTGCTGGATCGACATGAATCCCATCTTCATTAACTACGTGGCCGAGGAAATGGACTTCACGATGCCAGAAGTCACATTTCAAGAATTTAGCATAGAGTTGCTTGTTTTGTAGGAGTTCAATAATAAGACGCAGATGTTGCTCGTGTTCCTCCTGGCTCTTAGAGTAGATTAGGATGTCTCCAATGAAAACAATGACGAACCCATCAAGGTATGGTTTGCACATTTGGTTCATGAGATCCATGAAGACCGCAGGTGCATAGGTTAATTCGGACGGCATGACAAGGAACTCGTAATGGTCGTATTAAGTTCTGAAGGAAATCTTTGAGATATCTTCATCTCGGAGGTATCTATGGCTCATTGCTACTCGATTAACGTTCGTATAGGGTGATTTACCCAAGCGAGGGTTCGCGCAGGATGGAGTTAGATAAGAATGATAGTGTTCATGAAGCACAACAGGATAAGACGTGAAAACACACCAAAGAGTGGCCGAAATCAATGCATTTAACTTGATGCAACACATAAATGTTGTAGGATCAGTAGTAAGGGTTTATCTGATCTTGAGAGTGTAGTTGGCCGTACGCAAGTGGTATAAAAAAAGAAATTAGGAACATTATTCACTAGTAAAAGTGTTACGTGGATAGTGTTGGCACAGCAAGAATTAACCAGAGAAGAATGGTTGTCGCACGAGTTCGTACTGTTTATGTTCGCTGAAATGTCTGTCAAAGTTTTTGAGATCATCCGTGTGCGAAGGAGAGATAATCCACCTTGATCCATGAGCTTAAATGAGTCTACGATTTATCAAGCCAGTAAGCAACTAAATTTAAAAGAGTTGCCTTAAGTCATGCGGATGAATTTGTAATAACGCCTGTGTCGTCAAGGGGTTCTAGTGCGAGGACGCGAAAACATGTTTAAAACGGTATGATTATATCAACACACCCTCTTTAGGGTTCAAAAAGTGATCACCAAGGATCGAAAGTCGAGCTTACCAAATTTCCAAGCTAGAGCGAAATCTTATTAGGGCTTCTGCATGAAAAAAACGAAGGCGTAGTGTCACCATGATAAAGGAATGATAGATTAGTCTAAGTTGATAATAGAAATTAGATATCGCATTAAACGGTAAGGATCGGCCAGTGAAATGGGTAGAGAAAAGATTCATGTAAAAGAAAAACTCTCATGGAATAACGACTCTTGCAATATACCGGGGGGGGGGGGGTAAGGTATATGTTTCAATCATCGCGTTTCATATGTGGGTTAACTAATTTGTTTCTCCGTCATCCAATGTCCCGAAGACCATGGAACCATTTGGGAAATCCGTTTGCAGCAGCCGATATGCTAAGGTGTAAATCAAGTTAGACTAAGGATTAGCCACATAACAGGGTAATGAGGGTAGCCTTGTGATCGATGGGGATCGTGATATGGTTATTAGCATTTCGCTATTTCGGTTGTGGATCAGAAGAACAGGAGGTTGGTAATGCTTAGGCGAAGTATTAAGCCAAAAAAAAAAAACAAAGAATCAGGCATATAACCGAAGAATTCTGACAACTATTCTGATCACCGGCGGCAGCTCCAGCAGCGGCCAGCAACTTCAATGACATGAGATGAAAGGTCGTCGCATCACGGTCATGTGGATATATCATTTGTCCAAAACGGAGTTTGGATGATAGAGTTTGAGTTGCGTGATGACAATCACGCAAAACTGTGACTTCCAGCCACTGTTTTGTTTTCCGACGACTATATCGGTTGTTTCTGGCAATGTTAACAGGTGGAGATGATGGTGTTCATCGACACTCATGATCTTCACAACCATAAAACACAAAGTGAGGATGATGACACAAGAGTGTGGAAAGGATAACAGAAGAGAGTTTAGAGCCAAGCACATAAAGTTCCAAGTTAATCCTATGAACTAAGCATACCATGACCAATATACCAAGTAACTATCAAGTAGGCAATACAAAAACAAACCATATCACCTAAAGTGTTGAGCCTTGCACGTGGAGCGGAGTGTCGTTGTGGATCGTTGAATACTGAGCAGGTTAAAGTCTGGTTTTTCTAAAAAAGATTTTTCCTTTTTTAAAACTGAGTTCACTATAACCAATGGCTCTGATACCAATCTGTCACACCCACAAAATCCACATGCGGAGTATTACCACGAGGCGTGTGAGTGACCAGGATCATGCCACCAATCATATTGAACAACAAATAAAGTAAAGTAAAAATCACCACGGTCAATACGATTAGTTTTACGAAAACAAATAAGCAAAACCGTGTTCAAGTGTCAACGGAAGCATAAAATCAAAAACTCAATAATTAATTTAAGTTTATAAAGTTTAATAGGAATCCAATAGATGGTTCCCCGCCACAAGGACCATTCCTCCATACTAGCTCCAGCATAGTACCTAACGTCCTTTAAAGCATGTAGTAATGTATCAACAAAAATGTTGGCAAGTTCACAGTTGTTTTTTGTTGTTTCGAAATCGTAGTTTTGTTAAATTACTCTGTTCTTTACGACACATGTCATGGGGAGCTACCCCATTGTTTAAACTACTAGACTCGTACCATACCGACTACTGACTACAGTTATGTTTAGTGCCCCGAGTCAATGTCTATCATCATTGATTAAGTGCACGGTGTGTGGCTTGTCAAACCGAATAGCGCTACTCAACTAATAACCCGTTCGCCATTGGCTCAGTGATTAATCGGTATAAAATGTGTAGAGACTTTCAGATAGAGTTCCGTCTAGTCCGTTTAAGACATGTTAAATAAATAGTAAATTAATGGTTTCTATCCCTCGCAAGGGGACGAGGTTACCCGTATTCTACCCAAGGAGAATACGTAGGTTGCATCCCACCTAAGGGGGATGGTTGTTGCTTGCTCCATTCCCAAACCACCAGGAATTACATGCTTTTTAGAAAAGTGTGAACTCACCTTAGATTAGCTCGACATATTAGATTAAGTGTATGAAATCTAGAGCGACCGACCACGCCCTATAATAGTTACTATGGTATATTAGACATTGCACGAAAATCCTACACATGTCTAGCAACTAGCACACAAACAAGCAATCACATGGCAAGTCTATCATATGGTTCCCTAACCATGTTCACAACCTTTCTACGATATTATATATGCTATCTATACAATTATCAAACAAACATGGATACTAAAAGTAGCAAGTTTGGTCGTTATGCATTCATGCTTTACTACATAGAAAAATCATTGAAAATAGGTTGTTTTGGGTGACCCGTTTAAGCTGTTTACAAGTCTTCAAAAATTAGGACTTTTTTTGTGACGTACTTCTCAGAGGGGTAGGACTTGTGTTAAAATTTCAAGGTCTAAATCTTTACCAATAATTTATAAAAATTCATTTACTAAGCCGTAATCAGATTCGTGACTTCTGACTGCAGCTTACGGAAGAATTCATTTAAAATTACTCGTTTATCCGATTGACAAAATTCCAGTTGGAGATTTTTGGAATAACCTAGAGGGACTTACAGTAAAAATTTCTGATCATAAGTCAATTCCTCTATTGAGTTATGACATTCGTAATGGGCCGCAAATTCTGACAGAAAATGCAGCCTGGACCTTTGTTACAAAATAATTCAATTAAAATATCAAATGTTGTCGAAATAAATCCCATTCTAGTGGGGTTTGAAAGATATTTCCTGGAACTACATTATAGAATCAAGAAACACTGATTTTCATTCAATTTTGACCCGGTCATAATCAGTTTCGTTACCCAACATCCTAAAGCGACTTTTATGATTTTAATCACAACCCTAGTAACCAAGAACAACATGTATTCATCATTTACAGTAGGTTATCATCATTATATATCATCTAATTCATCAACCATGATTAACAATATTCAAAACAAGATCATACCACATCAAACCCTAGTAATTATACAAACTCTTAGGCGATTATAACACTAATAACTCAGGCATTCTAGCAATCCTAGACTACAAGTAGCATCAAGAACATCAAGAACCAGAAAACGCAGCCATTTATACATGAAGCATTGCACACCGAAAAATACCAAGAACACTAACCTTGAGAAGAGATGGAAGAACTAGAGATAAAGAGAGATGAGGGATCGAAGGAAGGGGGTCTTCTTCTTCCTGCCGTCGCACACCACAGGAACCAATTAGGGTTTTGATTCTTTTTCTTCTCATGCACAACTTCATGTACCTAAATTATAAAAAAGGGGGTGGGCGACTTGGTTATTGGGCTGCAAGGGTTGGGCCGAATTGGGGATGTGTGGCGGGTTGGGCTAGGGGTTCGGGTTTCAGATTCGGTTTAATCGCAGAACTAGCGTAGTGGTTTAAGTTATAATTTTCCCGTATCTCATTTCTATGATATAACTTTCCGCATACAATAAGACTAATAAATTCCGTAGCACATAATTTAATTATAGTTATAACACATAATTCAAACAAAATTATAACGTGATTAGTAACGGATGCTAACCTTGATCGTAAAAGTTTGGGTTGTCACACCGACTCAAGTTTTAAATTTATAAAACACGATATTCCACTATCACTCTACACACACGCTAGGGAAAGTGCACTCATCGCGGATGTAGTATAGTGATGGCAAGATACCGAGGTCGTCCAAGGACACAAGAGCTTTCAATACCGACTTATCGTTAACGTCTAATCGAACCAAACTTTGAGAAAAGATTTTTAAAACTATAAAAAGATAACCTAAAAACCAAAAAAAAAAAAAAAAGGAAAAGCAGATAGACAAGAAAGAATCTCTTGGTTCCGACTTATCTTTCATGTATCCTTTTGATGATTTCCGCACCTTGGTCATTTTAAGAGATTATCTTAGTTATACTAGTAGGCCCATCTTGTGAAGGCGAGGTTACCCTCAACCTAGTGCTCTGAGTCAGCAAGGATACAGTCCCACTAGGTCGGATTATTGAAATATAATTAAGTAAGTTATTAACGCGAAAAGTGGTGGGCCACCTTCCAGGCAGCGATCACCCTCAACCCATTTGTCTGAGTCAGCAAGGATACAGTCCTCACAGGGTTGGTTTAAAGTTTTAATAGTAGTTTATAGATAAAGGATTCAAGCGTTTGGCACTTCTCCCGTGGTGGGTAATGCCCGCTCTGACTCGTTAAGTGTTATTAAGCTTGAACCAGGTTCTCGCAGGATCTATGCACTGAACGAGACATAAAATTTACCCAACCACCCTTCTAACCCTCTTCCTGGCAATTAACGCACTTTATATAGACCGTAAAGACACGAATATGTGAATTAACAACATATGAGGAATGATTAGATAAATTTGCCTTCAATATAAAAAAATAGTTATTAAAGTTATTAATACATACCCAGTTAAAAAGTTGCCACAGATTGGAAATCATAAAAGAAAATACATAAAAGATTTGTCTTCACCAAGTGATGTAAGAGTTTAGCTAAGCCTGGCCTTTGTTTGACAAAGATTCTTACTATCAATCTTGGATCCCGAGACTACTAGAGACACTCTAAATGATGGAAAATTGATGATGGTGGTGGATGATGGTGTTGTAGTGGTGGTGGAGTGGTGGCAAGTGAGAGAGAAGTGGTTTGCCAAGGGATGGTTTGGAATGGAACCAAGCACATCTATTTATAGCTGAAATCAAGGGCTTCACCACGGCCCGTGCCCGCCTGGCACGGCCCCATGGTCATCTTTCTCTCTCTCTCTCTCTCTCTCTTCCTCATTAACTGCTGTGTCAGGTCTTGTACTAACACGGTCCCGTGTGTCAAAGGCAAGGACCGTGGCCAAAGTAATTGATGTACTATCGTAGATTCTGAAAATCTTTGACTTGACCAAGCCCCGTGTTGGCTTAGCACGGCCCCGTTTTGGCTGTCAGTTTTGTCCTTTGCTGTTGTCTTTTCGTCTGCACAGCATCCCGTCTCAGACACGACACGTGTCTAGTGGACACGACCCCGTGTCAGGTCTTCTGATCTTTCTATTCTTGGGGGTTGGATGTGGATTGGGGCTTGGTGAGTTGCGTCAATTCCTCCTTCTTTGTATTTATGTTGGATTTTACTGTCTTTTTGCTCCTTTTGCACATTTAAGCTCTTTTGACCCTGTAAATTAAAAAAAATAAAAAAACAAGCTTTTTCCAACATTAGTACGGAAAAAGAGTTGATTTTAAGTCGTATTTGATATAATTTATATGTTGTATTTTTAAGCACATCAATAATATATTAGCAAATCAAACTTGTAGATGTTATATATTTACTATTAGTGAAAAATTATATATAACTAGTATTAAGCACCCCCCGTGTTGTGGCGGGGGCGAACACCAATGGCACATTACTGCCAGCGACCACCAACACTGATGTTGTGGCATGTTAATGCGTAGAAATTAAATCGAAACGTAAAACATATAAAAGAATAACTAAGTCCGTCTAGGACCCTTGCATCACGATGAACCTGTCAAAATGGGAAAAATAGACGACGTAAAAACATTTAACCACACACGCAAGTTGCGACGTGTTAACTCGTAAAATTTAGAACGGATCACAAAATGAAAATTTTGCGAAAAATGAAAAGTATAGAGCACCAAAGTTGAAAGTAAAAAAAGTTGTGAGGTTAAATTGAAAAGGATGAAAAGTTTTGGGGTTAAAAGTAAAAAAAATCAAATAGCTTTAGGTTAAAAGTAAAGATGAAAAGTTTTGGGGTTAGAAGTAAAAAAAATCAATTAGTTTTGGGTTAAAAGTAAAGAATCAAATAGTTTTGTGTGAAAAGTAAAAATCAATTTTTTTTTGAGAAACTCACAAAGCATAAGATACAACACCCCTATACCGAAATTTTTTGCAAATTATAGTATTGGGTAATGGGTAATATCTTTTTATTCGAAATCGTACAACTCTGTCATATTAGTACTATTATATATAAATATGAATTGTACTTATATATTTTAGACATTTAAATCGTTTTATCATTTAAACTAGAAAATCCCCAAATCGCATGAAACTAAAAATCACCATCTCTTCATATTTGTTTATTCGTTTGATTCGTTATACATACATTTTTCATAAATATGTTGTTAGGATAATTTTTGGAATATTATTTCTCAAACGCTACAACTTATTTTAAGTTGTTTTTGGCTATCTTCGCAACATGTGAGTATTCGTAGCCTTTTTTTCATTGTACATTTTGGGTGTATCATGTTTTAAATTCAAATACTTTTGTTCAAGCAAGAGAATTCATTCATGCCTATATGTAGTAATGCTATGTGTTAAACTTGTTCTAGCATTTGTGGTATTCTAGCATTTGTGTATTCTAGCATTTTGGATTCTAGCATTATGCGTTGATCATTAACAACATCAAGCCTAAGATAGTAGATAATAACGTTATTGGATTGACCACCCGCCTAAAGGCATTTGGGTATCAAAATCCGATTTTTGTGTCATAGGTTTGATCAATGCAACATTCGTTTATCATATTTGCTTAACTTACATATTGGACTTGTGATTCGCTATTTTACTTCATGTGTGTCAAAACCTATGTTTACTCACCAACTATTTTAGTTAACCCTTTCATTTTATACATGATACGGGTGGTGGGGTTTAAGACATTTTCAAGCATGATGAAACTTAGGATGCTTAGGACTTAGTCTCAAATTAATAAAGACTTTACTTTATATTATATCATGAGACAAATTCGTTTATGTTTCTACTTGAATATTTAATATTGTATGATTAAATAAACGTCACTTTTAATTAGTACCATGTGTTATGAACAACCTACAGCCCCGACAGATTACGTCGTCGGTTAGGATGTTAGAGTCTGCTCGAGCTACCTTCACCACTAGTTCCTGTTTGTTGGGGTCTAGGAGGTCGCACCACATAATGGGCTTGACTAACTTGTTCAATATAGGTCGGATCTCCATTCTTCAACTGCTCGTTTCGAAACTCCACATCCTCCGCTTTAAATGACTACAACTGTAGAGCCCTCTTCAAATCCATATCTGCAAAAAAAAGGAAAAACTAAAATAAGCAAAGGGCATGAAAAAATAACAAATAGAACAATAAAACCTAATTGGTCTATATTGACTCACTCCGTTCTTATGCACGGTGGGACGACAATGCAGCATATCCCATATTGTGCTTAAATCCCCATAGCCAAGATGTGTTTCGACAATTTTTGTATCTTGCTGGCATTTTTTGTTAACTCGTCGATTAAATCTGAATCATAAACAAAGTCTTTTGGAAGTGCCTCAGGCATGGCCTGATTTTTGTCTGCCACCTCATCTTGGTAGGAACGCACCAATCGTCTACATCAAAGAACCGTTCCTTCCAATCCTTCATGCTGCTCGCAAAAAAGGAGTATCACACCTTATTTTTCTCACAAACCTCAAAAGTATACTAGTTTCCTGATTGCTTCAATTTATAAATGGCATGAAACACATCTTGGTCCAGGATCGCACTTAGGGATCGACATAACCATTTGAAATGGCTAACTCGAGCCAAGCCAAATGGATTCATCTGAGATATATTAACTTTATGAAAAGTAAGCATCCTCGTCAAAAAGATGGTAAAAGGGATATGATAGTTACAGAACACTCGGGTGTACAAAGAAATCTTCCCCTCCCGAAAAGGATGAATAGTCTCATCCGTATAAAGAAGTTCAGGGTTAAGGGTTAAGACTAATCGGACTATGATACATTTCTAAGAACTTCTCAAATTTCTCCCTAGAAAGCACATTAAACCTAGTGCTTAAATTACTTTCGTTCGCCATTTAAAAGAAAAAAGGCACAGACCTGAAGCAGATGAAGATAGAACAAGGCTTCTGAATGACAAACGCTACTCCAGGCACCTGGGTAAAAATGATTAAGGAAGAAGACTACGAGAAACGAAGAACAAGGAAGTAAAAATGTAAATATAAAGTTACAGATCTGTTTTTATACTATTTTAAAAATAATATGGATGACGACTATCACCAACTTAAGCAAAGGAATTAACAAGCGATATGACATCAGGTGACGTAAGCAGAACGTCTTGTCAGGTAAGGAAAGTTAAAAGTCACCCAGCGGTTACCGTCGTCAACTGACGATCAAAAATAAAAATCACTATTGAACTAACCCTACACACATAGTGTAACACCTCGAAAATTTGTGTCGAATTATATAAAGACACGTGTCCTAATTAAACTCTCAATTATGCCACTTTGTTAGACAAGAGGGACTAATTTTGTAAATTTATGGAAGAATGATTGTGGAAGGACCAATTATGTTAACATGCCAATTTATTGGCCTCAGAGTGACTCTTACAGACCGTAAGCCTTTTGTGCTTATGGAGCGTAATGCATGGATTTTATTAGTTCTGATAAGCTCTTACGGACCGTAAGCTTCTTATGTTTATGGACCGTAAGTAAGTGAAAACAATGGGCACGTAGAGAGCTTACGGATCGTAAGCCTGAGGCCCTTACGGTCCATAAGTCAGTGAACTGGCAGAATTTTGTTTGGAGGCCAAGACATTCTGCCATGCTGCCACCTTGCTCCCGAACCCGAACCTTTATGCAGCTCTTGACACCTCAAAATACACCTGAAGACATCTTAGAACAATGTCTAACACCTGGCATCATCATATGATCTCCTTTCTAGTATAAATAGCAAACTTGTGTAACCAAGTTCTTTGCTCATTCCTCATTTTCCTCTCTATCTTCTATTGGAGTTATTCCTAATCAAAAAGGGAGCCACCTCTGAGTTCATACTAGTAAGTGTTCCCTCTTTAGCTATTTCATTTTATAGGCCAAGTATTTAGCCGAAAGTCAAGCAAACTGACTTTTGCTTTGACTCTCGGTTAAGACCATTATGGTCTAGCCATTGTTCGAATCGAACATGGCTATGTGATCATAATAAGGTAGGTGATAATCCCCTAAGGGGGCACCACCTAACGATCACGTTAAGTTGGTCAAATGACGGGTCAAAGTTATGTTTAATTAAAAGTCAAAACGCAGTTTTTGAAAAACTTATAAAATGAACTTATAAATGTTTAAACACATGTTTTCGACACTATATCAGTTGGTAAATAATATTAGAACATGTCTAAGCATGTTTAGCCCTCATTTCCAGTTTATAGTTCCGTTCGCAACCAAAAGTCAAGCAGTTTGACTTCTACTTTGACTTTCGATTCTGGCCCGTATTAGCCATGTTAGCTACTGATTTGAAGTTGCACTGTGATCATATTTATGTATAGGATAACTGTAACACCTCGAAAATCATGCCCAATATAATAAAGACACGTGTCATGGACTTTAAACGTGTAATGAATTGATCCCGAGGGACTTCAATTGTCAAACAATGTAAATATGTAAATAAAAGGATTAAAGGTGTCAACATGTTTAATGTTACCTCTGAATGACCTTTTAACAATCCCAAAAGCATTGTAATATTTGTATGTTTGATCTCACGAATATCGGATGGTAATCTCATGGAGTTTCGATGAAAACAAGACTTTTCTTGTGATCTCACAACTAACCGGAAGCTTAACGGAGTTAATTTATGACCCAAGGCACTTGTTAGTTAACTATGGGGGTCATTGTAGGATCGCGATCTGACCCGAACGAGTCGTTCAGAGGAGTTTTACTTCGTTTTAGGTGCGGAATAACAAGAAACGAAGGTAGAATCGGCTTATTCTTCACTATAACTACTGATTATATTGATTGGAATGCAAATACACGTAGTTCTTCACACCGGCAGCACTTCGGTATGGAATACAAGGCAATCAATGTGGTTTCGCTCAAATGAACCCCTATATATAGGCCTTGTGGTTTCGCTCTTATGTACATGTACACATAAGCGAAACCTACATGACCAGATAAGCGAAACCTATCTTGTTCACATAAGCGAAACCTCTTCCTAAATGTCCCTATGAGCGAAACCTGCTCACTAAACACATATATTTTCCTATTTTCTCTTACAACATACCCTAATCTATACAATACAATGTAAGACTCGATACAAGACAAAGTCGACAGATGTAGTGCACCAACAGACTCCCCCTCAGATGTTGACGAGTCGACTATCGAGTCACAACAATGCTGTGTCTTTACTTCTTCAGTCTTGATCAGTCTCTGGGCTTTTCTCTCTCTATCTTCATCAACAGACTCCCCTTCTGGATTTGCTGGCATTCCTTTGTTCTTCAGCAACATCTGCTTCAGGATCTTTGTCTGGCTTTCTTTATCTTCAGAATCTGAAACCTGGCACTCTATCTTCAGATTCAGAATTGAAACTTGGCTATTCCTGCACATTCTTAACCCAGAAATAAGTTTTATGAATTTAACAAATTAAATGCACCAACACTAATTCTCTTTCATAAACATGTGCACGAACAACGACTCTCCCTCTAACTACTTTCTTTATGATGAACCACTTGTTGATTGTCAAAACACATTTGATGATTAAGACACACTCCCCCTCACAACAATGTCATCATGTTTAGCACTTGGAATTTTGAGAATCAGCTTTCCAACATCAGTTGTCGAAAATGTTTTTTGAATTTTTTCAAAAAATTAAGCTAAAACACACACACAATCTTTTTGGATTTTTCTGAAAGAGAGTAAATGACACCACTTGAAGAATCAAGAAAATGCAGAAATAAAATATTTACAAACAATATTTTTGTGAGTTTATGTAAGAGGATCATATCAGTTTTTGACAAGTCACAAGTACCGTTGAGCTTAGTTACACATTAAGAATTAAACAATTCACTTAGATTGCCGATATACTGATCCACTTAAAGTTTCACACAAATTTCAACTGATTCAGGATATGAGTTAGGTGTTTTAAAAACTTAAACTCATTCATGTGTCCCACCTCTTGAATATACTCCCGTATCCAGATCCCAATATTCAGTCTTACAGGTGAGTATACCACAGATGATATCTGTAAGGGTATAAATTATAGTACGAAACCGTGAGAGCTCAGGTCAGAACTTCTGTTCACCAGAGAGATGACGGCTCGACTTTTGGTGGGTCCCCTTTAGAGGATCTTTTGAATTACAACAGCAATGACTATCAATTTTATTGTTTCATCAATTTGCTGAGGGCGGCGCTATGTTTTAAGCAAGCAGAAAGTATTCTCCGGGGACTAGGCCATTGCTTCCGCAAAATCAGAAGTCCCGGGATAATACCCCAGATATCACTGAGTATAAAGACCTAGTATCTCAGAAACAGGGACCTTTCAAACGAGATTTCAGGGGTTACCTATATATCCAAGTAGTGTTCCCCACAAAATAAGCAAGTTTGAATTTAAGTTTATATCCCGAAAAAGCTTACTAAATGTGTAAAAACCTATCGGCATATCATCAGTAAGACTGTTTAACGCTCTTTAAACATTACATTTCTTTAGCATACTGATGTGTGTAAAATGCAACATATAAATTACATCAAATGAGGCATAAAACTAACCCTTTTTTAGTACTAATATTGGAAAAAGAGTGTTTTTGTCTTCCTTTTGTATTTTCAGGACTAAATGAGCTCAAAAACGCAAAAGAAGCAAAAAGACAGCTAAATCCAACATAAATACAAGAAAAGGAACATTAGTGGACTGCCCGAACCCTCAACGGCACCTTCCAAAGCAAAATAGAGAAAACAGAAGGCTGAACACGCCCCGTGCTCAGCCAGCACGGGGCCGTGCCCAAGAAGCAGCAGAAAAGACAAATCTATAGAAGCTTCTATTGCCCATCACGGGGCCGTGCTCAGCGGACACGGGGGCGTGTCGAAAGTACAGCAGGCGCATTTATTGTAATTGCTAATTACAATTAATGAGGAGAGAGAGTGTCAGACGGACACGGGGCCGTGCCCAGCGGACACGGGGCCGTGTGCAGCTCTCTGTTCAGCCTATAAATAGGAGTGCTTGGATTCATTTCATCTCATCCCTTGGCACACCACCTCTCTCACACTTCATCCACCACCCACCACCATCACAACACCATCATCCACCACCATCATCCATTGTCCATCGTAGAGTGTGTGAGTCGTCTCGGGATCCAAGATTGATCGTAAGAGTTCTTGACAATCAAGTCCATGTTTGCCTAAGTCTCTTACATCACTTGGTGAAGACAAAGTGTCTAGTATAATACTTTTTATTTCTAATCTTTTGCACTTTTTATTTGGTTTTGTATTAATGACTTTAATAACTAGTTACTTATGTTGAAGGTGATCTTTCCTTATCGTTTGTCCGTGGTGTCTTGGCATTATTTTACTGTCTATATAAAATAAAGGATTTTCACCATTCATATCTCCACGGTCTATATGGAGGTATGTTGGCTACCTGGTAGGGGGTTAAGGGAACGGTTTGGTAAAGGTCTTGCCGTTGTTCAGCGTTTAGAGGTCCTGCAATGGACCTGGGTCAAATTTAGTAGGACCTCCTTCAATACTTCACGGTATTGGATGGCGGGGGTCCAAACTCTTTGATCCCCTCATAAGCTAACTACTATTAATACTATAACCCGGCTATTTAGGACTGTATCCCTGCTGACTCAGACTACTTAGCCGAGGGTAACGTCACCGCCAAAAGCGGGGCCTACCACAATACTGCATTAATAACTTAATTCATTATCTTCCAATAATCCACCCCTTTAGGATTGTATCCCTGCTGACTCAAACTACTGGGGTGAGGGTAACGTCACCTTCAAAAGAGGGGCCTACTACAATAACTAAGATAATCTCTTAATTATGTGCAAAAGTGCGGAAATAATCAAAGGTTATACTAGATACGAGTCGGAACCAAGTGATTCATCTTGTCTATCTGTTTTTATTTTTTATTTTTATTTTCAGCATTTTTAGTTAGTTTTATTTTTCTTAGTTTAAAACATTTTTTCTAAACTTTTGTTTTGGTTAGACGTTGAGGATAAACCGGTACTAAAAGCTCTTGTGTCCTTGGACGACCTCGGTATCTTACCAACACTATACTACACTCAACGATGGGTGCACTTGCCCATATGTGTGTTTAGTGTTAGTGAAATATCGTGTTTTATAAATTTAAAACTTGGCTAAAATAAGTGTTAAAAAGGGCTTAAAATATACACCTAAAATATACGACACTTCGCACGCATCAAGTTTTTAGCGCCGTTGCCGGGGACACAAGGATTTTAAGAAAGTTAGGAATCAACGGCCTAATCGTCTTTTATTTTTCTTTTTATTTTTTTTAGGATTTTCTTAGTTTTTCAGCTTCTGCAGAGCTCAGCACGGGCCGTGCCCGCTGAACACGCCCCCGTGCTCAATCATTGGAACTGGCAATCTTGTTTTACATCAGACAGTAAGCTGAACACGGGGCCGTGTCCACTCAACACGCCCTCGTGCCCAAGTTTCAGTTACTGAAAACATAACCGTTAGATCCCGACGGTTGGTAATTTCTGACATAAACATGAGTGATAGTAATTATTTTTACTTTCGGCACTCTTATGGTACGTGGTGTCAATTATGTGGTGGCGAACATGAAGAAGTAAAATGCTACTTCCTAAATTATAGGCCCCACTAGATGGACCCACCATCTTCTCATAACCTTAAGAGGGGCGAAAGTAAAAATAAGCAATATTTCTCCCTCGAATGCGCCCAGCCAGATATTCTAGGGGAAATGCTCCTTAGCGAGTTATTTCAACTAGAAGAGCTAATTCTGAAATGGATAGAAGAGCTTGGGAAGGATTTTATTGATCCACCCCAAGACGATACCCATAAAGAAATGTTGGAACCGCATTCCGACAACCTCGTTGCTCCCGAAAATACCTTCGTACCTAGCAAAGACTTGGACGATAGTCGTCCCTGTGTCGATTGTGCCGTGAAGGACTCACCATCGACTTCGTTCGGTGCATACATAGACCTGAGCGATTCGGCATATACCTTCTTTAACAAGAGCCCGGAAAAGGGTTGGACTTGTCCACCTAGAATGAAAATAGGAATTACCCTCACCGACAACCTCTTGCGTTCTCTCCTTAGTCTAGGACAATTAAGGTATATTAGGCACTTTGGGGTTGTTCCAACCAGTAAGGAACCACCCGATATCGGGGAGATCCTTGAAATAGCAAAACTCCATAAAGCAGCCTCCAGACACGGGGCCGTGTCCAGGTCAACACGCCCCCGTGCTCACTAAAAAGATTCTCTGCTGATTTGGTCAGAATACGGACAAAATGTGTCAGGATTTTCTCTGAACACGGGGCCGTGTCCAGTCAACACGGGGCCGTGCCCAGGGCGCTGTCGTTTTCTTTAAATGCAGCCTGATTCCTGCTCATTTTGACCACTTCAATTGACAGAGATCCCTGGGATTTTCACTCATACCATCCTAGGTAAGTGTCAAAAGAAGGTTCCAAGGGACCCTCTTGTCCCTTCCACTTTTATTCATTTCCTCCTCTTTCAAAATTTTTCAAAAGTTCCTCCATGGAAGCTTGGAAATCCCTTGATTCCAATCCTCTATGTGAAGTTTGTAAGATTATTTGCTAAAGATTCTGGGCTAAAGTTAGTTGTATAACTTTATTTTAAATTATCTGAGCTTAAAACCCAGATAGAAATCATAAAAATAATTTAAAACTCCAAGATTCTTTAGCCAAAAATCCTGCAGACAAATGGACACGGGGCCGTGTCCAGGGGATCTGTTTTGTAAAAATTCAGCTTTCTTCGGTTTTCTTCGCAGAAAATGGCAAGCAGAACAAGCGAATCATCTTCAAGGAATAACCGACAAGGGAGGAGACCTTCAACGGCAGAAGACTCTCTTGTAAACTATGTTTACGCTCTAAGAGAGGCTATTGATGAAATGACGGGAGTGGAAGAAGCATTGGTCGACCGTATCAACCATCTTACTGTAGGGCTGGAGGGCTGTCTCCATGAAGTAAACCTCTTACACCAGAGGTTGAACCTTCTCGCCTCCCCGCCTTTGGTACCCATAATAACCCAAAGGGCGTGGAACATGGTGCCCGAAGTTATCATTCCAGCCGAATGGTACGCCATGCACCAAGAGCTCCCGCGAAGAGTGGTGCAAGGAGTCCCGGTGAATGTTCCCCCTCAACCACCAGCAGCAGAGGAAAACGAAGCCGCATTCTTCCTCCCTAGAGAGATCGAAGAATGGCTTTAAACAAAGTTTAGGGGAGAATTCGTTCGGCTAAAAGTCCTACTATATCGGGAAATCATTCTCGAAATTTTCTTAAAAGAGTAGAACTCCTTATGATAACCTCGTGTACCTGCTGACCTATCTAGATAAGTTTTAATTTTATTTTAATTTAGGATTATGTAAGTTCTCTCTATGATGAAATGAAATGATGGTTTTAAGGTTTGGATGGTTTAAAAGGAATAAAACACACTCATGGTGGTAAAGGATGAAAAGGGGAACGAGAAAAATGATCCCATGCACAAGAACGAGGCAACCCGACAATTTTCTCCATTTCAGAAGGTTCAACACGGGCCGTGCCCAACCAACACGGCCCCGTGTCGAACCACCTGCAGAAAACGCCCAGTACAGGTAACTGGACACGGGCCGTGTTCACCCAACACGCCCCCGTGTCCAGACTTCTGTTTCTCTTATTTCAATTTTGTTACTGGCACTTGGACACGGGGCCGTGCCCGGACAACACGGGGCCGTGTTCAGTGCCCAGTAACACAAATTTTTGCTTTTTAAACACTATTTTACACATCTAATCAACCTAAAAAATTTATTTTTGGGACACATTGAGGACAATGTGTAATTTAAGTGTGGGGGGGATGCTAAAACCTTGAATTTTGCAAGTCCTAAATACAAGCCTTACACAAAACTCTATTGGAACCGCTAATCACCCCAAATTTTTTTCAAAAATTTCATTTTTTTTTACTTGTCTAGGTTTAACTCGGGAAATTCAAGTTCTCAAAAAGGTTATATTTTTACAAATTTACAACCGATAGCGTAGTGATAAAAAGAAACAACATAAGAAAATTATGAAAAGGCATGACAAACTTATTTAAAATTTGATTATATATACTTGATCACATAAAAACCCATTCCCACAAAAGTGAGTTTTGAGCCTTTATTGAGCACACAATTACATATCATTTGACTAAATGCTCATTTTTCGTTTCTTGTGTGAATAGCCGCTTGGTTCTTACGACTCTAGAACTTGCCATGACAATACATTCCCGGTCCTTATCAACTTAAACCCGAGTAAGTAAATGATGGAGGCATTAGGACTAACCTTTTTCATTTCTACACCATTATTTTTTCTTTTTCTTTTACCACCTACCCAAAAATCCCCCTAGTTAGCCCCTTTGAGCCTAAACCTTTTCATTTCATCACCCAAACAAAAACCCTTTCAACCACCAAAACCCTTTTTCATTTTTAACCCTTTATTTTAGTAACAAGTTCGGTTCTTCGCGGAAAATATATATATATATATATATATATATATATATATATATATATATATATATAAATTTTGTGATGATGATGAAGCAAAAAGAAAATAAACAAACAAAGTAATCAAAAATAACTTTGTTTGAATAAAAGCTTCATCAAAATAAAAAGTTGCAAAAATGCGAAAACCGACACTTGTTACGCTTTTAGCCCTTTTTCTACTAACCACTAACCCAACCACCTACCTTTAACCCTAGCCAACCCTTAACCCACAAAGTCCTCTTGATATCTACAAAGGTATAAAAGTTAAAAAGGAGGAGGATTGATTTCTTGGCAAGCCTATGGTAGGAATAAGTTTCGTGCCGCTCTCGAGTGATTCACTAAAAATACACCTTCGGCCGAGTGTGAGTGATTTTCCCGCGAGGTATGTGAACTTGTATATAAATAGAATTTTAAAAAAAAGGCATGTTATGCCCAAATAAGTAATTTCTTTTATAAACAGTTCTAAATAAATCATTATGAATAGGAGTGTAAATAAATAAAAATAAAACCCAAAAAGATCTTGGAAATCCCGACACTCTACGACAAGCCCAAAACCTTCTCTTCTACCTATTCCATTTGGGAGTGTAAGCCACATATTAAAGAGTTTTGCTTGAGGACAAGCAAAAGTTCAAGTGTGGGGGTATTTGATGTGTGTAAAATGCAACATATAAATTACATCAAATGAGGCATAAAACTAACCTCTTTTTAGTACTAATATTGGAAAAAGAGTGTTTTTGTCTTCCTTTTGTATTTTCAGGACTAAATGAGCTCAAAAACGCAAAAGAAGCAAAAAGACAGCTAAATCCAACATAAATACAAGAAAAGGAACATTAGTGGACTGCCCGAACCCTCAACGGCACCTTCCAAAGCAAAATAGAGAAAACAGAAGGCTGAACACGCCCCGTGCTCAGCCAGCACGGGGCCGTGCCCAAGAAGCAGCAGAAAAGACAAATCTATAGAAGCTTCTATTGCCCATCACGGGGCCGTGCTCAGCGGACACGGGGGCGTGTCGAAAGTACAGCAGGCGCATTTATTGTAATTGCGAATTACAATTAATGAGGAGAGAGAGTGTCAGACGGACACGGGGCCGTGCCCAGCGGACACGGGGCCGTGTCCAGCTCTCTGTTCAGCCTATAAATAGGAGTGCTTGGATTCATTTCATCTCATCCCTTGGCACACCACCTCTCTCACACTTCATCCACCACCCACCACCATCACAACACCATCATCCACCACCATCATCCATTGTCCATCGTAGAGTGTGTGAGTCGTCTCGGGATCCAAGATTGATCGTAAGAGTTCTTGACAATCAAGGCCATGTTTGCCTAAGTCTCTTACATCACTTGGTGAAGACAAAGTGTCCAGTATAATAATTTTTATTTCTAATCTTTTGCACTTTTTATTTGGTTTTGTATTAATGACTTTAATAACTAGTTACTTATGTTGAAGGTGATCTTTCCTTATCGTTTGTCCGTGGTGTCTTGGCATTATTTTACTGTCTATATAAAATAAAGGATTTTCACCATTCATATCTCCACGGTCTATATGGAGGTATGTTGGCTACCTGGTAGGGGGTTAAGGGAACGGTTTGGTAAAGGTCTTGCCATTGTTCAGCGTTTAGAGGTCCTGCAATGGACCTGGGTCAAATTTAGTAGGACCTCCTTCAATACTTCACGGTATTGGATGGCGGGGGTCCAAACTCTTTGATCCCCTCATAAGCTAACTACTATTAATACTATAACCCGGCTATTTAGGACTGTATCCCTGCTGACTCAGACTACTTAGCCGAGGGTAACGTCACCGCCAAAAGCGGGGCCTACCACAATACTGCATTAATAACTTAATTCATTATCTTCCAATAATCCACCCCTTTAGGATTGTATCCCTGCTGACTCAAACTACTGGGGTGAGGGTAACGTCACCTTCAAAAGAGGGGCCTACTACAATAACTAAGATAATCTCTTAATTATGTGCAAAAGTGCGGAAATAATCAAAGGTTATACTAGATACGAGTCGGAACCAAGTGATTCATCTTGTCTATCTGTTTTTATTTTTTATTTTTATTTTCAGCATTTTTAGTTAGTTTTATTTTTCTTAGTTTAAAACATTTTTTCTAAACTTTTGTTTTGGTTAGACGTTGAGGATAAACCGGTACTAAAAGCTCTTGTGTCCTTGGACGACCTCGGTATCTTACCAACACTATACTACACTCAACGATGGGTGCACTTGCCCATATGTGTGTTTAGTGTTAGTGAAATATCGTGTTTTATAAATTTAAAACTTGGCTAAAATAAGTGTTAAAAAGGGCTTAAAATATACACCTAAAATATACGACACTTCGCACGCATCACATACTGTGACTGTCTACTAATGTACTATCATTTCCTCTTCTTTGACACAAAAACTCATTTTTGATTTTATCATGTTTTTGACATTTTCAAATTTTCTAATGTTTTTGTATTTTCAGAAATTTCTACTCCCCCTAAAATGCAAACATATTAAAGGAAATTTTAAAGTAAACTGTACAAAACTTGACAACCGATATCAAATCGCTTCAAATCGCCATCCGCTTGACATAAACAATCAGAACTCCCCCTAACACAAAACTATTTTCTCATTATGATTTCAAAACACTTAAGTTTGTTTTAACCAAAATAATTTTTCCGGAAAATAAGTTTTATTGGTTTTACCACTTGTAAAGTTAAGGGTTTGGTTCATCATATTACCCATTCAATCACTTATATGTGGATTACATCAAGTTCAAACTAATGACCTTGAGTAATCACTTTGTCAGAAACAACCTCTTACCACTTGTAAGTATATCCAAAACATTTAATCACAAGTAGGAATAAATCATCTACACAAACCATTTTACTAATCAAGATGCCGAATCCTGCTTCGCACTTACCAACCTGGAAGCTCTGGCGTAGTCATTCAACTTGTAAAATTTTAACAATTTTAACAACTTTCATACAAACACTTTAAAATATGAATGATGCTGATTCCTGATCCGTGATTACAAACTTGGGATCTCCGGCATAGTCCTAAGACTTTACGGGAAACAAACTTCCATCCAAGTCTTCTCAGACTTGATGGCTTTCAGTTCTTGCGCAGTAGGGTTGTAGGTTGCCTTTTTAGTTGCATAAAAATCTTTAACCCCCTTAGCTTTCCCATTCAACATTTTCCCAAAAAATTTCTTAACACTTCCATTGAATGTTTTCTCGACATCAAACTTAGTTTTCTCGTTGTATAACTGATTCGAGATATCAACCTTGCCAACTTTCTGTTTAACTTCTTCAAATTTCAGTGATGGAAACTCATCATCATTCACTGAAATTTTCATCTCAACCTGTGGCTCTTCTGGCTTTGTGGAACCAGATTCATCGCCGACTTTCTCATCAAACTTTTTAACAACCCACACTTGGTTGTCTTTTTCTTTCTTTTTATAAAAATTCTTTTTAGAACACTCACCAACCTCATAAGTTGAGTTTTCAAAAATTTTAAATTTTTCGGTTGGTGGTTCAATATCAAAAACTTTTCCTTTCAACTTGTTAGAAACTCCCTGTTTTGACTTTGCATTTTTCGGACAGTTCCATGCAATGTGACCAACTTCATTGCATTTGTAACAGGTTCTAGTTTCTTTTGAGTGACAAACTTCAGTTCCATTCTTCTTCTTTTCAGCAAGAAACTCTTGATTTGACTGTCTCCAGAATGGTTTCTTCTACTCCTCTTCTACACTTCCACCTGACACAAATTCTGTTTTTGTTTTAGAATTTTTCAATTTTTTATGATTTTCTGGTGAAATAAATCCAAGACCTTTCTTTTTGTAGCTACGATTTTGGTTTGGTTTCTTTAGAAAAACAGAACCAGAATTGTAACCCTTTTTCTTGTTTAGACGTTGTTGAACTCTTGAAGTGTACTTTTTAGGTTTTTCAGTAAGATTTAAATCTTTTATTTCAGAAATATTAATTTCTGTCATTTTGAACACCTTTTTGATCATGTCAAAACGAACACTTCTTATTGGATACTCTTTGTCAGAGTATAATTTGTCCGAATCATTTAAAGTGTATGCAACTTCAAATGCTTCATCATCCAAATTTGCTTTTGATAACAAAAATTCTTTACTGTAAGCCTTTTTGACCGACGACTTTGGACTGTTGACTGACGAATTTGACTCTTCAGACTCAGACTTTGACTCGGACTCCTCATCAGTATCCAACACTTGATCGACCACCTTTTTTATTAACTCAGACTCATGATCAGTGTCAGACGAGGTAAACGTGACGTCAATGTTTTCTGGTAATTCATCAGTTGTGTCGGTTTTTAGCTTTATATTGACTGCTTTTTCAAGTTGCTCCTCGTTTGGTTTTCTAGGAGAGTACCCTTCCCAAATTGGAGGCGGACACTTGTTATAGCTAACAGTCAGTTTCTTACCACTATCTTTCTTTTTCTTCGGCTTCTCGTCTTGAAAAACTTCCATACCTGCAACAGTTGGGTAAATACGATCAATGAGATAATCAAAACTAGAATAACTTTGTAATAAACGTCTAATTCTCTCATTCTCGATCTTTTTTGTCTCCAACTCTTGCTTCCATTTAGCACTTTCTTCGATGTAAAAGTTGATGGCTTTCTGTTTTGTCATCATCACAGCATTCATCATCGTAAGTGCTTGTTCTCTTTCTGAATTTGTCTTTTGGAGACCAGTTACTGTTTTGTTCAAGACATCATAAGATTCTTTTACATAGTTAAGATTGAATAGTAATTGCTCTTTCATCTTTTCAAGCTCAACCAACTTTTCATCTTTTGCTGCACATTCCTTGCAAGGTTCCAAACACTTCAAACAAGGCTTGATGACTTCAACAATCTTTTCTACTTCGATGATCTTCTCGACTTCAACAACTTTCTCAACTTCAGTCATCTTTTCTGCTTTACCTACCTGCTCAGTCTCAACATTCTTCTCAGCAACACTTTCAGACTTCATTTCTTTTTGTTCTTTTGAAGCCCTTTTCTCCTTCAGTTTCTCCAAGCGATCTGCAAAATAAAAATGAAAACTTTCAGGAGAAAGATGAGTTTTAGCAACATTAATATGTCGTTCTTCTTCATCATCACTACTGTCATCAGTTGGTGTTTGATCAAACTCTACTGATTTGTCAGAATTATCATCTGAAAAACCAGAATCAACTGGTGTTTGATCAAAAACAACTTCCTTTTCTGAAATTTCATCACTTTGTGAACTTTCATCTGAGCTATGTGAGCTTTCTTCAAATGCAACAGACTCTTTCTCTACATTCTTCACAGTCTCACCAATAGACTTCATCCACTCGGTGAACATGTCTGGTTCTTTCATAATCTTGGCAATGAAAGCTTTGAAATTTCCATTCTCATCTGCAAACAAATCCCAGCTGAAGCCTTCAGGTAGCCTCTCATCATCTTGATCGACTATGCATGCTTTGCTATCAAGAGATATATAATTGTTCCAGTTGAAATCTACTAAACACGCTCTCTTGGAATCCTCAATCTTTCTACCATGAGCCGTCTGTGAATCTTGTGATTGACCAACCTGTTGATAAATGGCTTTCCAGTAGTAATCATCTTTTCCAAACGAATTCTGAGCACCACTAGCTTCCCTGTTCTTACATTCCCGTTTGAAATGGCCTTTATCCCTGCATCGAAAACAAGTAACTTTAGATTTATCAAAACCTAAAGTAGATACATGAGCATCAAGAAAATCATTTCTTCCGGTAATCGTTTTGAACTTTTCAGCACGTCTAAGAACACTAGCAAGACACCATTTGATATCCATTAATTCCATCTCTTCGGCGTCTATTTGATCGTAATCCTCCTTTGTGAGCATAGGATTTCCGATTCGACCAACCACTAAATCCTCATAAGATAACAACACAGAACCAAGTAGAGCCATGTGGTCTTTAGCAGTGTCTTCTGAAAAACTTTGACCTTCTGGAAGATTTAGAGCGATGTTGCACTGAATCATATAACCATTTCCTGTTTTTGAGCTTTGATGCTGTAAACTTTCTGATGAACTCTTTAGATTGACACTCGGATATAATGAGAAACCACTGTTGCTTTTGTTTGAACTTTGATCAGCTTTTTCCGATGAATCTCCAGCACTAAAAGCAGTCTGGATTTTCGGGCTTCTTTCAGTTTCTGGAACACTACCTTTGTAATAAATTTTTACATCCTGATGACCACTTGGACTATTCATCCTATCGATCTTTTGCTGTTCCAAATCCTGACTTTCAATTTTCTCAATAAACTGACCAATTGTTAACCCATCATAAACCCCTGTGTTTTTTAGGATCATCAAATAAGTTCCCCACTCTTTTTGCGGTAACGCATCAGCTAATTTGTCTACCCACTCTTCAGGATCCTTTTTTATACTAAGCATTGACATAGATCGCACCAAGTGGCAATAACGTTCAATCAGGTTCTTCGTATCTTCTCCCGGTAAACTACTGAACAGATCAAACTCTTTCTTGAGCAACGCCTTCTTGCTCTTAATCATTTTCTCACTACCCTCAAACTTAACACGTAAAGCATCCCAGATTGACTTTGAAGTTTTGTCATGCTGAAGTAGTATGAAAATGTCTTCTTTGATAGCTTGCTGAAGTAAACTAATCATCATCTTTTCAGCTCTATACATATCATGTTCTTGATCACTAAATTCAGATATTGCTTTGTCAACTTTCAAATCAGTCTGTGGCAAAACATATTTCTTCAAAATACACTCCCATGATCTCAGATGATTAGCTTGTACCCAGTTTTCGAACCTATCTTTCCATCCATAATACTCTTCAATGCTCATTAGCTTCGGGGGTTTTTGAGTAGTTCCCGTTTCGTTTTCCAAATTCATGTTCTGAGCAATGGAAGCCGGAGTAGACGAAGTAGCAAACGCGTTGTAGAACTCAGTATCCATGATGACTTAGTAGGTTTTTTCAAAATCAGTGACTAAAAAGCGAAATCAGGTGTTTGTGCACAAAGAGCGAAATCCCAGAAACCCTAAAAGCGAAATCAATATGTTCATTAAAGCGAAATCAGTCAGAACTGCACCCCTGGAGCGAAATCAATATGTTCATATGAGCGAAATCTTTGATATTTTGACACAAGAGCGAAATATGATGTACTCAGGAGCGAAATTAGGGTTTTGGATGTTCACAAGAACGAAATCTGATGTCCAAATAAGCGAAATTACACAATGTCCGTAAAAGCAAAACCTATTCGGAGGTTAATTTGATCCGTTTTTCCTTTGAATTTAGGTCCGAAACTTTCCAGGTTTTGTTAATGTCCAATAGTACACAATCTGTGAAATTTTGAATGAATTTCGACCGGTAAAACTTTCTGAAATGATTAAAGAAGGTGTAGAAATAAGAAATCTCAATGAAATCCAGCTAATCTCTGCATAACTCCTCCTCCTGAGCTCTGATACCACTTGTAGGATCGCTATCTGACCCGAACGAGTCGTTCATAGGAGTTTTACTTCGTTTCAGGTGCGGAATAACAAGAAACGAAGGTAGAATCAGCTTATTCTTCACTATAACTACTGATTGTATTGATTGGAATGCAAATACACGTAGTTCTTCACACCGGCAGCACTTCGGTATGGAATACAAGGTAATCAATGTGGTTTCGCTCAAATGAACCCCTATATATAGGCCTTGTGGTTTCGCTCTTATGTACATGTACACATAAGCGAAACCTACATGACCAGATAAGCGAAACCTATCTTGTTCACATAAGCGAAACTTCTTCCTAAATGTCCCTATGAGCGAAATCTACTCACTAAACACATATAATTTCCTATTTTCTCTTACAACGTGCCCTAATCTATACAATACAATGTAAGACTCGATACAAGACGAAGTCGACAGATGTAGTGCACCAACAGTCATAAGTGCAATAAAAGAAAGTTAAATAAACTTAAATTAGACCAGGTACTGAAACTGCAAATATTTCAAACTTTAACGGGAACTTCCCATCGTCGGGGGCCGCGTAGGCCTTATCCATTTCTTACGCGGGCCGCGTAACAGGTGCCAGCGACCAAAAAAGGGACAGCTGCATGTTGCAACCTGTTCCTCCGCCATTGCATGGCTGTTTTCGATACCCGGGACTGAGCAACAGGTTTTTACTAGCCTAGGGACACTTGGGATCATCTAAATTACCTCCTAGGTACAAATGGATTGATCCTAGAGCTTCCAAAATCCTATATAAGGGGCCTTGATGTTCTTGTTCATGCACACTTGAAAACTTTCACTTCAAAGCTCACTCTCTGAAGCCTCCTGGTCCTATATGAAGCTTTCTCAAGTTCAATTTTCGTGCTAAGGACTCTAGTAAGTGTTCTTATCTTCTATAGTTAAAGTTTTATTAGCTTAATGACTGAAAGTCAAAGTTAGCGTAATTAAGCTTTGACTTGGTGATTAATCACTAACGTTCCAGCCATTATTCGAATTGAAAGTGGCTATGTGTTGGTAATTATGTAGGTGTTAAACCCTTGAAAGGGCACCTTCAAATTATCACGTTATCTCAGTCAATTGTCGGGTCAAACTTCTTAATAAAAAGTCAAACGAGTCAGTTTTTGCCAAATAATTCATAACTGATAATGCTGAAGTTATGGAACATGTTTTAACACTTAAATAACTTGGTAAATAATATAAGAACATGTCTAGGCATGTTCAACCCGACAATTCTGAGTTTAGGCTCGGTTCGCAACCGAAAGTCGCAAAAGTATACTTTTTCTTTGACTTTTAGTTCTGACCCGATTTAGCTTAGTTTAGATATGCCTTAGGGTTCCTCTAGGACCATATTATATGTTAGTATAACCCACTGAGGTTATACAACATGGTTCCATAGAAATCCTAGTTCATTGCATGTTTCCGTTAAATGCTTAAAAGTTTACCGTTATGCCCTTTTATCATTAAAACGAGATTTTTGGAAATGTGAGAGGACAAAAACCTTTATTACTGATATATTAGTATGTCCTAAAAATTTGACATCCGTTTCTGGTCTGGAATAGGAGTTATGCACGATATCGTAAAATAAAGACTTTTTGTTAATTAAATGGCATTTTTGGCATAAATCATATTTAAACCCAAATTTTAGCACCAAACTTTCTATCCACTGTTATAATATAATATTTAGGGATTTTTGGAAATTTTTATTAAATTTTAAACTGATCATAACATAGAGTTCTTGCATAAACTCGGTAATGGACGATAATGCCCTTTTCACTAATAAAATGAGTTTTACGCATCATTTGCATGTCAAACCTTTTTATACTGATTTTATACATTAAATAAAATATTTTACACAGTTGAGACTAATCAAAATCTCAGATTTCCTTAAATAACCCGAATATCGTTAAATACCGACTTTTATGCGATTTAGGCGCTTAGTATGGTTTAAAACCATATTTAGCACCTAAGACTTGTTACCTAGTGATGTTATAAATAAATTTTTATACTTTAATAGTAAGTATAAGTTTTGAACTCAGATTTCCAAATTTGACCCTAAAAGCATATGTGAAATGACCAAAATACCCTTACGGTGCATATTTTGGCCATAAATGTTAACATTTACATATGTATGATATCTTTCTGATATAACTTGTTAAAATAAATATTTTTACTGATTTTTTTAGACCAGAACCTCAGCTTACTATTTAATCTCTTTTATAAACATTAAAATGACCAAAATACCCTTACGGGGCTTAAATTGGTTTTAAATTGGTTTTGGGCATAATGGGAGATATCATGCTGATATCATATCATATTTAAAGCATAATAATTTGTCGAACTTGTACATGACTCATTCGGTTACCCGTTATGCAAATACGCGTTCGGTACGGTTTATGTAACTAGTTTGCATAAATTAGCCGAAACGGGTCAAACCTTATCATTTTTACTTCAAAATCCAGAATGTGTTTAGTTTACCCATTTTACACAAGTCTTCATACTTGTTGGGTCTAAATCACATTCTAATCCGGTCTTCGCTTAATCTTGCGTTTTGAACCGTAAACATTTCCTTAAAACTAACCGGTCTGAGTTAAGAATTAAATAAGACCCGTTAGGAATCTAATAGGTTATTAAAACCTTCGTTCCAGATTAGGAGCCCAGTAAAAGCTACTTGTACTTGCTGATTGATATACGGCTGAGAATAAAATTATATTTTAGCTCAGGTAAATACTTTTAACTTATTTTCCCTTATACGGGCTTGGGATACGGTAAATTATTACCGCTTGGTCGGGTATTGAATCTTTAATAGATTAGTGGTTAAATCATTGAGATAACCCGTTTTAATCTGTTTTGTTTGATGCTAATCCTTTGGGGGGTTAATGACCGTGTCCTGGATATCCTCGGCTCATTCATTTGAAATGGCCACGACTTAAGCACGGGGTGTAGGCATACACCTGACAGCTGCGTATGTAAAAGATATAACCACTCGTTGAGGATAACTCGCCGTGGGATTATATTAGTCGTGTGTCTATTAATCTTGTCTCGGCTCTTCTAACAGAGCCCTGAATGGACGACAAACATATAAATCTGTATACAGGATTATTTTAAATAATTGTCCCAAGTTATGAAATATTTTATGCCATGTGCATTCAAACCAATTTTATAAATGCTTTTCAAAAGAGTCAGTTAATTGTATTTACCAGTGTAAACTGACGTATTTTTCAAAAAGGTTAAGTGCATGTACTACATGTAATGGGCTGGAAACTCCGAGTATTAAACAAAGAGTCTTGCAAGTTATTGTTGAACATTATTTACTTTCTGTTTTAGATCCGCCTGTGGATCCACTTTACAACCGTTGTGTAATATTTTATTATACTTTCAATTCGGTTTGTATTATTACTTTAGACTTCCGTTGTGCATTAAACTGTGATTATTTTACTATGATGATATCAACTACGTCATGATACTCCCCACCGGGCCCACCGGTAATACGTGAAAATATCGGGGTGTGACAGGTTGGTATCAGAGCAACGTTGAGTGAATTAAACACTAGCTTTTTGTGTTTAATCTCAATGACACAGTTTGCACATTCCTTGACTTCCGAGTCTATGCAAAGGACTTAGGATTAATCCTAATCTTAATTTGTTTTTGTCTTGTGTTGTTTTCTTTTGTTTTGACAGGATCAAAGACAATGCCGCCACGTGTTAGAGGCCGAGGTGGAAGAGGAAAGGCCCCAATAACTGCAAGAAATGATCATGAAGCCGGGCCATCCCATCGACGAACACCGTCAGAAAACCTTAGCTCTAGTCCTGACGAGGATTGGAGAACTTATTTAGAGCCGGCGAGATGCTCTGTCTCGCTCAGTACCTCACCATCTTACCATGATTCATTCGGGCCGCATCAGAACAACGAGTCCGACCATTCTTACCATTCCATTATACCTTTGCAGCGGTCGAGTTCGCACCGTGCCTTCCAAGACCCGACCCCTTACTTCTAGAGCCGGTTCAACCCGGCAAATCAGATAGAAGAACCAGAGGGTCAGAACCCTTTGGGACCGGCTGACCACTATCCTGAGATGCAGGATATGGATGTGGACGAGGATCAAGATCCCGAGCTGCCACCGACTAGGACGACGACGCATCCCATCGATATATCAAGCGGATCATTCTTCCATGGTTCGCCTTACAGAGGCCCATACATTTTTACTGAAAGATGGGCTACATACAAGTGGGAGTATACTCCCCCTCATAACCCACCTCCACAACAACAGTAGGATCCCTCAAAGGATCCACATTTCGAGGCGGTCACGCCACCGCCGCCACCAGAACAGCAACTGCCTCCAAAACCACCGAGGTGAAGAAGAACAGGTGCACGGATGTCCGTGTGTGGGGGTTTCCACTTCAACACCCCCAACACTCCAGCAACAGCAACTACCCGCCGCTGTATGAAGACCCGCAAATGGGTGGGCCTTCAAACCCAGTTTCTGAAGTCGACTCTGCGCCAGTCGCACCAGCACCACACATGGGTTATGATAACCTAATCCCATCGTACCCAGGTGCAGCTGAGTACAACCCGTTCGAGCCACAAGCTTATTCGGGTTATAATTACAACAATGCCCCTGCCGTTGACCCATACCTTGAAGCGGCAAACTACAACGCTCTCACCCTGGAGGACCCTTTCAAACTGCGTACCCAACTGGGTACCCGACATATGGGTATCAATACCTACCACATCCTCAACCTCATCAGCAACAGCCGCCGCAACCACCACAGATCCAATCACCGCAGCAGCAGGAAATCCTTCAACGGTTGCACGAGGTGGGGCAACAGGTACAGGAGGAGCGTAGGAGTCGCCGAGGTCTGCTTAAGTGTTTGGCAAAACCTAATAAAAGGGAAGAAGAAGAGGGATTATTGAGATTCCTTATTTATTAGTTTTGTAATTTTTATATTTACTTAAGTCCCTATGTGGACATTTTATTTATGTACTTGGTCCCTGCGTGGACTTGTCTTTCTTTATTTAGCCCTTGCATGGGCAAGTTATTTATTTTAAAAGTCCCGTTTAGGGCAGTTATGTACTTCTTTTAAAGTATGGAATGCTTTAACTTAAAGTTCATTTGTCATTATATGTATGAATGTATTATAAATCAAAATATCATTCCATTTTACAATTGATTTGCCATTCAATATTAAAGGAAAATCTTGAAGGTATAACCTAGCCCATATATCATTTTAGACATGGCCCTGATGGTAAAACCTTAAGATTCAAATCCTTGTTAACATCTGAAAACATGTTAGCACTCCTGGCAAATGTGATTCGATAAAATCACACTAGTCATCCTTATATTGGTTTATCCAATTTCTTACTTAATAATTTAAATATCCATTAGTGATGAAGTGCCTATGGGCCATATTCATTGTCCAATAAGACAAAAGACAGGTGTAGTCTACGACTCCCTGTCAAGAAAAGGTGATGAACTACGTTCAAACCTTAATGCCTCGATCTTATAAGATCATGGCTTATAATTTAAAACTGTCCTTGGGACTAGGCCTTTTGTGCCACTAATAATATCCTTAATGTTTTATAACTGGGATACATTATAATGAAAAATTTAAAATAAATATGATTAACAAATTAACCAAATATGGTCTATGTTTACCATGGTTAATGAATCATCGAAAATAATGATTCCATAATAAACCTCTGAACAAACTATTGTCAACTATTTTATAGAAATCAAGCTTCAGCATGTCTGAATCAGAGGAAGTTAACAGTCATCTAAGGGAAAGAAATGATACCACCAGAGTAAACGTAGCTGGTGCAGATCTTCAAGCATTGATAGACAATGCAGTTACTAGAGCTCTTGACAGACAGTTCAAGGAATCAAGTGGTACTCGCACTAAGACTCAATCTGTGACTCATAGTAAGCCCCCTTCTAAAACGTATGAGTCAAATAAGGATGATGCTCGTCACTCATCGAATCAGAGAAGTGTTCCATCCAAACAAACTGTGTTTAATCAGGAGCCACGTGTTAAGGCTTGCTTGTAGGATCGGATTACGACCTAAACGAGTCGTTCGGAAGAATTCTAATCCGTTTCAGAGGCGGAAACTAAGAAACGGACGATAAACAGCTTGTTTCACACTTTAATCTTCTTTTATATTGAATTGACAACCTTTTACAATCAGAAGAATAACCGGCAGCACCTCGGTACACTTGACCAAAAACTGTTCTAACTTTTTCAACTGAACCTCAACTAGCCTATTTATAGTAAAGATGATTTCGCTTGAAGACTCAAGCGAAATCTTCTACTTTCTAATTCAAGCGAAATCTTACAATTTACAAACTTTGTCTTGAAGCGAAACTTTAACAATTTGACATTCTGTTTTGACTTCTAGCATGCAAATTCACGTGAACATGTGATATGATGTCATTGATGATGTCATCTAGATGATGTCATCATGACATCATGTCTTGTTTAAATCCGCACTGAACCGAGACTCGATACAAGACGAAGACGACAGATGTGTGCACCAACAGACTCCCCCTCAGATGTTGACGAGTCTTAAGTGTCGAGTCTTCTCAATCTTCAGTCTTTATCAGTCTTTGAGCTTTCTACAGGATCTCTATCTGGCTCTATCCTATCTCCAATTCTCTCTCCCTCTAACAGACTCTCCCTCAAAACATGCTGGGATCGTAGTCTGGCTTTTACAGAATTTCAGAATCCTCAGGTATCGGAACCTGACACTCTATCTGCTATCCTGCACATCCTCTACCCAAAAATAAGATTCAAAAGAATAAAATATTTAACAATTTGTCAAATTTCATGCACCAACATCGACTTTTCTCCAATCAATATACAAACAAACATTAACAATGATCATTTTCATTTCAAACCTCTTCAAACAAATTTTCCCAAACCTGTTCGTCATATTCAGCACTCGGACTTTTGAAATTCAGCTCTTCAACATCAGTTGTCTAAAAACTTTTTGGATTTTTCAAACTTTATGCTAAAACACACTGAAAATCTTTTTGGATTTTGAAATAACAGAAATAAAATGCAGAAATGAACTATTTACATACAATATTTTTGTGAGTTTGTGTAAGAGGATCATATCAGTTTTTGAGACAAATCACCAACACCGTTAAGCTTTAAACATTTTAAGTTCTAAACAATTCACTTAGATTGTCAGTATACTGATCCACTTAAATTTTCACACAAAGTTCAACTGTTTCGAGATACGAATTAATGTTTTAGGACTTAAACATCTACATGTGTCCCACCTCAGTATATACTCCTGTATCCAGACCCCAATATTCAGTCTTACAGGTGAGTATACCACAGATGATATCTGTAAAGGGAATAAATTATGCAACCGTGATAGCTCAGGTCAGAACTTCCGTTCAGCAGAGAGCCTAGTTGACTTTTAGGTGTGTCCCCTTTAGAGGATCTTTTGAATTACAACAGCCATGATTAGCATTTTTCAATGTTTCATCATTTTTAGCTGAGGGTGGTGCTATATTTCAAGCAAGCAGAAAGTATTCTCCGGGGACTAGGCCATTGCTTCCGCAAAATCAGAAGTCCCGGGATAATACCCCAGATATCACTGAGTATAAAGACCTAGTATCTCAGAATATGAGACCCTTCAAACAAGATTTCAGGGGTTACCTATATATCCTGGAGGTGTTCCCCACGTAGACGCAAGTAAATTTTATGTTTATATCTCGTCACAATTTACTAAATGTGTAAAAACCTACTGACATATCCACAGAGAGATTGTTTATCACATTTATACCTTCCATTTCTTTAGCATGTTGTGATAGTCCACTGATGTACTATCATTTCCTCTTTTGTACAACAAAACTCATTTTTTATTTTATCATGTTTTTGGCTTTTTCAAATTTTCAAATGTTTTGGGATTTTCTGAAAATTTTTACTCCCCCTAAAATGCAAACACATTTTAGGAAATTTGAAAACAAACTGTAAAAAAAATGACAACTGATATCAAATCGCATCAAATCGCCATCCACTTGGCATAAACAATCAGAACTCCCCCTCACAACAAACTATTTTCCCATTGATTTCAAAACACTTAAGTTTGTATTAATCAAATGGTTTTTCCGGAAAATTAGTTTAGTTGATTTTACCACTTGTAGGTTAGGGGTTTGTTTCATCACATTGTTCTCATATCAAAAACCACTTGTAGAAAATCAAGTACAACTTAATGTCCCTGATTTACCACTTGTAAGTCGAAATCACTTTCGTGAATTTCTCAAGAAATGTGCCGATTCCTGCTCCACTTAAACCAACCTGGGAGCTCCGGCAAGTTATACTTAACCTGTAAAAATGCTAACAATTTTAAGATTCAATCACACAATCAATCACTAAGAAAGATGTCGATTCCTGATCCGCATTTACAAACTTGGGATCTCCGGCAAGTCCGGTTTTTACTCAAACATAACGTCCACCCAAGCCTCACCAGCCTTGGGTGACTTTGGTGGCAAACATCTGTCCCACCAACATTTTGATTTATAAAATTCTTGAGCACCTTTTACCTTCCTATCAACCATTTTACCAAAAATATGTTTGACTTTCCCGTTGAAAGCCTTCTCAACATCAAATTCTCCCTTATCAGCAGAGAATTGATTTGAGATCTCTACCTTTCCAACTTTCGACTTCCAATTTTCCTTTGACAATGAAGGAAAATTTTCATCGTTCACCTCAGGAACGGAATTAACAATCTTTTTCTCAACAATTGACTCCTCTGATTTTATGGAATCAGATTCATTGTCAGAACTTCTTTCAGATTTTACAATCCATTTTTGTTTGGTTAAATCACCTCTTCTTTTGTAAAACCGTTTTGAACTCTCACCTTTTTCAGAAATAGAATTTTCAAACACTTTCGATTTTTCAGTTGATTGTTTCTTCTCAAAGACAAGTTTTTCTTTCAGTTTTGAGTTAGAAGAAACTCCCTGTTCTTTGTAGTTGGTCTTGGGGCAATTCCAAGCTATGTGTCCAACTTCCTGGCATTTAAAACAAGTTCTTCGATCAACTCTTTGAGCAAACTTTCTCACATTCTTCTTCACTTCAGCAAGAAACTCTTGATTGGATTGTTTCCAGAATGGTTTCTTCTGCTCATCTTCACAACTTCCACCTGCAACAAATTTTGTATTTGGTTTATAAGTTTTCTGATTTTGATAATTTTCAGGAGGAATAAATCCTAAACCTTTCTTTTTGAAATTTTTGTTATGGTTTGGTTTCTTTTGAAAACCATAACCAGAACCATAACCCTTTTTCTTGTTCAATCTTTGTTGAACTCTTGAAGTGTACTTTTTAGGTTTTTCATCAAGATTTAAATCTTTTATATCAGAAATATTAATTTCTGTTAATTTGAAAACCTGTTTGATCATTTCAGTTTTTACACTTCTGATTGGAAATTCCTCATCAGAATATAATTTGTCTGAATCACTCAAAGTATAAGCCACTTTGATTGATCCGTCATTCAAATTAGATTTTGATAACAGGAATTCTCTATTGTAAACCCTATTAACCAGTGAACTCGGACTCTTTTCTGACGAACTCGGACTTTCAGACTTAGACTCCGGTTTTGACTCCTCATCCGTATCCAACACCTGATCGACAACTTTCTTTACTAACTCAGACTCATGATCAGTGTCAGACGCTGTGAATGTAACATCAATATTGTCTGGTAATTCATCAATGATTTCAGACTTTAACTTGATGTTGACTGCCTTTTTTAGACGCTCTTCATTTGGATTCCTGGGAGAATAAGTTTCATGGATCGGGGGCGGACATCTGTTATACTTGACACTTGGTTTCTTACCAGTATCAGTATCTTCAGTCTTTTTGTCCATGAATGCTTCCAGACCTGTAACAGTAGGATAAACATGATCAATCAAGTAATCACATGTAGTGTAACTCAACAGTAATCGTTTAATCCTTTCACTCTCAATTTTTTCAAGTTCCACATCTTTCTTTAACTTTGCACAATCTTCGATGTACTCATTGATGACTTTCTGCTTTGTCATTAATGTTGCACTCATTTTATCCATTGCTTTTTCGGTTTCTGTATTCGTCTTTTTCAGACGATCAACTGTCCTGTTCAGTACATCGTACGACTCCTTCACATACTTCACATCAGACAGTAAGTCTTCTTTAATCTTCTCTAATTCAGCAATCTTCGTATCTTTCTCTTCACAAGCTTTGAAAGATTCTGAACACTTCACACATGGTTTTTCAACTTCAACCATTTTTTCAACTATCTTTTCAACCTCGACAGTCTTTTCAACTTCAACGAGTTTCTCTATTTCAACAATTTTTTCTACTTCCACAATTTTCTCAACTTCTACCAGTTTTTCAACTTCAACTATTTTTTCAATTTCAACAAGTTTTTCCACCACTTTCTCCACTTCAACGATTTTCTCAATTACTTTCTCAGTCACTGGTTCAACATTTGCTTCTCCAGCTTCTGTCTTTGTCTTTTCATCAGCTTGCATTTTTGTTGCTTCCAGCTCTTTTCTCAATCTTGCCATCTTCTTTTGATACAGCATCTCCATTTTATCTGCAAAAAACAAATTAAAACTAGTAGGATCAATGCCTTTTCTGGCTCTGTTGAGATGTTCTTCCTCATCATCGGTATCCACATCGCTTCCAAGATCTGGAAAAATTGGGATTCTTTTCTGATTAACCTCATCTTCACCTAGAATTCGAGCAACAAAACCTGATTCTGATGGAATGTATTTATCCCAACTAAATCCCTCTGCAACTTTTTCGTCATCTTGATGAATAAGTAAAGCTTTCTTCTTTACATCACCAGTAGCATGAGCATGTGTAATTTGAGGTTGTTGAGAAGTCTGATGAAAAATTGATTTCTGATAATAGTTGTTCTTTTCTTGATTCTCGATAGCTTCTTTACTTTTGCACTCTCGTTTAAAATGACCTTTTCCTTTACAACGGAAACAGGTAACTTTCGATTTATCAAAACCCAATTGAGAAGTAGCCATTCCTCGAAATTCATCTCTACCAGTAATCTCTTGAAATTTTTCAGCTCTCCTCCAAGCACTTGCTAAGCACCACTTGATATCCATCACTTCAAGTTCTTCAGCATCAATTTGGTCATAATCTTCTTTGGTAAGCATCGGATTCCCAATCTTCCCACCAATCAAACTTTCGTAAGATTCTAACATAGTAACCAATGATGCCATGTGCTGCTTGGCAACTTCTGGAGACAAATTCTGACCATTTTAAATGTTTAAAGTAACATTGCACTGAAGATTTGTTGAATTTTGTCGTTGAGAACTTGATGTTGTACTGTTTGGATCAAAACTTGAGAATGATGAAGATCCACCACTTTGAGTAACATTACTCTTTGTTCCAGATGAACTGTCAGCACTGAAACCAGTTTGAATCTTTGGGCTCGGGCTGGGAGTAGCCTCAAACTTGTTCCCTCGGTAATACAAACTGATATCTTGTTTGGCGTTTGGATTCGTCATGATAGCCGTTTTCTGAATATCCAACTCATGCTCTTCAATCTTTTGAATAAACTTTGCTAGACTCATATTCTCAGATTTTCTCATGTGTTTGAGAATCAACAAATAAGTTCCCCATTTCTGTTGTGGTAATGCCTCAGCAAGTTTATCCACCCATTCCTCATCATCCTTCTTTATATCCAATCTTCCCATTTCCAAGACAAGATGACAATATCTGTCAATTGTCTGTTTCGTTGATTCGTAATCAAAAGCTACAAACATATCGAATGATTTCTTCAGCAACGCCTTTCTGTTTTTAATCATATCTGCGCTTCCTTTGAATTTCTGAATCAATGCTTCCCAGATTGACTTAGCTGTATTGTCGTGTTGAAGCAAAACAAATATATCTTCTTTGATTGCCTGTTGAAGAATACTGATCATCATTTTCTCACTAGTATACTTCAATTTGTCAGCTTCCGTAAAGTCACAGAAATCCTTTACAAGTCCACGTTCATTTGTCGGTTTTTCATAGTCTTTCTCCAACGAACACCAAGCATCGAATCTGTAAGCTTGAACCCAGTTCTCAAATCGATTCTGCCATCCTTTAAAGTCTTCAATGTACATGAGCTTTGGTGGCTTTTGATGAGTTCCCGTCTCATTTTCACTGAACAAATTTTCAGCAGCTGTAACCGGAGCGACTGGTGTGGCAAACGCGTTGTAGAAATCCTCTTCCATACTTCAGTAGTCGTCAAATACTTCGGCAAGTACCTTTTACAATCACAAACAAAAAACACAATCAGTTTAAAGATTTTTCAATTAACTGAAACAAACTGGTACTCAGACTGGCGATTTTTTTTGTGCGAACTGAATGTTGACCAATTGTGTGGACTTCTAGGACCCGAATCGAAATCAAGTAACTTGACCCTTTAACACCTTCGAACTCCAAATCGTACTAGAATTTCAAGCGAGTCGATGACTTTAATACGCGACTTGACTGACAAAACGACTGATCAAACCGTGCGAACCGACTAAACTCCAAACCTTTTGTTTAAAACAACCTTGGACCGAGTAAACAAACTTGTCAAGTTTTTTAAACTATTTAGTAAACATACAAAAATCGAGTATATTATACTAATTTGTGCCAAGATTAAATGCAACTGACACCAACACGTGAATACAAAATATAATCGACAAACTCTCAATACACGATGTAATCACATGAACGAAGCTTTCAATATAGTCAATGCTGGCACATTGTACAAGAAGACTTCACATGAATTCTGATTAAACAAGTCAGCCGAAAACTATATATCAAACTTTGATAAGATCGATCACATTTACCACTGATTATTCTTTTCAATTTAAACCGACACTCCACATGATCTCTTATCCCAACAACCTCGATTTATGTATCACAAAGCACTTTTGAATTCTAATTTGTCCGACATACTCAATTAATATCACAACTAATTCTTTTCACATAAACTGCACATATATCGAATACTGATCATGATTAATTCAATTTCAATGCAACAACTCTTATCTTTCAAACCGACATTATCACTATATCATATGAAATAATAATATCCAAACCAGATAACAACAAACTGAAGTGGAATTACACACAAATTTCAAGCAGACAATGATGTTTATTCAAACAAAATTATGCATATGTTCAAGCGAAATCAACATCACATCAAACTTTCAAGCGATATCATCAATCAAATTCTAACTTCAAGCGAAATCGTGTAAAATATATCAGATTCAAGCGAGATAGTGATGAAATGTGAATTCTCAAGCGAAATCTAACACAAATCTCAAGCGAAATCTATGAAAAACAGTTGCTGATGTCATATTTTGTTCGAACACTTGAAGCGAAAACACACAAAACAACAAGATTTAGGCTGATTTTACACTTGAAACTTTCAAGGATTGATTAAAACATGATTACGCACAACATATGTGATATTTGTCCGATTTTATCCGTAAAATGTTTGAAATTTCGAAAAAGAATGATGTAGAAACAGAAATCGTGGTGAAAACCGGCTGTTTTTGGCAAGAACTCCTCGTCCTGAGCTCTGATACCAATTGTAGGATCGGATTACGACCTAAACGAGTCGTTCGGAAGAATTCTAATCCGTTTCAGAGGCGAAAACTAAGAAACGGACGATAAACAGCTTGTTTCACACTTTAATCTTCTTTTATATTGAATTGACAACCTTTTACAATCAGAAGAATAACCGGCAGCACCTCGGTACACTTGACCAAAAACTGTTCTAACTTTTTCAACTGAACCTCAACTAGCCTATTTATAGTAAAGATGATTTCGCTTGAAGACTCAAGCGAAATCTTCTACTTTCTAATTCAAGCGAAATCTTACAATTTACAAACTTTGTCTTGAAGCGAAACTTTAACAATTTGACATTCTGTTTTGACTTCTAGCATGCAAATTCACGTGAACATGTGATATGATGTCATTGATGATGTCATCTAGATGATGTCATCATGACATCATGTCTTGTTTAAATCCGCACTGAACCGAGACTCGATACAAGACGAAGACGACAGATGTGTGCACCAACATTGCTCTTACAAATATTTCGTCTCATGTAAGCCTAGAGACTTCACAGGAGAAAAAAGGAGCCGTTGATTGTATGACTTGGCTCGATGAGATGGATACAGTGGTTGATATCAGTGGTTGAGCAGAACAGGATATTGTGAAGTTTGTTTCGCAATCATTTAAAGGTGAAGCTTTGGCTTGGTGGAGGTCATTAGTTAAAGCCACAGGGAAAATCCCACTTTATAACATGTCTTGGGATTAGTTTGTTGCGTTGATCAAAGATAACTTCTGTCCTCAGCATGAGGTGGAAAGAATTGAAACCGACTTCTTGACTTTGGTCATGAAGAACTTGGATTGTCAGGCATACCTTACTAGTTTCAACACCATGTCCCAATTGGTTCCTTATTTGGTCACACCGGAACCAAAGCGCATAGCACGTTTTATTGGAGGATTAGCTCCAGAAATCAAGGGAAATGTGAAGGCATCCAGACCTACCACCTTTAGGTCAGTGGTTGATCTGTCTTTATCTCTTACACTCGATGCAATTAGGCAAAGGTCGCTTAAGAATTCTGATGAAGGGAAGAGGAAACGTGAGGATGAGAACTCACGCCGCTCTGATAAGAAACGTAAGGGGAACTCTGAGTATAAGAAGGGTTCTGGATTCAAAAAGGACAACCAACAGTCAGGTGAGAAGCCCAAGTGTAAGGTCTGCAAGAAACACCATTTTGGAAAGTGCAGGTTTGAAGCACAGTCGCAATCGCAGCCTAGAGTTTGTGGAATCTGCAAGTCTAAGGAACATAAAACCTTAGATTGCAAGAAAATGAAGGACGTAACTTGTAACAATTGTAACGAGAAGGGGCATATCAAGACCAATTGCCCCAAATTTGCAAAGAAGCCTGAAGAGGTTAAGAAGACCAATGCTCAGGTCTTCCAAATGAATGATCAGGAAGCAGTTCAGAATGACAATGTGATAACAGGTACATTCCTTATCAATGATGTTTATGCTAGAGTGTTGTTTGATTCAGGTACAGACAAGTCTTTTGTAGACAATAAATTTTGTAAACTATTAAATCTGCCTGTTAAGACTCTAAGCATTAAATATGAAGTAGAATTGGCCGATGGTACAATAGAAACTGCTTCAACAATCTTAGATGGATGTTTTATATCCATTAGGAATCACTCTTTTCCACTGTCCTTGCATCCATTGAAATTGGTAGGATTCAATATAGTGATAGGCATGGATTGGTTGTCTCATAACCAAGCCCAAATTGTATGTGATAAGAAGCAAGTGGTTATCAAGACTCCTTATGGTGAGCCATTAACAATTCAAGGAGATATGCAGTACGGGTTACCTAAGCTAGTGTCTATGCTTAAGGTATCAAAGTGTTTGAAGAAAGGTTGTGTCATTTACCTGGCACAGGTAACCGTCGATAAACCAAAGCCCAAGATCGAAGATATCCCTGTTATTTCTGAATATCCAGAAGTTTTTCCTAAAGAACTACCTGGTTTACCTCCAGATAGGCAAGTAGAGTTCAGAATCGATATTATTCCTAGAGCAGCACCAGTTGCAAGAGCACCTTATCGATTGGCACCAACTGAGATGAAAGAATTGAGAACACAGTTGGATGATTTGTTGGAAAAGGGTTTCATTCGACCTAGCTCATCCCCTTGGGGAGCGCCAATTCTGTTTGTGAAGAAAAAGGATGGCTCAATGCGTTTATGCATTGATTATCGTGAGTTAAACAAGGTTACAATCAATAACAGGTATCCGTTACCCATGATCGATGATCTATTCGATCAGCTTCAAGGAGCAAGTTACTTTTCAAAGATCGATTTAAGGTCAGGTTATCACCAGTTGAAGGTCAGAGACGAAGATGTGCACAAGACTGCATTCAGGACTCGCTATGGTCACTACGAGTTCTTGGTGATGTCTTTCGGGCTCACTAATGCACCTGCAGCTTTCATGGATCTCATGAATCGCGTTTGCAAGCCGTATCTAGACAAGTTTGTCATTGTCTTTATTGATGACATACTTATTTACTCAAAGAGTCAAGCCGATCATGAAAGACATCTCCGGTGTATCCTCAAACTTCTGCAGCAAGAAAAGCTCTACGCCAAGTTTTCCAAATGTGAGTTTTGGCTTCGTGAAGTCCAATTTCTTAGACATGTGGTAAGTGGGCGTGGTATCCAGGTGGATCCCGCTAAGATTGAAGCGATTATGAATTGGCAAGCGCCTAAAACACCTACGAAAATTCGTAGTTTCTTGGGTCTAGCAGGATACTACAGGCGTTTCATTGAAAACTTTTCGAGGATTGCTGCACCCCTAACTTCGTTGACTCGCAAGAATATAAAGTGCGATTGGGGTCCAAAGCAGCAATAATCTTTTGAGATTCTTATACAGAAATTAAGCAAGGCTCCGGTGTTGACATTGCCAGAAGGAATTGAAGAATTTGTCGTTTACTGCAATGCATCACACACAGGTATGGGTTGTGTGCTTATGCAGAGAGGCAAGGTTATTGCCTATGCTTCACATCAATTAAAGGTGTACGAAAAGAACTACACCACCCATGATTTGGAATTGGGTGTCGTTGTATTTGCACTAAAACTTTGGAGGCATTATCATTATGGAACCAAATATGAGATCTATTCTGATCATAAGAGCCTTCAGCATCTGTTTAATCAAAAAGATCTTAACATGAGACAACGTCGATGGATGGAAACGTTAAACGATTATGATTGTGAGATACGCTATCATCCAGGCAAAGTGAACGTAGTCGCTGATGCTTTGAGGAGAAAGGAAAGGATCAAACCTATTAGGATCAATGCCAAAAGCAATAACTAAAGAACAGCTTGAACGAAAGGTTGTTAGCCACTCAAAAGGAAGCTGTAATAGAAACTAACTATTCGAATGAGAAGTTAGGCGTAACTGCTGATCAATTATCATATGGCAAGGATGGAATCCTTAGATTGAATGGTCGAATCTGGGTTCCAATCCATGGAGGGCTTTGAGATATGATTCTTCAAGAAGCTCATAGTTCAAAATATTCAGTCCATCCTGGCAGTGATAAGATGTATCAGGATTTAATGGAAAATTATTGGTAGATAGGTTTGAAGAAATCTATAGCCACTTACGTGGCTAAATGTCTGACGTGTGCACAGGTTAAAGTCGAGCATAAAAAACCGTCAGTTCCCACCTGGAAATGGTAACTATGGATTTTATTACTAAGTTACTAAAGACGAAATGTGGGAATGATACGATATGGGTTATAGTCGACAGACTGACCAAGTCAGCTCACTTCTTACCTATTAAAGAAACACACAGCTCCGATAAGCTAGCTTAGCTGTACGTGGATGAGATAGTATATCTCCACGGAGTGCCAGTGTCTATTATCTCCGATAGGGATACTAGATACACATTTCATTTTTGGAAAAGCTTTCAGCAATCCTTAGGCACTCGTCTAAATTTCAGCCCGCATATCATCCTTAGACAGATGGCCAAAGCGAACGTACAATTCAAACACTCGAGGATATGCCCAGGGCTTGTGTTATTGATTTAGGTGGAAGTTGGGATGACCATCTTCCTTTGATTGAATTTTCGTACAATAACAGCTATCATTCGAGTATCCAAGTCGCGCCTTTTGAGGCCTTGTACGGAAGGAAGTGCAGGACGCTAGTTTGTTGGGCGGAAGTTGGAGATGTCCAACTGTCAGGACCTGATATAGTCCTCGAGATGACGGATAAGATCGTTCAAATCCGTGACCGTTTGAAAGCTGCCAGGGATAGGCAGAAAGGCTACGCGGATAAAAGGCATAAACCTCTGAAATTCGAGGTAGGTGATAAGGTTTTACTTATGGTGTCACCCTGGAAAGGGGTGATGCGTTTTGGCAAAAAGGGCAAGCTAAGCCCAAGATACATAGGACCATTCGAGATCATCGAATGTGTCGGAACTGTGGCCTACAAGTTAGACCTACCTGAAGAACTTAGTGGGATACATAATGTATTCCACATCTGCAACTTAAAGAAATGTCTAGCCGATGAATCGCTAGCAATGTCCTATAAGGACGTGCAGATAGATGAGAGTTTAAAGTTCGTTCAGAAACCTTTGTCGATCGAGGATCGACAGGTTAAGAAGCTTCGAAGAAAGCATGTGCCGATTGTGAAGGTAAAGTGGGATGCCCGTAGAGGCCCAGAATACACGTGGGAGGTTGAATCTACAATGAAACAGAAGTACCCTCATTTATTTCAGTAAATCTCGAGGTCGAGATTTCTTTTAAGGGGGTGAGGATGTAACACCTCGGAAAATCATGCCCAATATAATAAAGACACGTGTCATGGACTTTAAAGGTGTAATGAATTGATCCCGAGGGACTTCAATTGTCAAACAATGTAAATATGTAAATAAAAGGATTAAAGGTGTCAACATGTTTAATGTTACCTCTGAATGACCTTTTTAACAATCCCAAAAGCATTGTAATATTTGTATGTTTGCTCTCACGAATATCAGATGGTAATCTCATGGAGTTTCGATGAAAACAAGACTTTTCGGGTGATCTCACAACTAACCGGGAGCTTAACGGAGTTAATTTATGACTCAAGGCACTTGTTAGTTAATTATGGGGGTCATAAGTGCAATAAAAGAAAGTTAAATAAACTTAAATTGGACCAGGGACTAAAAATGCAAAGATTTCAAACTTTTAAACCGGAACTTCCCATCGTCGCGGGCCGCGTAGGCCTTATCGATTTCTTACGCGGGCCGCGTAACAGGTGCCAGCGACCAAAAAAGGGACAACTGCATGTTGCAGCCTGTTCCACCGCCATTGCATGGCTGTTTTCGATACCAAGGACTGAGCAACTGGTTTTGCTGCCCTAGGGACACTTGGGATCATCTGAATTACCTCCTAGGTACAAATGGATTGATCCTAGAGCTTCCAAAATCCTATATAAGGGTCCTTGATGTTCTTGTTCATGTACACTTGAAAACTTTCACTTCAAAGCTCACTCTCTGAGGCCTCCTGGTGCTATAAGAAGCTTTCACTACTTCAATTTTCATGCTAAGGACTCTAGTAAGTGTTCTTAGCTTCTATAGTTAAAGTTTTATTAGCTTAATGACCGAAAGTCAAAGTTAGCATAATTAAGCTTTGAATTGGTGATTAATCACTAACGGTCCAGCCATTATTCGAATTGAAAGTGGCTATGTGTTGGTAATTATGTTGGTGTTAAACCCTTGAAAGGGCACCTTCAAATTATCATGTTATCTCAGTCAATTTTCGGGTCAAACTTCTTAATAAAAAGTCAAACGAGTCAGTTTTTGCCAAATAATTCATAACTGATAATGCTGAAGTTATGGAACATGTTTTAACGCTTATATAACTTGGTAAATAATATAAGAACATGTTTAGGCATGTTCAACCCGACAATTCTGAGTTTAGGCTCGGTTCGCAACCGAAAGTCGCAAAAGTAGACTTTTTCTTTGACTTTCAGTTCTGACCCGATTTAGCTTAGTTTAGATATGCCTTAGGGTTCCTCTTGGACCATATTATATGTTAGTATAACCCTCTGAGGTTACAAAACATGGTTCCATAAAAATCCTAGTTCATTGCATGTTTCCGTTAAATGCTTAAAAGTTGACCGTTATGCCCTTTTATCATTAAAACGAGATTTTTGGAAATGTGAGAGGACAAAAACCTTTATTACTTTTATATTAGTAAGTCCTAAAAATTTGACATCCGTTTCTGGTCTGGAATAGGAGTTATGCATGATATCGTAAAACAAAGACTTTTTGTTAATTAAATGGCATTTTTGGCATAAATCATATTTAAACCCAAATTTTAGCACCAAACTTTCTACCCACTGTTATAATATAATATTTAGGGATTTTTGGAAATTTTTATTAAATTTTAAACTGATCATAACATAGAGTTCTTGCATGAACTCGATAATGGACGATAATGCCCTTTTCACTAATAAAATGAGTTTTACGCATCATTTGCATGTCAAACCTTTTTCTACTGATTTTATACATTAAATAAAATCTTTTAAACAGTTGAGACTGATCAAAATCTCAGATTTCCTTAAATAACCCGAATATCGTCAAATACCGACTTTTATGCGATTTAGGCGCATAGTATGGTTTAAAACCATATTTAGCACCTAAGACTTGTTACCTACTGATGTTATAAATTATTTTTTATACTTTAACAGTAAGTATAAGTTTTGAACTCAGATTTCCAAATTTGACCCTAAAAGCATATGTGAAATGACCAAAATGCCCTTACGGTGCATAGTTTGGCAATAAATGATAAAATTCACATATTTATGATATCTTACTGATATAACTTGTTAAAATAAATATTTTTACTGATTGTTTTAGACCAGAATCTCAGCTTACTATTTAATCCCTTTTATAAACATTAAAAATACCAAAATACCCTTACGGGGCTTAAATTGGTTTTAAATTCGTTTTGGGCATAATGGGAGATATCCGACTGATATCATATCATATTTAAAGCATATTAACTTGTTGAACTTGTACATGACTCATTCGGTTACCCGTTATGCAAATACGCGTTCGATACGGTTTATGTAACTAGTTTGCATAAATTAGCCGAAACAGGTCAAACCTTATCATTTTTACTTCAAAATCCAGAATGTGTTTAGTTTGACCATTTTACACAAGTCTTCATACTTGTTGGGTCTAAATCACATTCTAATCCGGTATTCGCTTAATCTTGCATTTTGAACCGTAAACCTTTTCCTTAAAACTAACCGGTCTGAGTTAAGACTTAAATAAGACCCGTTAGGAATCTAATAGGTTATTAAAACCTTTGTTCCAGATTAGGAGCCCAGTAAAAGCTACTTGTACTTGCTGATTGATATACGGCTGAGAATAAAATTATATTTTAGCTCAGGTAAATACTTTTAACTTATTTTCCCTTATACGGGCTTGGGATACGGTAAATTATTACCGCTTGGTCGGGTATTGAATCTTTAATCGATTAGTGGTTAAATTATTGAGATAACCCATTTTAATCTGTTTTGTTTGATACAAAGCCTTTGGGGGGTTAATGACCGTGTCCTGGATATCCTCGGCTCATTCATTTGAAATGGCCACGACTTAAGCACGGGGTGTAGGCATACACCTAACAGCTGCATATGTAAAAGATGTAACCACTCATTGAGGATAACTCGCTCTTGTCTCGGCTCTTCTAACCGAGCCCTGAATGAACGACAAACATATAAATCTGTATACAGGATTATTTTAAATAATTGTCCCAAGTTATGAAATATTTTATGCCTTGTGCATTCAAACCAATTTTATAAATGTTTTTCAAAAGAGTCAGTTAATTGTATTTACCAGTGTAAACTGAAGTATTTTTCAAAAAGGTTAAGTGCAGGTACTACACGTAATGGGCTGGAAACTCCGAGTATTAAACAAAGAGTCTTGCAAGCTATTAATACTTTAAGTCTGTTGAACATTATTTACTTTCTGTTTTAGATCCGCCTGTGGATCCACTTTACAACCGTTGTGTAATATTTTATTATACTTTCAATTTGGTTTGTATTATTACTTTAGGCTTCCGATGTGCATTAAACTGTGATTATTTGACTATGATGATATCCACTACGTCACGATACTCCATACCAGGCCCACCGGTAATACGTGAAAATATATGGGTGTGACAATAACCCTCTGAGGTTATACTATTTGATCATAATCAGTTGTCGGGTTTTTATACAAGTTCATGTATTATGCCATAATGCTGACCAAAATGCCCTTTTGAGCATAGAATGGTTTTAAAATGTAATGTACATATAATTTGTTAAAACCGACTGATATGGTAACATAATGAAGATGTTTTGGCATAATGAACTTGTTAATGACTCATCCGATCACCCGATACCGCCTATGTGCGTACGGTTGACTTATGTAACTTAGTTTACATAAGTTAACCGAATTGGGTCAAACACCTTCAAATTCTTATAAATTCCAGAATGTATATTTGTTTACTCATATTATACAAGTCTTAGTACATGTGGTGGTTTAAACTACATTCTATCCGGTCACTACTTAATCTAGTGTACCGTACCGTTTACTTTATATATAGTTAATCGGTCCAAGTCTATGACTTGAATAGGACCCGTTAACATTCTAATTGGTTATTATACCATTCATTCTAGACTAGGGCGTCCAGTAAATTGTAACCTTGCTAGTTGTATTGTTATATCGGTTGTGCTTGTATAATAGTCTTGGATTGTAAGACTCGAGCCAGGTAAATACTCTAAACCTATTTTCCCTATACGGGCTTGGGATATGGTAAATTATTACCGCTTGGTCGTGTATGGGATCTATGTCTGATTGTGACTAAAATCCAAATAACCTGTTTTAATTTGTTTTGCTTAACAACTTAAACATTGGGGGTTAATGCGACCGTGTCCTGGATATACTTGGCTCATTTAATTGCAAATGGCCACGACTTAAGCACGGGGTGTAGGTATACACCCGACAGATGCTAATGTTATAATAAAATGTTTTTCTAACCCATATCGGGGATACCCTTTATGGGTTAAAGTGGCATGTTGGTTAATCATGTTATCGGTGTTTAGTACCGGCCCCATATGTATTAACAAGCATGTAAAATTGAATACAAGATATATGTATTACTGTCCCAAGTTCTTTATGAAAAATATATGTACCTTCTGTACATTAAAATGATTTTGAAATATTTTCAAAATGTGTTGGTTATTTGTATTTACCAGTGTAAACTGACGTATCTTCAAAAGACTAAGCGCAAGTTGCAAGTTACGTAAATATGCTGGAAGCTGCCCAGTAAATGCTTTAGGGGAATTTGCAACTCAATGCGTTGAAGCCTAGTAGTCTGTTACATAATCATTGTGTTATTTCGATCCGCCTGTAGATCTTTTAAATACTTCCGTCTGTATATTATTTTTGAGCATTCAGACACTTGTAATTTGTAATAGTATTTTATAATCCCAAAACTTTCGCTGTGTTATTTGTGTATCTGTATCAATTTGTCATATACCCTAAGTTCGGGCCCACCGGGAAATCAGGGAGTGACACTTAGTCCATAACATTGACTACAACACCTTAGACTAGGGGGACTTGGTGGGGCAACGTCTGAATCACCGAACTATACCAGAACGAACAAAGCTATTCATCTTCCTCTTGAGCATCCATCTTCGGGCCAATCTTATACTTGGTCCGAGCGTAGTCTTGCGAACCAATTATGGAAGCTGCTTATAACTAACTTGGGTTACACCTCATAACTACCATGAAAGTGACTGGTCCGGCCAGGACCACTTTTACCACTGCAGCAACTACCAAAGGTATAAATACCACACTTAACACTTTGGAAAACCCAGTTTGTTCTCTCACACACCAAATCTCCCACTCTCTACTGAGATTCTTGTACTTAACCTGTACTTATTCTCACGTCTGAGCTTGGTCATAAAGAAGCTCCCATCCCTATGATGTCACACCCTGTTTTTGCGGAAGCGTATGATGTGTGACTAGCTTGTTATCATTGCATTCAATCGTAATAAACAACTACATGATCAAAACGATGTTCATCCATTTATGAAAATTTAAGTATTACAAATACTTGTTATTTAAGTCTTCAAAACACGACCTTTGACAAGGTTTCAATTCAACAAAAGTGGATGACATCTAGACTTGTAGTCTACTTCTAGTTATGACACTTGCGCCCAAGATCCATCCTGTCACCTGAAATACATGTAATTTTGGAAAACATCAACATAAAGTTGAGTGAGTTCTTGCGTCTTGTATATCTTGTATGAAAACATAGTTTGTAACCTTTACAAATCAAGTATTTATTGTATAAATCACGTTTTCTTGTGTACACCACGTACTAAATGAGTGTTTGAGCAAGGACATTAAGGTATGTGAGGACATAGGGAGCTTTAGTATTTTCTCCCTTCACTGTGTCAATTTTCCCTCGACTGTGTCGATTAACCTCGACTGTGTCGATTAACCTCGACTGCGTCAATTTCCCTTGACTGTGTCGATTTCCCTCGACTGTGTCGATTAACCTCGATTGTGTCGATTTCCCTCGACTGGGACACCGAAGCACTCAAGAGGTCACATAAGGACCATGAGTGGGGCTCGGCCGTACCCGTTAGATCTAACCCTCGTCCCTAATTAAGTATTAATGGCATTTCTGTATTTAGTCTATGCTCACATGATCTAGTATTTTCTAGGCTTTTCTTAAAGCTCATCATATTGCACTCACCACGAGTGCTTCTCGTATTTTTACCCCTTGTAAAAATTATAATATTTGTAACATGTATTTCACCCCCGAGAGTTATAAAACCAAAAACAGTTAGAGAAAAGGGGGAGCATGAACTCACAACTTTGCGTTCCTGTGCGTCGTAAACTTCACCGGATTTGCTTAATTAACGTCGTAACCTATACGAGTTTTCTTAATGTTAGTCACCAGACTTGCGTCGCACAAGTACAGTCACTCTCTTTTGTATATATATTCTTGTGTTAAAAATATTTTATATTTTTAACTAAGTATCTTACTTATATTATTTTCTCAAAAATTAATATAAGTATCTCGTGTTTTGCACTTTGCACCCGAATTATGTATCTTGTATGTTGTATGCGTATTTTTGTATTCTTACTTGTTACGAGTATCTCTAAGTCATATTATTTTTACTCTAAAAATAATATATACTTATTTCACAAAATAATCACATAATCACACAAGCGATTAATATATATTCTAAATATATATTTAGTAAGTTTGTTTACAAAAATCCACCTCCGAATACTTGGTCATTTGATAACAAAAATCATGGCGAAGTTTGTTTGGAAAACCAGTCAAAAATATGTTCATAACACTTGTCACAAAAATATTCTAAGTGTTACTTTCTGGAAAAATTTCATCAGAGTTTCCTCTGTAACTGGAGGTGGCCACGCTTACTAGCGCATCATTTTCTTTTAAAAATTCAACCAATCAATTTTCTGTCATCAAAATACCATCTTCAAATATCAAACTAGTCAAAATAAACATAAATCGCATACACATGAACTTGCAAGTTGTGTAAAATTATGTAGTAACTTTTCAACACATTTAGTGGGTCTTTCCATCTCTAAAAATAGAATCATTATCTCGCAAATTTTATTTTTAAAGAATATGGAGTTTTACAACTTCTAGTCGGTATTTACGAAAATATTTCTTTGTTAAATTCTTTCGTTACACAAGTGTCTGCACACTTTTTGGTCTTCAAAACCACCTTTAGTTTAGGAAAGATCCGGTTTTAAAACAAGGTTTTGTCTTACAGTTAGTTCTTCGAAAATACCACTTGTAGATCTTTAGATCTGCTAGTTTAGAACTCCATTTTATAAGAAAAACTATTTTTACACAAGTTCATGTTTATAAGTAGTAGAGTTCATCATCTTACCATTTCTACACTTAACCTATCACTAGTTTATGTTTCATGACCATGACCTAGCCCGGTTAGATGACGATCCGTTCTACTACTAGCATCAACCAACACAAAATAATCATAACAAAACAAGTTTAACAAGTTTTACACCATTATACTTCTTTTATCCAACAAGTTCATCATTTTTATAAGACTTTTAATTTTGTTCTCTAGTGTTCGTAAATTTTTACCCGTTAAATATCTTATTAACCACTTTAAACATGAACAAGAAGATGTTTAGAGTCACTTACTACTAGCTCAAGGCTAGGGAAGAAACTAGACGAAAAACGGGTGGTTAATAGCAACGTAGAGGGGTCCTTGGCAATCCGCAAGCACCGGGCTTCCTCGTATGTGATCCTTCACCCTTGGTTGTATATTAAATTGCAAGATGGAAATAAAAAAAAGATGGTGGGTGGTGCTATGGTTTCGGCCGTGAGGAGCAAGGAGGGAGCAAGAAATGATCAAGTTTATGATGTATGGTTTAGTGGAAGATATGAGGGACCTTGGTGTTATTTATAATCTTCTCAATTTTAATTACCCAAGGGGTTTTATGTCTCCTTGATATGAAGCAAGGATAATATGATAATCAAAATGATGTTGGTTGTGTCCCACATGGGAACCGAGCTCGTTCAAAAAAAAGGAAGGGTTCATGGTTGAATTCGAACTATATAGTTAGACTAATTAGTTAGGTTGATGATTAATATTAATTATTAGTGTGTAGTAATTTGTAACGGGTGCTAGGGTATTCGGGGACCCTAACTAGCTCAGAAAAAATAAAAACATTGTTTCTAGCAATATTTTGGTGTCCCGGGTAATGCCCGGTTGTTCGGTCAAATACCGATTCGTTAGAGTGCTAAATCACACTTTTTAGCGTCTTTTAAGTACCTTTTTGTATCCCTTTCGATTCCCAACACTTGGGGAAATATTCTGGATAATAAAACGACATTTCTGCATAATATTCACATGTCTAAAAGCTGATTATAGCTGAATTTAAATAAATTATGCACTTAAAGTGCGTTTCGGGTGCTTTTTAGTGCTTATTTTTGCTTTCGGAAGGTCTATATTAAAACCCTTGCATGTACTCTTGGGTTTTAATGCATTCTTGACATTGGACCTACACCTAGGCTCCAATTCTAATGTCTGACTGCTTTCTGCAGTTCTGTTGACACGATGTGTCTTACCGGTGAGTTTACTAATATTTTTGACGCAACGCTATCATAAGGTAATTCTTGTAGCATATATCATGCAGGAATTCACTTGTATGGAATTCAGAAATTTATTTGTCTGGTAAACCAGATCATGCACAGTCATTTAAGCACAAATTACTGTTCATTTTGTGTACGAAATGTACGAAAAAGTGACGGTTGTCACAGTCTCCCCCCGTTAGAAGAATTTCGTCCCGAAATTCAAGCGATGCCATCGGTCGCAGGGGAGTTGTGAAACCAATATGGTCACTTAGATTCATGATTTGTTTTTATGTTCCCATGAAATCTCTGGGTCATGTCATGAATTCTATCATACTCAAGTAAGTCGATCATGACTTTTCTGTGTCTTGTGGACTCTTGGTCCCTAACCTCAACGGGTTTCTATAGTAATTCTTGTCATTTGTCATTGACGTGAATCTTATTTGTGGGAACTACGACTGTTCCTTAAGTCAGACTCCTTTAAAGACTAGACACATGAATGTGTCGCGATCACTACTGATCTTTTTCTGGGAGTTTTATCTTGTGGACAATGGTTCTGATCCCTACTCTGGGGATTCAACCTTTTTATTTTTCCACACCACATTACGCCTTCTCTGGGCGAGGCTCTCATTTAAGCCATAATTTTCGTCTTGAATCCTTACGATTTCTGCCGCTCATCGGCACAATCTTTCTGTATTTTGCGTGCTACCTTGTTATGTTTTAACGGCGGTGTGATAAATACGGTTGTAGGAAGACTCTACTATGGGCAAGTGAGTGTTCCAACTTTTCGTTAAAGTTTATCACACAAGCACGTATCATGTCCATTCAGTCTGCATCGTTCAGTAGCTCAGTCCGTCTACGTTAACATTCAAGTTCTTACGATCGACGGTGTGCTGCAACCCTTGTGTTCAGTAAAGGTCGTGCAGCGTTTTCCGTTAGGTAGTGACGTCAAGTTTGCGGCGTGCAATCACTGTATCTAGCTCAAGGTTTCTTCTCATGATTCCTTGATCAATGAGCCGCGTATGCAATGTGTGATCTCGTTGCATCGACGTACAATTGAGACTTTGTCGAGAAGCGTCACTTAATTGCAATTCTAGCTCCTTAGCTCTGGGTTGCAGGGTCGGTATGAATCTCGTTCTTATGCACCATGCATCTTAAAGTTCTCATCTCGCGAATTCGAAATCCGCTTTTCGTCATCATTGCACATAACTGTGCTTTCTCTAAGAGTTGCAAGGTAAATTGCAGCTGTTGCTCGCGACCTTCCTTGGTCATTGGCCATATAAGAATGTTGTCAATAAGTATATGACTTATCCAGGTATGGCTCACACGTTCGATTCATGAGGTCCATGAATATTGTCGATGCATGTGTTAAGCCAAATGATACGACAAGGGTCTCGTAATGCTCGAAGCAAGTCCTAAAGGTCGTTTTAGGGATATTTCCTCTTGTATTCACAGTGGAGGATATCTTGTCCTCAAATCGATCCTTGAGTGGTAACTAGGATCTTATGATTTGTCTGTTTTATGTCATCAGTCCTTGACAAAGGATTCTGATTTTCAATTCTCTGAAGTTTATGTAAAGTGGAGACTACCAACTTTCTCCTTGTCTCCTTAACTAAGGATGTTATGTCCTTAATTTCCTCTGTCTAGCAGCTCTTGTAGTTATATCAGCGGTTCATGCTTCGCTGGTGAAGCTAGTCGGTATGGCGTCATTCGTCCCTGGTGCTGCTCCTGGCACGCGATTTATCCTGAACTCCTCTCGTCGCTACGGAGAGGCGTTCCTGGCAAGTCTTCCGAAAAGGCTACTGGGGCTTCTCCCGTCACGAGGATGTTCTCAGGCTCTGAAGTCTACTCGGAGGCGTTTCTATGACCAATGAGGGATGTCGTAGATCTGTCGCCTTGTGGGGTCTAGCATCCTTGCACCTATCGCAGGAAAGTTGGGTTTTATCATCCGCAGAAGGGATGCGTCTGATTTTCTCATATCGAACGACTTCAGCTGTATACTTGGATTTCTGATCCATGCTGACTAACATATTATGACTTCGCGAGTCAATGATAACAGAAGGTTCCGACCTTCTGAGTTCCTAGAATATAATTCCTTACTTGCTTCGTCTGTTTAAACTAGCCTTCTATATGCCCATTTCTTAAGAATATAGGACGTCTATTTTACTTGAAACTAGGCCAAGCAGTTTCTTAAGTTCTAAGCATGTAAGGTTTAAGTTGGTGCCAGTATTAATTAAAAGTAGATGCATTAGGTTGTTTAATAGGGAATGTACCCGTAACCGCATCTGGATCCTGGCGTGCTTCACGAGTTTCGATCGTGAAAACCCTTCCTTGCTTGTTTCTTCCTAGGGCAATCTTTCCTAAAGTGCCCTGCTTCACCACATTTGTAGCAACCTGGTATTCTCTTATTTCTTCCATCTGGGTCCTTCGCCCAACAGGCATCCTTGCTGTGCCCTTCTTTTCCACACTTTCCGCACGTAGGCCTTAGACATCGACCTTCATGGTGAAAAGTGCATTCCCCGCATCTCGGCTTAGTCCCCGAGTATATTTTGCCACCAGCCTTATTAGTGGCTCCATCAGTTTTCCTGTCATGCGGCGGTTTCACTTTCTTTCTTTTGCCTGTTTTAGAGCTTCCATAGTTTACTTGGGTGCTCATCTTTAGGTTTGAGGACTTCCTCTTCTTGTTGCTTGACGACTCCACATGAGTCTCTTTCTTGTTATCCTCAGATTCCGAAAATTTTCCCGCACGAAGAGCTTCTTCAGTAAGAGTGACACTCATATCGATAGCCTCTGCAATGGTTGAGGGCTTTGAGGTAGTAACCATGCTCCTGATCTGAGGTGCAAGTCCCCAAATGAATCGTTCAACCCTTTTAAATTCCGGTTTGACTAAGTAGGGGACGACCCTAGACAAGTCGTGAAATCGTTGGACGTATTCAGGAATCTTCGGTCCGTCCATTTTCAAATTCCAGAACTCCACCTCAATCTTCTGGATTTCCGTCCTAGAACAGTACTTCTTTTCCATCATTTCCTTGAGCTCGTCCCAGCTCAGTGCATAAGCAGCATCTACACCAAGGGTTTGAACCTGAAGGTTCCACCAGGAGAGTGCGCCATCTATGAATAACCCTGAGATATAGGTAACACTCTGTTGGGGCAAACAGTTACTCATTCTTAGATTGGAGTCAGTCTTTTCTGCCCAACAAACAAATGCAACGGCACCTCCTATGCCATCAAAATTTAATGGCTTGCAGTCCAGGAATTGTTTATAGGTGCAGCCAGTCAGAGGGTTATTTCCAGTAGTGCCATCGCTGTGCTTAGAGCGGAGGGCTTCATGTCGAGCAATCGCCTGTGAGATGCGTTCTTGCAGCTCGGCTTCTGTTCTTGGCAGCGTACTGGTGTTTGTGTCTCGCCTGGGCGGCATTCTCTTCTGCCAATATGGTATGAAGTAGGTTAGACAATATTCCATAATTGTCTATGAGGTACATAACATCGTAAGCCATTATGTAATCACCCAATTTCACACGTAAATATAATCAGTGTATAAGCGAGGAAACAGTTATTGAGCCTTCACATAGGCTTGCCAACTTGGCTTATTGTTTGAAATGAACTCGAGGCTACATCGCCTTGGTCATTCAAGTTTTAGTTATTTCCTGCTACATTGGTTTTTCTTAGGTCTTTAGCTTTACTGGTGCGTATACTTTCCCTTAGATGGGGTTGTCCGTGTCGAGGTGGTAGAGAGTGTGTCGTCACTGATTCTTCCTGAATGTCATTTCACCTCTCTTGCTTAAACATCATTTTCTCAGACGTCTCGTATGCAGGTAGATGTGTCAGTCACGAAGTAGGCTAAGACAGGCTTCCTACTTTCTAGCGTGCTAAAGCACTGATCTATGTGTTGTTCTACCAGATGAAGGTGAGGACACCTATAGATTAATTTTGTATGGTTTTCATTAGCTTGACCCGCAGAGTCCACCAGGATTTCTGTGCACTACAAGTCGTTATTACGTGGGCCCCCGTAATAATAAATTGTCTTGCACAGTTACCCCAAATTTTCTTTCGTCCAAGCAGATGATCAATCTAGGAGGGGACACTACTGTCCTTATTCCTCTTGTCATGGAAAGGACCTTTGCGATGGTCCACGCGCTAACATTCGTTATCGTTACGCGCGTATAGGCACGATGATTAGATGGAATAGGAATAGAGAGAATTCCTAGTAGTTGGAGGGGCACCTTCGAGATGAATACTTCTTCTCCCTTTTCTGGTTAAGCATATCGTCAGTCTTGCTTCACATAAGCCGCAGGGATCTCGTCCCGTTGATTGAGAATTCGTTCAAGGTTGCCGCCTCTGCCTCGTCATCATCACCGTAGTTAGGCACCTTCACGATCAAGAGGGAAGAGCAGCCATCTCCTACGGAAGCAAGCTCAGCATCTTGTTTGGTAATCACTCCCAGCCATGAGCTTTGCAAAGGACGCGAGGTCGGTAGCTTCATCATGCGAGTCACGTATAGTAATAGGAGTCAGAGTCGAAAGTATCTCATTCACGTCAATAATCATTCCGTACACTTATTTGTATGTATGTATATCAATAACATATATGCTACTTAGCATAATCAAGCATTTTAATGCATTATATCACGTATATCTCTCGTTTTTGGGGGTCATTTTGTTTTTGGCAAGTCTAACTCGTGTAGACTACGCTTTGATTGGCACCTTATTTTAAAGGTATTCCTCACTAATGTCCTTGCCTTGTATTTTCTTAGTAAAGTGTCTGACTCGTGGATCTTGGCGCTTTTGTGAATGCAATGAAAACCTTTTTGAAAAATGTTTTCGTGAGAGAACTCTAGTGATTGTAGTCTAGACTCGAGAAAGAATCCTAGTTCACTACAATCGAAGCTCTGATACCAAACTGTCACACCCTGTCTTTTGCGGAAGCGTATGATGTGTGACTAGCTTGTTATCATTGCATTCAATCGTAATAAACAACTACATGATCAAAACGATGTTCATCCATTTATGAAAATTTAAGTATTACAAATACTTGTTATTTAAGTCTTCAAAACACGACCTTTGACAAGGTTTCAATTCAACAAAAGTGGATGACATCTAGACTTGTAGTCTACTTCTAGTTATGACACTTGCGCCCAAGATCCATCCTGTCACCTGAAATACATGTAATTTTGGAAAACATCAACATAAAATTGAGCGAGTTCATGCGTCTTGTATATCTTGTATGAAAACATAGTTTGTAACCTTTACAAATCAAGTATTTATTGTATAAATCACGTTTTCTTGTGTACACCACGTACTAAATGAGTGTTTGAGCAAGGACATTAAGGTATGTGAGGACATAGGGAGCTTTAGTATTTTCTCCCTTCACTGTGTCGATTTTCCCTCGACTGTGTCGATTAACCTCGACTGTGTCGATTAACCTCGACTGCGTCAATTTCCCTTGACTGTGTCGATTTCCCTCGACTGTGTCGATTAACCTCGATTGTGTCGATTTCCCTCGACTGGGACACCGAAGCACTCAAGAGGTCACATAAGGACCATGAGTGGGGCTCGGCCGTACCCGTTAGATCTAACCCTCGTCCCTAATTAAGTATTAATGGCATTTCTGTATTTAGTCTATGCTCACATGATCTAGTATTTTCTAGGCTTTTCTTAAAGCTCATCATATTGCACTCACCACGAGTGCTTCTCGTATTTTTACCCCTTGTAAAAATTATAATATTTGTAACATGTATTTCACCCCCGAGAGTTATAAAACCAAAAACAGTTAGAGAAAAGGGGGAGCATGAACTCACAACTTTGCGTTCCTGTGCGTCGTAAACTTCACCGGATTTGCTTAATTAACGTCGTAACCTATACGCGTTTTCTTAACGTTAGTCACTAGACTTGCGTCGCACAAGTACAGTCACTCTCTTTTGTATATATATTCTTGTGTTAAAAATATTTTATATTTTTAACTAAGTATCTTACTTATGTTATTTTCTCAAAAATTAATATAAGTATCTCGTGTTTTGCACTTTGCACCCGAATTATGTATCTTGTATGTTGTATGCGTATTTTTGTATTCTTACTTGTTACGAGTATCTCTAAGTCATATTATTTTTACTCTAAAAATAATATATACTTATTTCACAAAATAATCACATAATCACACAAGCGATTAATATATATTCTAAATATATATTTAGTAAGTTTGTTTACAAAAATCCACCTCTGAATACTTGGTCATTTGATAACAAAAATCATGGCGAAGTTTGTTTGGAAAACCAGTCAAAAATATGTTCATAACACTTGTCACAAAAATATTCTAAGTGTTACTTTCTGGAAAAATTTCGTCAGAGTTTCCTCTGTAACTGGAGGTGGCCACGCTTACTAGCGCATCATTTTCTTTTAAAAATTCAACCAATCAATTTTCTGTCATCAAAATACCATCTTCAAATATCAAACTAGTCAAAATAAACATAAATCGCATACACATGAACTTGCAAGTTGTGTAAAATTATGTAGTAACTTTTCAACACATTTAGTGGGTCTTTCCATCTCTAAAAATAGAATCATTATCTCGCAAATTTTATTTTTAAAGAATATGGAGTTTTACAACTTCTAGTCGGTATTTACGAAAATATTTCTTTATTAAATTCTTTCGTTACACAAGTGTCTGCACACTTTTTGGTCTTCAAAAACACCTTTAGTTTAGGAAAGAACCGGTTTTAAAACATGGTTTTGTCTTACAGTTGGTTCTTCGAAAATACCACTTGTAGATCTTTAGATCTGCTAGTTTAGAACTCCATTTTATAAGAAAAACTATTTTTACACAAGTTCATGTTTATAAGTAGTAGAGTTCATCATCTTACCATTTCTACACTTAACCTATCACTAGTTCATGTTTCATGACCATGACCTAGCCCGGTTAGATGACGATCCGTTCTACTATTAGCATCAACCAACACAAAATAATCATAACAAAACAAGTTTAACAAGTTTTACACCATTATACTTCTTTTATCCAACAAGTTCATCATTTTTATAAGACTTTTAATTTTGTTCTCTAGTGTTCGTAAATTTTTACCCGTTAAATATCTTATTAACCACTTTAAACATGAACAAGAAGATGTTTAGAGTCACTTACTACTAGCTCAAGGCTAGGGAAGAAACTAGACGAAAAACGGGTGGTTAATAGCAACGTAGAGGGGTCCTTGGCAATCCGCAAGCACCGGGCTTCCTCGTATGTGATCCTTCACCCTTGGTTGTATATTAAATTGCAAGATGGAAATAAAAAAAAGATGGTGGGTGGTGCTATGGTTTCGGCCGTGAGGAGCAAGGAGGGAGCAAGAAATGATCAAGTTTATGATGTATGGTTTAGTGGAAGATATGAGGGACCTTGGTGTTATTTATAATCTTCTCAATTTTAATTACCCAAGGGGTTTTATGTCTCCTTGATATGAAGCAAGGATAATATGATAATCAAAATGATGTTGGTTGTGTCCCACATGGGAACCGAGCTCGTTCAAAAAAAAGGAAGGGTTCATGGTTGAATTCGAACTATATAGTTAGACTAATTAGTTAGGTTGATGATTAATATTAATTATTAGTGTGTAGTAATTTGTAACGGGTGCTAGGGTATTCGGGGACCCTAACTAGCTCAGAAAAAATAAAAACATTGCTTCTAGCAATATTTTGGTTTCCCGGGTAATGCCCGGTTGTTCGGTCAAATACCGATTCGTTAGAGTGCTAAATCACACTTTTTAGCGTCTTTTAAGTACCTTTTTGTATCCCTTTCGATTCCCAACACTTGGGGAAATATTCTGGATAATAAAACGACATTTCTGCATAATATTCACATGTCTAAAAGCTGATTGTAGCTGAATTTAAATAAATTATGCACTTAAAGTGCGTTTCGGGTGCTTTTTAGTGCTTATTTTTGCTTTCGGAAGGTCTATATTAAAACCCTTGCATGTACTCTTGGGTTTTAATGCATTCTTGACATTGGACCTACACCTAGGCTCCAATTCTAATGTCTGACTGCTTTCTACAGTTCTGTTGACACGATGTGTCTTACCGGTGAGTTTACTAATATTTTTGACGCAACGCTATCATAAGGTAATTCTTGTAGCATATATCATGCAGGAATTCACTTGTATGGAATTCAGAAATTTATTTGTCTGGTAAACCAGATCATGCACAGTCATTTAAGCACAAATTACTGTTCATTTTGTGTACGGAATGTACGGAAAAGTGACGGTTGTCACATATGACGAGGCTAGTGGTGTCGTTTTCATGTCCATTTTGCATGTTTAATCACTTTCTGAGACGTGATCCTTACTAAGCTCCGTACTCCAGGTATTTGAGTCTTCACATGTGAAATTTAGCACCCACCTAATGTGCTTCTATTGTTATGTTATTTACAGCTTTTTAGCCATTCGTAATATTTTCTAGAAAATGATAAACAAACATTGTTAGACCTACAAAAGAACAGATGATATCCAAAAGCCAAAGCATGACAATGTGATCAAGATATAAACCGTTGATAAAGCATTTCTCCTCCAAAAGATAGTGAATCTTGAACACCTAAATCAGAGCAACTGTTAAAGACCAGCTAACATCTGTTTGAAGCCTTGGAACCGTTGTTCATTAAGAAACAAGGTATGTTCAAGCCGTAAAGTATGTTGAAACAAAGGTCTGATGAAGAAGACTAAACATCTATCTAGCGAAACAGTTGTTTGGATCAAAGTAATAAAGATAACCTAAACATATGTTTCCCAATATAACAATACTTTTTTTAACATTGTTTTGCATAGTTAGATCACTTGTTTGATTTGCATAGATGTTTGCAACATCTGTGGAATCTTTTATATTAAGAACGTTAGATGTCACTATCAGGGTGATGTCAGCCAATCACAAACAGAGTTTTCGTACATAGTATAAATATACCTCACATGTTAGAGATTTATTTAATCACATCACACATTCTCTTTTGTACGAATAGTTTTATGAGTGATCAGGCTGAGGAAGAGATTATAGAATCATCCTTTAAAATATTTAAATCATTAATTAATGAAAAAGAATTGTTGATGATATCTTCCTGCTTGGGAATTTTATTGTTTTATCTAAACCAATTTACAAGTATCAAACTTAGATACTAACAAACATTTTCATATATACATTATTATGGTTTTGAAAAAAAAGTAAATGACAGATGAAAAAATAGAAGTTCATATATATCATTATCTTGCAAGCGGAGTCAAAAGAATTGGTGTTATACCTTTTCCAAAACATTTTTATGATTTTAAAGGCTTCTTGTTCAACTATATATATATAGAGAGAGAGAGATAAAGCATTTAAATAAACGTAATTTGACAGTTTTTACTTGTTTATCTAAATTATATAACATTTTTAATATTTAATTTGACTTATACAAATACTATGATTATCCTCATACTAAACCTCATATTATTTGTCTTAGTGGTTAATCTTTTTTATACAAGAAGTTTTGCATTATCACTACACATTTTTACATGGAAACCCATTGCCATGTGCTACTTTTGCACTAGTACATATTTCTTGAGAAATGTAGTCGACCATATATTCTAAATCCATGTGAACACTACTGTTTACAATTACCATATATGCATGCCGCCTAAATCCATAGGTAGACATATTTCTTTCTCTCTTTCTCTCTAATCTACAAGAAACCTATCATGACCACTTATCTGCAGGACCACAAGTCCACAAGGGATTTGTTCTATGGATGCTTTCAGACATTGAGATAAGCATGAATACATGTAGGCCCTACCTAACTAGACGTGTGTACGGTTTTGTTCGACCGATTTTGATGAAAATTTTGGAAAATGACAAACTGAACGGGTCAAGTTGGCTCGGATGGCCAACATAATTTTATTTGTGGGTGGATTATGGATGACACTCACACCATAGATCCAATAGCGGATCCAACCTTATATTGTGGGTTCACATGAACCCACTTGGTTTGGAAAAAATGTAAAAAAGAAAAAATTGTGAGAAGCTTGTATGCTTTGAAAAAAATAATAATAAGAATCTATTAAAATGAACCCACTAAAAAAAGGTTTTGAATCCCCCATTATACAACTCTACTTATTGAGTGATTTCATTTTAGTTTTACTTTAGCATGTACCTTTTATTTGTACTGTAGTGACAAAAGAAATTCATACTCCTACCCAACTCTTTAATATTTCAAACATCATCTAACTAGGGGCGGACCTACTCTTTGGCCAGGGTGAACGGTCACACGGCCCGCACCCCTTAAAAAAAATTAGTGTATATTTTAGGCAAAAGACCCGACCGCACCCCTTAAAAATATGGTTGAACACCTTATCCGCACCCCCAGAAAATAATTTCTGGGTTCACCACTTTATCTAACTCGCTCATTATTCTTTGTTCGATGGAACATGCACACTTTTATGACTTTTAGGTCTTCAACTTTTGGATTTATCTTTGATTGAATCTATTTTGTCATGTACCTTCGCTTTGGACATATGTATATCAAATATCCAATTAGGGTTTGTTCACAGTCCTTACTAAGCATGAAGAGATTAGATGTTTCTTTATGGTACATGGTCATAATTTGGGAGATAATTACAAACAAATGCATCAAACTAACCTTTTTGCTTCGAATAATGATTATTGTTTTATTATTAACCTATAAATAAGCAAGTTATATATGCATAAAAGATTGTATCTTTAGTTTAGGGAGTCTTTCAAAAAAAAAATTCTTTTTAACCCTGAAGTTTTAATGTTTAACAATTTAAGTTTAAACTTCTAATCTTTGTTTCCTTTTTAAGCCTAAAGTTTTAATCTTTGACAATTTACAATAAAGTTTTAATCTTTGACAATTTAAGTTTAAAACATTTACTTTTTGTTTTTTTTTTACCCTAAAGTTTTAATCTTTGACAATTTAAGTTCAAAGTTTTAATCTTTGGTAATTTAATCCCTTTAATTAATTTGATTTTTTTACTTCTAATTCAAAAGTTTCCATCTTTGGCGATTTAACCACTTTGATTTTTTTTACTTATGTGTTGTAATCTTTGCTTTACAGGTTTTTCAACTAAAAAATGGTTATGCATATGGTTGTTGTAACCTTGTCTTTGGGGGTTTTTCAAAAAAAAAAAATTTTTTACTTTTCACCAAAATGTATTTCATAAACTACTTTTAACCCAATGCTGTTTGTTTTTTTTTTACTTTTAACACAAAACATTTTATCTTTTGCAATTTATCCTCACAACTTTTTTTACTTTCAACTTTGGTCCTTTATAGTTTTCATTTTCGGCAAATTTTTTGCTTTATGCTTCGTTCTAAATTTTGTGACCTAACACATCGCAACGTGCGTCTTTGGTTTAGCGTTTTTACGTTTCGTTCTAAATTTTGCGAGTTAACACCACGCAATGTGCGTGTGTGTGTGAACGTTTTTACATCGTCTATTTTTTTCCGTTTGACAGGTTCAACATAACGTGCGCGTACTAAATCGACTTAGTTATAACTAAATAATCCTTGCCGCATTGCGGCGGGTCGTAATTCTAGTTTATATTATTAAAGAAGAGTATATGGTCTTATAATAGGACACAACGTTTGTGTTATTTTTTTATATTAGAAACAGATTTGTTAAGCCACCTAACGAAAACTATGAGGAAAGAAAATGCAGGTACGATTATGATCCGAATAAACAATCCATGGACAGGTTAATTTGTGACCCAGTTGACCCATTTCGCATATCTGACCTTGGCTAGCTAGTAATCTATAACAACCATAAGATTTATGTGGTGTTATCTGTCTTTTGTCAATTTAATGGTAGTAATTTTTAATCTTTTATACATCATATTAAACCAAAATTTATTGGTGCTATTTGTCTTTTGTCAATTTAATGGTCGTAATTTTCAATCTTTTAAACATCATATTAAACCAAAATTTATGGGATATATATAAAATATCAAAATTTGTGGAATTGCTTTCCTTTTATAATAAGATATTTTATAGACAGTGAATATAGAACTTGAGTTTATTAAGTACTATTGTCAATGTCAAAGGAAAATCATGTGTCCTTACGGAGCATGATAAAAGCCACATACATGTGTATACAGAGACAACAGCAACAACCAAACCTACAAGAGTGGATATAGATAAACCTTACCCACATCCCTAGAAACACAGACTCTTTAAAAAAAGATGTTTAACTCCAAAACAATCAATAGAAAACCAAACAATATTAAAAAGAAATAGAAAACCATCAATAACAAAAAATAGACGTATAGCTTAACATGCAAAATCCACCTAAAATGTGAGACAGCCTAAGCCTCTAAAAATCTCTAACCTTAATCGGACTTCTCTGTGAATTCATCTCCTTAATCATGTCTTCACAAAGGTGCAACTCAATGTTGAGTTCACTCGTACCAAGTCAGTTTGGGCATGCAACTACCATTCATCCCCTCCACCATGTTGGTTTCCATTTCTCTAATTGGTGTCGTAGTCTGCCCTTTTTCACATGTCCAAACCAACTCAATTTCTCTTCTCTTATCTAATCCGATATACTAAACACTTCTTATGTCTCCAGAAAACGTCATTTCTTTCCGGATCTAACCTTGTTAGGCCACACATCCGCCTCAACATCCTCATCTCTTCTCTGTAACTTCCATATTGTATGTATGTGTCTTCTTGATGGCCAAAAGATCTATTCCATATAGGAAAGTTGAAAAGCAACCCTATAAAATTTTCTCTTTAATCAAATTTAGAAGTTCTTGTTACATAGGACCCATGAGGTTGCCTCCACCTACACCAGCTTGCTATAACTTTGTGTACCACATCATTATCTATGTCTCAACCGCTATCTACAAATGATCCTAAATACTTAAATTTGGTTTCCTACAGAACCACTAGACCTTCGGTGACCGTGTGTCTTCATCGACCGTTGCATCACTAAAGTCACAGTAAAGATATTCGGTCTTAGAATGACTAATCCTTCAGCCTTTACTTTCTACAACAACCCACCACTCCTCTAGTCTATCACTTAGGCTATGTTTACTTTCATCAAAAAGCATGCACCACTCCTCTCAGGGGCGGACCTACCTCTTTGGTAGGGGTAACCCCTGCTACCCCTTGGTCGGAAAAAATTTGGAAAAATTAGTGTAAATTTTGGAAAAATTTAACGTTTTTTCGATTTCGTTACAACTTATTTATAAAACGTTACCTCTTGGTCGGAATCCTAGATCCGCCACTGACTCCTCTAGTCTACACCCTAATTATTTATTTATTTTTGAAAAAATGTATTTTTTTAAATAATTTACAAATTTAATATAGTTAGTTATCAAAGAAAAAGACCATAAATTAATAATCTATATAAGTTTACTAATATACCCTTACAATAACATTAAATACGAATATTAAATGAATAAAAATGAAGCATTTTTATTGGTTAAATTTTTTTTTTTACTTCTTAGATTTTTTTCTCATCTAAACCCTCCCACTATGAAAATAACCAAATAAACTTCATCCAAATATGACTGATAGCGATTTTTGATTTTTAACTGCTGGCAATTTTTGCTCGTAGTAGTATTAGACTAAGCGGTATAGGGGCCGGCTTAGGCCCGACGAGACCCGGCGCCGGTCCCCCCACACCGCCCCCTCCCTTCCGTTCCGTCGTCCCCGGCTCCCCACAGCCGAAGTCGCCGGGCCTCTCTCCTTCTCTCACATATACCTATACATACATACATGGCGGTGACGTGGCGATGACGTGGCGGCCCATCCTCCACCCCCTAGGTCCATCACCCTCAAGCCCTTCCTACGTGGCGGTGACGTGGCGGCCCATCCTCTGGCGGTGACGTGGCGATGACGTGGCGGCCCATCCTCCACCCCTAGGTCCATCACCCTCAAGTCCTTCCTACGTGGCGGTGACGTGACGGCCCATCCTCTTGAGAATGGGGCTCTGCATACCCTCTAGTCTTAGAAGATCACAAGTTTCCATCGGATGTTAAGGTTGAGTTGACTCATTATATTTTGAGTGGAGAGTTCAAATGAGAAGAAATTTTTTGTAAGAAGAAAAAAGAACAAATTTCAACCAATAAAAATGTTTTATTTTACTTCATTTAATATAAGTATTTAATGTTACTATAAGGGTACATTAGTAAATCTACATAAATAGTTAATTTGTATTCTTCCTCTTTAATAGCTAATACATTAAATTTTTTGTAACTTATCTTCAAAATATATATTTAAAAAAAAATAAAATAAAATAATTTAATGTGTAGGATAAATTAGAAGTTGTGTAGGATAAATTTCGAGTTGTGTAGGATAAATTTCAACGTGTAGGATGAATTTCGAAATATGTAGGACAACTTTTGATGTGTGTAGGCAAAAAAAAGTTAGTGTGGAGGATAATAGTCTTTATGACTAATTAAGTAGTCAAAAATAATAATAAATGAGATAAGTGAAAAAACTATTTAATGTTTTACAAAATTACCCTTTGTTCTTTTTTTTCTTAATTAAATTTTCTTCTCAAATGAACCTTCCCCTATATATTGAAAATCAATTAAGTGTTTAATTTCTTTAACTGAAGATATCAATAAATTAATCAATTTACTAAAATTACTCATATACCATTAGAGTAATATTAAATACAAACCTAAAATAGAGCATTCCTATTGGTTCAAATTATATATATATATATAGGGAGAAGATCATGCGAGAACCACCTCTTATTGCGAGAACCGCTAGAACCAATGTGAACACAACCAAAAATGCCTAAAAATAGCTAAAAATCACACAAATTTATTTTTTTTGAATTTTTTAATATTTTTTAAAAAAAAATCGCTACTTTTCGAAGCAAAAAAAAAAAAAAAATTGGCTTCTAAAAGTTGCGATTTTAACATAAAAAATATTAAAAAAAAATTTAGATTTTTTTTAGATTTTTTTAGGTTTTTTGGGGGTTTAGTTTTTAGCATTTTAGCTGGGGGGGGGGGGGGGTGGTTTAGGTTTTTGGGGGGTGGGGGAGGGGGTTTAGGTTTGGGGGGGGGGGGGGGGGGGTGGGGGGGTTTAGGTTTTTTTTTGGGGGGGGGGGGGGTTAGGTTTTTTTAGCTATTTTAGGTTGTGTTCACATTGGTTCTCGCGGTTCTCACGGTTCTCACGATTCTCACAATAAAGGTGGTTCTCGCATGAGCTCCTCCCTATATATATATATATATAGGGGATCGCTAGAATGAGAACCACCACGAGTTATGAGAACCACGAGAACCGCGCCCCGCGGGTGGCCGTCGGCGACGAAATTTTTTTTACACCTAGATCCGTATATTTTAGCGGGGGGTTTAAATTTTCGGTTCAAACGGCGCGCCCGAGGGGGTAGTTTTTTACGCCCAAAGTTTGGGTTTTTTTAATTTTTCTTTTTTACCAAACTTTGGGCGTAAAAAACTACCCCCTCGGGCGCGCCGTTTGAACCGAAAATTTAAACCCCCCGCTAAAATATACGGATCTAGGTGTAAAAAAAATTTCGTCGCCGACGGCCACCCGCGGGGCGCGGTTCTCGTGGTTCTCATAACTCGTGGTGGTTCTCATTCTAGCGGCTCCCTATATATATATATATATATATATATATATATATATATATATATATATATATATATATATATATATAATATGTGTGTGTGAGATGTGTGAAAACGTAAATATTAGAATAAAAACGATTTTAGAATGGAATTACAATCTAAATCACATACAATTGGCAAGTGTACCGGTCACAATGTAGCAAGTAGGCAAGACCAGTTATCGAGTATATGGACAATGAATGCAAACTTTCAATAAGGAGCCTCTATTGGCTCCTAGCCTATTTTTAACTAGAATAGTTTGATTTTTTTATCTAACAACTATGAAAGTTGTCAACAAAGAATGTGAAAGAAAAATGGTGTGGAAAACTTGGACATGACTAAACTAGAGGAACTATCAGATGAGAGTAGGCAATTACCTAGGTAAGGAATGCTACTAGTAGACTTACAACCCTCGGAATTTGATAAATGATTGGCAACCAGAATCTAGGGATACGACTGACTCAGGAAACATTAAGGTAAGCTAGATCTGTAAGTACATATGTCTGCATCCTACATCCACGTGTCATGTCTAGTTTGTAATGTATAGATTATATAGATTAGCATAACGAAAGGTCAGAAAAGCTTGTTTGAAGGCCTTTCGCACGAAAGAGTCTTTCGTGCGAAAGGACCCCAATTCACCTTTCGTGCGAAAGGACCCCAATTCACCTTTTGTGCGTGAGGGCCCAGTCGTCCCTAGGAGCTTCGTGCGATAGGCACATGCCTATAAATAGGGGACTTAGGCTACTCATTTAGAACTTTTGGCAATTCTAGCGAAGTTCTGCCAAATTCGTTTCCTGGCTTTGTACTTGAAGTTTATCAATAGAAACGAGTATTAATCAATATATTCTTGTGTTTGTCAACATTATACATGGATTCCGCACATGGTATAGTGTATTTCTGATCGGCCTGAGCATTCGGAGCACCAAAATGTTCCTCACAAGTGGCATCATAGCTTGGAGGCTGATGTGCTCTAAAATATACATATTTTATATCATTATTCCTACACTTTTGAATGGCTTTACGATTGTTTTTTTATTAAAATCCACTCGTAGTTGGTTCGTAGTTGATGTTTTATAATTTTATCTAAAAACGAGTTCAAACAAATGAAATTTTAAATTTAGTGATTATAAAGTTAAATTGGTTAATAAATAAATACTAAATTTCATTTTCATACCAACATATCTTGATCATGAAAAAATAATCATTATTAAAATCAACGTATAGTAATTCATTTAATAGCGCTCGACGGTAGTCCCTTCCCGGAATAGCGTGCGGGGTTCCCAGTTAATTCTCCATTGAACTAAGCGGTTACCCTTCCCTCTATTCAGTGCTGGAGTATTACCCATTCGCCTTCTGGCACTGGTTTCGGTTCATCTCCTTCATTTTTCTAGTTCTCCTCAGTTGGGTTCCCCGGATTCTTGATTGCTTAGTAGGTCTGATACCGGTCGCGGCTATATTTATAGTTAAGCTAGACTGGTTCGAATCCTATTAACCTCTTATAGGTCCGTGGTCACCCTCTGGGTTCTTGGTTTCTTCATGGGTAGGAGAGTTTGGAAACGTAAAGATGACAACTGGAGCACTATTCTCAGCAAGAATGAATATAGAAAAGAGAAGATTTTTGTCAACAGGGAGCAAAGGTTACGTAATACAACTTCTTTTTTCATCTCGAACCTACCGGATTCGTGTGATAGAGACATGCTTTGGGGAGCGTTCGAACATTTGGATAATATTGAGGATGCTTTTGTCCCGCTCAAAAGGGATAGAGCAGGTAATAAGTTCGGTTTTTTGAAGCTCTCTAATGTTAAGGACTCGGGTTGGTGGATTGAAAAACTTAGTGAAATACTGATAGAAGGTGCAGTTATTGGGGTGAATCTGGCCAAGTTCAACAGAGATGGGTCTAAGGTCGAGTCTCTTAACAATGTTAATCGTGTTTCAGTGTTTGATCGTCTTAATGGGAGGAATCCGCCATTTTCTCATGCTGGGGCTAAAGGGGGGCACGAGTCTAACAATTTTGGGAAGAAGACTTATAGCTCAGTAGTAAAACCTAAGGTGGATAACATTGGTGTGAATATTGATCTTCCCCCGATGAACACGGCCACTAAGAAAGCTTTGGAGTTTAAGTCCTTAGTCGGAGAGGTTAAAGACATTGATACGCTGAACAATCTGAAAGAAGTCCTGTCAGGTATTATGGAGGATGGCCTAAATTTAAGATACTTGGGTGGTTTAAAAGTGCTTCTCTGTTTTAATAAAGTTGAAGACGCAGAGGAATTCCGTTATTCTAAAGTGGAGCTATGGGAAAAATGGTTCTCTCGATTGTATTTGTGGGAAGGATTCCCACCTCTTTTTGAGAGAATAGCTTGGATCAAAATAATGGGAGTCCCGGTGTCTCTTTGGGATCGTCATGTGATAAATAGGATCGGAGAAAGGTGTGGTCGTCTGTTAGTTAAGTCCGATGCTGATGTTACCGATGGCAATATGGCGGAAGACCGTCTAGCTATCTTAGTGCATACCGGGAAAAGGATCTCTACGGAATTTAATTTGGTTTGGAAGGAGCAGAACATTAAAGTTTGGGTGGAAGAAATATCAGGAAAATGGAGTCCTGAGTTTCTGTCTGAAGATCCGGCAGAAGCGGTTTCGCCGGCTTACTCATCGGAAGTTAAAAAGTCTTTTACTTCCGGTGACTCGGAGGTGGATAGCCTGTTGGGGGACTCTTCGTTTCCTTGCATGGGAAATCCAAAGGGCTGCATGTCTCCTATACCCGAGGATGATTGTAATCATAGTGGGTCGCATGTGGAGCCGTTTTGTAATCGTGATGATGACAGTGTAGAGCGGGTCCCAGATCCCAAAGTCAACAGCGTGCGTATGGAGAACGGAGGGGGTTCTGAGCCGTTGAGTGTCAGACAACATGGAGATTTTGTTCCTTTTTCTGATGAGAGAGAAGGTGTGGTGTCTGTGGGCCCTTTTGCAGGGCCAATTCGTGAGGAGTTTAATGATGAGGTTGGGCCGAGTCACAGGCCTAGTTATATAACTATGAGGCCTAAGAACAATTCTAAAAATTCTGAAAAGGCCCATGATCGTAACAAAGCTAATATGGCTGAGGCAGCCCAGGTGTTTACTGTTCCTGACTTAAATGATGTTGCGATTGAAGGGGAGGACTCGGACCCCTTTAACATTGAGGAGATTTTTAGATTGGAGAAAGACGATAACAGAGATAAGAGGGGTAATCCGAGGAGGTCCGGTTCTGATCCGCCGGGAGTAGATTCGGAGATCGATCAGCAACAAAGGGGAAGGATAGAAACAGAGCAGCAAAGGGAGAGTTTTGAGGCTGAGGTTAACGGCACTATCCTCGTGGGTAAAGCTCTGGGTATCGAGGTAAGTGGTTTCGAGAACCATGTTAGAAAAGTTGTTAATGGGGATTTACATTCAAAGAATTGCTGATGAATTTTATCTCAATCAATATGAATGGGGTTTCCTCGGGAAGGAAAGGATATTGGGTGAAGAATCTGAAATCTAGATTGAAAGCTGATCTTATTGGTTTTCAAGAAACTCATCAGTCGGGTTTGACGGATGTGTTTCTTAGGCGGTTTTGGGATAATACTAAGTTGAAAGTTTTATCAGTAGACTCGGTGGGCAGATCTGGTGGGTTAGTGCTGTTATGGAATCCGGACCGATTCCGTGACGATTTTTCGGTTAAAAATCAGAGGTTTCTTTTGCTTTCGGGTTTCATTACCGGAGTAGATGAGAAAGTCAACATCTTGAATGGCCATGCTCCGAATGAAGCAAGCCTTAGAAGATCGTTATGGAGCGACCTGCTTGTTTTAATTAATCAAATGGAGGGGATGTGGATTCTGTTTGGCGACTTTAACGAGGTGAGATCGGAGGACGAAAGGGTCAATTCCAGGTATGATAGGGGAGCCGCAGATGCGTTCAATGATTTCATTTCCAGGGCTGGTCTTTTTGAATTCCATTCGGTTGGGGGTAAATTCACATTCATCTCCGGCCACGCTGATGTTAAATTAAGCAAATTGGATAGGTTTCTTGTGAGTGATTCTTTTGTGAACCGGTGGCCCACAGCTAAGGCTGAAGTTCAAGTTAAGGGTGCTTCTGACCATTGTCCGATATCTCTGCTGTGTAATCCCCTTGATTTCGGGGCCATTCCTTTTAAGTTCTTTAATGCTTGGGTGACAGATCAAAGAGTAGCCAGTATAGTCCAAAGCGGCTTGAAGGAGCCCCTTAGTGGAGTTAGGCCAGATGTGGTTCTGTTATCTAAGCTGAAACTTTTCAAGCAGGAGATTAAAAAATGGAGATTGGAAGTGAAAACAGCGGAGGAGAAGGAAGTTAAGAAAGCTTTGGAGGAGATAGGGGAAATCGAGAGAAAAGCCTCTGTTGGGCCGATCTCTTTCTGTGATAAGAAGCGTAGGATGGACCTTAAGGTTATTGTGGATGAGTTGGAGACGACTAAGGCCAGAAACATCCAACAGAAAGCTAGGGTAAACTGGCTTAAACTCGGAGATGACAATACCGCGTATTTCCACAGGACCTTGAATGTGAACATTGCTAATGGCAGGATTAATGGTCTGAGTTTCAATGGCAGTTCTGTTTCGGACCCTTTGGAGCTTAAAGATGAAATTAAACAGTGGTTTAAAAAGCACTTTTCGGAGCCAATGAGACGCAGACCTTATTTTGAGAGTGCCGGCCTTCCTAAGATTTCTCAACACAGTGCCTCGGTTCTGTGTCAGGAGTTTTCGGAGCTGGAAGTTTGGAATGCGGTTTAAGGCTGTGATGATGGGAAAGCCCCGGGCCCCGATGGTTTCACTTTAAAGTTTTTTAAAACTTTCTGGAAGGATCTAAAACTTCTCATTATGGAGGTTATGAGAGACTTTTATGGAAGTGGCGAAATAAGTAAAGGATGCAATTCATCCTTTGTGGCTCTGATACCTAAAATAAATGATCCCCAAGTGCTAGCCAATTATCGTCCAATTTCCTTAGTCGGCTCCATGTACAAGATTCTTTCTAAAGTGTTGGCGAATCGGATTAAGACGGTAATTAAGGAGTTGATTTCCCCTACACAATCGGCTTTCATTGGAGGTAGAAACATTTTGGACGGTCCGTTAATTATCAGCGAAACAATTGCCTGGGCTAAAAAAAGTAAAGAAGAGTTGCTTATTTTCAAGGTGGACTTTGAGAAGGCTTATGACTCCATTAACTGGAAATTTCTTCTCCGTATGTTGAAGTTTATGAACTTTCCAGTTAAATGGATCTCCTGGATTAATGGTTGCTTGTCTTCTGGTATGGGCTCAGTGCTTGTCAACGGGTCTCTGACTGCCGAATTTAAATATAAAAGGGGGTTAAGACAGGGGGATCCCATCTCCCCGTTTCTATTCATTATAGCTATGGAAATCATAAATTTGTTTATGAACAGGGCAATGAATAAGGATCTGTTCCAAGGGTTTAATCTTCCGAATGGAGGCCCGGTGATTTCTCACCTTTGTTATGCGGACGATGTCCTTTTTGTTGGAAGATGGTCGGAAAAAAATGCGGTTACCCTGTCTCGGATTCTCAGATGGCTTCAGTTGGTGACGGGACTTAAGGTTAATCTTCAAAAGAGCAAGTTGTATGGCGTCGGTATCAAGGATGAAGAGAAGAAGAGGCTGGCTGGTATTCTTAACTGTGAAGTCGGTCTCCTACCATTCACATATTTGGGAGTTCCTATTGGAGCTAACATGAAGCGGACAAAGTTTTGGGATCCGGTAGTGAACAAATTCAAATCGAAGTTATCTAAATGGAAGGCCAGGTATCTTTCGTTCGCTGGCAGAATCACTCTTGCAAAATCGGTGCTGGGTAGTCTTCCGTCGTATTTCCTGTCCATTTTTGCAGCTCCTAAATGTATTGTCAACAAATTGGAGAGTATTAGAAGAGACTTTGTCTGGGGTATCACGGAGTCGTGCAAGAAGTTAAGATGGGTTCGATGGGATGGTTTATTGAAATCTAAGAAAAGAGGCGGACTGGGCATTGGAAATATTTTAGATTTTAATCAGGCTATGTTAGTTAAATGGTGGTGGAGATTCAAGTCGGATCCAAACCAGCTCTGGGCTAGAGTCATTTCTTCGATACATGCTGGTACTTCGACATCCCGTCTAATTCCCATCAAAGCCTCCATTCCTGGTATTTGGAAAGAAATCAGTAAGATGGAGGTGGTCCTGGATAAAATTGGTCTAAAGCTAGATCAAAAGCTGGTTGAGGAGAACGGCTCGTGGAGGTGGTCAAACTCGTCGGATGGTTTGTTTTCGGTCAAACAGGTTAGGAAGGAGATTGAAGATTTGAAACGGTCGGATGAGGCTAGCGATCAGGAATATGTTTGGATTTCTTGGGCAACGCCAAAAAGCAACCTGCTTCTGTGGAGAGCTTTACTCGGAAGGGTCGCGTCCAGGGAAGGGCTGTTAAGGAGGGGAGTGGCGGTGGCTGATGTTGCCTGTCCTAGATGTGGTCTTGAAGCTGAAAGCCCATATCATATTTTTGTCAGTTGTATGTGGGTTAGGTGTATCTGGTGGAATATCTTGACATGGGTTCGTATCAGCTTTCCGGCCGATGTTTCGACGCTATCAGATCTGGTTAGATATATTTCGTCGAGACCGGGATGCAGTACTTGGAAGAAATTGGTTCAGACGATCGTTTTGGCTTCTATCTGGAGAATCTGGAGTGCTAGAAACACTATGGTTTTCGATAATAGTTTCATCCCTATAATGAAGACGGTCGATCAAGTTAAAGAAGACTCCTTCCTTTGGATTAGTAATAGAGCGAAGATAAAAAAGATTTCGTGGGATAACTGGGCTGCTTTTGATGTAGCTGGCAGCTTCTAGTTATGTTCGTTTCCTGTTTTAGTTTTGTTTTTCGTCTGTGTTTGTATCCCAGTTTCTTGCTGGCTCTTTATATATATATATATAAAGTGTTTTGCCGTTAAAAAAAAAAGGAAATGAATTTAATATGAGGATATCTTTTTGACAAATAACAAATGGAATTCTTTTGTGTTGTTACAGTTGACCGAGATTCAAAGTTGACCAAATAGAAAAAAAACATGCCATTATAATTTCATGGGCCATGAAAGAACTTTCAAGGCCAGCATGTTTACGCAAAATTGATTGGGCTGCCAAAGATATAAAACATCAGTAGAATTCGTGGATTATTTTTGGTGGGCCTTTTGAAGAGAACGAAAAGTAGGGGAAGGCGGCGGTCAAGTTTTTGGGGAGACGCAATACATTGGCCATTGTTCTAGATATTCATCATCGAACATCAGACGGCAATTTGGGGCTGTTGACGGAACGAACAGAAAAAGAAAAAAAAATAGGAAAAAGAAGGTGCGATTAAAGAGAAAAAGAATTGGTTTGAGTTCAAGCCGCGATCAAGATTCAACCCCAGGTTTGCAAATAATTAATTTATTGGTTTGAGATACTTTATTTTATTTGAACTCATAAGTTTGAATTATATATTATTTTCTTTTTGTTGGCTATGTTTCTTGGCTAATTTTCTTGCTACCTAGGCCTAGATGAACTATGATTTAAGGTTTTGACTAGTGATTAAATTGAGAGGATTTACATATTCATGTTTTGTGATTGTTTATGAATTTGTGTGTTTGTCTTAGTTGTGATCGGTTGTTTGGTTAGGTGATGTTGTTCAGGGGCGGACCTATTAACAAAGAACGGATTCTCAGGAACCCATTAGGTTTTTAATTTTTAGTGTAAATATATATAACAAGCTGAAAAGGAACCCATAAATAAAATATAAAAGGAACCCATAAACAAAAAAGCCTTGGTTCTCCACCGGTTATGTCCGCGTTATTCTTCCCAGCACACCCAGGTTCGAATCCTGTACGAGGCACAATTTTGTTCCGTTTTTTTTTTTTTGTTTCTCTTTAGGGTTACAGCAAGAACACAACAGCTGTGGCGGTTCTGGTACCGGTCGCCCTCTTCCGGTTCGGATCTCGGCTCGTCCAAATCAACCGTATTAGACCGGTAACCTGTGTTGGGTTTGTTGGAATTGTAATTTGTTGGTTGAGTAAATTTGTAAACTTCAGATTCAGTTACTTTCTCTCTCTTATAAGATTACATATTTACTTACATGTATTATAAGTTGATGATATAGTATCCTGTACCTACCTCATGATGTTTTGTGATCACATGAAATACTGCAATTAATATAAACAAAATCTTCATTTCTTATATTGGTTCATTTGTTGTTTGTTGGTATTTGTGAATTGGGTATGCATCTGCTAGATTAGATTTATGTTTGGATTGGATATAACTATGTAACTATAACTTGGTGCTTGTAGTTTGCAAATGCATTCATGTTCTATGATTTGGACTTGTTAGCCTAGTTTATTAATGAACAACACGTAGCGTAGTTTATCACAATTCATTTTCTATGGTTTCGACTTTAGAGTTTATGGGTGAAGAAAAACTGTTGTTAAGCCCATCGTTTCGATAATCAGTTTGAGATTGTTTATTTAAAACTGGACTTCTTAATGAGAAGAGTGGAATAAATACGCTGATTATCTCTTCTTCCTTTGTTTAAATAACACCCCCTCGATCAAAACCGAAAAGAGTAGCATACTAACATCTTAATTGCCCCCTACTCTGATAATTAACAAACGTTTTTGAACCCCTAATGGTTCTTTTGTTTGGCATCACTGCAAAGTCTGTTGGAAACTCTTGATTGGGAACTGTCTTTCGGATCTAGTTTATATTTTGTTCGAATCGCAATGTGCTTGATTTACATGACATTTAGCTTGCATGATGATTCTGTTGAGGTCAAACTTCAAATTAAAGTAGTATTTAGTTGATAGAGACTAATATTCATACTTTCTTTAGTTGATAGAGACTAATATTCATACTTTCTTTAGTTGATAGATAGTTTCTCTGTCATTGATAATTCAAACATAAACAAAGATTAGTTAAGGATTATTTTTTAATAGATTAGGACTAAAAGTGTTGAATTTTGGGTACGAATATGAGTTACAGTTTAGTTTTGATAGATAATCTACAATGTCATTATAAAAGGAGTTCTTACAACAAGTTTCCGTTGAGAGTGTAATGCAACGTTTTCAAAAGATGAAAACTCGTCGTCAACAACTTTAGGTAGTTTTTTTATTTGTAAAGACTATCGTATTTTATATTATGTGTTTTTAAATTTCTAATGACGATTTTCTTTTCACTATTATATCGTACTTTTATTATGTGATGAACTTTACCCGATCCGAATTTTCGAAACGACCCAAATTTTTTTATGTTTAGTCATATGAAACTGGAGTATCTAAAAAAGTGAACCCAATGAAAAAAATTCCTGGATCCGCCACTAATGTTGTTAGTCTGGTCTGGAACTATTTAGATCATTCTATATTCGTTAATCTATTAGGTTTTCGGTCTAGAGCTTGAGATTAGAGATAATTCAAGTTTAACTAAATTAATTAAAATCAACCGAGTATAATGTGCATCCTTTTCTGGCAACTCTAGCGACGAGTCAGGATTGCTAGGTTATTAGCTAGGCGTTGTTTGGTAGTTTGGGTGGCCGATAGCTCGGATCCGGCTACTTATTCGCGTTTAGGGTTTCCTAGGTTTTCAGTTATTTACAGGTTTAGCTTCATGATTGGAGGATTTTAGCACCATAGTTGTTTTTAATCTGACAGTTGTGGGATTCGGTATCGATAGCTCGAGTCGTTTCCAATTTAGCACTTCATCACTTTGTTCCATCTTCTATTTTGGTTGATCATCCTTAGCGGGAGGTTTTCTGGGGTAGATTCGGAGCTTTAGTCATTGGTCAGGATTAGAGGTTATGGGTTGGTCATAGGGATTCGAAGCCTGGGTATTTCTTTCTCATCATTGTCTGCTTCCCGTCACTTCACCATCTTGCTTGCTTGCCATGTTATCTTATTTACTCGCTTTAGTAGAATTAGAAAAATCCTAAAAACACAAATTAAAACCAATTAAGTAATTAGTTGAGTCAGAGTCTAGTTTAGCGTCGCTAGTGTCTCGTGGGTTCGATACTCGAACTTCATTAGGCTTTACTACGTACGATTGGTACACTTGCCTGTCAGTGGTCTAGCATTTAGAGAGTCTTAGTTTATAAATTTAAAACTAGGGTGTCTAGATTAGGTTTAGTTTTTACAGACCGCATTCATCACATCAGAGGCCGATTTTAGTGACAGAGAGCACAAGAATTCAGCCGAATTGAGCAGATTTGAATACGATTTCACATCATTCTTCTACACTTTCTTCTTAAATCTCAAATTGACAACGATTTCATGGACAAATTTACCTAAAATTTGACTATGTTGTGCGAATTCACATAATAACAAACCCTTGAACAAATCAGACCATAATTCGATCAAAATCAGTGAAAATTTTTGAAAAATGTCAAAATAACTTAACTTGATCTTCAAGAGGAAGGAACCAGACGTTTGAAAAACACTCCTTTCGCACGAAACGGACAACCTTTTACACGAAAGGACTTGAATTTTAGCTGATTTTTGAAAAACCTTACCTTTCGCACGAAATGTCCAGAAGTTTATTTGGTTTTCAAAAATTGAACCCTTTGCACGAGAGGCTATTGTTCCTTTCGTTTGTAAGACCCGTTTGACCATTTGTTTGACTTTTATGGTATGTTCTCGTGTAATTCAAGTGTTTGACGATGGATTCAGAGTTTTATAAAGCGTTCACAACTTCATCGACGACAATGATGGCCGAGAGTCTTAACCTTGATAATGCACTCGGAATGAATGTGAAGCCACCAAAGCTACTTTGTATGGAAGACTATAATGGGTGGTGTGAACGTTTTATAACTGGGTTTAGGCCAACGCGATGGAATGTTGATTTTCGATACTTGATGAATATACCGAACCAGTGAACGAACAAAATGTTAAGAAGACGCGCATGAACTATTATCAACAAGAGAAAGAAGCTTTCATCCGCGAGAAGAAAATGATTAATAACTTTCAACAATCAATCAAAGATGATATCTTTTCCTTGCTCCAACATACCAATACCGCATACTCAATATGGATAGCATTGAAAAATAAGTATGAGGGTGGTCGGGAAATGATGAAGAGCAAGAAAGCACTGTTGAAAAAGGAGTTCGACATTTTCAACTGCTTGAAGGGTGAAACGTTGAAACAAATGATTGGGCGTTATTATCACTTGATCCTAGAGTTATGAAGGTTTGGTATTGTGAAGGAAAGAGAAGAGTTGCTGGATAAACTCATTGATGCACTTCCGAATGAGAATGATTGGTCTACATATGTGATGATCATAAAGAATAGTCGGGAGTATGAAACTATGAGTTTGAATATGTTGATTCAAAACTAGAAAGTCATGAGCTAGAACAACGAAAGTTGACCAAGATGAACAATGCGAATATTCAACAGGACGTGAACTTGTACTATCATGGAAGTTTACCGTTAAATGTTCAAAGTCCCAAAATCGAACAACATTTAGTGCTGACAGTACATCTGGGTCACCACAAAGCAGCTCATCTAATAGTGGGTTTGGGTATTCGAGTTTTGACACAAAGTCGTCAACTCCAAACACGCAATCATCCCATGCATCGTACAATCACACAAACCAAACCAAAACAATTCCAACCCGCATGTTATTCAATGTAATATAGCTGTAAACCTCAACAATTCACAAGGCATGAATGCTGATGCAGCTAAACAACAGATGATCTTCTTGGCGTCAATCTTGGAATCATAGAAGAGTCTTGTTGCCAGGAAATTTGGAAATCTCAACATGACAAAGGAAGATTACGACCAAATTGATCTAGAGGAAATGGAATTGATCGACATTCGATCGTGTATGGAATTCGAAGGGCTCAACGATTCATGGAAATAACGGGTCGTCATTACGTAGGAGGTCCCGACACAAAACTTGGATTTGACAAATGCAAAGTGACCTGTTTCAAGTGCAAGCAAAAGAGACACTTCAAACATGAATGTCCAAAGTGAGAAGTTGATGACAACATAAACTTGTTTCATGATAACTATTACCGGAAAGCCGTCTATCACAGAAACAAGGAAAAATCGCCAAATTTCAACAGACCTTGGATTGAAGACGGGTATGCGAAAGAAAAGAGTCGAGCATTGGTGGTTACACAAGATGACTAGGGATTTAATTGGAATAAGTACATACCAAGTGATGGTGTGGCTTTGCTGGCAAAGATAGTTGAGGAGCCTGAATCGGTGGGTAAAGAAGTGGTCGAGGAAGCAGTTAAAGAATCAGAACCAATTGTTGAGGAACAAGAAGAAGTTCATTTTACTGCAAATTATGATGCTTACGATGAATAACCAAAATCCGTTATGAATGATGATATGTACTATGGTTTTAAAAGTGTTATTCTTCCAGAACTAATTTTCTTTTGTAGGTTTGTTCGGGATGCAAAGAAGATATTGCAGAATAGATGAGGATGAACCTGAGAAGAAACAAGTCAAGGAGATAAAATGTCACACCCTGTTAGTAGCGGAAGCGTATTGTGTGTGACGTAAGAAAGGTAATCATTGCATCCAAATGTATTTAACAACATGAACCAACAACGATGCCATAGTTATATAAATTCCAACGAATATTTACATATTTTTCCCAAAAGTAGTTTCAAGTACCATACTTTTTCACAACATTTGCAATAACATAGTTATCAGATTGTTTTACACATCACAAAAGATAGTTTTAACTTAAAACTTAGTAAGGTTTTGTTTCCTATATACCCATACGAAGTTGGGATATAGAATACAAACCCTTCAAAAGTGGCAATCGTTGTCATTTGTTTTCCAAAATCCCCTAGTGTATCACCGGTTCAGGTCCTGTTTCCTAAAATACATGTAGTTTTAAAAAGTCAACAAAAGTTGAGCTAGTTTAGGCAGTTATTGTTTTCATATGAAATCTCATAAATGTTATCTTGTAATCATGGTATGTTCTGATTCATTCATGGAGTTTGTCAAGGATCTATCAGTGGGTAGCGAGCCCCCTGACATAATGTACCATAAGTAAATTACCAAACCGAGAACCCTTTGTCATCATTTGGGATCACAAAAGCACTCAAGGGTATACCAACCAGGAGTGGGGTGTGCCTCAAGCCCAATAGATCTACACCTTTTGCACCTTGGTCACTAAGTGATTAATGGTTACTAATGTTATCTCCCTACTTATGCACATTGATCATGTTATCTACTACTCCGTAACTAACATACCAATAGTTTTAGCACGTATTTCCCCTCGATGTTTTTGAAAACAAAACATTGAAAACAGTGAAAGGAGGGATATGAACTCACAAGTTTGCGTTCCGTGTATTATGATATCGAAGTGAGCGTCCGTACGTGTCAATAACCTACATGTGTACTAATCTCGTTAGACACTAGGTCTTTCGGACCTCGTACAAGTTGTTCATCTTGAATTCTTTATTATGTTCTCGTTTGTCATTTTTGGAACAACTTTGTATTTTAGAGCGTTGATACTTTACTCGCTTGATTGTTTTGTGTATAAATGTATTCTATTCGTATTGAATTCATAAACGTATTCATGTATTCTATGTGTATTGACTTATGTGTGATCGGCTTCGTTCTTCACACGTCCTCGTGCAGTGCACGCATGCCATTGAGCCTTTGCTCATGTCATTGGGCCGAGCCCATGTCATCTATGTTATCGTATCTAACCCATGTTTTAATGTTATTGGGCCGAGCCCATGTTATCTATGTTATTGGGCCTAGCCCATGTATTAAGGAATTTGGGCCTAGCCCATTACTAACTTTGATAGGCCCAATTCTAACTTCATGAGTCCATTAACATAATCTTGCAATTTTACCAAAATGTTACCAAGTAGTAAACTTTAGATAAGTTCATTTTTCCTATGAAAAAATACTTGGTAATTTTTATAGTTTTCGACTTTACGGATTCTTGTTATTGGTCACTTACATATGTGTTCGTTTAAACGTCCAAAATATGTTATTTTACACTCAACTTTGTAGTAACTTGTTTACGGTGTCGATACGCCCAAACTGTCGTCATCAAGTGTTATGTATTTACATTTCGGCCATTTTATTTAATTATCCGATTTTACTAGCATTTCTTGCACCATGTAGGAACATGTATGTGTATTTATTTTGATCACCCTTAGGTATCTAATACATACACATATATAGCACACATTGCAAGCACTTAGCAAGTTTCCAAAAATATATAATTTTTCTTACCAAAAATTATATTTACACATTGTTATATTTTTACCCATTTATTTTTGTAAAAATATAAGTTTAGGTTCATAAGAACTTCTTGAATATTTATACTTTAAATATTCCCATCAAAGTTTCCATAATGACATTTAAGACCACTAATCGCGTTTAACATTGTTAATCACCCTTTAATCCCCTCTTTAATCGCGTTTAGATTTTTAGAAAAATTCGCCATAGTTTCCCCTAAACTATGACGTTTCCCACATTAATCGCGTTTAGATTTTTTGTTAATCACCCTTTAATCCCCTCTTTAATCGCGTTTAGATTTTTTGTTGAAATCTCTAAGTTAGAGATATGTAAGAAAGGTGATGATGATATATGGTAAAGTGTGGTACAATTTTTCAACAACAACTATCAAGAACCATACCTCTAATCTCTAAATTTTCAACAAAGATCATGAGAGTGGGGCCCACTAAAATCGGCCATACATGAGTGGGGTGGGGGTAATATGAATTTTTTTTATAAAAAAATTAATTAAAACTAGATATTTTGATCATTAATTAAGGTAGGGTGATTAGGGTTTAAATCACACCGTTAGAGGGTAATTAAGGTTTCGGAAACAAAATTATTATTAACTAGTTTACTAAACTAGTAAAATTCATGTCATGATGCTAAAAATGTTTTTCGTTTCGTCGTCGGCTCGTTTACGGTACTTTTATGTCGTACCGCCAAGAAATTTCGTAAGTTGTATTCTTGCATCCGAAGTTTGTATGAAGTAATTCCGAGTCCCAAATTTAGCTTAACTAGCTCGCTAGATTCTTCGTTTGCTTGTTTCGTGACCAAAAATGTCGCCTAGTAGTTCGTCGAGTCGCTAACGGACTAGTTTAGTGCATAGCGACGTAACGCCGGAAACTTGTGATTATGAACATTCCGTTGATATCATCTTATTGTTTTAGTATGTTTTTCATCAATTGACATTATTCCGAAGTCCTGGAAATGCTTTGTTATAAGTTCGGACGCGTTAAAAGTGCTATATTTTAAGCCGAAACGGACGTTTTGAGGTTAGGGCGTTATACCGGAAAGTCTTGCTTCTTTGCAAGATGTGTTTTCATAATAATGTTTTCTTATATGAATGGACTCAGTTATGTTATCCGAGTGTCGTTTTTCAGAGTTTCGGTCTGATTTCACGGTTTGCTGGCATGAATAGTGTAACCGTGAAAAGTGCGCGCAACACTTTCTACCAACACTTTTAGGACATTGTTTGTTTGGTTTCGCCTTACGACTAAAACCAACATATGTTTTAGCTTTGTTTTCTTGTCCTAACACTGTTATCCCGTATACGACACAGTTACGTAATTAAATTACGCTAAATGCATGAGATTAAGAAATATAAATAGTGATTAGATTGTACGGAATTACCAGTTAGTTGCCAGTTGTCACATTTTCCCCCTGTTAAAAAGAATTTCATCCCGAAATTCAACCTTCTTGAACAGGTGGGGATATTTTGCCTTAATCTGATCTTCACGTTCCCAGGTGTACTCGGGTCCGTGACGTGAGTTCCAGCGGACCTTGACTAGTTCGATATGACTTCTCCTTGTCTTTTGGACCTTCCGGTCCATAACCTCGACGGGTTCTTTAGTAAACTGGAGCGTGTCGTCTACATGAATTTCATCAGCTGGGATGATAACTGTATCAACGGTCGAACTTTTCTTGAGATTCGACACATGAAATGTGTCGTGTACATTACTGAGTTCTTCTGGCAGTTTCAACTTGTATGCGACGGTACCGATCTTTTCTAGAATCTCAAATGGCCCAATGTATCTCGGGTTTAGTTTTCCGCGTTTCCCGAATCTAGCTACGCCTTTCCAAGGCCAGACTTTTAGCAAGACTTTGTCTCCGACCTCGAAGGATAATGGTTTACGTCTTTGGTCCGCGTAGCTCTTTTGTCTGTCACGAGCCACTTTGATACGGTCTCGTATCTTTGCTATTTTTTCGGTAGTCTCTTGGACTAATTCATGGCCAATGAGTTGTTTGTCTCCGACTTCCGCCCAACACAGCGGTGATCGACACTTCCGTCCGTATAGTGCTTCGTATGGGGCGACTTTGATGCTTGTGTGATAACTGTTGTTATAGGAAAACTCTACCAGAGGTAAATGAGTATCCCAGTTTCCGCCCAAATCCATCACACATGTGCGAAGCATGTCTTCCAACGTTTGGATGGTTCATTCGCTTTATCCATCGGTTTGCGGATGAAATGTTGTGCTCAGATCCAGACGAGATCCAAGTGATTCTTGAGATGATTTCCATATTCTTGACACAAAGCGACCATCGCGATATGAGATTATTGAAATAGGCACTCCATGACGTGCCACAATCTCGTTGAGGTAGATTTTAGCTAACTTCGTGGTACTGTCTTTTTCACGAATAGGTAAGAAGTGAGCCGACTTGGTTAATCAATCAACGATAACCCATATCATGTCATGACCTCGAGAGGTCCGTGGGAGTCCTGTAATGAAATCCATTGATATCTGCTCCCATTTCCAAACAAGAATCTCGGGTTGTTGTAATAACCCAGATGGCTTTTGATATTCGGCCTTGACCTTTGCACAAGTTAGGCAATTCCCAACATAGATCGCAATATCCTTCTTGAGTTTAGGCCACCAATAGTATTCTTTCAGATCCTGATACATCTTATCAGATCCTGGGTGTATTGAATATCTGGACTTGTGTGCTTCATCCAGAACTAAGTCTCGTAAGCCACCAAAATAGGGAATCCAGATCTTTCCTCTGAAATATAAAGTGTCATCTTTGTTTGTTTCCATGTGTTTCCTTGTGTTTCCTTGCTCCTCGCAAGTATTCTGCTCGAATATTTCCTGGCTTTAGGGCTTCCCGTTGTGCATCGCGCACTCGAGTAGTGAAGTTTGTCTGGATTGTTAACTCTAAAGCCCGTACTCATAATGTTCTAACTCGTTCTTTCCGGCTCAAGGCATCCGCTATAACGTTTGCCTTTCCCGGATGGTACCTGATTTCGCAGTCATAATCGTTCAACAATTCTACCCATCGTCGTTGGCGCATTTTAATTCCTTTTGGTCGAATATGTGTTGAAGACTTCTATGACCAGTGAATATGGTACACTTAGTACCATAGAGATAGTGACGCCAAATTTTTAAAGCGAATACCACTGCACCCAACTCTAGGTCATGAGTGGTATAATTCTTTTCATGAACTTTCAACTGTCGTGACGCGTACGCGATGACTTTTTCACGTTGCATTAATACACAACCCAAGCCTTGATGCGATGCATCACAATACACCACAAAGTCATCGGTGCCGTCAGGTAGTGATAAGATTGGCGCTTGGCATAGTTTATCTTTGAGCGTTTGGAATGCCATTTCTTGTTTTTCACCCCAAATGAACTTTTTATCCTTTTGAGTGAGTGAGGTTAGCGGTTGAGAAATTTTAGAAAAATTCTCTATGAATCTTCGATAGTATCCCGCTAAACCCAGAAATTGTCTTACTTCCGTTGGGGTCTTTGGAGTGTTCCAGTTCTTTATGGCCTCTATCTTAGCTGGATCAACATGTATTCCGTTCTCGTTCACCACATGACCAAGAAATTGTACTTCACGAATCCAAAATTCGCATTTTGAGAACTTGGCGAACAATTGTTCTTTCTTAAGCAACTCCAGAATAGTTCTCAAGTGTTCGTGTTCCGCCTCTGTTCGTGAGTATATTAAAATGTCATCAATGAATACGATCACGAACTTGTCGAGGTATGGTTTACATACCCGATTCATCAAGTCCATGAATACGGCGGGAGCATTTGTTAAGCCGAAAGGCATAACAAGGAACTCGTAATGCCCATAGCGAGTCCTAAACGCTGTCTTAGGAATGCTTTCCTCCTGAATCCTCAGCTGATGATATCCGGATCTTAGATCGATCTTGGAGTAGAAGCTGAAACCTTGCAACTGATCGAATAAGTCGTCAATCCTCGGTAGAGGATACCGATTTTTGATAGTTGGCTTGTTTAGTTCTCTGTAATCGATGCACATTCGAAAGGTTCCGTCCTTCTTCTTGACAAATAGCACCGGAGCTCCCCAAGGTGAGAAACTCGGTTTAATGAATCCCTTGTCAAGCAACTCCTGAAGCTGAGTAGATATTTCCTGTATCTCTGAGGGCGCAAGTCTATATGGAGCTTTTGCCACCGGTGCCGCTCCTGGCACACGATCGATACGGAATTCCACATGTCGTTGTGGTGGCAGTCCCGACAAGTCTTCTAGAAAGACTTCGGGATATTCCCTTACCACAGGGATGTCTTTCACCTTGCGCTCCTTGGCCTTCTTGTCAACGACATGAGCAAGAAAGGCGATACATCCTTTCCTTAGACATTTTTGAGCCTTCATGCAACTGATGATTTGTAAAGGCGTGTCTTGTTTCTCCCCGTGTACTAGGAATTGTTCTCCATCGGGTAGGGGGATGCGTATGATCTTTTCATGACATATGACTTCGGCTCGATTATCGGATAACCAGTCCATACCAATAACGACATCGAAACTACCTAACGGAACTAGTAGGAGATCTATGTCGAACTTTCGTTCACCCAGTTCTAAGGTACAATTCTTTATGATTTCCCCTGATTCTACTAATTCCCCGTTAGCTAATTCAATCGAATACGGAATATCTAATTTACTCGATTCTACCCCAAGTATGTTTCTAAATTCTTTAGAAATAAAGCTATAATCAGCTCCAGTATTGAAAAGAATAGATGCAAAGTGATTATTGACAGGGAACGTACCGGTGACCACATTCGGGTCCTGCCGAGCATCCTTAGCTCCAATCACAAATGCTCTTCCCCGAGCTTGAATTTCTTTCGGGCAATCCTTCTTGAAGTGCCCTTTCTCACCACAATTGAAACAACCTTGATCCCTAGTATTCGTACCCCGTCACACTTCGGTGCAATGCCCAAACCTACCACATTTGCTACACCTGGGGCTACGACACTCCCCGTGGTGGTGGAAGGGGCATTTATTTCACTTCGGTGCAGTTCCCGTGTAAGACTTCTTGTCAGTGTTGTTGGTGGTAGTGGTGACATATGCCTTTGCATCCCTAGTTTGCTTTACGGATTCTCCTCTGCTATTGTTATTCTTGTTGTTCCTTCCCCACGAACCTTTCTTAAAATGGGAAAACTTTCTTTTATTGTTGCCCGAAGCTTCCACAACAGTTTCCTTTTTGCTAGACCCAGACTCATCAAACTTCCCTTGACGTAGTGCTTCCTCGGTAAGTGCTACAGCCAAATCAATTGCTTCGCCGATCTCCGTGGGCTTAGAAGTAGTAACCAGACTTAGTATTTGGGGGGCAAGTCCCCAGATGTACCTTTCGATTCTCTTGTATTCGGGATCCACCAAGTATGGGACTACACGTGATAAATCGTGGAATCGCTGCGTGTAACCCGCAATATCCGCAAAAAATCATTTTCAAATTCTAGAATTCCGTTTCTATCTTCTGGATTTCTAACCTTGAGCATTACTTTTTCCTCATCAATTCTTTTAGTTACTCCCAGGTTAGGCCGTACGCAGCGGTTTCGCCTTTTGTTTGGACCTGGAGGTTCCACCACGATAGTGCCCCATCAATGAATAGTCTGGTGACATAAGTAACCCTTTGTTCAGCAGGGCACTTGCTCATTCGAATAACTGAGTCGGTTTTCTCAGTCCAGCGAATGAAGGAAACCGCACCTCCCGTACCGTCAAAATTTAGAGGTTTGCAGTCTAAGAACTGCTTATAAGTACAACCTGAAATTATCATATGCACAATTTCAAGAGTGAGTATCAAGAGCACGATTAGAATGGATGAGAGTATCGCGTAGATTGATGATTAACCAAGCATTACCAGTCGGATGATTGCCTCCAGAAGTACCTCCTGTTCCAACGCTTTGTTCAGTGCGGTTAGCTTCGTGTTGAGCAATTGCTTGGGAAATGCGTTCGTTCAATTCTTCTTGTGTTGTCGGCAGCGGGTTCGTATTTGTTTTTCCACGGCGGGGCGGCATTGTCTTCTAAATAAAATATCGATCTCCATTAGACAAGTATTTAGTAATAAATATTGTCAAGTATATATTTATATAAACACGTCGGTTTATATAGATAAGAAATGCATACACACGTATACATGACATAACCACACAATCGCAAGCATGCATAAACACAACGTCATCACAATGGTCGTATAACTCAACATGTAGGAAACACCATGCCACAACATAACATCAACTATAGGTCCACCATGTCATAGCAATATCAACCACAATAACATCACATCACCGTAATATCAACCACAACATAAAAGAAATACAATGTGAAATACAGAAAACATACTTTTATACATAACGACAACTTGTTACATTTGTTCATGAAGATCAAAAGGACTTAGGGATACATATCCATAGTCAGTACAAGTCACAATACAAAAGTAAGCTTTTCTACTACATTGCATCTTCATGTCTTCCAGTTGTCTTCAAAAGTCTTGATCTTTATAAGCCTTGATCTTCACAAAAGTGATGGTCTCCCCAAAAGATAGCTATATACATACGACTAACATAAGACCAACATACAACCGAAAGACTACTAATGTGGAGATGGCGGGGGTGGTGACTGTGGTAGTGGTGGTGGTGATGGAGGGGGTGACGCTGGTAATGGTGGCTGTGGTGATGCAGGTGGTGGTGGCGTGATAGCGGCAAGGACCGTAGCTAACTGGGCATCAAGCTCTCGAGTCCTACAGAAGAGTATGGAAAACTGGATGTCATAGGATATCATCCTATCCACCATGGTAGTCGGAGGAAAGTGAGAAGGATGATAAAGGTCTGAAGGGTCCATGCCTGGTGGGGGTATACCGGCATATAATCTAGCATAGTTGGAGGCAAGTCCGGCGGGCTGGGATGGTCCCGCAGCATAGGGGTCCTGGGGTGTACTAGATAACGGCTGATATGATGACGGTCCAGACTGGTAATGAGGTGGGGGATACATGGGGTGTGGAAATCCTGGTAGGTGCATGGGGTCAGTAGTGGGGGTAGGTGGTACAGCAACATGGGTGGGTAGTACAGTATCAGGGGATGATGCAGGGGTGTGAGTAGAGGGAGCAATACTAGACGCGGTAGATGAAATATCAACAATAGACACGACCGGAGAGGGTAACTCAAGTATAACAACATCATGGATCTCTCCGTCACCTAACTCATCGTCAAGGTGCTGAACAGGTACTATTGGGACGACATCATCGTCCTCAAGATCAACAAACGGAATAGGAGCTAGTGGCTCGGCCAGATGCACAATCATATGCTCACCCTCCGGGTGGCCGTAGATAATAATACCATGAAGGGGCTGCGGCATAGCCAACACGTCGTTCTCAGGTGGGACGGGATCCTCCCCGAAAGCTGCAAGAGCAAAAGGTTGGAAATCATCCAACATGTAATCATCGTCTGAAGAGGCACTGTGCTCGGAACCGTCGTCCGAAGAAATGATAATGATGTCTGGCTCATACTCATCATCCAACACTACCAGCATCGGATCCACCTATGAAAGGTCCGAAGAAGAAGATGAAGACATTGATCCTGGCAAACAATCCGTACAATATGCATATATGTTGTTAGGAAATGTATTACTACTCATGATATATTCCATGCAATCACTATATATCTCATGCAATGCTTTGTTCTCGTGTTTCACATGTAATCCTTAGTGTTTTCAAGTCTATTCCTTATTGACTATTCATGTATTGACTCTTATTCGTTACTTATAATTGAGCTCGCGTGATAGATCCTCATGTTATAGAAACAATGAAAACCTTTTGTCATTTTTGTCATACTTTTGAAATCACTTTTGTAATGTTATCGACTTTGTTTTCACGTGTGAGCCCTTCGGTGATTGTAAACCAAACTTTAATAAAAGTTTTTCCCGGTTCACTACAATCGGAGCTCTGATACCAATCTGTCACACCCTGCTAGTAGCGGAAGCGTATTGTGTGTGACGTAAGAAAGGTAATCATTGCATCCAAATGTATTTAACAACATGAACCAACAACGATGCCATAGTTATATAAATTCCAACGAGTATTTACATATTTTTCCCAAAAGTAGTTTCAAGTACCATACTTGTTCACAACATTTGACATAACATAGTTATCAGATTGCTTTACACATCACAAAAGATAGTTTTAACTTAAAACTTAGTAAGGTTTTGTTTCCTATATACCCATACGAAGTTGGGATATAGAATACAAACCCTTCAAAATTGGCAATCGTTGTCATTTGTTTTCCCGAATCCCCTAGTGTTATCACCGGCTCAGGTCCTGTTTCCTAAAATACATGTAGTTTTAAAAAGTCAACAAAAGTTGACCGAGTTCATGCAGTTATTGTTATCATATGAAATCTCATAAATGTTATCTTGTAATCATGGTATGTTCTGATTCATTCATGGAGTCTGTCAAGGATCTATCAGTGGGTAGCGAGCCCCCTGACATAAAGTACCATAAGTAAATAACCAAACGGAGAACACTTTGTCATCATTTGGGATCACAAAAGCACTCCAGGGTATACCAACCAGGAGTGGGGCGTGCCTCAAGCCCAATAGATCTACACCTTTTGCACTTTGGTCACTAAGTGATTAATGGTTACTAATGTTATCTCCCTACTTATGCACATTGATCATGTTATCTACTACTCCGTAACTAACATACCAATAGTTTTAGCATGTATTTCCCCTCGATGTTTTTGAAAACAAAACATTGAAAACAGTGAAAGGAGGGACATGAACTCACAAGTTTGTGTTCCGTGTATTATGATATCGAAGTGAGCGTCCGTACGTGTCAATAACCTACATGTGTACTAATCTTGTTAGACACTAGGTCTTTCGGACCTCGTACAAGTTGTTCATCTTGAATTCTTTATTATGTTCTCGTTTGTCGTTTTTGGAGCAACTTTGTATTTTAGAGCGTTGATAGTTTACTCGCTCGATTGTTATGTGTATACATGTATTCTATTCGTATTGAATTCATAAGCGTATTAATGTATTCTATGTGTATTGACTTATGTGTGATCGGCTTCGTTCTTCACACGTCCTCGTGCATTGCACGCATGCCATTGAGCCTTTGCTCATGTCATTGGGCCGAGCCCATGTCATCTATGTTATCGTATCTAACCTATGTTTTAATGTTATTGGTCCAAGCCCATGTCATTGGGCTGAGCCCATGTTATCTATGTTATTGGGCCTAACCCATGTATTAAGGAATTTGGGCCTAGCCCATTACTAACTTTGGTAGGCCCAATTCTAACTTCATGAGTCCATTAACATAATCTTGCAATTTTACCAAAATGTTACCAAGTAGTAAACTTTAGATAAGTTCATTTTTCCTATAAAAAATACTTGGTAATTTTTATAGTTTTCGACTTTCCGGATTCTTGTTATTGGTCACTTACATATGTGCTCGTTTAAACGTCCAAAATATGTTATTTTAGACTCGACTTTGTAGTAACTTGTTTACGGTGTCGATACGCCCAAATGTCGTCATCAAGTGTTATGTATTTCCATTTCGACCATTTTATTTAGATAAAATTGCAGAAAACAACCTTTATGTATACCCCAAACTGCACTTCATACCTTTCGCTATGAAATCCGCCAAAACCAACCTTTACGTTCATGTTTTGTTACAGATCACAACCTTTACACCAAACCTAGTCAAAAAAGTCAGTTAACTTACCTCACATGCTTTGCATGTGAGGGTATTTTAGTCTTTTTAAATCCTTATTTTCTTTTCTATTTTTTGTTTCATCAGTCAAACAACATAAGTCAAATATTTTAGTCTTTTTAAATCCTTATTTTCTTTTCTATTTTTTGTTTCATCAGTCAAACAACATAAGTCAAATATTCTTTGATTTTCTTTTAATCTCTGCACATACACACACCTAAAAATATAGATAAAACACATACACAAATTTAACAAACTCTGCACTCGATCTGGTGTGTATGTATGAGTTTGTTAAATCCCTTTTTAATATATATATTTAAAAAAAACCCACAAAACCCACCATATATTAAAAAAAAACCCACAAAACCCACCATGAGTCTCATCTTCATCTCCAGTAACTTCTATGCTCTGTTTCGACAAAACCCACAAAAATATAGATAAAACACATACGCAGCTCCTTTCTCTCTCTATCGACAACACCAAAACAACATTAATTGTGTTTGTTTATAAAATGCAGAGGGGCGGACCCACAAGCTGTAAATGGTGCAGGTAAAACAGCCATGGAGGTTGCAGTTGAATCGAAGTTTAGGGATAGCGAGGTGTTGAGTCTGTTATCAGATTCGAATGGGTAACGAGGTGGTTGAAGGGTACATATAGATGGAAAGAGTGTAATTAGTCAAGTCAAGAATCAAAGTTGGAAGGAGGGTCAGGGTCAGGGGAGGAGATGCATGCATATGTTTAATTTTATAATGTAAGTAGCATGTGGATGTTAAAGTTAAGGGTGAGCATAAATGAACACTGCAAAGTCAAAAAAATAAACACAACAAAATGATCAAAAGAAAACAGTGTATTTAATGAAAAAAGTAGAAAAAACAGAGGAACCAAACCTTTAAAAAGATGGTTTCTTCAGTTCCCCAGTCAATTTCATTCTTTTTACAAACATTAATTGCTACAGTTTCGTTAATTGTATGCTTCTTGCTTGCTGGTTTTAGTTACAACTATGATTCTTTCTTCTCGTGCGGGTCAGTCCCGAGCCGACTAGAAGAGCAACGGTACCTTGTCTCTGTGGTGGTGTCGGTTGAGCTGTAGAGTAGAGAGAGACAGCAGAGGGTGGCAACATTGTATGGTTTACAACGGTGGTGGGTGAGGGTGGGGATGCAGTGGTGGCAGCGATGGTTTCTGATGATGATGAAGAAGTGGGTTTTTTATTAATAAAATAAACGTGGAGATGCAGAACCGTGATGAAGATGGTGGTGGTTTCTGAACATGATGGAGATGCAGTGGTGGAGGCGGTTGTTTGTGAACATGGTGGTGGTGGAGTTTTTATGCAGGTTAATGGGTTATAGTGATGAAGAAGTGGGTTTTTTATTAATAAAATAAATATTGTTTTAATGTAAACGTAAGACTTAAATACCCTCATGTGCTAGGCATGTGAGTCCATTTAACTGAATTTTTTGACTTGGTTAGTGCTAAAGGTTATAGGGTGTAACAAAACATGAACGTAAAGGTTGGTTTTGGCGGATTTCATAGTGAAAGGTATAAAGTGCAGTTTGGGGTATACATAAAGGTTGTTTTCTGCAATTTTGTCTTTTATTTAATTGTCCGTTTTTACTAGCATTTCTTGGACCATGTAGGAACATGTATGTGTATTTATTTTGAGAACCCTTAGGTATCTAATACATACACATATATAGCACACATTACAAGCACTTAGCAAGTTTCCAAAAATATATATATTTTCTTACCAAAAATTATATTTACACATTGTTATATTTTTACCCATTTATTTTTGTAAAAATATAAGTTTAGGTTCATAAGAACTTCTTGAATATTTATACTTTAAATATTCCCATCAAAGTTTCCATAATGACATTTAAGACCACTAACCGCGTTTAACATTGTTAATCACCCTTTAATCTCCTCTTTAATCGCGATTAGATTTTTAGAAAAATTCGCCATAGTTTCCCCTAAACTATGACGTTTCCCACGTTACAAAAACGCGTTTAAATCAACAATCAATTCACTAAATCACCATTATTCACCAAGTTTCTTTTAAACATGTTTATATGCTAACATAACTTACACATTTCATGAACCTTCATAATACACTTTTTAGATAAATCTTCTTCTAAAAAAAATCCAAGTTTAAATATTCTTCAAAATCAAGTTATAAACCTTTTTAAACCCTTGTTTCTTTATGTAATCCAAAAATTATATGAGTAGTTCATGAAATGAGTATGATGATCTTTCTTGATTTAAACATAACCATGTTTAAATCACATACTTATGTTCATCATGAATACAAACTTTAAGCTACTAATCTCAACAAAAATAACATAATCAACAAGATCACATGAACATATTAACCCTAAACAACATAAATCAACACATAGTATATTCATATTTAGTGTTTATTAGCTTTGTGTTTAGGGTTTTTGTTTATGTTAAGCTTTAATTTCAAGATCAACAACTTGTACTTCTATGATTAACTAGTAAAATAAAGCATAAATATTATGTTTAGAAGACTCACAATCTTGCAAGTGATTAAACAAGAAGAATAGAAGAAAATAAGCTCCTACCAAGCTCCTAAGTGTTCTCCATGCATGCACCAAGTGTAGATGATCTTGTAAATGGACTTAGTAGGCTAAATTTGTGATGGAAATGAATGAAAAAGAAGAGTGAAAGGGGGGTGTTGGCTGCCGTAAATGATGAGGGTGTTGGGGGGTTTTCTTTTGTTGAAATCTCTAAGTTAGAGATATGTAAGAAAGGTGATGATGATATATGGTAAAGTGTGGTACAATTTTTCAACAACAACTATCAAGAACCATACCTCTAATCTCTAAATTTTCAACAAAGATAATGAGAGTGGGGCCCACTAAAATCGGCCATACCTGAGTTGGGGGGGGGGGTAATATGAATTTTTTTTATAAAAAAATTAATTAAACTTGATATTTTGATCATTAATTAAGGTAGGGTGATTAGGGTTTAAATCACACCGTTAGTGGGTAATTAAGCTTCCGGAATCAAAATTATTATTAACTAGTTTACTAAACTAGTAAAATTCATGTCTTGATGCTTAAAATGCTTTTTGTTTCGTCGTCGGCTCGTTTACTGTACTTTTATGTCGTACAGACAAGAAATTTCGTAAGTTGTATTCTTGCATCCGAAGTTTGTATGAAGTGATTCCGAGTCCCAAATTTAGCTTAACTAGCTCACTAGATTCTTCGTTTGCTTGTTTTGTGACCAAAAATGTCGCCTACTAGTTCGTCGAGGCGCTAACGGACTAGTTTAGTGCATAGCGACGTAACGTCGGAAACTTGTGATTATGAACATTCCGTTGATATCATCTTATTGTTTTAGTATGTTTTTCATCAATTGACATTTTTCCGAAGTCCCGAAAATGCTTTGTTATAGGTTCGGACGCGTTAAAAGTGCTATATTTTAAGCCGAAACGGATGTTTTGAGGTTAGGGCGTTATACCGGAAAGTCTTGTTTCTTTGCAAGATGTGTTTTCATAATAATGTTTTCTTATATAAATGGACTCAGTTATGTTATCCGAGTGTCGTTTTTCAGTGTTTCGGTCTGATTTCACGGTTTGCTGGCATGAATAGTGTAACTGTGAATAGTGCGCGCAACACTTTCTACCAACACTTTTAGGACATTGTTTGTTTGGTTTCGCCTTACGACTAAAACCAACATATGTTTTAGCTTTGTTTTCTTGTCCTAACACTGTTATCCCGTATACGACACAGTTACGTAATTAAATTACGCTAAATGCATGAGATTAAGAAATATAAAAAGTAATTAGATTGTAAGGAATTACCAGTTAGTTGCCAGTTGTCACATAAAAGATGTGAACAATAAAATGACATGTGACTACCTAGCCGAGATTGCAGATAAAGCTATGATGGACGACCTGAAAGAGGTAGCTAACAAAGCTGAGTCAGAACAGAAGGTTGAGTTAATTAGAATAAGAGGAGAGTTTGAGATTAAAGAAAACGATGTGAGTAAAAATGAGAAAACTGAGTCTAAAACTGAAATTCAGTGCAGGAAATGCATGGAAACATGTAAGGCCTGTACTGACAAAGACGAGATCATAAAACTGAAAATAGTAGAGCTCGCTGAAACGGAAAATGTTTTGAGACAAAAATGTGCAGAATTAGCTGCAAAAGACGAACTTTTAAAAGAAAAGTGCGCAGAGTTTATTCAAAAGGAAAATGCTTTAAATCAAAAGAGTGCTCGCGCAAAATGTTCTAAAAAAGATTTCAAATGTTGTCTAAAAGAGAAACCGAATAAAGAGATCAAAGACCATAACTGTGGTACCCAAGGAAAACCCATAATAATCTTAACTTATCTTTTCAATCCTCCATGACTACTTATCAAATTTCGGGACGAAATTTCTTTTAAGTTGGGGATGATGTGACAACCAGCAATTTCAGGTTAATACTTTAACCTAACCACGGTTAACTTAAGTCGTACATTCATAGCATTGCATTTAATTAGCATTAGTTAAATGAGTGTACGTTGGTAATTTGGGGAATTATCGAAACATAAATGCATTGGTAATTCAGGGAATTACCGAAACACATACATGTTAACTCTTGAAAGTTGGTGACCAACACGAATAATAGTTATAAATGAACGGTTTATTCAAAACTTGCGTTGCATGACAAATACGTGAATTACATGCATTGATTGTAAGTTACTAGATGTCGTGTGCTTTATGTGAAAATTAGATAATTAGGGGTGTGTTATGAATATTTGGGAACTTATAATAAAGCACAAAACCCTAAACATCTTTCACAAATCACTATACAACAGTTTCTAGTCATTCCTGACCATCTCCAATCATTCATGGCTTTCACACACAATCACCAATCCTTGATATTTCAATTCATCAATGTCACACCCTGATATTTACCAAAAATCCCGGTGGGCTTGGGTAGGGAGTATCGTGATGTAAGATCGGTATCATCATAGTCAAATATTAACAGATAGCACAACGGAAGTCTTGGAGTATAAAATATTATTACAAACTCAAATGTTTGAAAGTTCCAAAATAATAAATACAGACAAGCTTGTAATAATAATCCACAGGCCGATCAAATGTACAAAAAAGAGTTCAACAAACTAATAGGCTTATGCAAATTGCACTTCTAGCATTATCGAGTAGCTTCCAGCCTATTTACATATTTGTACCTGTAACTTAGTTTTTTGAAAATACGCCAGTTTTCACTGGTAAATACAATCAACCGACACATATTGAAAACATTTTCAAATTTGATTTAAGTGCACAAGGCACATGTTTTATAATAACTTGGGACAATTCAAAATGATCTTGTATATAGTTCTACATATCTGTCAATACATATGGGGCCTAGTACTAAACACCGAAACATGATTAACCGACACACCACTTAAACCCACAAAGGGGTATCCCATGATCAACGAGTAAGAAAACATTTTATAATAAGCATTAGCATCTGACGGGTGTCTATGCCTACACCCCGTGCTCAGTCGTGGCCATTAATAACTTTAACGAGCCATGGATATCTAGGATACGGTAGCGTTAACCACCAATGTTTAAGTTATCAGATAAAACATATTTAAACGAATTATGAAGATTTTTAGCCACAATCCGGCATATGATCCCATACCTGACCAAGCGGTAATAATTTACCGTATCCCAAGCCCGTATAAGGAAAATAGGTTAAGAGTATTTACCTGAGCTAATACTTGTCTTATAAATGCAAGGTTTATAATAAGTCAGCCATTTAATCAATTGAAAAGTGTAGATAGCAATTTACTAAAAGGCTCTAGTATGGAATGATGGTATAAATAACCAATTAGAATGCTAACGGGTCTTATTCAAGTCGTAGACTTAGACCGGCTAGCTTAAAATATCGAAAACAGTACGATACGCTTGATTAAGCGATGACTGGAATAGAATGTAGTTTAAACCCAACAAGTACCAAGACTTGTATAATATGGGTAGATAAATAACATTCTAGAAACTGAAATAAAAAATGATAAGGTTAAACCCGTTTCAGTAAAACTTATATAAACAAGTTACATAAGCCTAACCGTACGCGTATAAGCGACAAAGGGTAACCGGATGAGTCATGGACAAGTTCTATATGCCAATATACTTTAAAAAAGTTATAATATTAGTGGCATATCAACTTGTATGCCCGTTAAAGTTTTAAAATCAAACTATGCCTCATAAGGGCGTTTTGGTCATTTAGCGACGTATAAAAGGAACTTGCGTATAAACTGATGTTATGACCATAAACATTATGTAAAAATACTTTATTTATGATATAATATCAGTATGATATCAAACATATGTAACATCCGTCAAAATCGGGTCTCCGAAATTCGACCCGGATTGCAAAACCGGATCATTTTCAATTAATTTTTTTATTATTATTTAAGTAATCGTCACGTATCACGCTGGATTAAAACCGAATGAAAAACGTTAAATTTATAAAGAAACTTAGTTAGTTTGGTTAGATTTATATAAAGGAAGACATTAACGGAGTTAAATTCGCTAGTTATAAAAAGTTACAAGTTGAGGGGTTGTTTTGTAATTACTGGAAACTATAAAATAAAACAAGTTAATTAACTAGGCTAGTTTATTTGTTAACTTTATAAAAGAGATATACTAACTAGGTTAATCAAGTTAACAACTTATGTAGTATTAAGGGGTTAAATTGTCATTTAATGAAAGTTACGGAATTCAGGGTCTATTCTGCAATTATTTGAAACTTGAAATTAATGTTTAAAAAGAAAAACGTGGTGTGCAGGATTCGAACCCGGCACACACCGTTCAACAAAGACACTGCCAACCAGTTGGGCTGCAAAGCGACTAGTGGTGAACTCTAGATCTTCTTTCGTTATAAACAATCCGCCAGGATTCGAACCCGGCACACACCGCACCAGCTGCTTTGCAGCACCTTTTGATTAAATTTTGTTGCGACATGGATTAAAACCACAAACCCGAACGCGAGCTGAACCTTTCTTCTTCGCTACAAACCCAAACGACGACATGAATAAAACCTTCTCGTGCGATTCACTCAATTCATTTTTTATGGAGATTTCAGTTTCGTATACTTATTCGATCCATTAACAACTATAATCAATTGTTTCAATTTCAAATTTCATCATCATTAAAGCTCCTAAGAAGATGAATTAGGTTTCTACACAAAACATGAAATTGATCAACAAGACTTATACCATTTTGTTTCTCTGATCAAACTATGCAAAACCCCACTGAAATTTCTTTATTTCATCAACTCTACATATCAAATTTGATCGAAGAACAATCTAGGGCTCGTAACTTGTACGGACGATATCTCTTTCAATTCTCAACCTTTTCAGGTGATTCCAAAGCCCAACTTGTTTAATTTTTCGTGCTCTACAACAGCCCTCTATCAATTTCAGTGATAGAAGGCTAATTTATCTGAATTTACTTTTAGTTGAAATTAGGGTTCTTCATGCATAGAAATTGGTGTTTTTAGATTTAGACTTGTGTTTTGATGAAATTGAATGTATAATGTTATTATATATTATATTTGCATGTTATATGTAAATTTTGGGAATTTTTAGATATCAAATTGGAATATTGGTAAATTATATATATTTTAATCGCTAGTTAAATCAAATAAAAATACGAGATAGTATTAAATAAATTCAACAAACTTTTTTATTGATTATTTCAGATTATATAAACACTAGGTAATTCTTATATAGACTTTCCTTAATTTTTTGAGGATTTTTTGATCTAATTTGCATCAAATATGTTTATATATTTTAATCCTTTAAAAATATATGCAAGGTTATCATAAATAATTTTTTTTATAAAGAATCTTACTGATTTTTACAAATTATATGATGGTTAAAGTTATTATAGATTTTCCATATATTTTTTTAATTATTATATAACTAAAGAATTGGTGGAATTGTTTAGACAAATAATCCCATTACGAAATTATTATTTTAAAATAAAATTGGGGATTAATATTGAATTTAATCTATATATAATTTTTAGGTGAGTTTGATGAACTTATTTAATCAATTGGCATTATCAAATATCTAAAACCATTAAAATAGCAATTCTATGATTTTTGCCATATTGATAAATTCTAAAACATATATATTTATTGCTTTGGTTATTTCTCTGTTGAACGAATATAATTTTATATATTTCCAAGTCCCCAAATAGGAGAACCCAATTTCCTAAAACCAATAGGTTATCCTTTCGTTTAGAATTTCATCTATTTGCATTGTGATTATTATTTAGATATAAACCGTTCCTTTTCGTGCGGTGCATTCTTGTGGATTAACTCTTCGTAACCTGTGAGTAATTTCTTCCGCTTCCCCTTTTTAATCTTTTACAAATTTTCGGGTGCATCATGTTACACTTTTCGATTTACTTAACATGCTACGATCAAGTGTTATTATGTGAACGTCTTATGTGTACTTTATTAATCTATATGCTATTTGATGTCAAGTCTATTGCATGCTATTGTGTCTAGTGGATCCACGACTGACTAGGTTCCCCACAGCCATGGATTGTAGCCTAGTATCGCCAACGGTATTAGACTTGCTCCTCGGGGCTTGAGCCTAATGCACGCTATTATTAGGAGTCTATTTATTTTGGTTGTTTGTGTTGTTGTTTGATTGTGTATTCTTGTTTGGTAATTTGGGTTTATGGATATGTTGACTATGTTGATGATATGAGACCATTTACATACTAACCTTGAGGTGCATGTTAAAAAAATATATTTTTAAAAGGAAATAAATATAAAACTGTTTTTTATAAAAAAAGGAGGAAATTATTCACCAACATTTTGTTGACCCAAAAATATATTTTTCTAATGTGGTGCAGGTTTTCAAAGTTGACGATCAAGTGATCTGGACACGTACCATGTGCCTTAGTAAATTATATTGAAATCTAGATATGTTTGTTTTGAACAATGTATGAACAATTTTGACTATTATATGTTATGTGACTATTTAAATGGTTATGCTTTAAATATTGAAACAATAATTAGTTGTCATGAGCTATGGGCAATCATCATGCCTCGTACCTTTCCGTGCGGGTCAGGGTGTGACAGATTGGTATCAGAGCCAATGACTATAGAGAATTAAGATAGGTTATTAGACCCTTAGACTTAGTCTATAGTCGATTAGGTACCTTAGGTACCTTATGTGCTTAATTGTTTGATTTTCTTAGCTAAAAAAAATTTAAAGTGCCCATGATTTAAATTTTCTAATATCACACACATATGCATGTGAGCACATCAAATTGTTATATGCTAAGTATTATATGTCATAAATGACAACATGTACCTTATTATTAAACTATAGTTTATTATTTCTTTTTCCATGTCACGTCGCACACACCTTAAACTATATGTGAATATTCAACATTCTAATTCTTATTTCTATATATCTAAAGTCTTGAATCAATTCATTTTCTTTAATGCATTTCAATTATTCATGAGTTTGATTTCATTTCATTTTTGAGTTTTCAAATTTCAATTGATATTTCAATCTCGTCAAAGTGAATTCTTGTGACGGACATGTAGTAACTGAAAGGGTTACGTACCGGTAGTCGGGACGTCCTGTCTAGGCTGGCATTCGTATAAATCCAATTAATGGACCAGTTTGCCTACCTGGGGACTATCGATGAGAGTACCGATACCTATTAGGCCAAAGCTTGTCACACCAAATGTCACGTGAACTAATAAACACTTTGATACCTCAAATGTGTCCGTGTGAAGGGGTAAGGTCCCAAAAACCTCGCGATAAGTACTTGGGACCATACATAACCTTACCTTTTAATCCTCTTTTGGCCTTGCACGACCGCGCACTGGCCCTACAAAGAGAGCTTAGGAGAAAGATAGCAGGCAACACCTGTGCGTCAAAAGAGACTTTATAAATCCTTGTGCCGCTGTCCAAAAGCAAAGGGATAAAAATCCTAACGAACACTTCCGCTTAGTAATACCCTGACTTGGATATTATTTACTAAACTGATACCACACGATAAAGAGTCACACCGTATTATGGCAATAATCTTCTAGAAGACCCAATCGTGCACCACCAGACGGTTATAACCGTCTGGGACACGTGTCATCATCCCAGGCCACCCTGAAATCACGATGATGGCATGGATTTGGAGAGAAACCTCCACTTGCCCACTTTCCACGTGGCAAACACCTCAGCCGTTGATTTAAATGGCGATCCGTGTGCTTTCACATCAGATCAGAAAGATTAACGGAGAAGGAAATAACTGCTTACGGAGTTAGTATCTTCCGTTAACATTTCAATAACAGGTTTTCCCGCCCAAACTCCCGGTTATAATTATGAGAGTAATTCAGGTATGAACTTCAAGTTACAATCACTTCACTAGTACTTCTTCTTCTTCTTCATAAACATATACTTATTCTCACGCCGGAGTGTGGTCACGGAGAGAACCTCCCTTCTCCCCGTGGCGAGATTAACGGTGTTCTGTTTTGCAGTATTCATCGGAGAAGAAGATCCGTCCCTTCGAATCAAACGAGAGAGAATCACCCTTTTTATGCAGAACCTAACCCCTGGATAATTTGATTCCAGTCATTTATTCAGTGTTTCTTCATTGGCGCCCACCGATTTCTCTGTTTCATCTGTTTTTTCTCTCGTTTTGATTCATTTTTCTTCATTCTTTGTTCTCATATGGCAGAGAATTCATCACTTCACCCATCAAGTCCTCAATCTGAATTCAAGGGCTCCATAACCCAAGATGACCAGATTGACAGAATCATGGGAATCAAAAGAAGCAAGGATAGTCGTTCAGAAGGAAACGACTCCTTGGGAATCCGTAATCATTCAGATCCACTCCCAGAACGAACTCCAGAATACGGGTTTAACAGATTCCAGATCGCTATGAACCAAATTTTCACATAAAGCATCAGATCTGAGTTGTCAAATGCTAGATCTGATACTTTGGCAGAAAGAGGGGGTACAATTAGCACTACAGTATTGGACCCACAAATACCTAATCAGTGGTACATCTAATCTAGTAGTCATAATGAAATAACTCAAAAATCAGAAGATGCCCACCGTCAGAAGGCCGAACTAAGGCAGATACACATGGTGCAAGGAGGTCCTTCCCGGAGGACAAACAAATGAAGCCATAATCAGCATTGGAGAGAGCAACAAGTCATATTTCCTGTCGTCCTTAGAGGTCCTCAGGAGGAATGACCAGTAATCATTACCGACATCTTCGGCCACTATAGAACGGATTATATGTTCATAGATCCAGGAAGCTCAATGGATATGCTATATGAATAGTGTTTCAAATAACTTGATCTAGAGGATAAAGCTCGTTTAGAGCCGGTTGATTTCCCTCTCACCGGTTTCTGCAACGAAGCTGTGTTCCCATTAGGACAAATTGCATTTCCTATGACTCTATCAGATGGCGAGCATTCACGCACAGTCACAGTAAATTTCATGGTCATGCCAGCAACATCGCACCACGATGTCTTGCTAGGAAGAAGATCGCAAAGAGAATTCAGCATGATCACTTCTATCCCACATGCTGCTTGTGGGTTTCCAACGGAAATCGGAGTAGCAATTCTGTACTCAAGTAAAGAAGTTATGTACGTGGACGATGAACCACCAGCAAAAGTGGCCAAACCATCAGCACCAAATGAGCCAGAAAAATGGGTCCTCAACGAAGAGTATCCAGAGCAGACCATCTTACTAGGGCACGCCATTTCACCAACAATACGAATACAATTAAAGGAATTACTTTCGAACAATAAGAACATATTCTTCTGGTGCCCAGCGGACATGACTAGGGTTCTGCAAGATATAGCGCAACACTGTTTGAACGCCCGGCCCTCAGCAGAACCTGTCGCGCAGGGAAGACGCAGTCCCAGCGCAGAAAAAGCGGAAGCCATGAACGAACAAGTAACAGAGTTACTCAACGCCAGAATCTTGCGCGAAGTTCAGTACCATACCTGGGTCACCAACCCAGTAATGGTTCAAAAACACAATGGCGGATGGCGAATGTGCATCGACTTCAAAGACCTAAATAGAGTCTGCCCGAAAGATTGCTATGCGCTTCATGAGATAGACAAACAAGTTGACTCTCTAGCATATTTTCGCTGGAAGTGCTTTCTTGACTGTTATAAGGGCTATCATCAGGTCCAAATGAAAGAGGAGGACGAAGACAAGACTACCTTCCGCACAGACAAGGGCATCTACTGCTATACAAAAATGCCCTTTGGTCTCCGTAACGCAGGAGCTACTTACCTGCGCTTAATGGATACAGTCTTCGGGGAAGACATTGGTAAAACATTCGAGGTATATATGGATGACCTCGTCATCATGAGCCACGAAGAGGAAACAATGCTAGCAAATATTCAGCGCACGTTTGATTCTTTGCGCAACGTGAACTTAAAACATAACCCAACGAAGTGTTCCTTCGGAATGGAAGAAGGAAATTTTTTGGGTTTTATAGTAACAAGAGATGGTTTTAAGGTAAACCCGGAGAAAGTGCAAGCCATCCAGCTGATGCCGTCACCTACAACAGTAAAAGAAATGCAAAGGCTCGCAGGACGATTAGCAGCCTTGAACAGATTCTTGGCAAATCATGTAGCAAAGTCTTATCCGTTCATTAGCACACTGCACAATTATGCCAAGAAAAGCCACTTCCAGTGGACACCAGAAGCGGAAGCGGCCTTCAAGCAAATGAAGGAATGTTTAATTCAGCTGCCAACGCTAACAGCACCGCGAGAAAAAGAACCGCTGATCTTGTATTTATCCGCTGCAGAAGTAGCAGTTGGCACAATGTTAATGGTGGAATGAGAGAACATTCAGACTCCAATATATTATATCAGCAAGATGCTCACTGGTCCAGAGACGCGCTACTCGATGATAGAAAAACTGGTCCTCGCTCTAGTACATGTATCATGGTGCCTACGCCGGTATTTCTCTGGTCATGTTATTACAGTTCTCACCAATTACCACTTAGGGCAAATTTTATCCAAACCTGATGTTGCGGGAAGATTAGCTAAGTGGGCTATTGAGCTGGGAGGATACAATATCCTATATAGACCGCGACCAGCAATCAAAGGGCAAGTTTTAGCAGATTTCGCCACAGAAGTTCCCATAGACAAAGTACAAGAATGTGAAGGAATACAAAACCCTGTTCCCATTTTTAACGATAGGGTCTGGACTCTGCACACAGACGGAGCTTCTAATGACGATGGAGCAGGCGTGGGCCTCCTATTGGTCAGCCCAGACAATCACGAACTTACATATGCGATACGTTTGGATTTCTGGAGCACGAACAATGAGGCAAAATATGAAGCGTTTCTGGCAGGCCCCCGTCTAGCGCTTAAAATGGGAGCGAAAAATATTGAAGCTAACGTTGATTCAAAATTAGTGGCCGAGCAAGTTAACGGGCATTACGATGCAAAAGGCGAAGCTATGGCGTTATATCTGGAACAAGCGCGAATGCTAATCAGCCAATTCCAAACGTTCAAAATAAATCACATAAACAAAAGCGAGGATAAGCATGCGGATGCACTGAGCAAATTGGCCGCCACCAGTTTCAGACATCTAGCAAAAGAGGTGCGCATTGAGGTATTATCCAATCCTTCCGTCCCTCTTAAGCAAGTAAACATCGTAGAGATCCGCAACCCATCCTGGATGTCCCCGATCATCATGTACCTACAACACGGGAAACTCTTGGAAGGGAAAGCGGAAGCTAGGAAGATCCAAAACAAAGCAATAAATTACGAAATGGCAGACGGAATTCTATACCGCAAGTCATTTATGGGACCACTCCTACGCTGTGTTGACAAAACAAGACGCGCAGTACTTAGTCAGGGAAATCCATGAAGGCTTATGTGGGATACACGTCGGACCGCGCATGGTAGTGGCAAAGATAATGAGCGCAGGCTACTATTGGCCGGGGATGCATGTGGACGTGGTAGAATTATTACGAAAATGCGCAGCTTGTCAGCGCTATGCGCCAAAAACCCTTCGACCGAAGAATCCACTCGTACCGGTTACGTCCGCTTGGCCCTTCCAGCAATGGGGCATCGATCTTGTTGGTCCATTCCCTGACGCACCTGGCGCAGTAAAATTCATTATCGTGGTAGTAGACTATTTCACAAAGTGGGTTGAGGCCAAGGCGTTAGCTTCAACCACAGCAATGGTGATCCGTAAATTTTTATGGGAACATATTATTTGCAGATTCGGATTACCATTGCGGATCATCTCCGACAACGGCACCAATTTCGCCTCGGACGATCTTCAGAAATGGTTCAAGGAGATGAAGATCGAACACAACTTTACCTCTGTGGTGCACCCACAAGCAAATGGCCAAGTCGAGAGCGTCAACAAACAAATAGTTGATGGCATAAAAGCGAGACTTGGGACAACGCGCAAAGGATGCGTCGATGAGCTCCCCAGCATCTTATGGGCTCATCGTACCATGCCAAAGACCAGTACAGGAGAAACCCCATTCAGTCTTGTATACGGATCAGAGGCGGTAATCCCAGCTGAAATTGGCCTTCCATCACCGCGCATGCTTGCCATGGAAAAACAACACAATGAAACAAAATGAAGAATGGATTTAGACCTTCTCGAAGAAAGGCGCGAGAACGCCGCCAACGTAGAGGCAAGATACAAATCCAAACTTGAAAAGTACTACAACGCGCGCGTACGCCTGTGTACTTTCGTTCTGGGGGACTTTGTCTTACACGACAATGAAGCCTAGCAAACTAGCGCCAAAGTGGGAAGGGCCATACATTATCAACGAGGTCCTAGGCAAAGGGGCATACACCCTAAAAAGAATCGACGGGATACCCGTTCCCCGCACCTGGAACGCGCAGCAACTGCGCAGGTGTTATATATAGCCGAGCTATTCAATAAGTCAAATCTATACATGCAATGTATTTTTCTATTTTACTTTGTATGATTGGCTCTACGCCTTATTAATACAACAATTATCCTTACACATGTTATTGTTAGTTACAAATTGCATATAATTTTTTGGTTTACGCGAAAACAATATGGTAAATATTGTACGCCTCATGAACAGTCTAAATAAGCACAACCTTGCGCGCATTTTAGACCTACGTTCACACATGAGCACAATACCATTCTCATTCTGTAAGGACTTGCAAAAATGTCCCAAAACGACCCATAAGTGAAAACCCGGACCCCTGAAACCCTAACGTACATAAAAAAAACCAAGAAATCAAGAAAAATGGGTTTCACGCGGGCCACGTAAACCATAAGAAGAGTTTACGCGGGCTGCGTCAACTTAGTTTTGACCGGATAAGCGTTACTGGCCACGAGGCAACCACGTGGCAGACCTACCAGTGACACGGATGCCCTAGTCTACGACTAGGTGGCTCTCGCGGGCCGCTTAAAAGCCTGTTAAGGCTTACGCGGGCCGCGCAAAACTAGAAAAAATGCTATAAATTGCTAGGCCATGAGCAGTTCACCTGTGCTCCAGATTTCAGTCAAAAACGAAGTTCTACTGCTCAAAATCATAAATTTCATTAGGGAAACACTGCTACGACACATGGTATTAACTCGATCGCTGCTACGATTCAATGTCCGATAGATTGAAACCAATCCAATGGATGTTTAAGTGCAGCCCACGTTAGGGCTATACTTTGTCATTCGTCATGAATTCGATGGATGTTTAAGTATTGCACTTTGCCATTCGTTGTGAGGGTTTCAATCTCGTGAGTTATCATAAATGTTGTATTAAGTTACTGACCTAGTTCGTATGCATTGTCATTTAATTTAGGTTACAAGGCTTATCAGTAGGCTAAACTCTGCCCATTTAAATATGCAATGTGAGTCATTTTCTTTTTATCAATAATGTTTTACAATACTCCAATCATTTTCAAAAAGTTATAATTACAGGGATTAAGTCGTGGTTATCTTGAATCACTGGCTAGTGGGGGCATTGTGCACATTACTAATTTCTCACGGCTAGGCTAATAAATCCTAACTGTGATAATCATCACTACTTGGGTGAAAGGACCCAATAGTGGTATGACCATCATCACCAGGAGGTGACACAGCGCCAGATAAAAATAAGATAGAAGCCATTGTAATCGCTCTTATGCTGTAATTTATAACTATGTGTCATTTTATCAAAATTGAGTGACTCGACAGTATTTCCCCGCTGATAAAATATTTTTAAAACATGTTTCAGGTGACCTACTATGAAGCAAGGAAAAGTGCTACGGAGCACTAACAAGCTTGAAGTAGTGGCTCAAATAAATAAATAAACATGTTTTGTAAAACATGAAATTTCCTAGTAAAATTCCTCTATTGTAAATTACGGGGTTTATCCCAAATTATGGAATGAAAAAAAGCGGGCATTTTAAAGTTTGAAAAGATCCTGCTAAAATTTCCGCTGTCAACTCAAATAATAAATACCACGGGTTTCTGTCCCGCGGCTCCTGGACCGGGTAAAACCGGGACGGGGGCCGTGACAGAAAAATGTGGTATCAGAGCCACTGTTTTAAGCCAATTAAGTATTCAGAAATACTTAATTTTCTGATTGCCATTCTGTGATTATGTGAAAATTTATTTTATAAAATTTTAACCTAGAATTTTGTGTGTTTCTTCACATATGCTATCAGTATGAATGAGTTGTCTGAAGCTCTTCATAATATCACTATCCATTCTGCTGAAATGGAACTTTCCGGGGATTTTTCCGGTTACTGGGCCGACACTGATTAACCTATGGAATTCCAAGCCCAACCTTCAGAGAAATCAAAGCCAAAGAGGAGAAGAAGATTCGTAGGCTGGAGGCGTGTGCGTAGGAAGAAACTAGTGGCACCGAAAGTCAAAAAGACTGAAGATCCGATGGATAAAGGCAAGGGAATAGAAATTGGGGAAAGTTCTAGGCAAGCCCAAAATATGCCATCATGGGAAGAGCTAGATCGTAAACTGGCACTTAGTGATCTCATCGGACCTGTCGGTGAAAACCTTTTCAATTACCCGGTGGAAGCACAACTTCCAGTTAATCTGGAACTTGCGATTCCAGATCCTATTATCCACCCCCAACCTCTACCAGAAGAACTAGAATAATGGTGGACTACTGACTGGCAGTTTCAGAATCTCCTAAATAACCCTAATACCTTTTTCCCTCAATTTGATCCTGAGCCTCCACTACACCCACCTATGAGTTCCGAGAACTTGGCTGAACTCTGCCACTATGGCGAGGAGCTGGTGGATGCAGGAAATAGGATCCGGGAAGTAGGGGAGAGAATATCCTGGAAGTACGACGAGAGGGAACACCGTTTTTGAAGTGCCAGCTGACAGGGATCGTTGTGGTTGTGTGGCAATATGTTTAATAATAATAAAATAATAATAAAAATATAATTATGTAAAATAACTAAAAATAAAACTTGTGTAACATAATTGGTGTGTACCGACGCATATTAGAATATATAAAAATATGGAAGTCGAAAAATCGACAATTTTGGCTATATGCGTTGATGTGATTATGTGCGATTATTATGTTTGGTTATAATTTATTTTATGTTAATCACTTATATAAATTATTTACCAGATTGAACATGCTGGTATTGAACCTGTTAATGAAGTTAATCAATCTGAGCAAAACATTGGAGACCAATTTCTGAATAGACAAGATATAGAGAACATTGTTGCTCAGGGAATAGTCAATGCTATTCCAGCAATCCTTGCTGCTGCCTGAAATCCAGTTGAACCTCCACCACCTATTCCCAGCAAACGTACTCGTGATGACAACTTTAGTAATAGTATAAATGGAGGCGGCAACAATAATAACAATGATGATGTGATACAAGCCCCATTTCTTAAAATAATGAAAGCTGCAACGCCTGGTTGCACTTACAAGGAATTTCTTGCCTGTAAACCAGCTGAATTTGCAGGCAACGAGGGGGCGACTGCTGCACTGTGTTGGTTGGAAAAAACCGAGGCAGTGATTAAAATAAGTAAATGTGCCGATGAAGACAAGGTCATGTACGCGTCGCATCTTTTTAAAGAAGGGGCACTAGAATGGTGGAATACGGTGTTACAAGCCAATGGAAGAGACATGGCCTATGCCATGAGTTGGGAAGAATTTAAAAATCTGGTGGAAAGAAAATTCTGTCCCGAATACGAAAAGGAACAAATGGCGAATGAGTTCCTAAACCACCGGATGGTGGACGTTGATTATCGAGGGTATACTTCAACATTCTTCGAGTATGCTAGAGTGGTACCAACCCTGGCTTCGCCAGAACCGGTACTTATTTCCCGCTACATCTGGGGGTTGATTGGCGAAATCCGTGATATCGTTAAAGCTGCGAGACCTCGCACAATTGACGATGCAGTGGAATTAGCCAACACTTTGACGAACGGACTAATGCGTACGCGAGAAGAAAATAGAAAGAAGAAAGTAGCCCAAAAGATTACCTAGGGATTCCGTGTGGGTAACAGTAGTAATTTCAAGAAAAAAGGGAACTGGGCAATTTTCCACTGTTCCATTTTGCAATACCTGCAAAAGAAAGCATTTTGTATGATGCAAAGGATATTGCAATTTCTGCAAAATTCCGGGGCATCAAGAAGAAGATTGTAGGAAGAAGAAAGCAACAATCTGCTACAACTGCGGAGAAGCTGGACATTTTAGGCCAGACTGCCCGTAATTAGTCAAACCAGCTGACAACAAAGCCAAACCTGCAGAAGGAACTACCAAGAAAAACGTAAGAGCCTTCCAGTTGACTACTCAGGAAGCAGAGCTAGTCCCGGACCTGATAGCTGGTACGTTCCTAGTTCACGACGTTTATGCAAAAGTATTCTTTGACTCTAGTGCAAACCAAAGTTTTATAAATACTTCGTTCTGCCAAGCTCTTAACCTACCCTTAGCCAACCTTAGACAAATTTTTACGGTAGAAACCTCAGATGGTAATTCTGTTAACATAGATAAGGTTTTGCGAGAAAGAAAAATAGAACTCTTAGGTCATAAATTTTCTGCAAACTTGTTACCTATGGATTTAGCTGGATTTGATGTAGTGTTAGGAATGGATTGGTTAGTAGCCAACGACGCTCGAATTCTCTGTGATAAAAATTCCATAGAAATTCATACACCCACAGGAGAATTAGTGGTGATTACAGGAGATAAGCCACGAAAGCCACTGAAATTCGTTTCAGTAATGAAATTGGTCAGTTATTCAAGAAAACAAGGAATAGTGTATATGATTTCGGTAATCATTAACACTAAAGGTAAGGAACTTAAAGAAATTCCAGTAGTGTCAGAATACCCGAATGTATTCCCAGAAGAACTACCTGGATTACCACCCAATAGGGAAGTAGAATTTACAATTCATCTAATTCCTGGAACTACACCGATAGCCAAGGCACCTTATCGGTTAGCACCCACCGAAATGCTAGAATTGAAAAAGCAATTAGATGAATTACTAAGCAAAGGATTTATACAACCTAGTTCATCCCCGTGGGGAGCGCCCGTGTTGTTTGTGAAAAAGAAAGATGGTTCGATGAGAATGTGTATTGATTATAGGGAATTGAATAAGGTTACAATTAAGAATCGATACCCATTACCTAGGATAGATGATCTTTTTGATCAACTTCAAGGAGCTAGATATTTTTCTAAGATAGATTTACACTCCGGATATCATCAGTTGAAAGTACATGAAGAAGACATACCTAAAACTGCTTTCAGAACTAGGTATGGTCATTACGAGTTTACAGTCATGCCCTTTGGACTAACAAATGCTCCTGCAGCATTTATGGACATGATGAATAGGATCTGTAAACCGTACTTGGATAAATTTGTAATTGTCTTCATCGATGATATACTTATTTATTCCAAAAACCAGGAAGAGCATTGTGAGCACCTGCATGCACTCTTAACTTTGTTAAGAAAGGAAAAGCTTTACGCCAAATTCTCGAAGTGTGAATTTTGGCTACAGGAGGTGCAATTTTTAGGTCACATGGTGAATCACGAATGTATTCACATAGATCCTGCTAAGATAGAAGCGATCACCAAATGGAAAGTCCCGCAGTCAGCTATGGAAGTTAGAATTTTTCTAAGGTTAGCTGGATATTATAGACGATTTATTAAGGATTTTTCTAAAATAGTTGTGCCATTAACTAAGCTAACCTGTAAAGCAGTGAAGTTTGAATGGGGACCTAGATAAGAGGAAGCTTTTAAGATTTTAAAGCAAAGATTAACAAACACCCCAATTCTTGCCTTACCAGAAGGAACAGAAGATTTTGAAGTTTACTGTGATGCTTCCAAGCTAGGATTAGGATGTGTGCTGATGCAACGCAAGAAGGTAATTGCGTATGCCTCAAGGCAATTGGAAAAGCACGAGGAAAATTATACGACGCACGACTTAGAGTTAGGAGCCATAATTTTTGCCCTTAGGATTTGGAGACACTATTTGTATGGAAGTAAGTTTACTGTCTATACAGATCATAAGAGTTTAAGATACATATTTGGGAAAAAAGAATTAAACATGAGGCAAAGAAGATGGATGGAGATCCTAAGTGACTACGACTGTGATATTCAATATCACGAAGGAAAGGCAAATGTAGTTGCAGATGCCTTAAATCGTAAGTATCATGAAAAGCAAAAGCGAGTTCGTGCTCTTAGATTAAGCTTGCAATTAGACTTAATGGAACAACTGAAAAATGTTCAAGCCACAACAATCAAGGATGATGCTGAAGGAATGAAAGGAAGAATAAAGGAATTAGAGTAAGAAGCTGATGGAATTTGAGATTCCACAAGAAGGATTTGGGTACCTAGGCAAGGAGAATTAAGAAATAAGATAGAAGCTCATAAATCTAGGTATACCATGCATCCTGGTAACAATAAGATGTACCAAGATTTAAGAAATAATTTCTGGTGGATAGGAATGAAAAAGGACATAGCTAGATATGTTTCTAAGTGTCTTAATCGAATTCTCCTATAGTATTTTGGTGGAAATTGGGATGACCACCTACCCTTAATCGAATTCTCCTATAGTATTAGTTATCATTCAAGCATTGAAGCTGCCCCATTCGAAGCACTGTATGGACGAAAATGTAGAACTCCAGTTTGTTGGGCAGAAAAAGGAGAAAGCTAATTATCAGGTCCTGAAATAGTGCAAGAAACTACTGACAAGATCACTCAAATCAAGGAAAGAGTAAAGACAGCTCGAGATCACCAGAAGAGTTATGCAGAAAATCGACGCAAGCCACTGGAATTTCAAGTTGGAGACATAGTACTATTGAAAGTTTCTCCTTGGAAAGGAGTAGTTCGGTTCGGTAAAAGAGGAAAGTTGAGTCCAAGATACAAAGGACCCTTTCCAGTAATCCAACGCATAGGACCAGTTGCTTATCGCTTACAACTACCAGAAGCGTTAGCCGGGGTACATGACGTATTTCATGTATCCAACCTCAAGAAATGTCTATCTGATGAATCCTTGGTAGTACCTCTTCAAAATGTAGAGATAAATGAAAAATTAAAGTTCGTAGAGAAACCGCTTCAAATAGAAGACCGAAAAGTCAAGTTTCTCAAGCACAAAAGATTGATACTTGTCAAAGTCAAGTGGGATTCGAAAAGAGGACCCGAATATACTTGGGAGCTGGAATCGGAGATGAAGCGAAAGTATCCTCACTTATTTTAGTAAATCTCGAGGACGAGATTTTAAATAAGGTGGGGAGGATGTAAGGACTTGCAAAAATGTCCCAAAACGACCCATAAGTGAAAACCCGGACCCCTGAAACCCTAACGTACATAAAAAAACCAAGAAATCAAGAAAAATGGGTTTCACGCGGGCCGCGTAAACCATAAGAAGAGTTTACGCGGGCCGCGCCAACTTAGTTTTGACCGGATAAGCGTTACTGGCCACGTGGCAGACCTACCAGTGACACGGATGCCCTAGTCTATGACTAGGTGGCTCTCGCGGGCCGCGTAAAACTAGAAAAATTGCTATAAATTGCTAGGCCATGAGTAGTTCACCTGTGCTCGAGATTTCAGTCAAAAAAGAAGTTCTACTGCTCAAAATCATAAATTTCATTAGGGAAACGCTGCTACGACACAGGGTATTAACTCGATCGCTGCTACGATTCAATGTCCAATCGATTGAAACCAATCCAATGGATGTTTAAGTGCTGCCCACGTTAGGGCTATACTTTATCATTCGTCGTGAATTTGATGGATGTTTAAGTATTGCACTTTGTCATTCGTTGTGAGGGTTTCAATCTCGTGAGTTATCTTAAATGTTGTATTAAGTTACTAACCTAGTTCGTATGCATTGTCATTTAATTTAGGTTACAAGGCTTATCAGTAGGCTAAACTCTGCCCATTTAAATCTACAATGTGAGTCATTCTCTTTTTATCAATAATGTTTTACAATACTTCAATCATTTTCAAAAAGTTATAATTACAAGGATTAAGTCGTGGTTATCTTGAATCACTGGCTAGTGGGGTATTGTGCACATTACTAATTTCTCACGGTTAGGCTAATAAATCCTAACAGTGATAATCATCACTACTTGGGTGAAAGGACCCAATAGTGGTATGACCATCGTCACCAGGAGGTGACAAGGCACCAGATAAAAATAAGATTGAAGCCATTGTAATCGCTCTTATGCTGTAATTTATAACTATGTGTCATTTTATCAAAATTGAGTGACTCGCCAGTATTTTCCCGCTGATAAAATATTTTTAAAACATGTTTCAGGTGACCTACTATGAAGCATGGAAAAGTGCTACGGAGCACTAACAAGCTTGAAGTAGTGGCTCAAATAAATAAATAAACATGTTTTGTAAAACATGGAATTTCCTAGTAAAATTCCTCTATTTTAAATTACGGGGTTTATCCCAAATTATGGAATAAAATAATCGGGCATTTTAAAGTTTGAAAAGATCCTGCTAAAACTTCCGCTGTCAACTCAAATAATAAATACCACGGGTTTCTGTCCCACGGCTCCTGGACTGGGTAAAACCGGGACGGGGGCCGTGACACATTCGCTCTACCTAAACAAAGTAATTAAGCATATGCAACATATTGCAATTCAAACACAACTTGTAAACTATCAAGGCATACATGCACAACAGTGCATCAAAAATATCATTAGTGCAGCAAAAGCACTTTAACAACCATTTACAAAAACACAACAGCGTTTCTTCCAAAATATAAGTCGCAAAAAAAACATACCTACAACATCAAAAGAGGTATATACCATCCCCCTAAACTTAACCTAATGACGAAGATCAGTAGCAAGCTCGTCGTCAGCAGTAACCGGTACCTGATCAGAACGGCGTCTATTCCGGCGATGGTACACTAGCAAGCATCCACCTTTCCAGATAGTCGGAAAACGTTCCATCAAGTCATCGGCAGATAATAAATCAACCCTTTCATCACCAGCGTCTTTTGGCCGGCGAGATTAAAAATCAAAACCCACAGCTGTGGGAGAAACGGAATTAGAAGGCTTTTCGTTTCCGGTAACCACCAGCGGTGGCGAATCAGCAAGAAGAAGGAGACCTTCGGCGGCCTCATAGATCCTCAAGATCTCCAACAATCGTCGGGAACGAGAGGAGTGCCTAGTCTTCATATTTCCAAATCAGGTAAAAAAGTTCAAAACTATCAAATGTATATATAATAGAAGTGCCGACATCGATAAAGGAGAAGGGTTACAATCATGATCAACTGTCAAATCATCTCCTCTAAACGGGGCCACAGGAAAAAATGTCATGTCTCAATAAATGAAGTCTGATAGCGTCGATACATATACCAAAGCAAGAAGATGAAAAGGTATTGCGTATATTCATTTTTTATTACAAGTGACGTAATAAAACGTCGGATCATAAGTAAAGAAGGTCAGACCAATAGAGGGAAATTCACAAATTTCCTTAACACTTTCAAACAAAGGTTATAGGGAGTAAGGAAATCTTCTTTCAAAAGATTCTCCATTCCCGCACTAAAAAAAAGAAGAAGAGAGGTACAGATATCTTTCCTCATAAGATTTCCATCTTCACCCAAAGTCAGAGATTTTCAAAAATCAACATACTGAGCAAAGTATATCTTCTCATATAAGATTCTCCACTTTCGCGCCCAAAAAGCCCTATAGCAAAAAACATTTCTCTCATATAGTCCAGTGCTCCACTTATTTGCATAAGAGCAACACTAGACTGGGGGGGACTTGAAGGGGTAAGGTCCCAAAAAACCTCGCGATAAGTACTTGGGACCATACACAACCTTACCTTTTAATCCTCTTTTGGCCTCGCGCGGCCGCGCACTGGCCCTACAAAGAGAGCTTAGGAGAAAGATAGCAGGCAACACCTGCGCGTCAAACGAGAGTTTATAAATCCTTGCACCGCTCTCCATAAGCAAAGGGATAAAAATCCTAACGAACACTTCCGCTTAGCAATACCCAGACTTGGATATTATTTACTAAACCGATACCACACAATAAGGAGTCACACCGGATTATGGCAATAATCTTCTAGAAGACCCAATCGTGCACCACCAGACGGTTATAACCGTCTGGGACACGTGTCATCATCCCAGGCCACCCTGAAATCACGATGATGGCATGGAATTGGAGAGAAACCTCCACTTGCCCACTTTCCACGTGGCAAACACCCCAGCCGTTGATTTAAATGGCGATCTGTGTACTTTCACATCAGATCAGAAAGATTAACGGAGAAGGAAATAACCGCTTACGGAGTTAGTATCTTCCGTTAACATTTCAATAACAGGTTTTCCCGCCCAAACTCTCGGTTATAAATATGAGAGTAATTCAGGTATGAACTTCAAGTTACAATCACTTCACTAATACTTCTTCTTCTTCATAAACACATACTTATTCTCACGCCGGAGTGTGGTCACGGAGAGAACCTCCCATCTCCCTCTGGCGAGACTAACGGTGTTCTATTTTGCAGTATTCATCGGAGAAGAAGATCCGTCCCTTCGAATCAAACGAGAGAGAATCACCCTTTTTATGCAGAACCTAACCCCCTGGATAATTTGATTCCGGTCATTTATTCAGTGTTTCTTCACCGTGATAATTCATGGATACTATCCTAAACATCATTTTACAACACCCCAAAACTCGAATCATTTATTTATTCACGATTTTCTTCGGGTTAAGTTGTACATCAATGGGTAGATATATGAGGACCATACGAAAGCTTGGTAATTGTGGGTGCACACGTAATTACGAAAGTGACGCACGTAAGTCATACTAAACCCTATGATGTGACAAACCTATGATTTTCAATATTTTATGATGAAATATTATTTTATCATGAATTCTATTATTTTATCTTATTCCATGTGGCTATTATATTGTTTCATATATAAACCACCGGAATAAATCCTAAAATATTCCACGAGATTCTAATGAATTTTCTTTAAACAAATCACCCTGAACTTATTGTAATTTGTCAAAGGGTTAGACTTTTGTTACCCGTTGATACTCCAAAATATTTTCATGAGATTTGTATTCTTGAATCATGGGATTCTCCCTAAATTCCATGATTTCACAAATATATGAATCCTAACCATCTGATCATCAATTCTCATTATGGGTTATACATCTTACTTAAGTTGTCCCTCGATGATGCCGCCTTATCGTCGTCGTCGTCAACCGAGGATTTCCCACCGCTGAATGGCAGCTTTGATAGCTGAACAAATGGCCACAATTATTCCTACTATAGTCGTTCAAGTTCAAAAGGCACTCAACGCCCACGTCTCCACGAATCAAATCGAAGATGCTGAAGCTGGACCGTCTTCACCTGATAACAACCATCAAAGGAGTGAAACCAACCACGATTACGCCATATCAACTATTCCGCTAAACCATGTTGCTCTTAATCCTGTACTTGACAGAAAACCTTATCGCGAACATTTTCCACAATGCCCCAATTGTTAAAAACATCACCCAACCAACACTTTGTGCCGCCTTTGCACTTATTGTGGACTTTATGGTCATTTAATCGACACCTGTCGGCGCTATAACCCTTAAAAAGAACCACCCATAGCACCATTTAATGTACAACACGTGACACCTCCATTTGACCAACCAAACACCCACCTTATGATCCAACCATATGTCCAACCCGACGCTCCAATAATGGATCAACCGACTGTACTTTATGGCACCCAACTCGTTCCTTACGATCGATCCGGTCAAACCGAGCCAGATGACCAGGGTAACTAGAAGGCACGCGGATGAACACTCATCTAGACCCAAGACAACCATGACGCGGTCAGCAGCACGACGAAATTTTATGCGATGAGTTGTTGCGAATAAAATGTTTTAAGTTAACATTTTGTATGAACTAGAAGGAAATAAAAAAGGATTGTTCCGAATTTCCGAGCACAAGTGTAATAATGTGAATTTTGATTATATGTTTTGAACCTTAACTATTCGTCTAATATGAGTTGAACGTCACAACCCTACCAAATATCGTAACCTATGCCCAGAGCTTGGAAAAATTCGAGTCGAGGGCACATGGTGACGATAATTTTTTTTTTCTGATCTCAAAATTTGGTTTTATAAAATAATAATAAAATGTAATAAATATATACTGTAATTGTTCTACTTTAGGCCAAAAAAGTGTTTTCCCCGAAGTTTAACCAAATATTTTTCTAAATAAACTAAGTTACTTATGTACATGAACAATTTATAATACCAATGTGCTACACTTGGTAAAGTGTAAAAATAGTTAACAACACAAAATGCACGCGAGTTAAGTTAACGAAGTTATAGTTTCCTTAATTTATCTTAGGACCCTTCTACTTTTGTCCGAATCGTAATTATCGCCCGACTGATGGGAGTGTAAATCAATGCTGCTACTTCATCTCCTCCGCCATTCAACTTCACGTTTAGTTTTCCCTCATTAACGACCCCACCTGCTACTCTCACTTCGTATCCTTGACGTTCGCACTAACACCAATCGATAAAATTATCAACTCTTAATCAGTACCATTGATAGTTTGTGCCATTGTCACGCTTTCGACGTTACTATTTGTCATCGTTTTCATTCTTTACTCATTCGTTTTTATATATCGCTATGTTATGCGTTTATGATTTGTTTTGTGGCTAGTTCATGTTGTTGCAGTTTCACATCATCACTCATCATGGCTTACCTTTTCCCATAATTTGTGTGATATGGGTATCGTCTCACTTATTCATAGACCGACCCTTTTCCCCAAAACTATGGATGTAGGTACTGCCACTATTTAGTCGCACCCATTTTGGGTTCGAGACTCATACATTATTTTGGTTGTGGTTATTTAATTAGTAAGTTGAGTTGAGTCGTCGCAAGAACCAATCAAAACCACTAACGAAGCCAATGAAATTTGATAAGGACATGGTGGATACGCCGCTGGTACTTCCTATATATAAGTGTTCTTATCAAACTATCAAAAGCCTCGTTAGACTGGTCGAGAGAAGTTCTATGTAAGTTGTGTTTGTGTCGTCGGTCATGATCCGAATAACGAAGTGGATGAAACTTGATAAGGACATGGTGGATACGCCGCTGGTACTTCCTATATATAAGTGTTCTTATCGAGGTATCAAAAGCCTCGTTAGACTGGTCATGAGAAGTTGGTTTGAGTCGTCAATCATGATTTGAATAACGAGGTGGATGAAAATTTGATAGAGACATGGTGGATACGCCGCTGGTACTTCCTATATATAAGTGTCTTTGTCAAATTTTCAAAAGCGGCGTTAGACTAATCATGAGTGTTTAAGTTAGTTTCTTTTGGTTTTGTGATTGGAGATTCAAATTCTATGATTTGGCTAATCTAACTCAAATTGTCGCATTTTATGAGAAATATATCAAGATCCTTGGTCGTGACACAGATTGTAGTTTTGGCACCACGAGTATCCTTTACGACTCGGTTGCAAACTCTTCAGTGTTACAAGACATCCTTGGGACGTGATTTTCCTTTAAGCCGCAATTACTCCTCGATTGGTCATTTATGGGCTTCACGGTTGTATTGATCATATGACCTATGACTGGCTGCCTTATACATGACAGTTAACGCTTTTCACTACTGCATCTTTGGAAATTAAGAGCGATTCCTTAATTGGGTATATAACCCTTTCCAGGAACGCTACCGCCTCCATAAGTCTACACCTTTTTGATATGGCATAGTTTGAGCGTATTCTCAGTAACATTAGAACGGGTGTTTCACACTGGTTACCTGACCTTTCTAAGGGTCATTCTGATCCCAAGATTCGAGTTCCAAATACTATTACCAAATCAAACTGATATCGTTTAAGTTTATGGAAGACCCTACACTTCATCCTATACAAGTAGTCTTCTCCTGATTTCGGGACGAAATTCCCAAAAGTTGGGGAGACTGTAACATCCGTCAAAATCGGGTCTCCGAAATTCGAACCGGATTGCAAAACCGGATCATTTTCAATTAATTTTTTTATTATTATTTAAGTAATCGTCACGTATCACGCTGGATTAAAACCGAATGAAAAACGTTAACTTTATCAAGAAACTTAGTTAGTTTGGTTAGATTTATATAAAGGAAGACATTAACGGAGTTTAATTCGCTAGTTATAAAAAGTTACAAGTTGAGGGGTTGTTTTGTAATTACTGGAAACTATAAAATAAAACAAGTTAATTAACTAGGTTAGTTTATTTGTTAACTTTATAAAAGAGATATACTAACTAGGTTAATCAAGTTAACAACTTATGTAGCATTAAGGGGTTAAATTGTCATTTAATGAAAGTTACGAAATTCAGGGTCAATTCTGCAATTATTTGAAACTTGAAATTAATGTTTAAAAAGAAAAACGAGGTGTGCAGGATTTGAACCCGGCACACACCGTTCAACAAAGACATTGCCAACCAGTTGGGCTGCAAAGCGACTGGTGGTGAACTCCATATCTTCTTTCTTTATAAACAATCCGCTAGAAGGTTCTTTGAAAAAGAAAATAATAACAAAACAAATGCTAGGGACAGGACTCGAACCAAGAAACCCTAACAATAACAAACACAGTGTGCACCAGCTGCTTTGCAACACCATTTGATTAAATTTTGTTGTGACATGGTTTAAAACCACAAACCCGAACGCGGGCTGAACCTTTCTTCTCGTGCGATTCACTCAATTCGTTTTTTTTTTGGAGATTTCATCACCATTAAAGCTTCTAAGAAGATGAATTGGGTGTCTACACAAAACATGAAATTGATCAACAAGACTCATACCATTTTATTTCTCTGATCAAACTATGCAAAACCCCACTAAAATTTCTTCATTTCATCAACTCTACATCTCGAATTTGATCGAAGAACAATCTAGGGCTCGTAACATCTACGGACGATATCTCCATCAATTCTCCACCTTTTCAGGTGATTCCAAAGCCCAACTTGCTTAATTTTCCATGCTCTACAAAAGCCCTTTATCAATTTCAGTGATAGAAGGCTAATTTATTTGAATTTAATTTTAGTTGAAATTAGGGTTCTTCATGCATTGAAATTGGGGCTTTAAGATTTAGACTTGTGGTTTGATGAAATTGAAAGTATAATGTTATTATATATTATATTTGAATGTTATGCGTAAATTTTAGGAATTTTTAGATATCAAATTGGAATTTTGGTGAATTATATATATTTTAATCGCTAGTTAAATCAAATAAAAATACAAGATTGTCTTAAATAAATTCAACAAACATTTTTATTGATTATTTCAGAATATATAAACACTAGGTAATTTTTATATAGACTTTCCTTAATTTTTTGAGGATTTTTAGATCTAATTTACATCACATATGTTTATATATTTTAATCCTTTAAAAATATATGCAAGGTTATCATAAATAATTTTTTTTATAAAGAATCTTACTGATTTTATATGATGGTTAAAGTTATTATAGATTTTCTATATTTTCTTTAATTATTATATGACTAAAGAATTGGAAGAATTGTTTAGACAAATAAATCCCATTATGAAATTATTATTTTAAAATAAAATTGGGGATTAATATTGAATTGAATCTATATATAATTTTTAGGTGAGTTTGATGAACTTATTTAATCAATTGGCATTATCAAATATCTAAAACCATTAAAATAGCAATTCTATGATTTTTGCCATATTGATAAATTCTAAAACATATATAATTATTGTTTTAGTTATGAAGAAACACAAGATAAATGACTTGAATCAAATTATCTAGGGGGTTTGGATCTGCATAAAAAGGTGGGTTCTCTCTCGTTTGATTCGATGTGACTGATCTTCTTCTCTAGTGAACACTGCAAAACAGAACACCGTTAGCCTCGTCAAGGGGAGAAAGGAGTTATCTCCTTGACCCGACTCCGGTGTGAGAATAAGTACGGGTTTTGTGAAGAAGAAGTAGTATTGACGAAGTATGTGTAACTTGGTTTTCATACCTGAATTGTTCTCATATTTATAACCGAGAGTTTGGGCGGGAAAACTCGTTGATGAAATATTAACGGAAGATGCTAACCCCGTAAGCGGTTACATTTCCTTCCGTTAATCTTCTTAATCCGTCGTGAATGCACACGGATTGTTGTTTAGATCTATGGCTGGGGAATTGCCACGTGGAAAGTGGGTTAGTGGAGGTTTACCTCCAATTCCATGCCATCATCGTGATTTCAGGGAGGCCTGAGATGATGACACGTGTACCAGACGGTTATAACCGTCTGGTGTTGCACGATTGAGCCTTCTAGAAGGTTATTGCCATAATCCGGTGTGACTCCTTATCGTGTGGTGCCAGCTGAGTGAATAATTCCCAAGTCTGAGTATTATTTAAGCGGAAGGGTTTTAACTTAGGATTTTCATCCTTTGTTTATGGAAGAAAGCGCAAAGATTTACGATTTTCCTTTCAGCGCGCAAGTGTTGTCTGCTATCTGTCTCTTAAGCCTTCTTTGTAGAACCAGTGCGCGGCCGCGCAAGGTTAAAAAGGGCTGAAAGATAAGGTTGTGGTATGGTCCCGAGTATTTATTACGAGGTTTTTGGGACCTTACCCCTTCAAGTCCCCCAGTCTAGTGTTGTTCTTATGCAAATAAGTGGAGCACTGGACTATGAGAGAGATGCTTGTGGGTTTTCTAGGCGCGAAAATGAAGAATCTTCTAAGGGAAGATTTTCTTTATTAGAACCTTCGGGGGAGGTTGTGATTTTTCCTCTGTTGCTCTGACCCATTGTAATCATGACCCGACGTTTGGTGACGTTACTTGTAATAAAAAATTAGTATTCGCGATACTTTCTTCTTTCTTGCCTTGGAATACGTATCGACGTTTGTCAGGCTTCATTTATGGGGATATGACGCTCGGTCCTGTAGCGCCATTTAGAAGAGACGTTTGACAATTAATCATGATTATTAACTTTTCCCTTTTTAGTTTTTCTATATATACGTTTGAGGATTCTTATCCTTTTGCTTGATTTGGAAACATGAAGGCGAAGCATTCCTTTTGTACCCGACGATTATTGGATAATCTGAGGATTTATGAGGCCGCTGAAGGTCTCGTGCTCCTTGCCGGTTCACCGCCTCTAGTGACCACCAGAAAAGAAGAGCCTTTTAACTCTGTTCCTTCCATGGTTGCAGGTTCTGATTGTAAAGCTCACCGGCCAAAAGACATTGTTGATGAACAGGTCGATGTATTGTCTGATGACGACTTGATGACACGTTTTCTGATGATCCAGAAAGGTGGATGTCAGCTGGTGTATTGTCATCGGAAAAAATCTTCGTGCTGATCAGGTGCCGGTTGTTGATGATGGGTTTACTGCTGATTAGGTTAAGTTTAGGGAACAATGTATTCCTCTTTTGATGTTTGTAAGTATGTTCGTCTTGCTACTGGAATTTTGGAAGAACACTGTTGTGTTGTTTATAAATGGTTGTTTGAAGTGTCGTTGTTTCACTTAATGATATATTTTTGATGCACTATTGTGCATGAATGCTTTGGTGATTTATTAGTTTATGTTTGGAATATAATATGTTGCATATGTTTAATTTCTTTGTGCAGGTAAAGCGAATGAGAATGGTATTGAACTCATGAGTGAACGTAGGTCTAAAATGTGCGCAAGGTTGGCTTATTTAGACTGTTCATGAGGCGTTCAATGTTTACCATATTGTTTTCACGTAAACCAAAAGAATTATATGCAATTTGTAACAAACAGTAACATGTGTAAGGATGATGCTTGCATTAATAGGGCGTAAAGCCAATAATACGAAGTGTAATAGAAAAATACATTGCCTATATAGTTTCATCTTTGTGGAATGGTTTGGCTTATATATAACACCTGCGCAGCTGCTGCGCGTTCCAGGTGCGGGGAATTAGTGTCCCGTCAATTCTTTTCAGGGTGTACTCCCCTTTGCCTAGGACTTCATTGATGATGTCTGGTCCTTCCCATTTTGGCGCTAATTTGCCTGGTTTTTCCACGTTAGAAGCTTCGTTGTTACGCAAGACGAAGTCTCCTGGAACGAAGGTACATACGCGCACGCGCATGTTGTAGTATTTTTCAAGTTTGGATTTGTACCTTGCTTCTGTGATGGCGGCGTTTTCGCGCCTTTCTTCAAGAAGGTCTAAATCCAGTCTTCGCTCTTGCTCATTGTTTTGCTTCTCCATGGCAATCATACGCCGTGATGGGAGGCCAATTTCGGCTGGGATTACCGCCTCAGATCCGTAGACAAGAGTGAATGGGGTTTCTCCCGTGCTTGTCTATGGCATAGTACGATGGGCCCATAAGATGATGGGGAGTTCGTCAACCATCCTCTGCGCGCTGTCCCGAGTCGCGCCTTAATGCCGTCGACTATCTGTTTGTTGACACTCTCGACTTGGCCATTTGCTTGTGGGTGCGCCACAGAGGCAAAGTTGTGCTCGATCTTCATTTCTTTGAACAAATTCTGAATATCTTCTGAGGCAAAGTTAGTGCCGTTTTCGGAGATGATGCGCAATGGTAATCCGAATCTGCAAATAATATGTTCCCATATAAATTTGCGAATTACCATTGCTGTTGTTGACGCTAGTGCTTTTGCTTCAACCCACTTTGTTAAATAGTCTACTGCTACGATAATGAATTTTACTGTGTCTGGCGCGTCAGGGAATGGGCCAACCAGATTAATGCCCCATTGTTGGAAGGGCCAAGCGGATGTGACCGGTATGAGCGGATTCTTTGGTCGAAGTATTTTTTGCGCGTGGCGCTGACATGCTGCGCATTTCCGTAGTAATTCTACCGCGTGTACATGCATTCCCGGCCAATAGTAGCCCGCATTCATTGTTTTTGCCACCACCATGCGCGGTCCAGCTTGTATCCCACATATGCCTTCGTGGATTTCCCTGACCAAGTATTGCGTGTCTGTTTTGTCGACACAATGCAGTAGCAGTCCCATGATTGACTTTCGGTATAGAATCCCGTCCGCCATTTCATAGTTTATTGCTTTGTTCTGGATTTTTCTAGCTTCTGCCTTTCCCTCCAGAAGCTTTCCGTGTTGTAAGTATTAGATGATCGGAGACATCCAGGATGGATTGCCGATCTCTATGATGTTTACTTGTTTGAGAGGGACAGAAGGATTGGACAATACCTCGATGCGCACCTGTTTTTCTAAGTGCTTGAAGCTAGTGGCAGCCAATTTGCTTAGTGCATCCGCGTGCTTGTTTTCGCTTCTGTTTATATGATTAACCTTGAACGTTTGGAATTGGCTGATTAACATCCGTGCTTGTTCCAGGTATAACGCCATAGCCTCTCCTTTTGCATCGTAATGCCCATTGACTTGCTCAGCCACTAATTTTGAATCAACGTTAGCTTCAAGGTTTCATGCCCCCATCTTGAGCACTAAGCGAAGGCCTGCCAGAAATGCTTCATATTCTGCTTCGTTATTTGTGCTTCAGAAATCCAGGCATATAGCATATGTAAGTTCGTGGTCATCTGGGCTGACCAATCAGAGTCCTGCGCCTGCTCCATCATCATTAGAAGCTTCATCTGTGTGCTGAGTCCAGACCCTATCGTCGAAAACAGGAACAGGGTTCTGGATTGCCTCGCATTCTTGGACTTTTTTGATGGGAACCTCTGTGGTAAAATCTGCTAGAACTTGCCCCTTGATTGCTGGTCGTGGTCTGTACAGGATATTGTATCCTCCTAGCTCAATAGCCCACTTGGCCAATCTTCCCGCTACGTCGGGTTTGGATAGGATTTGACCTAAGTGGTAATTAGTGAGAACTGTGATGACATGACTAGAGAAATACCGTCGTAAGCGCCGTGATGCATGTACTAGTGCTAGGACCAGTTTTTCTATCATTGAGTAGCGCGTCTCTGGGCCAGTGAGCATCTTGCTTATATAGTAAATTGGGGTCTGAATGTTTTCTTGCTCCACCATTAATACTGCGCCTACCGCTACTTCCGCAGTAGACAAATATAAGATCTGTGGTTCTTTTTTTTCGCGGTGCTGTTAGCGTTGGCAACTGAATTAAATATTCCTTCATTTGCTTGAAGGCTGCTTCCGCTTCTGGTGTCCACTGGAAGTGGGTTTTCTTGGCACAGTTTCGCAGTGTACTAATGAATGGATAAGACTTTGCCACATGATTTGCCAAGAATCTGTTTAAGGCTGCTAGACGTCCGACGAGTCTTTGCATTTCTTTTATTGTCGAAGGTGATGGCATCAACTGGATGGCTTGCACCTTTTCTGGATTAACTTTAAAGCCGTCCCTTGTTACTATGAAACCCAAAAATTTCCCTTCCTCCATCTCGAAGGAACATTTTGTTGGGTTGATCTTTAAGTTTACACGGCGTAAAGAATCGAACGTGCGCTAAATATTTTCGACCATTGTTTCTTCTTCGTGGCTCATGATGATGAGGTCATCCATGTACACTTCGACTATTTTCCCGATGTCTTCTCCAAACACTGTATCCATCAACCTCTGGTAAGTAGCCCTGGCATTGCGCAACCCGAAGGGCATTTTTGTATAGCAAAAGATGCCTCTATCGGTTCTGAAGGCTGTTTTATCCTCATCTTCCTCTTTCATTAGAACCTGATGGTAACCTTTGTAACAGTCAAGAAAACACTTCAATCGGAAAGACGCCAAAGAGTCCACTTTTTTGTCTATCTCAGGAAGCGCATAGCAATCTTTTGGGCATGATTTATTCAGGTCTTTGAAGTCGACGCACATTCTCCATCCGCCACTGTGCTTTTGGACCATTACTGGGTTGGCGAGCCAGGTATGGTACTGGACTTCGCGCAAGATTTCGGCGTTAAGTAATTCTGTTACTTGTTCGTACATGGCTTCTACTTTCTCGGTGTTGAGGCTGCGTCTTCCCTGCGTGACAGGTTCTGCAGAGGGTCGGATGTTTAGACAATGTTGCGCTATATCTCGTGGAACTCCAGTCATATCCGCTGGACACCAGGCGAATACATCCTTGTTGTTGGTTAATAATTCTTTCAATTGTATGCGTATCGTTGGGGAAATGGCGTGCCCTAGTAGGATAGTCTGTTCCGGATATTCTTCGTTTAAGACTCATTTCTCCAGCTCATTTAATGCTGAGGGCTTTGCCACTTTTGCTGGTGGCTCGTCGTCGACATACATGACCTCCTTGCTTGAGTATAAAATTGCGACACCAATTTCTGTTGGAAACCCGCATGCAGCGTGTGGAATAGAAGTGATCATGCTGAATTCTCTTTGTGATCTTCTTCCGAGCAAGACATCGTGGCATGATGTTGCTGGCATGACCATAAAGTTTACTGTGACTGTGCGCGAATGCTCACCATCAGATAGAGTCACAGGGAATGCAATTTGCCCTAATGGGAACACAGCGTCATTGCAAAATCCGGTGAGAGGGAAATCAATCGGTTCTAAACGTGCTTTGTCCTCTGGATCAAGTTGTTTGAAGCACTGCTCGTATATGATATCCATCGAGCTTCCTGGATCTATAAACATATATTCCGTTCGGTGATGGCCGAAGATACCAGTAATAATTACTGGTCGTTCTTCCTGAGGGCCTCCATGGACGACAGGGAACACAACTTGCTGTTCCTGATTTTGGGAGTATCTCAACATAACTATCAGATTGGATGTCCCACTGGCAAGGCATCTGTGGGTCCAATACTACAGTATCAATTTTACCACGGCTTTCTTGTAGAGTATCAGATCTGATGTTTAGGGACTCAGATCTATTAATCTGCGTGAAAATTTGGTTTGAAGCAACTTGGAATCTGCCAAACCAATATTCTGGGGCTCTCTCTATGAGTTGATCTGAAGAGTCCTTTTCTGCTGAATTACCGCTGTTTTTGTTGATTCCCCTGATTCCGGCGATCTGTTTTTCTTGGGTTGCAGAACCCTCGAACTCAGATTGAGGACCTGATGGGTGAATTGGTGAACTCTCTGCCATGTGAAAACAGAGAAACGAAGGAAACAAATTGAAACGAGATAAAACTGATAGAATAGAGAAATCGGTGGGCGCCAATGAAGAAACACTAGATAAATGACCTAAATCAAATTATCTAGGGGGTTTGGATCTGCATAAAAAGGTGGGTTCTCTCTCGTTTGATTCGATGTGATTGATCTTCTTCTCCGGTGAACACTGCAAAACAGAACACCGTTAGCCTCGTCTAGGGGAGAAAGGAGTTCTATCCTTGACCCGACTCCAGTGTGAGAATAAGTACGGGTTTTGTGATGAAGAAGTAGTATTGACGAAGTATGTGTAACTTGGTTTTCATACCTGAATTGTTCTCATATTTATAGCCGAGAGTTTGGGCGGGAAAACTCGTTGATGAAATATTAACAGAAGATACTAACCCCGTAAGCGGTTACATTTCCTTCCGTTAATCTTCTTAATCCGTCGTAAATGCACACGGATTGTTGTTTAGATCTATGGCTGGGGAATTGCCACGTGGAAAGTGGGTAACTGGTTTCCTCCAATTCCATGCCATCATCATGATTTCAGGGAGGCCTGAGATGATGACACGTGTACCAGACGGTTATAACCGTTTGGTGTTGCACGATTGAGCCTTCTAGAAGGTTATTGCCATAATCCGGTGTGACTCCTTATCGTGTGGTACCAACTGAGTGAATAATTCCCAAGTCTGAGTATTATTTAAGTGGAAGGGTTTTAACTTAGAATTTTCATCCTTTGTTTATGGAAGAAAGCCCAAAGATTTACGATTTTCCTTTCAGCGCGCAAGTGTTGTCTGCTATCTGTCTCTTAAGCCTTTTTTGTAGAACCAGTGCGCGGCCGCGCAAGGTTAAAAGGGATGAAAGATAAGGTTGTGGTATGGTCCCGAGTATTTATTACGAGGTTTTTGGGACCTTACCCCCTCTGGTTATTTCTCTGTTGAACGAATATAATTTTATATATTTCCAAGTCCCCAAATAGGAGAACCCAATTTCCTAAAACCAATAGGTTATCCTTTCATTTAGAATTTCATCTATTTGCATTGTGATTATTATTTCGATATAAACCGTTCCTTTTCGTGCGGTGCATTCTCGTGGATTAACTCTTCGTAACCTGTGAGTAATTTCTTTCGCTTCCCCTTTTTAATCTTTTACAAATTTTGTGGTGCATCATGTTACACTTTTGGATTTACTTAACATCCTACGATCAAGTGTTATTATGTGAACGTCTTATGTGTACTTTATTAATCTATATGCTATTTGATGTTAAATCTATTGCATGCTATTGTGTCTAGTGGATCCACGGCTGACTAGGTTCCCCACGGCCATGGGTTGTAGCCTAGTATCGCCAACGGTATTAGACTCGCTCCTCGGGGCTTGAGCCTAATGCACGTTATTATCAGGAGTCTATTTATTTTGGTTGTTTGTGTTGTTGTTTGATTGTGTATTCTTGTTTGGTAATTTGGATTTATGGATATGTTGACTATGTTGATGATATGAGACCATTTACACACTAACCTTGAGGTGCATGATAAATTTTTTTTTAAAAGAAACAAATGTAAAATTGTTTTTTATAAAAAAAGAGGAAATTATTCACCAACATTTTGTTGACCCAAAAGTATATTTTTCTAACGTGGTGTAGGTTTTCAAAGTTGACGTTCAAGTGATCTGGACACGTAGCATGTGCCTTAGTAAATTATATTGAAATCTAGATATGTTTGTTTTGAACAATGTATGAACAATTTTGACTATTATATGTTATGTGACTATTTAAATGGTTATGCTTTAAATATTGAGACAATAATTAGTTGTCATGAGCTATGGGCAATCATCATGCCTCGTGCCTTTCCGTTGCGGGTCGAGGTGTGACAACATATGTGTGTTTTATAGTTTAAGACCAAGTTATGCACTATAGGGGCATTTTGGTCATTTCACACATAGTTTGAGAACTTAACTGGGAATCTGAGTTATAAATTGTACCTAGTGTAAAAACATTTTAAATAAGTTATAAAATCAGTAGGTAACAAGTCCTGATTGGTAAATATGGTTTAAAACCGTATTGGGGGCCAAAAGGGCGTTTAAGTCTTTATATGACGTAATTTCTGATCTTATGTCAAAATAGAAGTTATGACCAGGTTGATACTGTTGAAATATGTTATTTAACATAACATAACAGTAGGTAAAATATTTTGTATAAAAATTATGATTTAAACCTTGTTAAGTTCCAAAAGGGCATTTTCATCATTTAAGGACATAATACAAGAACTTGTACATAAACTCAGATTATAAACTGATTTGATATCCCAAAATATTCTAATTATGATATTATATCTATAGGTAATGAGTTTGATATGTGAAATTATGTTTAAAACCGTTCTATGTGTCGAAATGGCATTTTGGTCACTTTAAAACATAATTTACGACTTTATAAGAAAACTCAGTTTATGACCAGTTTAATAACATCAAAATATGCTAATTACTTTAATATATCAGTACATATATCATTTGTAAGTTTGTTATCCATTAAAACCTTATTTACGATAAAAAGGGCATTTTAGTCAAAGTACGACATATTAACGAATCATGTGCAAAAACTCAGATTACAATTATGATCATGTAACATAACCTCAGAGGGTTATGCTATATTATATTATGATCATAATGGAACCTTAAATCAGCTGGAAACTAATCTAATTCGGGTCAGAATTGAAAGTCAAAGTAGAAGTCAAACTTTGCGACTTTTGGTTGCGAACCGACCGACCTTAAGACTGGAATTGACGAGCTGAACATGTCTACACATGTTCTAATAATTACTACTAAGTTGTCTAAGTGTTAAAACATATTTTAGAACACCTATAAACTCAGATTCTAATAATTTCAAAATTTGTCCAGTTTAACTTTTTAAAACATAAACTTTGACAAGTCAATTGACCAGGCAAACGTGATTTTCAGGATGTGCCCTTTTGAGAGATTAACACCTACCTAATTATGATCACGTAGCCATGTTCACCTCGAACAATGGCTAGACCATTAAGGTCTAAACCGAAAGTCAAATCATTTATCGAAAACGTTTGACTTTTGGCTTTAAAAAGCCTATAAACGAAAATGCAAGGAAGGAGATCACTTACCAGTGATCCTTGCACGAAAAAGAACTCAAGAAGAAGCTCCCTTTCACTAGGAATTTCCAGGAGATGAGAAGAATTGAAAATGAAGAAGGTCCAAGTTGTTTGGAGGCACAATGCACCTATTTATAGTTGGAGGAGGAGTTTGGAGGAGGTACAAGGTGTAATGGGGGGGGGGGGTATTGAGGTTTACACATGTCCTTTTACGTGTCCCAAAACCAGAAACTAGCCCATGGTATCGAATGGAACGAGTTTTGGCTGTTTGTGTGGTGGCCAAGAAAATTTCGCTACTGGGCGTTTTATACGGACAGTAGGTTCGTTGTCTCTGCGGTCCGTATGAGGCTGCGGACCATAATTCAATTTTTAGACTTTGACACTTTTGGCCCCTATACTTCCATACTCTAATGTATTATCAATATTAGTATAAAAAGCCCCTCATGGTCAATATTAGGGATACCTGAGAGTACGACCGAACATCATAAAGCTCCTGGTTCGTTAAAGGGTCACTTAGAGGTATAAATTAACATGTTGACGCCTTTAACCCTTCAACTATCAAACTGTCAAGTAATTTCACAAACGGTTCCTATTGTCCAGCAAGTGACTCATTTGAGATTACGGACACCGTAAAAGGTCACTTAGAGGCATAGTTACAGCATGTTGACACTTTTAGTCCCTCCACATTCATAGTTTCATCATTTGGCAAAATTGTCCCTTCTAGCCAACATTAGGCATAATTAGGAATAGGGACATGTGTCAACACATTATTGGACATGATTTTACAAGGTGTTATATCCTCACCCCCATAAATGAAATCTCGACCTCGAGATTTACTCAAAAGATGGGGGGTACTTCTGTCACATAGTGGACTCGACCTCCCATGTTTACTCGGGGACTCTACGGGTATCCCATTTGACCTTAACAATCGGTATGTACTTCCATCGGAGCTTCTTAACCTGTCGATCCTCGATCGAAACCGGTTTCTTAATAAACCGTAGGTTTTCATCAATCTGCAAATCTTCATGTGACATTGTTAGCGACTCATCGGCTAGAAATTTCTTTTAATTGCAGATGTGGAACACATTGTGAATTCTACTGAGCTCCTCAGGTAAGTTTAGCTTGTAAGCTACATATCCGACACATTCGATTATCTCGAATGGTCCTATGTATCTAGGGCCCAACTTGCCCTTCTTACTGAAATGCATCACACCTTTCTAGGGTGATACTTTTAGTAGAACCTTGTCCCCTACTTGGAACTTAAGAGGTTTGTGCCTCTTGTCAGCGTAGCTCTTCTACTTATCCCTGGCAGCTTTGAGATGATCACGGATTTGTATGATCTTATCCTTCGTTTCTACGACAATCTTCGGTCCAGATAGTTGGACCTCCCCAACTTCTACCCAACAAACAGGCGTTTAACACTCTCCTATACAAGGCCCGAAAGGAGCATCCTTGATGCTCGTATAATAACTGTTGTTATAGGAGAATTCAATTAAGGGGAGATGGTCATCCCAGCTACCACCGAAGTCGATTACACATGCTCTTAGCATGTCTTCCAAAAGTGAGAAGTGTATCTTATATCTCTATCGGATACAATAGGTACCGGCACACCATGTAGGGACACAATATTGTCCACATACAATTTAGCCAACTTATCGAAGCTATACATCTCCTTTATGGGCAAGAAATGTGCTGACTTAGTCAGCCTATCAACGATAACCTATATCATGTCATTACCATGCTTGGTCTTAGGTAACTTGGTAGTCAAATCCATACTTACCATTTCCCATTTCCATGTGGAAATTTCAAGTTGTTGTAGCAGTCCTGACGGCTTTTGATGTTCAACTTTAACTTGTGATCACGTCAGACACTTAGCTACGTAGGTGGCTATGCATTTCTTCATACCCATCCACCAATAGTTCCTTTTTAGATCTTGATATATCTTGTCACCTCCAGGGTGAACATAATATTGGGAACTATGCGATTCCTGGAGGTAGATCTCTAAGTCCTCCAAATATCGGAACCCAGATTCAACCACTGAATCTTAGAATTCCATCATTCCTAGGTGAAAACTGATCAACAGTTCCACCTAATCCTTCAATAGGAAGGTTAGCCTCCAAGAGGGCTTGTTTCTGCACATCCAACAGCTTCTCATTCAGGTTGTTCTTGAGCTCAATGCTCTTGGCATTAATCCATATAGGTTTAACCATTTCTTTGTGTCGCAACCCCCGACCCCTACCTAGGGAGCAGGAACCGCGAGACAGCAGCTGGTGGTATCGGTGTTTATTACTTTGGCAGCGGAAATGATACATCAGTATCGTAGTTAGGAAATAAATTTCAAAGTTTCAAAACACCAAATTTTTATAATAAATAAATTTGATAAAACCCATGTTTCATTCACAATACATTTATAGGGATAAACCCTAATTATTGAAAACATAATCTCTTTTATTTAGGTAACTTTTTTAGCCACTTTCTTTAAGCCTTCAGTGCTACAGAGCTGGTTTCTTATAGCTTCACATTAAGTTACCTGAAACGCGTTTTAAATATATTTTATCAGCAAGAAATACTGGCAAGTCAGAATCCTCATTTAAACCATATCGCTCTAAGCCGTATGGTAGAAATGAAAACAAGAAAGTGAATGCTGGTGAAGACGAAGATCCTGAAGAATATCCAGAATTATCCGAATATTGCTTTTCTGTTAACATTCCTGAATTAATGTATGCTATGCAGGGTTTAGGAGACAAAGCTAGGTGGCCTCGAAAGAATCAACAAAAAGCCGATTGGAAGGATAAATCGAAATGGTGTGCCTTCCACGAAGATTTTGGACATATAACTGAGGATTGCATTGCTCTAAGAAAAGAAATAAGCTATCTTCTTAGCAAGGGATATCTGAAGGATCTCTTAGGAAGAAAGAAGAACAAGGGTCAGGATACTGAGAAGGATCCTGAACGAGCAGCATCACCTCCTGCGGATGCCAAGATAATCAACTTTATTTCAGGAGGATCCGACATTTGTGGGACTTCGTATTCCGCGGCCAAGAGACATGCAAAGGAGGCTAAGGCCGAAAGGGGAGACAAACCAGCCAGGATGACTACCCTCACAACTGATAAAGTGATCACTTTCGATAGTGATGACAGGGATACTGTCCAGGATCCTCACCATGATGCTCTGGTAATAACATTATATGTGGCTAACCATTTTGTACGCATGATATTGGTGGATAATGGCAGCTCCGTCAACAAAATCCAACTAGAGACTTTGAAAAGAATGAATGTATCTCCAATGGATATCACTTCGAAATCCACCATGCTTGTTGGGTTCAGTGGAGAGGCTAGGAACACAGTGGGAGAAATAAAGTTACCAGTATATGTTGAAGGGGTCACCTCGATACAACGTTTCTGTGTAATGGACTCCCTATCCTGCTATAACATTATACTGGGTAGGCCATGGATCCATGATATGAAGGCCGTGCCATCAAGTTATCATCAATTCATCAAGATTCCTACCCCTTGGGGGGTTGTCAAGGTTGATAGTGATCAGTAGGAGGCGAAAGAATGTTACTCATCCTCAATGAAATCCTCAACCAAGCCTAGTACATCATAGCAATTAAAGATGCGGGCCCAGGATATCGTGGAGGCTTCAGAGCAGGATATGAAGAAAGTTATCTTGGATCAGGATAATCCGAATATCTCGGTGCTCGTAGGAACCAATATCCCTCAGGATATTGAAGAACAATTAACTAACTTTTTGAAGTAAGGATGTCTACATTTGCATGGAAGCATGAGGATATGACAGGTATATCCAAAGACATTATCACTCACAAGCTTGGAATTGACAGGTCGTTCAAGCCGGTTCAGCAAAAAAGAAGGAAGTTTGCTCCTGAACGAAATACAATTATACAAGAGGAAGTTGAAAGATTGTTGAAGTCCAAAATGATCAGAGAAGTCAAGTTTCCAAGATGGCTGGCAAATGTAGTCGTGGTACAGAAGAAAAATGGGAAATGGAGAGTCTGTGTGGATTACATAGACTTGAATAAGGCTTGTCCCAAAGACCCATTTCCTCTTCCTCATATTGATGCAATGGTGGATGCTACTGCCGGCCATGAGATGTTAACCTTCATGGATGCATCCCCAGGATTTCAGCAGATTCAAATGGAGCCTTCGGACCAGGAGGATACTGCCTTCATGACACCAACAGGTATTTATTGTTATACTGCGGTTAGGGGTCATTTTCTTAACATATGTATCCTGACCAATATCCTGCCTTTGTTTGTTTATTTGTAATCAGGATGCTGGAAGAGGATATTGCTGACATCTTGGGCGATATCCTGAAGCTTATTGAATTAACCACGTGTAGGTTAAGGGCAGAGGCTTGCTAACGGTCACAAGGACTTCTTCTCCTCAAGACTCGGACGAATTTGTTGAGAAAGAGACGTTGAGCCCGAAAGACCAGGTCTGGAACGTTCCAAGAAGGAATATTCGGTGAATCCCGCGAGTTTAGGGTAGTTAGTTATCTTATCTTTACTATAAATAGATGAGGTCGGATCAACTTAGAACACATCATTTCACACTTACACTCTCGAACACAATCACATTCTAGCTAGTTGCAAACACCACACTTGTATTTCATTTTCGTTGTAACACTTAGTCGATCCGTACCACATCCTGCACTGTATCCTGATTTTTGAAGCAATTGAAGAACAAGGCAGCTGCGATTGTCAGCTCCCGAGGTTTTATGCCGGCGATCTAGATTGATCAAGGGCTTTCCTCGTACATCTCGTGTCACTTCCTTTACTTTTTGCTCATTATTTGCTCATTGTTTGATCGTCGATACAGCTCAATATCCCGAGCCGTATCCTTAAACTGTTTTTGCAAGTAATTTAATTAACACATTTTTGACATTTACTTCTAGCACACTACCTCACTTAACTAATTTGATCACTTAATTACTTCGGTAATTTTTGACCAAAACAATTTGGCGCCCACCGTGGGGCAAGTGGTGCTCTTTTTACTAAAACTTTTTGTCAAATCGTTAATCGGTTTTCTATTTTCAAAACTTTTTGCCACATTATCTATAATGGCCTCAAGATCAAACATGAGTTCCTCTACTGTGTCTGCTATGACTTCTGCCACTACCGGTTCGGTGCTTCCACCACCTCCTCCAAGGATGCCAGCCTCTACACAATCTCAAGATGTTATCCCAACTCGGAGTGTCCAGGGATCTGCTCCCGTTTTAGCTTCTAATGATGAAATTTTAACCTTATTTGGAAGTGTGCAGGAACAAATGAGGCAGCAACAGGAAACAAACCAAATGCTTTTGAGGGAGATACAACTCCTGAAGGCTGGCTCGAGCAGATCTACGGAGGACAATGTCACCCCGTTACACCCCAGAGCGTTGAACTTTAGCTCAGCTGTGTACACCGAGGATAATAGGGGGAGTATCGTGCCCAGTCTTCCTCAGAATCATACTCCTGAAATACCCTCCTTGGCCCGGATGTCAACCATAAGGAGCTCAGGATATGCTTCAGGATATGGGCAGAATCCTCCAACTGGTAACGTGTCTAATAATAATAATACTCATGCTACTAACAGTGGTGGATCCTCGCAGGATACAGGTGTAACATCAGCACTTACCAGGGAACTTCAGAAGTTGAAAGACATGATATCTAGTGTACCTGGGGTGGTCCAGCCGATCCCGGAAGTATCTCAAGATAGCCACAAGATATCTCGTTTTGCATACCCTATATGTGATGCTGAGATCCCAAAGAGATTCCAAACTCCCAACATGAAGCTTTATGACGGGACTACGGATCCTGAGGAGCATATTGCCCAGTATATGGAAAGAATGGAGATTAACCCTATCCCTCCGGAGCTCAAGGAAGCGTGCTTGTGCAAGGGATTTGGTTCTACTCTAACAGGATCAGCCTTGAAATGGCTGTTGAACGTTCCTCCTCACTCAATTACTTCATTTGCTCATTTGGTTAATTTATTTAACAGTCAATTTTCTTGTAGTCGGAGTTTTGAGAAACTAACCAGTGATCTTTACAGGATAACTCAAGGGCCTCAAGAATCCTTGAGGGATTATGTGAACAAATTTAGTCGAGAATCCTTGGATATCCCACATCTTGATGTTGCAACAGCTGTGCAAGCTTTTAAGATGGGATTACAAAAGGATTCTCAGTTTTATCAGGATCTTGTAATGAATCCCTGCAGGAATCTCGATGAAGCTCGTAACAGGGCCTTGAGATATATCCGTCTGGAAGATGACAAGAAGATGCAAGAAAGGATGAACTCATCCAACACTTATGAATCGACTAACAGGAAGTCAGAATCCTCATTTAAGTCATATCGGCCTAAGCCATATGGTAGAAATGAAAACAAGAGAGTGAATGCTGTCGAAGATGAGGATCCTGAAGAGTATCCTGAGTTGTCTGAATATTGCTTTTCTGTTAATATTCCTGAATTGATGTATGCTATGCAGGGTCTAGGAGACAAGGCTAGATGGCCTCGAAAGAATCAACAAAAGGCTGACTGGAAAGATAAGTCGAAATGGTGTGCTTTCCACGAAGATTTCGGACATATGATTGAGGATTGCATTGCTTTAAGGAAAGAAATAAGCTATCTTCTAAGCAAGGGATATCTGAAAGATCTCTTAGGAAAGAAGAAGAATAAGGGTCAGGATACTGAGAAGGATCCTGAGCGAGCTGCATCACCTCCCGCGGATGTCAAGATAATCAACTTCATTTCGGGGGGATCCGACATTTGTGGAACTTCGTATTCGGCAGCAAAGAGACACGCAAAGGAAGCCAAAGCCGAAAGGGGAGACAAACTTGTCAGGATGGCTACACTCACAACTGACAAAGTGATCACATTTGATGCTGATGACAGGGATACTGTCCAGGATCCTTACCATGATGCTCTGGTAATAACGTTATATGTGGCTAACCATTTTGTACGCAGGATATTGGTTGATAATGGCAGCTCCGTCAACATAATCCAGCTAGAGACACTTAAAAGAATGAATGTGTCTCCAATGGATATAACTTCGAAGTCCACTGTGCTTGTTGGATTCAGCGGAGAAGCCAGAAACACAGTGGGAGAGATAAAGTTGCCGGTGTACGTTGAAGGAGTCAACTCGATACAACGTTTCTGTGTGATGGACTCTCTATCCTGCTATAACATCATACTAGGAAGACCATGGATTCACGATATGAAGGCCGTGCCATCAACATATCACCAATGCATCAAGATACCTACCCCTTGGGGAGTTGTTAAAGTTGATAGCGATCAGCAGGAGGCGAAAGAATGCTACTCCTCCTCGATGAAATCCTCAGCCAGAACTAGTGCAGCATAGCAATTAAAGACGCGGGCCCAGGATATCGTGGAGGATCCGGAGCAGGATGCGAAGAAAGTTATCCTGGACCAGGATAACCCCGATATTTCGGTGCTCGTAGGGACCAATATCCCTCAGGATATTGAGGAACAATTAATTAACTTTTTGAAATGCAGGATGTCTACGTTTGCATGGAAACATGAGGATATGACTGGCATATCCAAAGATATCATCACTCACAAGCTTGGAATTGATAAGTCGTTCAAGCCTGTGCAACAAAAAAGAAGGAAGTTTGCTCCTGAGCGGAACACGATTATCCAAGAGGAAGTTGAGAGATTATTAAAGTCAAGAATGATCAGAGAGGTTAAGTTCCCAAGGTGGCTAGCAAACGTGGTTGTAGTACAGAAGAAGAATGGGAAATGGAGAGTTTGTGTAGACTATACAGACTTGAACAAAGCTTGTCCTAAAGACCCATTTCCTCTCCCCCATATTGATGTAATGGTAGATGCCACTGCTGGGCATGAAATGCTGACTTTCATGGACGCATCCTCAGGATTTCAACAGATACAAATGGAGCCTTCTGACCAGGAGGATACCGCCTTCATGACGCCAACATGTATTTATTGTTATACAACTATGCCTTTTGGTTTGAAAAATGCAGGTGCAACATACCAAAGATTGGTAAACATGATGTTCAAAGACAAACTGGGGGACACCATGGAAGTATACATTGACGATATGGTAGTAAAGTCAAAGAAAGCTCAGGATCACCTCCAGGATATTAAAGGAGCATTTGATATCCTAGATCAGTATAATATGAAGCTGAATCCTGCTAAGTGCCATTTCGGAGTGGGGGCAGGAAAGTTTCTTGGGTATATGGTGACGAAAAGGGGGATAGAGGCAAGCCCAGAGCAGATTAAAGCTATCCTGGATATAAAATCACCCTCGAATATGAAGGATGTACAAAGATTAACAGGCCGAGTAGCAGCTCTAAACAGATTTATCTCAAGATCCTCGGAGAAATGCAAAGACTTCTATGATATCCTAAAGAAGAACAAAAGATTCGAATGGGGGGAAAAGCATGAAGCAGCCCTACAGGATTTGAAACGGTATCTCTCAACCGCACCTCTATTGATGAAGCCGGAAAATGGTGAACCACTATCCCTGTACCTTGCTGTATCAGGGAATGCTGTAAGTGCCGTTCTTATAAAAGACCATGAAGGTCAGCAGTACCCTGTTTATTATGTTAGTAAAAGTTTGTTAGATGCTGAAACTAGGTATTCTCATTTAGAAAAATTGATACTAGCATTAATTATGGCATCAACGAAACTTAGGCATTATTTCGAGACACATAGGATTCATGTTAAAACAAACTATCCTATTAAAAATGTGCTTAGGAAACCAGAGATGTCAGGCAGGATGGCCAAGTGGTCAGTAAAGTTGAGTGCTTATGATTTAGTATATGAACCTAGGAATGCCATAAAGTCTCAGGCTTTAGCTGACTTTGTGGCTGACTTTAGTAGTGACATTCAGGATGAGGTAGATCTAGAAGTTCAACAACTAGGAGAATCCTCAGGATCCTGGACATTATATACTGATGGTGCATCTAATGTAAGAGGAGTAGGATTAGGAATACTACTAAAATCGCCACAGGGGGACATATTACCCCAGGCTATTAGGTGTGAATTTCATGCTACTAATAATGAAGCAGAGTATGAGGCTTTAATTGCAGGATTAGAGTTGGCTAAGAGCATGAGTATCAAAAATTTGCAAGTATATGTTGACTCTCTGTTAATTACTAACCATTTTAATGGATCATATGCAGTTAAGGGAGAGAAATTAATCGAATATCTCGATATTCTCAAAAAATTAGCAGGATATTTCGATGTTTTTATACTTGAACAGGTACCAAGGGAAGATAATGCTGAAGCAGACGCCTTAGCAAATCTGGGATCGTCGGTCAGGATACCTGAAGGGACACAAATACCAATAGTACATGTCTTATATCCTGCAACGAATCCTCGGGATAAAGAAGTAGCTGGTATTCAGGATCCTGGGGCGGAATATCCTGAAGAGGATCCTAGAACCTGGACGGCTCCAATCATGAAATATCTCAAAGAAGGACACATTCCTGGAGATGAAAATCCTAAGGCATTTAGGATGAAGGTATCACGATTCACTATTATAGATAATATTTTATACAAGAAATCTCTTGCAGGACCGTATTTGAGATGCTTGGAGGATCTTGAAGCCAAAGAAGTCCTTCAGGATATACATGAAGGGGATTGTGGTAACCATGCTGGGGGCAGATCGTTATTCTAAAAAATATTAAGAACAGGATATTATTGGCCAACAATGAGAAAAGATGCCGCAGAATATGCTCGAAGATGTGACTCATGTCAAAGACATAGTAACATACTGCATCAACCGGCTGAACCATTATATCCTATTGTTTCCCCTTGGCCATTTATGAAGTGGGGTATGGATATAGTGGGAAAGTTACCGAAAGCTCCGGGAGGAAAAGTCTTTATGCTAGCAATGACGGATTACTTCTCTAAGTGGGTTGAAGCTGAAGCATTTGTTCAAGTAAGAGACCAAGAAGTAGTATCCTTCATCAAGAGGAATATCCTGACCAGATTCGGAGTACCAGCTGAGATAATCTGTGACAATGGCTCTCAGTTCATAAGTAAGAGGACTACTGACTTTTGCAAGAGTTGGGGAATCAAAATGATCACATCAACTCCGGTACATCCTCAAGCAAATGGACAAGCAGAATCCTCTAACAAGATAATTGTCAACAACTTAAAGAAAAGGCTTGGAGCCAAAAAAGGAAGATGGGCAGAAGAATTACCCTTTGTTTTATGGGCTGACAGGACAACGATAAAGAATGCAACAGGTCAAACCCCATTTTCATTGGTGTTTGGAGCAGAAGCAGTGATTCCAACGGAGATGACAATACCTACTGCAAGATCTATCTTAAGTGATCCTGAGAAGAATCCTGAAGCCTTGAGTCAGGATTTAGACACTATAGATGAAAAGAGAGATGCGGCAAGGCTAAGGATGGCAGCATATCAACAGAGAATATCCAGGGCATATAACAAGAATATTAGAACCAGAAGATTTAAGGTTGGAGATTGGGTATTAAGAAAGGCCTTCCAAAATACTACTAATCCTGCCGATGGCAAGTTAGCTCCAAAATGGGAAGGACCATATGAAGTTGAATCAGAAGCAGGGAAAGGAGCGTATAGACTCAAGAATATGGAGGGAGATATGCTACCGAGATCTTGGAATGCTATACACCTTAAGCTCTATTTCAAGTGAGTCTAGAATTTAATTTCTAACTTGAGATGGTATGAATTCTTACTTCTTTTAAATGTGTTTGGTGTAATTTGTTCTTTATAACCTGATACTGACTTAAGCATCGGAGGGGTGTTAGCCAAGCTAACACCCACCTTAGTTTACATTTGTTTTGCAAGATATGTTTCAGGATATAGCTCCAGAATATGCACTCGGGATAACTCAGAAGACTAGAGGATTGGCCCCCTCTCTCACGTTTAAGGGATACTGATCCCTTCACAGGTTTAAAGGTATTCACCTTTCTTCCGAATTGGGTTTAAACACCCCGCCTGGAGCGCAAGTTATTCAGGGATAGTTCAAGGTGGCGGGACCAGTCCATGTAAAAGTGGCTGACAATTTCGTTACCATTGGCTATATCCTGAATCCTAACGGTATATGAGGATTGATCACCCTCTCTCACGAAAGGGTATTTTCATACTCTCTAAGGTTTAAAGGTTTTCACCTTTCTAAGTCTTGGAGTTTATACACTCCCGCCTGTAGCGCATGAAAAATTGGGATTTTCCCCAGGATACAAAGGATTTATCTCCAGTACATCCTTGGGTTATACCCTCGGAACGAGAAAAATTGCTTATGCCATGGAAACTGACATTAAATAGATTTCTAAGATACTTGAAGACATTGTACGCAGGGGACATCCCTGCCAAGATGGTGGTGTAAAGTTAAAAGAATGAAGTTTGCGACTAATGCATTAAGTACCTTGCACTGGGGACATCTTCATTGGAAGAGTTGCAAAGGGATTGAAGTTTGGTAATAGGTTTATATCCTATGTCTGGTATGATCTTTCCTTTGCAAGCCTCATTTAAATTTTTAATAACATCATGTTAAGTATCTTGACACATATCCTCAAAGTCCTTTTAAGGATATTTGACTGGGATGTTTGAAACTAGCATTGGCTTGAAACTCTGATCATCATCAAAACTTGGTTTTAAAAAGATAAACTATTTTTTACTTTCTAAAGAAATTTTTACAAAATTAAAAGAACGTATGGAAGATCCATTTAAAAGACTTCTGCAGTATGTTTCTAAGCATACTGGTCAAGATATTTTGTAAAATAACAGTATGAAATTTTTACAAAGCTAAAACTTACACTAAATAATGCAAAGCAACAAAAAAATAAGTCAAAAGATGAAATTATTCTTAAAGCGATCAATACTGGTTGATAACCGAAGGTTTCATCCTGAAACCCAGGACCCATCCGCCTTCGGTTATCAAATTGTTTAGAGATAGAAATGAAAATTGTTCATAAAGACATAAAATTGTTCGAATAAAAATAAGCTCTAGGGGTAGTGCCTTCTTGCTCCATAGCGGTTTCAGCAACATTCATCCTGGGATCCGCCTCAGCATCCTTGTCAGCATCGGTTGCCTTTTTAACTACTTTAGAAGGATCATCGACAATTGATTTGGAAGAGGTACCACCAAGATTCTTCAGTTTGGTCTCCCAGGCTCCAACGTCCCAAGAAGGGCATTCGAAGCCTAATGTTTTGGCTTCGTGAGCCATCTTCAACCTAGCCTGGAGAAGAGAAATGACGACGGAACTTTTGAGGCTTTCTCGGTAACTGACCATATCCTGTTCGTACTGCACGTGGGCAGCTTCCAGATCAGCTTGGGCTTGAAGAGTAGCCTTGTTAAGAGCAACTTGGTGTTCCTGGGTCATAGCTTTGTATTTCTCCTCGTAATGACGAGACTTGGCGGCCGCGATCATACCTTGGTCTGAAATTGTGATTTCTGCTTCCTTTAGCTTGGATTCAAGTGTTTTGTTAAGCTTGCAGGATTCTTGATATAGGTGAACCAAACGCTCAAGACCCTGCAAAGGTAAAAGGACAAGGATTAATATTATTATTAAGTCTATGAAAGCAGTCTAAATTGCAGGATATGATATAAAGATACTAACTTGGTTAAGAAAAGAAGTCATAAAACCGCTGGCTTCGATGAATCCATGCTTTTCATAAGGAAATGTGTCAGAAACGACAGGAGAATCAGGTTCTTTCCTCTTGCGGGAACTCGAACTCCGAGGTTTGGTAGCCGGTGAAGGTTTAGGAATGATGATGGCTTTGGAGCTGCTGGGTTTGGATGTAGCAGTGGTCTTGGAGCCAGGTTCTTTCTTGACTTGGATCTGGTCAGAATAGCTATCCAGTTCGTCAAGATCAAAGACTTCAGGGATCTTAGCTGGCGCTGTGTAAAGGAAAAAGTTTTATTCTTTATCATTATATTGTTTTGACTAATTATTCTGAAAGGAATTCTTACCAGACATCTCGGATGACGAGTACTGACTTGAACTCGGAACGTGTGTGGCAAAAGTCATGTCTATTGCAGGTAACCGGTAAACGGTGTTGATTCTCTCTTCTGACTCGGCGGTAGGAGGAGCAACTTCCTTAAAGTTCACTGCATAAAGAAGAATATTAATAGGGGATAACAATTAAATCATCTGTAAGGATATTTATGATCCTACCTGTCACACCCCCAAAATCCACACGCGGAGTATCACCGCTTGGAGGCGTGACTGACCAGGATCAAGCCACCAATCATATTGAACATAGTAAGTATTAAATGTAAAACAACCAAACCAATATGAAAGGTGTTCAAAACATAAGTGTAAATTCAACGTTTAGCGGAAGCATAAATAAACCCAATCATATGTAGCAAGTCAAATGTTTAAATATTGTTCATAACATCCACAAGCTGTGCCCACAACGACCGTGCCTCCCGTGCAAGCTCCATAAGTACCTAAGGTCCTGCAAGGCATGTAACAGAGAGTCAACAACTAGTTGAGCGAGTTCACAGTGAGTTTGTTTAGTTATAGTGTTCATAATGCAGTTCGTATGTTCATTTAGTAATCATGTATCGTATGTATCGTATCGCGGCCCTCTAGGCATGTTTGCGAAGTATAGTGGGAGTTTCCCATGTTTGCTAGACTAGGTATAGTAGTATCGCGGCCCTTCCTGGCATGTTTGCGAAGATTAGAGTATATAGTTCGCGGCCCTTTCTAGGCATGTGTGCGAAGATTGTCATAATATCGCGGCCGACCCTTGGCGTGTGTGCGAAGATCGTTTAAATAAGTATAACCAGTCTAGTCTGTTCTTATCCATAATCCTTCCTCTACCGGGAATCATATATCTAAGTTCCATAAACTGAACGAATAAATAATCCAACCCATTCCCATCCTGGGAATCCCATGCCTTGGCTGTGTGAACTCACCTTGGTTTGCTCGGTATGCTAAGTGTATGCTCGCAAGTAATCAATCACGTCCTAAAGTATGCACGTATGTGAAATCAGTTTGTGTTCAAGTTGTGCACGTATAAACATGTAACACGTAATCACAGTCATCTACAAGATGGTTACACTTAACAGCAGCTAAATATTCCAGTTAACACTTAACAGAATTAACCCAAGTTACTGTGCAGATTACTGTTCGGCGAAACACAAATTATGGCGAAACATATACTGGCGAATCACATGTTGACGAAACACATATTGACGAAACACATATGTTTCGTCGGGGTGTCCCTTGGCGAAACAGGATTCTAATTCGTCGATGACTCTTGGCGAAACACATTCTGTTTCGCCGGGAGTCCTGTTTCGTCGGATGTCTGTTTCGCAGACATCAGTTACAGCAGATGCGAATAACACATAAACCCTAATCATTCTAGCAGCCGTCATCAATAACAGAAATCATACGAAGATTAAGGTGCATATCGAATCATCATAAATCAACCATCCAAGAGTCATTGTCTAGCATAAACCCTAGTTTATGTGTATAACATATCAACATACAACATCATATCATTGCACCCTATCAAGATACTAACTTGTATTTAAAATCAGAACATAATAACAGTATCCAGAACCGAGCACTCGATTGCATTAAGTTTCGCATAGCATTTTATATAAATCCTACTACATCATACATATCAAAATCTATAACATCATAATCATCCTCTTATCACAGCAGTAACACACATCAATCATATAAGCAGCAAGGTTCGTGATATAATCAGAAACATGGAATCGATTAACAAACACACACTAACCGATTCAAGATGAAGAAACAAGGATTCAAGAGCTAGGAATGATGGTGAACAATGGTTGTTGCCGTCGCACAGAAGAGAGAGAGTTCTAGGGTTTTTCTGATTGCCTAACTTGTGAAACTAACCCGTTTCACGTAAATATTCGCGAAATAACGTTCTGGGCCGTACTGGGCCTTCGGTGAAACTGGGCTCGGCGAAACAGCTTGTTTCGTCGGAATGTATATGGCGAAACAGCCTGTTTCGTCGGGTATGTTCATGGCGAAACACATTCTGTGTTTCGTCGGGTTCTATCTTATGTTGGACAGTTTATGTTTCTCGACATGTTATACAATCAAACACATAATCAAGCAAACACGATACGTTTTATCATAACACAACAATATAGTCAAAGTCAACGTGCATTTAATGCGAATAAAGAATGTCGGAAATTCGAGTTGTCACATTATCCCCAACTTGAAAGAAATTTCGTCCCGAAATTTAGCATGCGGTTACTGAGGAAAGCTAATGGTGTGACGTTGTTTACCTGTATTGTATCGCGGCTCCCCGAGCATGTTTGCGAAGATTACTGGTTTTCTTGGGGTGTCACATTATCCCCCCGTTGATTTGGAATTTCGTCCCGAAATTCTGCATTGGTAGCTTCAGCCTCAGTAGTAGTTGCATTGGTTCCGAATAACTGGGGATATTTGAGTTCCATTTGATCTTCGCGCTCCCAGGTGAACTCTGGGCCGCGGCGGGAGTTCCAACGAACTCGTACAAGAGGGATTCTCGTGTTCTTGAGGACCTTGACATCCCGGTCCGTGATTTCAACTGGTTCCTCGACGAAGTTCAACCGTTCGTCGATAGTGAGTTCCTTCAAGGGAACTACGTGGGTCTCATCTGACGTACATTTCTTCAAATTCGACACGTGAAAGACGTTGTGAACTGCACTGAGTTCAGGTGGTAAGTTCAATCTGTAGGCCACTTTGCCTATTTTCTCAATAACTTCGAAAGGTCCAACATATCGTGGATTTAGTTTGCCGCGTTTGCCAAAACGAACCACACCCTTCCAGGGTGAAACTTTAAGTAGCGCTCGATCCCCAACTTGGAATTCGAGTAGTTTTCTGTCTAAATCAGCGTATGCTTTCTGACGGTCGCGAGCTGCCGCCATGCGTTGTCGTATTTGTGCAATCTTTTCAGTAGTATCAACTACCATTTCTGGACCCGTGATTTGACTTTCCCCCACCTCTGCCCAACAGAGAGGTGACCGGCACTTACGGCCGTACAATGCCTCGAATGGTGCAGCTTTAATGCTTGTGTGGTAGCTGTTATTGTATGAAAATTCCACAAGTGGCAAATGTTTTTCCCAACCATTGCCAAAGTCTATTACGCACGCCCGAAGCATGTCTTCTAGAGTTTGTATAGTGCGCTCAGACTGCCCATCTGTCTGAGGGTGATAAGCTGTGCTCATGTCTAAACGAGAGCCAAAAGATTTATGCATTGCTTGCCACAGTTCTGAAGTAAAACGTGCGTCTCGATCAGAGATGATAGAGGTTGGCACACCGTGCCTCGAGACCACTTCTTTCAAATAGATGTCTGCTAGTGTAGAGAACTTGTCTGTTTCTTTGATGGCCAAGAAGTGAGCAGACTTTGTGAGTCGATCCACGATCACCCAAATAGTATCATTTCCACGCTGAGATTTAGGTAAGCCAGTAACAAAATCCATGGAAATTTGCTCCCATTTCCATTGTGGTATCTCAGGTTGTTGTAGTGGTCCTGACGGTTTCTGATATTCTGCCTTGACTCTCGCACAAGTCAAGCATTTACTAACGTATGTGGCTATGTGGGCCTTCATGCTAGGCCACCAATATGTAGTCTTAATATCGTGGTACATTTTATCCGAACCAGGGTGTACCGAGTAGCGAGACTTGTGAGCTTCATCCATTACCAGCTCGCGTAAGTTGCCGTACAGTGGGACCCAAATGCGTCCCGTGACATAGTAAGCACCATCTTCCTTCTGTTCTAAACGTTTTCTTGAGCCACGTAGGGCTTCAGCCCTGACGTTGTCTGGTTTCAATGCTTCTATCTGAGCATCTCGTATCTGGGAAGGAAGGCTAGACTGTATGGTGAGTTGTAAGGCTCGAACACGCTTAGGCGCAGTGTCTTTTCGACTGAGAGCATCAGCCACAACATTGGCTTTGCCTGGATGGTACCTGATTGAGCATTCGTAGTCGTTTAGCAGTTCGACCCATCGTCGCTGTCGCATATTCAGTTCCTTCTGTTTGAATATATGTTCGAGGCTCCTGTGGTCAGTGTAGATAGCACATTTAGTGCCGTACAAATAGTGTCGCCATATCTTAAGTGCAAAAACAACCGCACCCAGCTCTAAATCATGCGTAGTGTAGTTTCGTTCGTGGATCTTAAGCTGGCGCGAAGCATAAGCTATAACTTTATCCCTCTGCATCAATACACATCCAAGACCTTGGATAGATGCGTCGCAGTAGACTACGAAATCGTCCGTGCCTTCAGGCAGTGAGAGGATAGGTGCGCTACAGAGTCTATCCTTTAAGTGTTCGAACGCTGTTTCCTGTGCATTACCCCAACGGTAAACAACACCTTTCTGTGTCAGTAGTGTAAGCGGCTGAGCAATCTTCGAGAAGTCTTTGATGAACCTTCTGTAGTAACCCGCCAAACCCAAGAATTGGCGTATTTCTGTCGGTGTGCGAGGTGCAGGCCAGTTCTTGATCGAATCTACCTTGGATGGATCTACATGAATCCCATCCTTGTTCACCACGTGGCCTAAAAAGTGGACTTCACGAAGCCAGAAGTCACATTTGGAAAACTTAGCGTATAGCTGTTCCGTTCGTAGAAGTTCCAGTATAAGTCGTAAATGATGCTCGTGCTCCTCCTGACTCTTCGAATAAATCAGGATGTCGTCGATGAAAACAATGACGAACTTGTCGAGATAGGGTTTGCACACCCTGTTCATAAGATCCATAAATACGGCAGGCGCGTTCGTTAGCCCAAATGGCATGACCATAAACTCGTAGTGGTCGTAACGAGTTCTAAACGCTGTCTTAGAGACGTCCTCATCCCGGACTCTCAGCTGATGATATCCTGACCTCAAGTCTATTTTGGAGTAGTAGCTCGACCCTTGCAGCTGGTCGAATAGATCATCTATGCGCGGAAGAGGATAACGATTCTTGATCGTCACCTTGTTGAGTTCACGGTAGTCTATACACATCCTGAACGTACCGTCTTTCTTCTTTACGAATAACACTGGAGCTCCCCAAGGCGAAGAGCTAGGACGTATAAAACCCTTTTCCAAGAGTTCTTGTAGCTGCTTTGACAGTTCTTCCAATTCAGTTGGAGCCAAACGATAAGGCGCTCGAGCTATGGGTGCTGCTCCTGGAGCGAGCTCGATCTGAAATTCAACTTGACGATGAGGCGGTAACCCAGGTAATTCCTCAGGGAACACTTGAGGAAAGTCACGTACTACAGGAATATCTTCAATCTTTTTCTCTTTCTTCGAGGTATCTGTAACGAGAGCTAGAACAGCTGTGTGACCCTTGCGCAGACACTTCTGAGCCTTCAAGAAGGAAATGATGCCACTCACGACACCACTCTTGTCGCCTTGAACTTCGAGAGGTTCCTTGCCCGACCGAGGAATACGAATAACTTTTTCTTTGCATAAAATCTCCGCTTGTTGTTGAGATAACCAATCCATACCAATGACGACGTCAAAGCTACCCAAGGTTATAGGAATGAGATCAATGGAGAAGGTCTGACCAACGAGGATAAGATTACACCCTTTAACTATGTGTGTGGCCTCTAGATTTTTACCGTTAGCTAATTCTACAACATGTTTGGTGTTTAAGGGAGTTGGTGCACGTTTTAACATTTCACTTGCTTTTAGAGACATGTAACTTGTATTCGCACCAGAATCAAATAGTACAGTAACATAAAAGTCGTCAAGGAGAAACTTACCCATAACCACGTTGGGATCATTCCTGGCATCACCCTGCCCGATCACAAACATACGGCCTCTAGCACCATTGTTGTTATTGTTCCCACCGTTGTTGTTGTTCCCATTACCCTGATTGTTGTTGTTATTATTGTTCTGGTTCTGGTTTAACTGAGGGCAATCCCGCTTGTAATGACCCTCAGCCCCACACTGGTAGCATCCCCTATTTCCATGCTGCTGCTGCTGTGGCTGGTTTCGTGGAGCAGGTGGCTGTTGTTGCTGGTTCTGATTCGCAGGTCGTGAACTCCTGTAATCTTTAGCTTCGTGCCCGTTTTTGAGACATCTCTGACAGTAGGCCTTGCGACACTGGCCACTGTGATGTTTGTAGCACCTGTTACACAGTGGATGATTTCCCCGATAACCACTCTGTCTCTGCCCACCAGAAGTTTGCTGACTTGGGCTCTGGTAGTCATTAGTCTTGCGTTGCTGAGCCTGGGACTGAACTATGGCTGAACCTTTGCTGGAATCTCCATCCCATTTCCGCTTGTTGTCACTGGGAGTAGCAGGAGTGACCGGAGTAGTGGCGGTAGTAGTAGTGCTGATGCGTTCAGGCAACTTGTTCTGCTCCACCGCCTGATCCGTGAGACGGTGAGCCAGCTGTACAACCTGCTGATAAGTGGCGAGATTTGCTGAAGTGACGTGACTCTGGATCTCTGGCACTAGACCCTTGAGGAACAGTTCGATTCGCTTGATTGGAGGGTCCACCATCGTAGGACACAATAGAGCAAGTTCATTAGATCTTTTGGTGTATGCCTCAATCTCTGACCCCTTCATCTTGAGATTGAAAAATTCGACCTCCAGCTTATGAATATCATCCCTACTGCAATATTCCTCTTTGATCATTTCTTTGAAATTGTTCCATGGGGTGGCGTTAGCAGCAACCAACCCCAGCATTTGCACCTGAGCTTTCCACCATGTGAGAGCTAAACCCTCTAGGGTACCGGTGGCATACTTCACCCTGCGTGCCTCAGGGCATTCACACATTTCGAATACAGTCTCGATCTTTTCAAACCAGTGGAGGAGTCCGACTGCTCCCTCCGTGCCGCTGAAAGTACTGGGACGACAGTCCATGAACGTTTTGAAAGTGCAAACAGGTGCTTGACCTGTTGTGTGCGTAAGAGTAAACAAAAAGTTTAGCACAAGAGTTGGTTTAGGAATGTAGGATCTAAGGACCCTAGTGTGAGTTTCAACTGCAGGGTATACCTCCTGCTTGTGCGGCTGCAACTGCCGCAGTAACTTGTTCAGCGATGAGAGCCGTCAATTGGGCTTGTGTCATGTTGATACGTCCAGACATGATCTTCATAGTAAAGATAGCATAAGTCAGAGAGGATCACGAATCGTGCGATGACAGAAGAGTGTGAGCATGTAAGCGTTCTCAAGCAGTAACGAATAGTAACAATGTAATCTAAGCATACCACAAGCAAAGTTCTATGTAATTCTAGCAAGTAGGCAATAAACATAAACCTTATTACCTAGGATGTTGAGTCTTGCACGTGGAGCGAGGCGTCGTTGTGGATCGTTGAGCACTGTACTGGTTATAGTCTGGTTTCAATAAAAACGTTTTCCCTTATTAAAACCAAGTTCTCCATAACCAATGGCTCTGATACCAATCTGTCACACCCCCAAAATCCACACGCGGAGTATCACCGCTTGGAGGCGTGACTGACCAGGATCAAGCCACCAATCATATTGAACATAGTAAGTATTAAATGTAAAACAACCAAACCAATATGAAAGGTGTTCAAAACATAAGTGTAAATTCAACGTTTAGCGGAAGCATAAATAAACCCAATCATATGTAGCAAGTCAAATGTTTAAATATTGTTCATAACATCCACAAGCTGTGCCCACAACGACCATGCCTCCCGTGCAAGCTCCATAAGTACCTAAGGTCCTGCAAGGCATGTAACAGAGAGTCAACAACTAGTTGAGCGAGTTCACAGTGAGTTTGTTTAGTTATAGTGTTCATAATGCAGTTCGTATGTTCATTTAGTAATCATGTATCGTATGTATCGTATCGTGGCCCTCTAGGCATGTTTGCGAAGTATAGTGGGAGTTTCCCATGTTTGCTAGACTAGGTATAGTAGTATCGCGGCCCTTCCTGGCATGTTTGCGAAGATTAGAGTATATAGTTCGCGGCCCTTTCTAGGCATGTGTGCGAAGATTGTCATAATATCGCGGCCGACCCTTGGCGTGTGTGCGAAGATCGTTTAAATAAGTATAACCAGTCTAGTCTGTTCTTATCCATAATCCTTCCTCTACCGGGAATCATATATCTAAGTTCCATAAACTGAACGAATAAATAATCCAACCCATTCCCATCCTGGGAATCCCATGCCTTGGCTGTGTGAACTCACCTTGGTTTGCTCGGTATGCTAAGTGTATGCTCGCAAGTAATCAATCACGTCCTAAAGTATGCACGTATGTGAAATCAGTTTGTGTTCAAGTTGTGCACGTATAAACATGTAACACGTAATCACAGTCATCTACAAGATGGTTACACTTAACAGCAGCTAAATATTCCAGTTAACACTTAACAGAATTAACCCAAGTTACTGTGCAGATTACTGTTCGGCGAAACACAAATTATGGCGAAACATATACTGGCGAATCACATGTTGACGAAACACATATTGACGAAACACATATGTTTCGTCGGGGTGTCCCTTGGCGAAACAGGATTCTAATTCGTCGATGACTCTTGGCGAAACACATTCTGTTTCGCCGGGAGTCCTGTTTCGTCGGATGTCTGTTTCGCAGACATCAGTTACAGCAGATGCGAATAACACATAAACCCTAATCATTCTAGCAGCCGTCATCAATAACAGAAATCATACGAAGATTAAGGTGCATATCGAATCATCATAAATCAACCATCCAAGAGTCATTGTCTAGCATAAACCCTAGTTTATGTGTATAACATATCAACATACAACATCATATCATTGCACCCTATCAAGATACTAACTTGTATTTAAAATCAGAACATAATAACAGTATCCAGAACCGAGCACTCGATTGCATTAAGTTTCGCATAGCATTTTATATAAATCCTACTACATCATACATATCAAAATCTATAACATCATAATCATCCTCTTATCACAGCAGTAACACACATCAATCATATAAGCAGCAAGGTTCGTGATATAATCAGAAACATGGAATCGATTAACAAACACACACTAACCGATTCAAGATGAAGAAACAAGGATTCAAGAGCTAGGAATGATGGTGAACAATGGTTGTTGCCGTCGCACAGAAGAGAGAGAGTTCTAGGGTTTTTCTGATTGCCTAACTTGTGAAACTAACCCGTTTCACGTAAATATTCGCGAAATAACGTTCTGGGCCGTACTGGGCCTTCGGTGAAACTGGGCTCGGCGAAACAGCTTGTTTCGTCGGAATGTATATGGCGAAACAGCCTGTTTCGTCGGGTATGTTCATGGCGAAACACATTCTGTGTTTCGTCGGGTTCTATCTTATGTTGGACAGTTTATGTTTCACGACATGTTATACAATCAAACACATAATCAAGCAAACACGATACGTTTTATCATAACACAACAATATAGTCAAAGTCAACGTGCATTTAATGCGAATAAAGAATGTCGGAAATTCGAGTTGTCACACTACCGGTGGTTAACCACTCCACCGGAAGGTTAGCACCCTCAGCAATGGAATCTCATTTGACAAAGAAGAATTTGCGTTGCCATCCGTCTTCATTTTTGGTGGCTTTGAGGATCAGGGGTTTGCTGGAGGTTGAAAAAAGCAAAAACCGGCTAGAGCCGTGGGATCGGAGGCGATAAGCAATAGGTAGATCCTCGATGCAGAGGTCAGAACAGTGGAGGTTTTTGATTTGGTTGAGTACAATTAGTACTCTCCAAACCATGGGCATGGTTTGAGCAAAAGAGATGCCAGTAATACGAAAGAATTGCATCATGAATTCTGGGAAGGGGTATCGAAGGCCTAGTGAAAAAGGATATGCTGGAAAACAGATCCATTCGGTAGAACTAACATCCGATCGGATTGACCGATCAAATGGTGTTGGTGCACTACATCTGTCGACTTCGTCTTGTATCGAGTCTTAGACTAGTTAGAATAGATCAGGGCACGTAGAACGAGAGAATGAGAGAGAGTTATCAAGATTTCGCTTGAAGGAATTTGTATGTAAAGGATTTCGCTTGAAGCAGCTCAAGCGAAATTAACATGTTAAGATTTCGCTTGAGTCTTGCTGAAGCGAAATCTCATTGTCTATATATAGGGGATCAGTGTCAAGCGAAATCAGGAGTTGTAAGAAGTTGTCAGAAGTTATATTTGAGTGATTTCATACCGAGGTGCTGCCGGTGTGAGAACTGATTGTATTTGTGTTCAAATATCAATATAATCAGTGTTAAAGTGAAGATTCAGCTGTTTTATAGTCAGATACTTTTTTTCCGCACCTGTATTTGATGGAATTCCTCTGAAACGACTCGTTTAGGTCGCGAACCCGGTCCTTACAATTGGTATCAGAGCATAGGAGGAGGAGTTCTGCAAAATTCAGCCGAAATCGATCAAAATTTCTTACTTCTACACCTTCTTTCATCAGTTCAGAAATTTTACACGGTCAAAAACTATTCAATTTCTCACGGATTGTTTAAAAGTACCAGATAACAAACCCTTGAAAGTTTCACAGCAAAATTCGAACTAAAAGTGATCAAAATTGACATTTGAATGGAGTTCGCTTGAACAGTTCAGTATTATTGGACGATTTCGCTTGAAACTTCAAGCGACACTTAACATTTCGCTTCAAACAGAGTTTGTTTTCGCTTCAAGGTTTTCGCTTCAGGGTTCTTTTTCAGGATCGCTTCAAAGTATTTCGCTTCAAGAATTTCGCTTGAGAGTTGTTCAGTTTAATTGTTTCGTTTGAAGGGTACCGCTTGAAAGATTATTTCGCTTGAAGAAAGTTCAGTTGATCAGTTCGCTTGAAAGCTACAAATTGACTATTTCGCTTGAAAGAATCTGTTATTGAAACATGGATAACGATTTCCACAACGCATTTGCAACATCGCCTAGTTCATCTTCCATTGCTCAGAACATGAATTCAGAAAACGAAACGGGGACGACTCAGAAACCCCCGAAGCTTATGGGAATTGAAGAATACTACGGATGGAAAGATAGATTCGAAAACTGGGTGCAAGCAAATCATCTAAGATCATGGGAATGTATTCTGACAAAGTATACTCCACCACAAACTGAAATGCAGACTGAAAAACAGCTTTCAGATTTTAGTAAGGAAGAACGAGAAATATACCGAGCTGAAAAGATGATGATCAGTTTACTTCAACAGGCCATCAAAGAAGACATCTTCATACTACTTCAACATGACAAAACATCACAATCAATATGGGATGCTCTAAAAATTAAGGTTGAAGGCAGTACGAGTATGATTAAAAGCAAGAAGGCATTGCTTAAAAAGGAATTTGATTTGTTCACAAGTTTGCCCGGAGAAGATACGAAGAAACTCATTGAACGATATTGTCACTTAGTGAGGACAATGTCAATGATGAGCATTAAAAAGGAAAATGATGAATGGGTGGATAAACTTGCTGATGCGTTACCTCAGAAAGAGTGGGGAACTTATTTGATGATACTGAAGAATACTGGAGTTTATGATAGATTGTCGATCTCTCAGTTCATTGAAAAGATTGAAAGTCAGGATTTGGAACAGCAGAAGATCGCAAGGATGAATAATCCAAGTGGTCAACAGGATGTAAAGATGTATTACAAGGGTAGTGTTCCGACTTCAGAAGCTGAGAGAAGTCCGAAAATTCAGACTGCTTATAGTGTTGGAGACTCTACAGAAAAGACTGATCAAAACTCAAACAAAAGCAACAGTGGTTTCTCATTGTATCCGAGTGTTAATCCGAAAAGCTCATCAAAAAGTTTTCAATCTCAAAGCACAAAGATGGGAAATGGTTGTGTGATTCAATGCAACATAGCTCTAAATCTTCCAGAAGGTCAAAGTTTTTCTGAAGACATTGCGAAAGATCATATGGCATTACTTGGTTCCGTGCTTATCTCTTATGAAGGTTTAGTTGCTGGTCGAATTGGAAATCCTATGCTTACTAAAGAGGATTACGATCAAATAGATGCTGAAGAGATGGAACTAATGGATATCAAATGGTGTCTTGCAAGTGTTCTTAGACGTGCTGAGAAGTTCAAGACAATTACCGGGAGAAATGATTTTCTTGATGCTTGTGTTTCTACTTTAGGTTTTGATAAATCTAAAGTTACTTGTTTCAGGTGCAGGGAAAAAGGTCATTTTAAGCGGGAGTGCAAGAACAGAGAAGTTAGTGGTGCTCAGAATCCATTTGGAAAAGATGACTACTACCGGAAAGCCATTTATCAGCAAGTTGGTCAGACACAAGAATTACAGACGGCTCATGGTAGAAAGATTGAAGATTCAAAGAAAGGATGTTTGGTAGATTTCAACTGGAGCAACTACATTTCTTCTAACAGCACAGCATGTATAGTGGATCAAATTGATGAACAACTACCTGAAGGATTCAGCTGGGATATGTTTGTTGATAAAAAAGGGGATTTCAAAGCTTTCATTGCAAAGATTGTTAGAGAACCAGATATGTTTGTTACTTGGATGAGATCAATTGGTGAAACAGTGAAAGATCAATCGAGTACATCTGAAGAAAGTTCAGAAAGTGCTGATTCTGAATCATTAAGTACAGATGAGAGTGTGCAAAATGATGATACTTCAGAAAAAGAAGTTGTTTTTGATCAAACACCATCTGATTCTGGTGTTTCAGATGCTGAGTCTGAAAAATCTATAGAGTTTGATCAAACATCGATGGAGAGTAGCAGTGATGATGAAGAAGAGAAACATATTAATCTTGCTAAAAAACATCTTTCTTCTGAAAGTTTTCATTTTTATTTTGCAGATCGCATGGAGAAACTGAAGGAGAAACAAACGGCAAAAGAACAACAACAAGATGAGAAAGTTGAAAATGTTGTTCAAACTGAAGAAGTTAAAAGTGTGAATGAAGAAAAGGTGATTGAAACTGAGAAAGTAACTGGAGTAGAAAAAGTAATTGAAGTGGTAAAAACAATTGAGGTTGAGAAGATTGTTGAAGTTGAAAAGCCTGGCAAGAAATGTTTGGAAATTTGCAAGAGTTGTGAAGAAAAAGATGTTACACTGTTTGATAGAGAAAGACTGATAGAAAAGCTACTATCTGACATCAGTTATGTGAAAGAATCGTATAGTGTGTTGAACAGAACAGTGACAGGTCTTCAAACAACAAACTCTGAAAGAGAAAAAGCTTTAACGATGACGAATTCTACGTTGATGGCAAAGCAAAAGGCAATTAATCATTACATAGATGAAAATGCTGATCTAAAGCAATAGTTGGAAAAAGAAAAGATCGAGAATGAAAGGATCAGAAGGTTATTACTGAGTTATTCTTGTTCTGATTATGTTATTGATCGAGTTTATCCTACTGTTGCAGGTTTTGAAGCATTTCAGGATGAGAAGCAAAAGAATGAGACTGGTAAGAAATCGACTATTAAATACAACAAGTGTCCGCCTCCTATCTGGGAAGGGTATTCTCCTAGAAAACCAAATGAGGAGCAAGTCGAAAAAGCAGTCAATATAAAGTTAAAATCAGAGACAACTGACGTTTTACCAGATAACATTGATATCACGTTTACCTCGTCTGATACTGATCATGAGTCTGAGTTAATCAAAAAGGTGGTCGATCAGGTGTTGGATACTGAGGAGGTGTCTGAGTCAAAGTTTGAGTCTGGGGGTTCAAGTTCGTCAGTCAACAGTTCAAAATCATCGGAAAAACGGTCTTACAGTAAAGAATTTTTATTATCAAAGGCAAATTTGGATGATGAAACATTTGAAGTTGCATATACTTTAAATGATTCGGACAAATTATACTCTGACAAAGAGTTTCCGATTAGAAGTGTTCGTTTTGACATGATTAAAAAGGTTTTCAAAATGACGGAAATTAATTTTTCTGAAATCAAGGATCTAAAATCTACTGAAAAACCTAAAAAATACACTTCTAGAGTTCAACAAAGGTTAAACAAGAAAAAAGGGAAAAAGAATTACAATTCTGATTCTAGTTTTCAAAAGAAAACAAATCAAAATTGTAGTTACAAAAAGAAAGGTCTTGGTTTTACTCCACCTGAAAATCGTAAAAATGAAAAATATGTTAGAGATTTTAAATCAAAAATGACATATGTTGTAGGAAAAAGCTATGAAGAGGAGTCCAATAGCTTATCAAATCAAGAGTTCCTTGCTGAAAGAAAAAGAACAGGAACTGGAGTTTTTCATCCAATTGGAGTTTTTCAATCAAAAGACACAAGAATTTGTTTTCAATGCCAAGTTGTTGGACACATCGCTCACAATTGTCCAAACAAAGTCAATAAAAAACAGGGAGTAACTGAAAAACTTAAAGAAAAAGTGGTTGAAAAGAATGAATCACCAACTACAAACTTCAAAAATTTTGAAAATTCAAAGAATGAAGTTGGTGAAAATTCTAAAAGATTGTACAAAAAGAGTGCAAAAGAAAATCAAAAATGGATTGTTAAAAAATCAGATATACAATCTGGCGATGAATCTGATTCCACAAAATCAGAGGAGCAACAAGTTGAGGAAAAACATTCAGTGAATGATGTTGACATTCCATCACTGAACTTTGAAGAAATTAAACAAATGGTTGGTAAAGTGGAAATTTCAAATCAATTCTATTTTGATGAAAAGGAATTTGATATTGAGAAAGCTTTTAATGGAAATGTTAAGAAAATTTTTAAGAAAATGCTTGATGGAAAGGTAAAGGGGGTTAAAGATTTTTATGCAACTAAAAAGGCAACTTACAACCCTACTGCTCAGGAATTGGAAGCCACCAAGTCAAATAAGACTTGGGTGGAAGTTTGTTTTCCTTAAAAGTCTTAGGACTTGCCGGAGATCCCAAGTTTGTAATCGTGGATCAGGAATCGGCATCATTCTTGTTAAGATAGATTTTGTGAAAGATTTTGATAGTATTTGGATGTTTACAGGTTGTATGACTACGCCGGAGCTTCCAGGTTGGTAAGTGCGAAGCAGGAATCGGCATTCTGATTGGTAAAATGGTGATGTAGACGTAACATTCCTACAAGTGGTATTGTGTGTTTTTACATGTAGTAATTTTTACAATTGATATAGATGGTGCATATTTGCAAGTGGTAAATCAAGGACATTAATTTGTACTTGATCTGCTACAAGTGGTTAAGAATAGACAATGTGATGAACCACACCCCGAATCTACAAATGATTATATCATAAAAACTTATTTTCCGGAAAAATCATTTTGATTAAAACAAACTTAAGTGTTTTGAAATCTAAATGAGAAAATAGTTTTGTGATAAGAGGGAGTTCTGATTGTTTTTGCTGAGTGAATGGCGATTTGATGCGATTCGATATCAGTTGTCAAGTTTATTGTACAGTTTGTCACTTTATTGTACAGTTTATTTTCAAATTTCCTAAAATGTGTTTGCATTTTAGGGGGAGTAAATTTTTCAGAAAATCCAAAAAAATTTGAAAATTTGGAAAAAGACAAAAACATGATAAAATTCAAAAATGAGTTTTGTTGCATATAGAGGAAATGATAGTACATCAGTGGACTATCACAACATGCTAAAGAAATGTAAAGAAAAATGTGATAAACAATCTTACTGCGGATATGTCAGTAGGTTTTTGCACATTTAGTAGATTGTGACGAGATATAAACCTAAATTTCAAACTTGCTTGTTCTGTGGGTTAACACAAACTTGGATATATAGGTAACCCCTGAAATCTTGTTTGAAAGGTCCCTTATTCTGAGATACTAGGTCTTTATACTCAGTGATATCTGGGGTATTATCCCGGGACTTCTGATTTTGCGGAAGCAATGGCCTAGTCCCCGGAGAATACTTTCTGCTTGCTTGAAATATAGCTCACCCTCAGCTAAAAATGATGAAACATTGAAAAATGCTAATCATGGCTGTTGTAATTCAAAAGATCCTCTAAAGGGGACACACCTGAAAGTCAACTAGGCTCTCTGCTGAACGGAAGTTCTGACCTGAGCTATCACGGTTGCATAATTTATTCCCCTTACAGATATCATTTGTGGTATACTCACCTGTAAGACTGAATATTGGGATCTGGATACGGGAGTATATTCAAGTAGTGGGACACACGAATAAGTTTAAGTTGCTTAAAACATTAATCTCGTATCTCGGATCAATTGAAATTTGTGTGAAAATTTAAGTGGACAAACATACTGACAATCTAGGTAAATTGTTTAGAAATTAATATGAAATGAAGCTTAATGGTGTTAGTGATCTGTCTTAGAAACTGATATGATTCTCTTGCACAAACTCACAAAAATAGTGTTTGTAAAAATTTCTTTATTGCATTCCTTTACAATCAAAAATTACAAAAAGATTTTTAGTGTGTTTTAGCATAAATTTTGAAAAAATACAAAAAGATTTTCGACAACTGATATTGGAAAGCTGATTGTCAAAGTTTCAAGTGCTAAACATGATGACTTGGTTGTGAGGGGGATTGAATCTTAAAATGTAAAAAGGTTTGTTAAAATTCTTACAATTGGTATTTTAAAAACCTACATTTGATTCATCATTGAATTGTGATATGAGAGAGAATTATCTGATTATATCAGATTGTTGGTGCATTTAAATTGTTAAATTTAGAAAATTTATTTCTGGGTTAAGATTGTTACAGGTGAGCCAGGTTAATTCTTTCAAAGCTTATAAAAGTCAGAATCTGATCATGAATCTAAAAGTTTGCTAGCTGCTGATGCTGATGAACTTAAGGAATCAAGAGATCTGATCAAGAGAATTAGATGCGATCCAGGCAATGATCTTGTAAACAACATTTGAATCAGACATCGATCCTAAAGCAGATGTTGCTGAAGAACAAATGAATATCAGCAAATCGTGAGGGGGAGTCTGATAGAGAAAGGTGATTTTGGAAGAAGAAGATAGAAAGAGAAAAGCCCAGAGACTGATCAAGAATGAAGATGTGAAGACACAGCATTGGTGTGACTCGATAGTCGACTCGTCAACATCTGAGGGGGAGTCTGTTGGTGCACTACATCTGTCGACTTCGTCTTGTATCGAGTCTTAGACTAGTTAGAATAGATCAGGGCACGTAGAACGAGAGAATGAGAGAGAGTTATCAAGATTTCGCTTGAAGGAATTTGTATGTAAAGGATTTCGCTTGAAGCAGCTCAAGCGAAATCAACATGTTAAGATTTCGCTTGAGTCTTGCTGAAGCGAAATCTCATTGTCTATATATAGGGGATCAGTGTCAAGCGAAATCAGGAGTTGTAAGAAGTTGTCAGAAGTTATATTTGAGTGATTTCATACCGAGGTGCTGCCGGTGTGAGAACTGATTGTATTTGTGTTCAAATATCAATATAATCAGTGTTAAAGTGAAGATTCAGCTGTTTTATAGTCAGATACTTGTTTTCCGCACCTGTATTTGATGGAATTCCTCTGAAACGACTCGTTTAGGTCGCGAACCCGGTCCTTACAAATGGCCTAAAGACTGTGCTATCAGGGAAAGCGCCGGAGGCTCTTAAAGCTGCAATATCTGCGTTGTCAAAGGCGCAGATCTCCTTTTCGGGATTTTTGAGAAGATTCTGCTGGGTGAAGGTCTCGGCGGCCATTGCTAGAAAGATGAAGTAAATTGACAGGAAGAAAGTCGAAAATGGAGAATTACCTGAAGGGTCTGTTGAAGATATCTGCTTTTCAAACAAGAAAAGAGAAGATATAGGGGCATTGTGGATCTCCATGGAGTAAAAAACGCGTTGGAAGTTATGATGTGATCTTGGCCGTCGTTTCATTTTAAATGCCTTGAGTTGTGGGATAAGGTTTTTGAAATATATCCGTTGGATTGGTATCCCAACTGATATATTTGGGGACAATTGTTAGGGGTCATTTTCTTAACATATGTATCCTGACCAATATCCTGCCTTTGTTTGTTTATTTGTAATCAGGATGCTGGAAGAGGATATTGCTGACATCTTGGGCGATATCCTGAAGCTTATTGAATTAACCACGTGCAGGTTAAGGGCAGAGGCTTGCTAACGGTCACAAGGACTTCTTCTCCTCAAGACTCGGACGAATTTGTTGAGAAAGAGACGTTGAGCCCGAAAGACCAGGTCTGCAACGTTCCAAGAAGGAATATTCGGTGAATCCCGCGAGTTTAGGGTAGTTAGTTATCTTATCTTTACTATAAATAGATGAGGTCGGATCAACTTAGAACACATCATTTCACACTTACACTCTCGAACACAATCACATTCTAGCTAGTTGCAAACACCACACTTGTATTTCATTTTCGTTGTAACACTTAGTCGATCCGTACCACATCCTGCACTGTATCCTGATTTTTGAAGCAATTGAAGAACAAGGCAGCTGCGATTGTCAGCTCCCGAGGTTTTATGCCGGCGATCTAGATTGATCAAGGGCTTTCCTCGTACATCTCGTGTCACTTCCTTTACTTTTTGCTCATTATTTGCTCATTGTTTGATCGTCGATACAGCTCAATATCCCGAGCCGTATCCTTAAACTGTTTTTGCAAGTAATTTAATTAACACATTTTTGACATTTACTTCTAGCACACTACCTCACTTAACTAATTTGATCACTTAATTACTTCGGTAATTTTTTACCAAAACAACTGCTATGCCCTTTGGTTTGAAAAATGCAGGTGCAACATACCAGAGATTGGTGAACATGATGTTTAAAGACAAGCTGGGGGACACCATGGAGGTATACATCGATGATATGGTGGTGAAATCTAAAAAGGCTGAGGATCACCTCCAGGATATTAAGGGAGCATTTGATATCATGGATCAGTATAACATGAAGCTAAATCCTGCTAAGTGCCATTTTGGAATGGGGGCAGGAAAGTTTCTAGGATATATGGTGACCAAAAGAGGAATAGAGGCGAGCCCGGAGCAGATCAAAGCCATCTTGGATATCAAATCACCTTCAAATATGAAGGATGTTCAACGATTTACAGGGCGAGTTGCAGCATTGAACAGATTTATCTCAAGATCCTCCGAGAAATGCAAAGAATTTTATGATATCCTGAAGAAAAATAAGAAGTTCGAATGGGGAGAGAAGCATGAAGCAGCCCTACAGGATTTGAAGCAATATCTTTCAACTGCACCTCTATTGATGAAGCCTGAGAATGGTGAACCAGTGTCCCTATACCTCGCAGTATCAGGGAATGCTGTAAGTGCCGTCCTTATAAAGGATCATGAAGGTCAGCAATATCCTGTTTATTATGTTAGTAAAAGTTTGTTAAATGCTGAAACTAGATATTCTCATTTAGAAAAGTTGATACTAGCACTAGTTATGGCATCAACGAAGCTTAGACATTACTTTGAGACACATAGAATTCATGTTAAGACCAATTATCATGTCAAAAATGTGATTAGGAAACCCGAGATGTCAGGCAGGATGGCCAAGTAGTCAGTAAAGTGAAGTGCTTATGACTTAGTGTACGGACCTAGAAATGCCATAAAATCGCAGGCTCTAGCTGACTTTGTGGCTGATTTCAGTAGTGGCATTCAGGATGAGGTAGAACTAGAAGTCCAACAATTCGGAGAATCCTCAGGATCCTGGACATTGTACACTGGTGGAGCATCTAATGTTAGAGGAGTAGGATTGGGAATACTACTAAAATCGCCACAGGGGGACATATTACCCCAGGCTATTAGGTGTGAATTCCCTGCTACTAATAACGAAGCAACGTATGAGGCTTCAATTGCAGGATTGGAACTGGCTAAAAATATGAGTATCAAGAATTTGTAAGTATATGTTGATTCCTTGTTAATCACTAATCATTTGAATGGATCCTATGCAGTTAAGGGTGAGAAGTTAATCGAATACCTCGATATTCTCAAAAAATTAGCAGGTTATTTCGATGTTTTTACAATTGAACAGGTACCAAGGGAAGATAATGATGAAGCGGATGCCTTAGCAAATCTGGGATCATCGGTCAGGATACCAGAAAGAACCAAAATACCAATATTGCATATCTTGTATCCTGCAACGAATCCTCAGGATAAAGAAGTAGTAAGTATCTAGGATCCTGTTGCTGAGCATCTGAGAAAGATCCTAAATCCTGGATGGCTCCAATCATAAGATATCTCAAGGAAGGACACATCCCTAAAGACGAAAATCCTAAGGCATTTAGGATGAAGGTATCACGATTTACCATTATAAATAATATTTTGTATAAGAAATCTCTTGCAGGACCATATTTAAGGTGCTTGGAGGATCCCAAAACTTAAGAAGTGCTTCAGGATATACACGAAGGGGATTGTGGTAACAATACTGGGGGCATGTCATTATTCTAAAAAATATTGAGAACATGATACTTTTGGCCAACAATGACGAAAGATGCTACAGAATATGCTCGAAGGTGTGATGCATGTCAAAGGCACAGTAACATACTACATCAACCAGCTGAACCACTGTATCCTATAGCTTCCCCTTGGCCATTCATGAAATGGGGAATGGACATAGTAGGGAAATTACCAAAAGCTCCAGGAGGAAAAGTCTTTATGCTGGCAATGACTGATTATATCTCTAAGTGGGTGGAGGCTGAAGCATTTGTTCAAGTCAGAGATCAAGAAGTAGTATCCTTTATAAAGAGAAATATCCTGACCAGGTTTGGAGTACCAGCTGAAATCATTTGTGACAATGGATCTCAGTTTATAAGCAAGAGGACTACTGACTTTTGCAAAAGTTGGGGAATCAAAATGATCACATCTACCCCGGTACATCCTCAAGCAAATGGACAAGCTGAATCCTCAAACAAGATAATTGTCAACAACTTGAAGAAGAGATTTGGAGCCAAGAAAGGAAGATGGGCAGAAGAATTACCCTTTGTTTTGTGGGCTGATAGAACAACGGTAAAAAAATGCAACTGGCCAAACTCCGTTTTCCTTGGTATTTGGAGCGGAAGCAGTGATCCCAACAGAGATGGTGATACTGTTTTGGTCAAAAATTACCGAAGTAATTAAGTGATCAAATTAGTTAAGTGAGGTAGTGTGCTAGAAATGAGTGTCGAAAATATGTTAATCAAGTTAATTGTAAAAACAGTTTCAGGATACGGCTCAGGATATAGAGCAGTATCTATGATCAAACAATGAGCAAAAGTAAAGTAAACGACACGAGATGTACGAGGAAAGCCCTTGATCAATCTAGATCGCCGGCATAAAACCTCGGGAGCTGACAATCGCAGCTGCCTTGTTCTTCTATTGCTTCAAATATCAGGATACAGTGCAGGATGTGGTGCGGATCGACTAAGTGTTACAACGAAATTTGAATACAAGTGTGGTGTTTGCAATGTGCTAGAAAATGAAAGTATGCGAGAGTGTAAGTGGAGATTGTGTGACTTAAACTGATCCCCCCCCATCTATTTATAGTAAAGATAAGCTAACAAACTATCCTAAACTTCCGGGATCCACCGAATATTCCTTAATTGAATGTTGTAGACCTGGTCTTTCGGGTTCAATGTCTCTCCTTCAACAAACTCGTCCGAGTCTTGAGGAGAAGAAGTCCTCTTGACCGTTAGCAAGTCTCAGCCTTTAACCTGCACGTGGTTAATTCAATAAACCTCAGGATATCGCCCAAGATGTTAGCAATATCCTCTCCCAGCATCCTGGTCACAAATAAACAAACAAAGGCAGGATATTGGTCAGGATACGTATGTTAAGAAAATGACCCCTAACAATTGTCCCCAAATATATCGGTTGGTATACCAATCCAAAGGATATATTTCAAAAATCTTATCCCATAACTCAAGGTATTTAAAACGAAGCGACGGTCAAGATCACATCGTAACTTCCAACGCGTTTTTTACTCAATGGAGATCCACGATGCCCCTATATCTTCTCTTTTCTTGTTTGAAAAGCAGATATCTTCAACAGAACCTTCAGGTAATTCTCCATTTCTGATTTTCTTCCTGTCAATTTACTTTACCTTACTTCCAATGGACGCCGAAACCTTCACTCAGCAAAATCTTCTTAAAAATCCCGAAAAGGAGATCTGCGCTTTTGACAACGCAGACATTGCAGCTTTAAGAGCCTCCGGCGCTTTCCCTGACAGCACGGTCTTTAGACCATTCGATCGGTCAATCCGATCGGATGTTTCTTCCACCGAATGGGTCTGTTTTCCAGCATATCCTTTTTCATTAGGTCTTCGATATCCTTTTCCTGAATTCATGATGCAATTCTTTCGAATTACCGGCATCTCTTTTGCTCAAACCATGCCCATGGTTTGGAGAGTACTAATTGTACTCAACCAAATCAAAAACCTCCATTGCTCCGACCTCTGCATCGAGGATTTACCTATTGCTTATCGCCTTCGATCCCATGGCTCCAGCCGGTTCTTACTCTTCTCGACCTCCAGTAAACCCCTGATTCTCAAAGCCACCAAAAACGAAGATGGATGGCAACGCAAATTCTTCTTTGTCAAACGAAATTCCATTGCTGAGGGTACCAACCTTCCGGTGGAGTGGTTAACCACCGGTAGGATCATAAATATCCCCATAGACCATTTGATTATTATCTTCTATTAATACTCTTCTTTTTGATCTTTGTGCAGTAAGCTTCAAGGAAGTTGCTCCCCCTACCGCTGAGTCAGAAGAGAGAATCAATACTGTTTACCGGTTACCTGCAATAGACAGAACTTTCACCACACACATCCCGAGTTCCAGTCAATACTCATCATCCGAGATGTCTTTGTAGGGTCTTGAGCGTTTGGTTCATTTATATCAAGAATCCTGCAAGCTTAACAAAACACTTGAATCTAAGCTAAAGGAAGTAGAAATCACAATCTCCGACCAAGGTATGATTGCGGCCGCCAAATCTCGTCATTACGAGGAGAAATACAAAGCTATGACCCAAGAACACCAAGTTGCTCTCAACAAAGCTATTCTTCAAGCCCAGGCCGATCTGGAAGCCGCCCATGTGCAATACGAACGGGATATGGTCAGCTACCGGGAAAGCCTCAAAAGTTCTGTCGTCATTTCTCTCCTCCAAGCCAGGTTGAAGATGGCTCATGAAGCCAAAACATTAGGTTTCGAATGCCCTTCTTGGGATGTTAGTGCTTGGGAGACTAAGCTGAAGAACCTTGGTGGCACCTCTTCCAAATCAACTGTCGATGAACCTTCCAAAGCAGTCGAAAAATCAACCGATGCTGAGAAGGATGCTGAGGCGGATCCCAAGACGGATGTTGCTGAAACCACCATGGAACAAGAAGACACTACCCCCTAGAGCTTATTTCCTTTAAACCATTCGAACAATTTTATGTTTTTATGAACAATTTATATTTCTGTATCGAAACAATTTGATAGCCGAAGGTGGATGGGTCCTGGGTTTCAGGATGAAACCTTCGGTTATCAATCAATATTGATTGCTTAAGAATAATTTCATCTTTTTATTTTTCTAAGTGTAAATCTTAGCTTTGCAAAAAATTTCATACTGTTATCTGATAAAATACCCTGATCAGTATGGTCAGCGATATACTGTAAAAGCCTTTTATTAGATAGAACTTCCAAACGCTCCTTCAACTTTGTAAAAATTTCTTTAGAGAGTGAAAAACAGTCTATCTTTTTAAAACCAAGTTTTAATAATATTTAAATGATCAACGTCCCAAACTAATACTAGTTTCAAACACCCTAATCAAATATCCTGAAAAGGGACTTTGAGAATATATCAGGATATTTATCCTTTTATAAAACATAATGTTACTAAAAACTTAGACAATGTTTACAAAGGAAAGATCATACCAGAAATAGGGTATAAACCTATTACCAAACTTCAATCCCTTTGCAACTCTTCCAATGAAGACGTCCCCTGTGCAAGGTACTTAGTGCATTAGTTCCAAACCTCATTCTTTTAACTTTACACCACCACCTTGGTGGGAATGTCCCCTGTGTACAATGTCTTCAAATACTTTAGAAATCAGTTTCCATAAGCAATTTTTTACATCCCAAGGGCAAAACCCATGGATGTACTGGAGATAAATCCCTTGTATCCTGGGGAAAATCCCAAATTTTCATGCGCTACAGGCGGGAGTGTATAAACTCCAAGACTTAGAAAGGTGAAAACCTTTAAACCTTAGAGAGTATGAAAATACCCTTTCGTGAGAGAGGTTGATCAATCCTCATATACCTTTAGGATTCAGGATATAGCCAACAGTAACGAAATTGTCAGCCACTTTTACATGAACTGGTCCCGCCACCTTGAACTATCCCTGAATAACTTGTGCTCCAGGCGGGGTGTTTAAACCCAATTCGGAAGAAAGGTGAATACCTTTAAACCTGTGAAGGGATCAGTATCCCTTAAATGTGAGAGAGGGGGCCAATCCTCTAATCCTCTGAGTTATCCTGAGTACATATCCTGGAGCTATATCCTGAAACATATCTTGCAAAACAATTGTAAACTAAGGTGGGTGTTAGCTTGGCTAACACCCCTCTGATGCTTAAGTCAGTATTGGGTTGCAAATAACAAATTAAACCAAACATATTTAAAAAAGATAGAATTCATACCATTCTGAGCTAGAAATTAAATTCTAAACTCACTTGAAATAGAGCTTAAGGTGTATAGCATTCCAAGACCTCGGTAGCATATCCCCCTCCATATTCTTGAGTCTGTATGCTCCTTTCCCTGCTTCTGATTCAACTTCATATGGTCCTTCCCATTTTGGAGCTAACTTGCCATCGGCAGGATTAGTAGTATTCTGAAAAGGCTTTCTTAACACCCAATCTCCAACCTTAAATCTTCTGGTTCTAATATTCTTGTTATATGCCATGGATATTCTCTGTTGATATGCTGCCATCCTTAATCTTGCCGCATTTCTCTTTTCATCTATAGTGTCTAAATCCTGACTTAAAGCTTCAGGATTCTGCTCAGGATCACTTAAGGTAGATCTTGCAGTAGGTATTGTCATTTCCGTTGGAATCATTGCTTCTGCTCCAAACACCAACGAAAATGGGGTTTGGCCTGTTGCATTCTTTACCATTGTCCTATCAGCCCATAAAACAAAGGGTAATTCTTCTGCCTATCTTCCTTTTTTGGCTCCAAGCCTTTTCTTTAAGTTATTGACAATTATCTTGTTTGAGGATTCTGCTTGTCCATTTGCTTGAGGATGTACTGGAGTAGATGTAATCATTTTGATTCTCCAACTCTTGCAAAAGTCAGTAGTCCTCTTACTTATAAACTGAGAACCATTGTCACAGATTATCTCGGCTGGTACTCCGAATCTGGTCAGGATATTCCTCTTGATGAAGGATACTACTTCTTGGTCTCTAACTTGAACAAATGCTTCTGATTCAACCCACTTAGAGAAATAATCCGTCATTGCTAGCATAAAGACTTTTCCTCCCGGAGCTTTTGGTAGCTTTCCCACTATATCCATACCCCACTTCATAAATGGCCAAGGGGAAACAATAGGATATAATGGTTCAGCCGGCTGATGCAGTATGTTACTATGTCTTTGACATGCATCACATCTTCGAACATATTCTGCGGCATCTTTTCTCATCGTTGGCCAATAATATCCTGTCCTTAATACTTTTGAGAATAACGACCTACCCCCAGCATGGTTACCACAATCCCCTTCATGTATATCCTGAAGTACTTCTTTGGCTTCAGGATCCTCCAAGCACCTCAAATACGGTCCTGCAAGAGATTTCTTGTATAAAATATTATTTAAAATAGTGAATCCTGATACCTTCATCCTAAATGCCTTAGGATTTTCATTTCCAGGGATGTGTCCTTCCTTGAGATATCTCATGATTGGAGCCGTCCAGGATTTAGGATCCTCTTCAGGATGTTCTACTCTAGGATCCTGAATACCAGCTACTTCTTTATCCTGAGGATTCGTTACAGGATACAAGACATGTAATATTGGTATTTGCGTCCCTTCAGGTATCTTGATCGATGATCCCAAATTTGCTAAGGCATCCGCTTCAGCATTATCCTCCCTTGGTACCTGTTCAAGTATAAAAACATCGAAATATCCTGCTAATTTTTTGAGAATATCGAGATATTCGATTAATTTCTCACCCTTAACTGCATAGGATCCATTAAAATGGTTAGTAATTAACAAAGAGTCAACATATACTTGCAAATTTTTGATGCTCATGCTCTTAGCCAACTCTAATCCTGCAATTAAAGCCTCATACTCTGCTTCATTATTAGTAGATGGAAATTCACACCTAATAGCCTGGGGTAATATGTCCCCCTGTGGCGATTTTAGTAGTATTCCTAATCCTACTCCTCTTACATTAGATGCACCATCAGTATATAATGTCCAGGATCCTGAGGATTCTCCTAACTGTTGAACTTCTAGGTCTACCTCGTCCTGAATGTCACTACTAAAGTCATCCACAAAGTCAGCTAAAGCCTGAGATTTTATGGCATTTTTAGGTTCATATACTAAATCATAAGCACTTAACTTTACTGACCACTTGGCCATCCTGCCTGACATCTCTGGTTTCCTAAGCACATTTTTGACAGGATAATTTGTTTTAACATGTATCCTATGTGTCTCGAAATAATGCCTAAGTTTCGTTGATGCCATGACTAATGCTAGTATCAATTTTTCTAAGTGAGAGTACCTAGTTTCAGCATCTAATAAACTTTTACTAACATAATAAACAGGATATTGCTGACCTTCATGATCCTTTATGAGAACGGCACTTACAGTATTCCCTGATACAGCAAGGTACAGGGATAGTGGTTCACCATTTTCAGGCTTCATCAATAGAGGTGCGGTTGATAGATATCGTTTCAAATCCTGCAATGCTGCTTCATGCTTCTCTCCCCATTCGAATCTTTTGTTCTTCTTCAGGATATCATAAAAGTCTTTGCATTTCTCTGAGGATCTCGAGATAAACCTGTTTAAAGCTGCTACTCGGCCTGTCAATCTTTGTACGTCCTTCATATTTGAGGGTGATTTTATATCCAGGATAGCTTTGATCTGCTCTGGGCTTGCTTCTATCCCCCTTTTTTTCACCATATATCCAAGAAACTTTCCTGCCCCCACTCCGAAATGGCATTTAGCAGGATTCAGCTTCATGTTGTATTGATCCAGGATATCAAATGCTCCCTTGATATCCTGGAGGTGATCCTCAGCCTTTTTAGATTTCACCACCATATCATCGATATATACCTCCATGGTGTCCCCCAGTTTGTCGTTGAACATCATGTTTACCAATCTTTGGTACGTTGCACCTGCATTTTTCAAACCAAAAGGCATAGTTGTATAACAATAAATACCTGTTGGTGTCATGAAGGAAGTATCCTCCTGGTCAGAAGGCTCCATTTGGATCTGTTGAAATCCTGAAGATGCGTCCATGAAGGTCAGCATTTCATGCCCGGCAGTGGCATCTACCATTGCATCAATGTGGGGAAGAGGAAATGGGTCTTTAGGACAGGCTTTGTTCAAGTCTGTGTAGTCTACACAAACTCTCCACTTCCCATTCTTCTTCTGTACTACAACCACGTTTGCTAGCCACCTTGGGAACTTAACCTCTCTGATCATTCTGGACTTTAATAATCTTTCAACTTCCTCCTGGATAATCGTGTTCCGCTCAGGAGCAAACTTCCTTCTTTTTTGTTGCACAGGCTTGAATGATTTATCATTTCCAAGCTTGTGAGTGATAATATCTTTGGATATGCCTGTCATATCCTCATGCTTCCATGCAAACGTTGACATCCTGCATTTTAAAAAGTTAATTAATTGCTCTTCAATATCCTGAGGGATATTGGTTCCTACGAGCACCGAAATATCAAGATTATCCTGGTCTAGGACAATTTTCTTCACATCCTGCTCCGGATCCTCCACGATATCCTGGGCCCGCGTCTTTAATTGCTATGCTGCAATAGGTTTGGTTGAGGATTTCATCGAGGATGAGTAGCATTCTTTCGCCTCCTGCTGATCACTATCAACTTTGACAACTCCCCAAGGTGTAGGTATCTTGATGCATTGGTGATATGTTGATGGCACGGCCTTCATATCGTGAATCCACGGTCTTCCCAGTATGATGTTATAGCAGGATAGAGAATCCATCACACAGAAACGTTGTATCGAGTTGACTCCTTCAACGTATACTGGCAACTTTATCTCTCCCACTGTGTTTCTAGCCTCTCCACTGAACCCAACAAGCACAGTAGACTTTGAAGTGATATCCATTGGAGATACATTCATTCTCTTCATAGTTTCTAGTTGGATTATGTTGTCAGAGCTGCCATTATCAACCAGTATCCTGCGTACAAAATGGTTAGCCACATATAACATTATTACCAGAGCATCATGGTGAGGATCCTGGACAGTATCCCTATCATCTGCGTCAAAAGTGATCACTTTGTCAGTTGTGAGGGTAATCATCCTGACAGGTTTGTCTCCCCTTTCGGCCTTAGCTTCCTTTGCATGTCTTTTTGCTGCCGAATACGAGGTCCCACAAATGTCGGATCCTCCCGAGATGAAGCTGATTATTTTGGCATCCGCGGGAGGTGATGCTGCTCGCTCAGGATCCTTCTCAGTATCCTGACCCGTATTCTTCTTTCTTCCTAAGAGATCTTTCAGATATCCCTTGCTTAGAAGATAACTTATTTCTTTCCTTAGAGCAATGCAATCCTCAGTTACATGTCCGAAATCTTCATGGAAAGCACACCATTTTGACTTATCTTTCCAGTCAGCCTTTTGTTGATTCTTTCGAGGCCACCTAGCCTTGTCTCCTAGACCCTGCATGGCATACATCAATTCAGGAATGTTAACAGAAAAGCAATATTCAGACAACTCAGGATACTCTTCAGGATCCTCATCTTCGACAGCATTCACTCTCTTGTTTTCATTTCTACCATATGGCTTAGGCCGATATGACTTGAATGAGGACTCTGACTTCCTGTTAGTTGACTCATAAGTGTTAGATGAGTTCATCCTTTCTTGCATTTTCCTGTCATCTTCCAGACGGATATATCTCAAAGCCCTGTTACGAGCTTCGTCGAGATTCCTGCAGGGATTCATTACAAGATCCTGATAAAACTGAGAATCCTTTTGTAATCCCATCTTAAAAGCTTGCACAGCTGTTGCAACATCAAGATGTGGGATATCCAAGGATTCTCGACTGAATTTGTTCACATAATCCCTCAAGGATTCCTGAGGCCCTTGAGTTATCCTGTAAAGATCACTGGTTAGTTTCTCAAAACTTCGACTACAAGAAAATTGACTGTTAAATAAATTAACCAAATGAGCAAACGAAGTAATTGAGTGTGGAGGAACATTTAACAGCCATTTCAAGGCTGATCCTGTTAAGGTAGAACCAAATCCCTTGCACAAACACGCTTCCTTGAGCTCCGGAGGGATAGGGTTAATCTCCATTCTTTCCCTATACTGAGCAATATGCTCCTCAGGATCCGTAGTTCCGTCGTAAAGCTTCATGTTGGGGGTTTGAAATCTCTTTGGGATCTCCGCATCACAGATAGGATGTGCAAAACGAGATATCTTATGGCTGTCTTGGGACACTTCCAGGATCGGCTGGACCACCCCAGGTACACTGGATATCATGTCCTTCAACTTTTGAAGTTCCCTAGTAAGTGCTGATGTCACACCTGTATCCTGCAAAGATCCACTATTGTTAGTAGCATAAGTATTATTATTATTTGACACGTTACCCGTTGGAGGATTTTGCCCATATCCTGAAGCATATCCTGAGCTCCTCATGGTTGACATTCTGACCGAGGAGGGTATTTCAGGAGTATGATTCTGAGGAAGATTGGGCACGATATTCCCCCTGTTATCCTCCGTATACACAGCTGAACTAAAGTTCAACGCTCTGGGGTGTAATGGAGTGACATTGTTCTCAGCAGATCTGCTCCAGCCAGACTTCAGGAGTTGTATTTCCCTTAAAAGAATTTGGTTTGTTTCCTGTTGCTGCCTCATTTGTTCCTGCACACTTCCAAATAAAGTAAGAATTTCATCATTAGAAGCTAGAACAGAAGCAGATTCCTGAACACTGCGAGTAGGGATAATGTCTTGAGGTCGTGAAGAGGCTGGCATCCTTGGAGGAGGTGGTGGAAGCACCGGACCAGTAGTAGCAGAAGTCACAGCAGACACAGTAGAGGAACTCATGTTTGATCTTGAGGCCATGGCGGACAATGTGGCAAAAAGTTTTGAAAATAGAAAACCAATTAGCGATTTGACAAAAAAAATTAGTAAAGAGAGCACCACTCGCCCCACGGTGGGCGCCAAATTGTTTTGGTAAAAAATTACCGAAGTAATTAAGTGATCAAATTAGTTAAGTGAGGTAGTGTGCTAGAAATGAGTGTCGAAAATATGTTAATCAAGTTAATTGTAAAAACAGTTTCAGGATACGGCTCAGGATATAGAGCTGTATCTATGATCAAACAATGAGCAAAAGTAAAGTAAACGACACGAGATGTACGAGGAAAGCCCTTGATCAATCTAGATCGCCGGCATAAAACCTCGGGAGCTGACAATCGCAGTTGCCTTGTTCTTCTATTGCTTCAAATATCAGGATACAGTGCAGGATGTGGTGCGGATCGACTAAGTGTTACAACGAAATTTGAATACAAGTGTAGTGTTTGCAATGTGCTAGAAAATGAAAGTATGCGAGAGTGTAAGTGGAGATTGTGTGACTTAAACTGATCCGCCCCCATCTATTTATAGTAAAGATAAGCTAACAAACTATCCTAAACTTCCGGGATCCACCGAATATTCCTTAATTGAACGTTGTAGACCTGGTCTTTCGGGTTCAACGTCTCTCCTTCAACAAACTCGTCCGAGTCTTGAGGAGAAGAAGTCCTCTTGACCGTTAGCAAGTCTCAGCCTTTAACCTGCACGTGGTTAATTCAATAAACCTCTGGATATCGCCCAAGATGTTAGCAATATCCTCTCCCTGCATCCTGGTCACAAATAAACAAACAAAGGCAGGATATTTGTCAGGATACGTATGTTAAGAAAATGACCCCTAACAGATACCTACTGCAAGATCTATCCTCTGGAATCCTGAGCAAAATCCTGAAGCTTTGTGCCAAGATTTGGACACTGTAGATGAAACGAGAGATGCAGCAAGGCTAAGGATGGTAACATATCAACAAAGGATATCCAGAGCATATAATAAGAATATAAGGACTAGAAGGTTCAAAGTTGGAGATTGGGTGTTAAGAAAGGCTTTTCAAAATACCACTAATCCTGTCGATGGAAAGCTGGCTCCAAAATGAGAAGGACCATATGAGGTTGAATCAGAATCAGGAAAACGAGCATATCGACTCAGGAGTATGGAGGGGGATATGCTACCAAGATCCTGGAATGCTATACACTTAAAGCTATATTTCAAGTAAGTATAGAATTTAATTTCTATCTCAGAATGGTATGTACTCTATCTCTCTTAAATATATTTGAATTCGTTTATTATCTTAAACCCATTACTGACTTAGGCATCGGAGGGGTGTTAGCCAAGCTAACACCCACCTTAGTTTAAGGTTGTTTTACAGAATATGTCTCAGGATATAGCTCCAGGATACACGCTCAAGATATCTCGAAGGATTAGAGGATTGGCCCCCTCTCTCATGGTTAAGGGATCCTGATCCCTTCTAAGGTTTAAAGGTATTCACCTTTCTCTCGAATTGGGTTTGAACACCCCGCCTGGAGCGCAAGTCGTCTGGGGATAGTTCAAGGTAACGGGACCAGTTCATGTAAAAGTGGCTGACAATTTCGTTACTATTGGCTATATCCTGGATCCTAAAGGAATATGAGGATTGATCACCCTCTCTCACGAAAGGGTATTTTCACACCCTCTAAGGTTTAAATGTTTTCACCTTTCTAAGTTTTGGAGTTTATACACTCTCACCTGTAGCGCATGGATATTAGTGTTTATCCCCAGGATATCAGGGTTTATCCCTAGGATATTAAGGTTCATCGCAGGATATCAGGGTTTATCCCCCGGATATCAAGGTTCATCCCAGGATATTAAGGGTTTACCCCAGGATATTCAAGGTTTATGCAGTTAAACTAAAGTATGACCATGTTGAACACAGGGGACATACATCATACAATTTAAAGGATGGATTTAAACTTATGCACTGGGGACATCCCTTCGATTGAAGATTGGAATTAACTCTCTGGGAATGTTTGGTATGACCTCTCCTTTTTATTTGGATAACTTGAATTTTACAAATTGTGTGTCAATATCCTGAGCAGGATATCTTTCAGGATACACTTACAATGTGTTACCAAGGATGTTCAAACAAAACTGTTTTCATAAGTAAAATTCATAAAAGTATAACAACAAAGATAAAGACAAAAGAAGGTTATATTAGTAACATACCAAAAGATGTGCTCTTGGTTTCACCTCAAACGAGGACCATCCACCAAGAGCACTGATAGTTCCTTACCATATTTACTTAACAGTTAAAGGTTTCGTCTCAAACCAAGACCCATCCACCTCCAACTGTTATATTGTGCAAAAGCAAAACATACTAATGGTGATGACCAAGGGCTTCGTCCTGAAACTCAGGATCCCTCCACCTTTGGCCACATACTGTTCTAATGCAGGAAAGTTAAAATGCAAGAAGAGTAAATTGTTTTGGGGTTACAAACCAACGATTAAATTTAAAAAAGTGGGCTCCGGCCTTGGCACATACATCCATCATCGCCCACTTGTATGCTCTCACACAGCAGCATCTTCACCAGCCTTCTCCGCCTTCTCAGCCTCAGCATCAGTTCCAGCATCCTGAGCAGCATCCTCGCCAGCATCCTTATTATCTCTAGCCTTGTCTGCCACCTCTGCCGACTTAGAGGATTCACCAGCTTCAGTAGGAAGGGGCATAGCCTTGCCACCAAGCTCCTTCAGCTTTGCCACCCAGGATTCGACCGGCCAAGATGGGCACACAAGGCCTGTCTCCTTGGCCTCATAAGCCATCTTGATGCGGGCTTGTAGTAGAGAGACTATAGCAGAGGCCTTGATTCCTTCCCGGAAAGAGACCATGGCCTGTTCATGCTCTATTTGGACGGTGGCAAGTTTGAGCTCAACATCCTGGGTGACCTTCTTCAACTTGTCCTCATAATGCTGGGTCTTCACCTCAGCAATGGCCCCTTGGTCAGCAACAGTGGTCTCGAGCTGTTTGATCCTGGTTTCTTGGAACACGTTCGTGCTGCAAGCATCAGTGTAAAGCTGGAGCAGATGCTGGAGGCCCTACACGTCAAAATTCAGGTATAAGTCAAAATATATTAATCAGGATATCCTGTCGGGATATCCTATCAGGATATATGTGCAGGATATATGTGCAGGATATTACCTTGTTAAGGAAGGATGTCATTGGCTCTAAGGAGTCAGAAAAGCTGAGTTCTTCATAGGAGAACCCTTCAGAGCCTGGGGCACTAACTTCGGAACCTTTCCTCTTTTTTTGCGGTGGAAGCACGAGTCCTCGGATTGGCCTTAGGAGCCGGGACCGGCTTGGAGCTGGTGGCAGCAGGGGTCTCTTTCTTGACCATGACTGAAGTGGGGTAATTGTCAAGCTCGTCAAGATTAAGGAGGATTGGGACTTTGCTGGAGTCTGCATACAGGGAGTAGAATTCTTTCCTGAATATGCCAAGTAAAAACATGTATGCAGGATATTGTGCAGGATCCTTACCAGACATGTTTGCACTAGAAAGAGGGCTTGGAGATGGTGGAGACGGATTAAAACTACTTTCAGCCTCTGGAAGGAGTCTGATAGCGTCGATCCTTTTCTGTGAATCAGCAAGGGGAGGTGCAAGCTTCCTAAAATCAGCTGTGTACAAAACAATAAAAAGAAAGTTGATCAGCTCATGATATGAAACAGGATAAAAGGCAGGATCATCCTTGAACCCTAAATCCTACCTTTTCTCAACCACTTCACCGGATATTCCGATCCACCAGGGATTGAGTCTCTTTTTACAAAGAAGAACTTAGATTGCCATTTCTCCTCGTTCCTGGTGGCACGAAGTATCAGCGGATCGCCGGAGGTGGAATAAAAAAAAATCTACAGGATCCGTGGCATCTAAGCCTATATGCTAAAGGTAGATCATGAACGGAAAGATTAGGAATGTGATTCTTCTTGATCTGGTCAAGAACGAACAAGACTTGCCAAAGCATCGGCACTGTTTGGCTAAAAGAGATTTTTGTAATATTGAAAAACTCAGTGATAAAGTTTGGAAAGGGGAACCGTAGTCCTAAGGTGAAAGGAAAGGCACTAAAAACAACCACTCATCGGAAACCATGTCCGACCGGATTTCCCGGTCAAACGGCCGGAATACCGTCCCTTCCGGGAAGATACCGGAGGATTTGAGAGCCAACAAGTGGGCAATATCAAAGGAGCATATCTCCTTCTCCGGTTCTTGGAGAAGATTCTGCTGGATAAATGAAGGGGCGGAGTCACCGGAACTTGATCTTGTCTGCCTTGTCATATTCTGGCCGGAATGCTGAACAGAATGAGAGAAGGAGATGAAATAAATAGAGAAGTTTTTACCTTTTTCTCTTCGGTAAAGATTAAATGGGATAGGTATGAGAAGATATAGGGAGCAATGAGTAAATATAGGCTGCGCGGTTACAAACGGTGTTGGTGCACAGAATGTCTGTTGACTACGTCTACATTATGTCTTAGGTCAAGATAGTCAATATAGGGTCTTAGAAAGTCAAAATTAGGGTTAACTTGTTAATTTCGCCTATATGTACAAAATTATAGGTGATTTCGCTTATAGGGACATTAGTGATTTCGCTCATAGGGTTATTAGGTGATTCCACTTATGTGTCACATAGTGATTCCGCTTATATGGACATGCCATATAAGTGGAATCAGTCTCCTATATATACCCGGACATGTGACAGAAAAGCGGAACCTGGTCATTGCTTAGGTGTCGGAACTCTGTCAAATTGTATTCAAAAAGCAATAAAAGTGAAGAAAATTGAAAGGATAAGCTGTGTAACTTCGTGTATACTGATTCCGCCTTTATACATGAAGATGAACGTTCTCAACTGACTTTTCGGGGTCGCAAAACGGTCCAACAAGTGGTATCAGAGCTTCAGGACGAGGAGTTCATACTACTACAGCTGATTCGACTGAATTTTCTTACTTCTACTCACTTTCTTTCATACTTTTTCGATTTGAGATAGTTCCTACGGTTGAAATTGTCTGAATTTCGAATATAACGTGTAAAACATACTATTAACAAACCCTAGAAAGATTCAGGTTAAAATCCGGATTAAAACATGGTGAAAATTGGCTAAAACCTGATTTCGCTTTTACGGACATCGAGGGATATATTCATCTGATTTCGCTTATTTGGACATTGCCTGGTTCGCTTATTTGAACATAAACTGATTTCGCTTATTAGTCATCAAGGTGGTTTCGCTCATTAGACATCATGTCTGATTCCGCTCATATGAACCAATCTGTGATTCCGCTCTTGTGACTGTTTGATTCTGCTTGAACGTGGTTTAATTCTGTGTGACTGTGCTGATTTCACGTGATACATATCATTGAACAGTGTGTTTTTGACTGAATAATACTAAATCGGCCCAATAAAAAATAATAGAAACATAGTCAGTTTGATTAGGTTGTCAGACCCATTTAATACACCTCGTGAACAAGCATTAGGTCTTTTAATTTTGTCAACCCATTTAGTGAAAGGTCCAATAAGAATTAACTAGACATAATGGTTGTCGGCCAATGAAGTGATGAGTTGATAAGTACAATAACGACCCAATTGCACTTAACGAGATTCACAATTAATCACGGCCTAATCAAAACTGATTTAACAGTTTTTGTCGGTTTAGTGGGTTGTTAGGCCCAATCACATTTGAACATTAAGATCATTGTGTCAACTCACTTAGGTTATTTTGGCCCAAGGTTCACTTGGGAAAAACCGTCCATTGTTAGTAACTGGCCCAATCATACATCGGGCCCAGAAACATTATTTGTCCATAAAAAGAGCCCATTTGAGTAAAGAAGTGTGCATCCATTCATCTTGTATTTGAACGAGTTTGTGAATCTTTGACACGAGTCTTAGATTGATTTCATCAAACATACACTGTTACATATTCAGTCCGTTTGAACTGATTGTTTGTTTGCAGAATATTCCGACGTAATTCAAAGTTATAAATCCATGGCAAATTCTGAACCTATTCCTTGGAAAGATAACCGAACTGAAGAGCAGAAATATCAATACAGAAAAATGATTGTTGAAAACAAAATAATTAGAATATCTCGTATCTTTCTGGAAGCAAGGAGAGCAAATAGATGGGATCCGGACAGGGAGTGTTATCTTGACCCATATGGAAATATTGCAATTGATGACAAAACGCTTGATATCGAAGCCATAATCAAGGAGTACAAAGAAGACGATGATTATTGGCAAAGAAAATGGTGGGGAGATGAAGAAGAGAAAAAGAAAAAGAAAGAGTTAATAGATGAAATAGAAAGAAACTCAGAAAATATAAGTTTGGATGTGTTTTTTGAAATAATCAAAAGATTTGAAAATGGAACGAAAAAAAATGAAGAAGAAGAAAAAGATGAAATTTCAAAAGATGAAGCTGGTTGCTCAAAATGTGAAAAATCCGAAGCAGAAAATGTCAATCTCTTGAAAGATGTGGAGAATTTGACATTGAAAAACAAAGCATTGAAAGGCGAGAAGAAAGCTGATAATGAACAGATTCTGGAGTTGCGCTTGAACTGTGAAAAAATGAAATCTGAAAATATCAAACTGTTGGATGATGTAAATAGTTTGATATTGGGTAACAAGATTTTGATAGAAAAAGAAAAAGATTGTGAAAATGAAAAATTTTAATTTGAAAAATATTTTCAAAGTCAAATAAAGATTTTAGAAGATGAAAAATCTGTTATTTTTAAAAATAATCTTGAAAAACAGATTGAAATAAATTCTCATCTTCAGAAAATCATTCGGCTTGAAAATGAAGCTGAAATTGATCGAAATAAAATTACCGAGCTTGAAAACAAGTTGAAAAGTTTTGTGACTTCTCCACCATATGTGTGTCCAAAACCAATCAATGTTGTTCCAATAAGTGACAATGTCACAAATTTTGACATAGTCAAAATTGAAGATTATGATGAAATATCTGATGATGAAAAAGAAAAGAAAAGAAAAATATTTTTAGATTTACAAGAAAAATTTAAAAACACTGTTTTGCAATCTACTGAAACAGGTGAATGTTCTAAACAAAAACCTGTTAAGAAGAGTGTAGAACAGAAACAAAAAGTTAAAAATTTGAAAAATTTTAAAAATGAAAAGAAAAGCTCATCAGATAAGTCATCCAATCATTATCAAAAATCACAAAAATCTAAAAATGAAAACTCACAAAATGTTGGTAATAAGTGGTGCAGGTTTGACCACAGTGCTCAAAAGCTAAATCCAGCATTGAAGAGGAGAAATGATTATAACCAAGCCAAACAATGTTATGATCTGAAGGTTTGGACTGACAGAAGTGGATGGTACGATAACAGAGTGTGCTACACCTGTGGTGTGAGAGGACACATTGCTGTTAAATGTCAGAATTGGAATTATGAAACAAGAAGATGCTATAATTGTCATATCAGAGGACATATTGCCAAAGAGTGCCCAAGGAGATCGATGGGAAGATCGAGGGCTGAATCTCAAAAAATGGCAAAGAAACCAGTCAAGCCCAAAGAGCAGAAGGTTCAAGAATCTAAAGTTCAAGAAAAGAAAGTGAAGCTTTCTCAGGGGCAGAAAGACAGACTGCGAAAGAAAAGGAAGAAGGCTAGAGAGTATCTCGAGAAAATTTTGTCTTCGGGTTCACCGGACAGATTGAATAAGAGTTCTGATGAATCAACTAACTTGATTGCAAAGTCAAGAAAGACGAATTCATCGGATACAAATTTGAGGACGAAAGAAGAAAAGAAGAAGAAGAAAATGGTCGGCGATGAATCTGATGTGTCAAAGTCAGACAAGCCACCATCAGGCAATGAATCTGACAGGTCAAAGTCAGACAAGCCATGTGCAGGCAATGATTCTGGTTTGTCAAAGCCAGAAGAGCCCATTGTTGAGGTAAAATCGGAGAATTGAGGTTTAACAATGGATGATGCAAATTATCCACCATTGTTGAACAAGAATTCAAAATCATCCAAAGCTGGTCAGGCTTGGCTGAATCTTTTCAAATAGAAAAACCTGACTTGCCGGAGTTCCCAGGTTGGTAAGCGTGGAACATGAATCGGCACATTTCTTGAGAAATTTCACTCTGGTGATTTTTCGCCTTACATGTGGTAAATCAGGGACATTAAGTTGTACTTGATTTCCTACAAGTGTTTGTGTTGATAGAACCTTGAACTGTTAAATCTTTCAAAATGGTTAAAGGAGAACAAAGTGATGAAGTAATCCCCTAACCAACAAGTGGTTTGTTAATTCAACAAAACTAATTTTCCGGAAAAACCATTTGATTAAAACAAACTTAAGTGTTTTGAAATCATAATGGGAAAATAGTTTGTTGACAGGGGGAGTTCTGATTGTTTATGCCAGGTGAATGGCGAATTGAAGTGATTTGATATCAGTTTGTCATTTTATTTGTACAGTTTGTTTCAAATTTTCCCAGAAAATCAAAATTGAAATATATTTTGATTTTAGGGGGAGAAAAATAAAAAAAAAATAGAAAATTTGAAAATGTCAAAAACATTGAAAAAGAAAAAAAAATGAGTTTTGGTGTATAAAAGAGGAAATGTTAGTGCATCAGTAGACGATCACAGCATGCTAAAGAAATGGAAAGTTAAAATGTGATAAACGGTCTCACTGATGATATGTCAGTAGGTTTTTGCACATTTAGTGGATTGTGACGAGATATAAACCTAAATTTCAAATTTGCTTATATCGTGGGTAACATCTCTCGGATATATGGGTAACCCCCGAAATCTTGTTTGAAAGATTCCTTTTTCTGATATACTAGGTCTTTATACTCAGTGATATCTGGGGTATTATTCCAGGACTTCTGCTGAACGGTAGTTCTGACCTAGTCCCCGAATAATACTTTCCGCAATGCTTGAAACATAGCATCACCCTCAGCATAAATGATAAGACAATAAAATTGCTTAGCAATGCTGTTGTAAAAAAGATCCTCTAAAGGGGACACACCCAAAAGTTGAGTCATGATCTCTCTGCTGAATGGTAGTTCTGACCTGAGCTCTCATGATTCTTCATAAATTATTAGCCCCTTACAGATATCATTTGTGTTATACTTACCTGTAAGACTGAATATTGAGATCTGGATACGGGAGTATATTTTGAGGTGGGATACGTGATTAAGTTTAAGTATCTAAGACATTAAACTCGTATCTCGAAGCAGTTGAACTTTGTGTGAAAATTTAAGTGGACCAGTATACTGACAATCTAAGTGAATCGTTTAGAACTTAAAATGATTAAAGCTTAACGGTGCTAGTGATTGGTCTCATGAACTGATATGATCCTCTTACACAAACTCACAAAAATATTGTTTGTATATATTTGTTTACTGCATTTTATTCAAACAAAAATCCAAAAAGATTTTCGGAGTGTTTTAGCATAAAATTTTGAAAATTCAAAAAGATTTTCGACAACTGATGTTGAAGAGCTGATATTCAAAATTCGAGTGCTAAACATGATGAACAGTATTGGGAGAATATGTTGAAAACTTTGAATGTCATATACAAATGTTTTAAAAGTCTGTGTGGTTAGTTTATCAAGGTCATTCATTTGAACTTGATGTAACTAGTATGATTGATTGTATATATGATGTCTACCAGTAAGTTTATTAAATTCAAATGTTATAAATTTGTGAAACTTATGGTGAGGTAGAGGATGTGCAGGGTAACAGGTTTTGGACTTCATCATTCCCATGGGAGCTAATTGTCAAAGATTGAACCAGATAAAGACCTCAAATTCTAGCATATTAAGAGGGGGAGTCTGTGAAAGGGGGAGTCTGGATTAATGGTCAAAGGGAAGTCTGAAGATGGAGCTAGGAAGTGAACCTAAACATGTGAAGATAGAGTGCTTATGATAAAAAGATAGAATTGGAGAAAAGACCAAGACTGAAGACTCGGAGCTGTAGACTTCGTCAACATCCAAGGGGGAGTCTGTTGGTGCACAGAATGTCTATTGACTACGTCTACATTATGTCTTAGGTCAAGATAGTCAATATAGGGTCTTAGAAAGTCAAAATTAGGGTTAACTTGTTAATTTCGCTTATATGTACAAAATTATAGGTGATTTCGCTTATAGGGACATTAGTGATTTCGCTCATAGGGTTATTAGGTGATTCCACTTATGTGTCACATAGTGATTCCGCTTATATGGACATGCCATATAAGTGGAATCAGTCTCCTATATATACCCGGACATGTGACAGAAAAGCGGAACCTGGTCATTGCTTAGGTCGGAACTCTGTCAAATTGTATTCAAAAAGCAATAAAAGTGAAGAAAATTGAAAGGATAAGCTGTGTAACTTCGTGTATACTGATTCCGCCTTTATACATGAAGATGAACGTTCTCAACTGACTTTTCGGGGTCGCAAAACGGTCCAACAAACGGTCACATCATGGGTCTAATCTCTTAATTGCCTCGTTCTTCGTAAAAAATATAACCGTTAGTGCCAGGATACTAAACGATAACATTTTTTGGGGACAATTGTTATGGGTGAAATTCTGAGCTCATATCCTGGATGATATCTTGAATTATATCTTGCTTATCTGATATATGTTTGTACCCGGGATGCTGATTCAGGATATTGGTAACATCCTGGATGGTATCTTGAGGATTACTAACGGATTGTGTGAAGGAGTGCGAGGCCAAGTTCCCAACGTTCACGAAGACCTTTTCTCCGCAAGACTCGGTCCAAGTCGTTCATATGAAGACGTTGAAGCCGCTTTACTCGGTCCACAACGTTAATAATGGAATATTCGGGAGCATCCCACATTTATAGGAATTTTAGTTTGTATTTTGTAACTATAAATAATTGGATAAATCAGATCAATAGGACATCACAAGTACACTCACTACTCACTCACACTTGTTCTCTCGCAACTTTCACTTTCACAGAAAGCATTGTAACACTTAGCGATCTGATCAATATCCTGCACTGTATCCTGACGTTTGAAGCAATAAGAAGAACTAGGCAGCTGCGATTGTCAGCTCCCGAGGTTTTATGCCAGCAATCTAGATTGATCAAGGGCTTTCCTCGTACATCTCGTGTCATTTCCTTTACTTTTCGCTCATAGTTTGATCGTAGATACAGCTCGATATCCTGAGCTGTATCCTGAAAACTATTTTTACAAATAACTTAACCACCATATTTCCAACACACTTTTTAGCACACTACCTCACTTAACTAATTTGATCACTTAATTGCTTCGGTAATTTTTGACCAAAACACCAGTATCCTTTTTCTTCGGCTTCTTGTCTTCAAGCACTTCAAAACATGCAACAGTTGGATAAATTCTGTCAATTAAGTAATTAGAACTTGAATAACTTTTCAGTAATCGTCTGATTCTTTCATTTTCAACTTTTTCAATTTCCAACTCCTGTTTCAACTTAGCACACTCTTCAATGTAGTAATTGATCTCTTTTTGCTTGGACATCCTTGTTGCATTCATTATTGTCAACGCATCTTCTCTTTCAGAGTTTGTCTTCTGCAAACTATTCACAGTTTTGTTCAATACATCGCATGACTCTTTCACATTCTTGACATCAAACAACAACTTCTCTTTCAACTTTTCAAGCTCACTAAACCTTTCATCTTTATCTTCACATTGTTTGCAAGGTTCCAAGCATGTAAGACAAGGTTTTGTGACTTCAACAATTTTTTCAATCTCCACAATCTTCTCGACTTCAACTGCCTTTTCCACTTCAACTGTCTTCTCAACAACCTTAACTTCTTTCATTTCTTTTGCAGCTTTTCTCTCTTTAAGTTTCTTCAATTTATCTGCAAAATAAAATTTAAAACTGTCAGAAGATAAATGAGTTTTTTCAATGTTTATCTGTTCAATTTCTTCATCATCATCACTAGTATCTGTTGAACCGTTTTCAGAAGAAACAGATTCTTCATGTTGACTTTTCTCTTCATCAGCTAACACTTCTATCCATTCTTTCATCAATTCTGGTTTTTGAACAATTTGAGCAATGAAAGCTTTAAACTCCTTATTCTCATCCACAAACCTATCCCATCTAAATCCTGGAGCCATCTTTTCAACATCTTGATCAATGATACCATAATAAGCTTTTTTATTTGCATCTTCGATCATTCTTGCATACGCAGTTTGTGGTTCTTTTTGTTTATGTGGTTGATGAGCGATTTGTTGATATATAGCCTTCCGATAGTAATCATGGCCACCAAACGGATTCTTTGCTCCACTTGCTTCTTGATTTTTACATTCTCGCTTAAAATGTCCTTTCTTCCTGCATCTAAGACAAGTAACTTTAGATTTATCAAAATCTAAAGTAGAAACATTTGCATCTAAGAAATCATTTCTTCCTGTAATCATTTTGAATTTCTCAGCTCTCCTCAGAACACTTGCTAAACACCATTTAATATCCATAAGCTCCAATTCTTCTGCATCGATTTAGTCATAATCTTCCTTGGTTAGCATAGGATTACCAATTCTTCCAGCAATCAATCCTTCATACGATTCCAAAGCAGTAACCAGTAATGCCATATGACTTTTAACAACTTCTTCAGAAAAATTTTGACCATTTTGAAGATGCAATGCAACATTGCACTGAATCATATGTCCATTACCAACATTTGCACTTTGAACATTTGGAAGATTGACATTTGAAAATCCACTAGTGTTGATTGAACTTTGACTGACTGATCCAGATGAATTTCCTGCACTAAAAGCAGTTTGGATCTTTGGACTTGCTTCAACAGTTTGAACATTTCCTTTATAATATAATTTGATGTCTTGTTGATTGCTCGAGCTATTAATTCTGGCAATCTTTTATTGTTCAAGATCCTGTCCCTCAAGCTTCTAAATAAATTGTCCAATTGACAATCTACTAAACTCTCCTGTATTCTTTAAAATCATGAGATATGTACCCCATTCTTTCTGAGGTAAAGCATCAGCTAACTTTTCAACCCATTCTGTTGGAGTTTTAGTAATTTTCAACTGAGACATGGTACGCACAAGATGACAATATCTCTCAATGAGAGTCTTTGTAGATTCACCTGGCATACTTGTAAACAACTCAAATTCTTTCTTCAATAATGATTTTTTTGCTATTGATCATTTCCGTACTTCCTTCAAATTTCTTCTCAAGTGCCTCCCATATTGAAAACGCACTACCATCATGCAGAAGTAACACAAATATATCCTCTTTGACAGCTTGTTGTAGAAGACTAATCATCATTTTCTCTCCTTTATAACTATCTCTCTCTTTGTCTGAAAATTCTGAGATAATTTTATCGACATTCAAAGCGGTCTGTGGTCTAATATATTTTGTTTCAATGCTTTCCCATGCTCTTAGATGATTTTCCTGAACCCAATTCTCAAAACGATTTTTCCAGCCATGGTACTCTTCAATTCCCATAAGTTTCGGGGGTTTTTGCATTGTTCCAGTTTCATTTTCCATGTTCATGTTCTTAGCAATGTCAGCTGGAGTAGTAGGGGATGCGGCAAATGCGTTGTAGAATTCTTCTTCCCTGATTTGGTAACAAACTTTTCACAACAGACACTTTCAAACGAGATTAGGTCTTTTAAACGAAATCACTTCCAAGCGGAATTAACCTTCAAGAGAGATTACCTAGTTCAAGCGAAATTACCAACACAACAGTTTTAAACGGAATACCCAGTTCAAACGAAATCTCTAATTTCATTTGAACTAACACTCTTTTCAAATGGAATCAACAACTTGAAATGAAATCACTTATTTCGTTTGAAACTTCAAGCGGAATAGCAAATTGAAACGGAATACTCAAGCGGAATAACGTATTTCAAACGGAATTAGATGCAATTTCAAATGGGATTATGCTGATGTCATCATTTCGGTCTGAACTTTGTCAAATTGATCAATATTTAGCTCGATTTTAGGTCCAATTTTCTCAAGGGTTTGATAAAACACAATTTCGCTTATGATATGAAAAGTTCAGGCCATTTTAACCGTTAAAACTTGTTCAATTGAGAAAAGAAGGTGTAGAAGTTAGAAAACAAGATGAATTCAAGCTGAAATCGACAGAACTCCTCCTCTTGAGCTCTGATACCACTTGTAGGATCGTGTATGGACCTGAATGAGTCGTTAAGAGGCGTTCTACTCAATATGAAAGGCGGAAACAGACATATTGAGTTGGATTCAGCAAGAATATCACTTTAAATGTCTTTCTGATTAATCTGACAAAGTTTTACAGTAAGACGAGACTTCGGCAGCACTTCGGCTCCGGAAACACACATACACAAAAATGACTCAAACGAAATCAGGACAACCCTGTTTATAGGCAAGCTAATTCCGTTTGAACACGCTCAAATGGAATTACAGCTTCAAACGGAATTACAAGTTCAAACGAGATCACCATTTCAAGTGGAATTAACAGGATAATTCCGTTTGAAATCCCTGAACCATTTCAAGCGAAATTACATCTTGTAATTTCGTTTGAACTTGTCTTTTAACCTATTTTCTCATTTTCAATGCCCTGATTTATCTATACATATACAAGACTCGATACAAGACGAAGTCGACAGACGTATGCACCAACAGTAGTATTCTGGAAAGCCTTTCTCAATACCCAATCTCCGACCTGGAACCTTGTAGGTGCGGCTAGGGGAGGATCTAGTCGCCTAATCCTTGTATACGAACCACTCCGGTTGTGCGGAATCCAACCGAAATAGCAAACCAAGATAGAACACGCAATAACACGACACGCAAAGTTCAACGATTAACACCACTTGTATTAAACGTATGAAAGGTCCGTTACAAGCACAAGGTTTACAAATCAGTTCTGCAAACTCTCTCTAGTGTGTGTGTGTGTTTCTGCTCTCTAAGTGTCCAACCATGTCTAACTAACGAAATGAACACAACACACGGGTATTTATACCCGAACACAACAGGTCTGGTCGAAGGATCATGCAGACTGGTCGAAAGATCATCTGTCGACCAGAAACAGTTCGAAAGATCCAGATGTATCACGAAAGATGTGATCTTTCGTGGTCCATCCATCGAAGGACCATCTTTCGAGCTCATTATCATCGAAGGATATAAGTGATCCTTCGATGACCATCCTTCGAACCAAACAAATTACACACATAATGTTGACTGTTTGGCCAAGTCAAACCAGGAGGATGGTTGACTTGGTCAAACTTACAAGACTAACAAGACATCGTTTTACATTGTGACCGAATACAGACAAAGTGCAGACATAAGTGCACCAACAAACTCCCCCTTGGCTGTAGCTTTGTCTGGTTTATCAACAATCAGCTGTTGCTTTGTCTCGATCTTTGATCTTGTAAGTTCTCGTGTCTTCAAGTCTTTGACTTCTATTCAAGTCTTCAATGTCGGAGGATCTTCAAAGTCTTCACGTCTTGAAAGCAGAAAGTGTACCAACAAACTCCCCTGGTTCAGGTAGGAAGTGTGTTGACAAACTCCCCCTTAACATAAGCTCCCCCTTGAGTTATGCTCGTGAAAGTCTTGTTCTTTATGAAGTGAGATCCTTGTGGTGTTGAAGATGGTCAGCGGCAACTCGATCATCTTCATCATTTGAGTGCCTTCACGTCGTGTCTTCATTCCGAAGCTTGTCATCGACCATGTTCTCCTAGCATTTAGAATCTGCACATGCAAGAAATCTAAACGCGTAATGAGAACAACCGCTTGGAATATCATAAGCAAACAACACACATGTGACCATTGTTTAAACAAACACCGTCCGACAGTATGAAAGTTTAACAAATTTTATCAATTTCAATTTTAACTTTCAACACTTGCAAATTTCGACCGTTTATGAAGATTTAGTCATTTTCGGTTTTCGTTCAGGTTTCAGGTAACGAAGACTCGAGTTCCAACATCGTACGATCGAAAATAAGATAGAAATAAAATCTTTTTGGCTTTTTGAAAGTTTATATTAAAACACACTTAAAATCTTTTTGGTATTTTTGAATATTTCAAATGTAAAGACTGAAAGCAGTAAATAAATATATACAGACATTCTTTTTGCGAGTTTCGAGGGTAAGAGAATCATATCAGTGTACGGTCATGCCAAAACGCTCTTGTTTGTTCATTTAGATAACATTAAGATAAGCATCCTATAACAATTATCGGTATTGTTGTCCACTTAAGCTCAACTTATCAGATGTAATCATGGTGAGGGGATACGTTAAGGTATGATTTATACTTACCGACCGGTGTTCATCCACATCACGACACATTTCCGTATCAAGGTATGCACGAGGGTTCATCTTACCGGTGAGTATACCGATTATCATCTGTTTGACCGTATATGATGTGAGATACTCACTTATTTTGATTGAAAACAAGCCCTATGTGATATAATCACTTATTGATGAGGAACTTGGTTTTCGATGCATGAGGGCACAGGAGCAAGTCCGTGAACAGGTCAGTACTTTCGTACAGCAGAGAGACGAACTTGACTCCCGGAAAGAATTTGTGATATTTTATCACTTATTTTGAGGGACATGTGATTGTTGATCACTTATTGAGGTCGTATGCAATATGTACACGTATGTATAGTATCATGGAAGATCTAGACTTGCGTCCCCGTTATTTTTCGGTAAAAGATACAACCATGATACCCAGATGATAAGCAGCATAAAGACCGAATATTTCAGAACCTCGGCAATCTCTCAAACGAAATTTCGGTACCAAGACCATATGCCAATGAATGGTTCCCACCCAATCTTCAGTCGAATTTAAGTTTATATCACCCTGCACACTTTAAAATGATTGTGAGCCTACCGATACATCTTATATAGAGCTGCTTATCGTTTTTCAGTTTAAGGTTTAAAGAGGTTTAGACAGACCACTGATGTACTATCATTTTCTCTTTTGCTCGCCAGGAAACTCATTTTTGTTTTTCTATTGTTTTTGTGTTTTTGAAATTTTTCAATGTTTTTGGATTTTTAAAAATTGGATTTACTCCCCCTAAAATCAACAAACTAAGATAAATTTAAAACACAAAGGTATTTACAAAAATGATTTTCCGATGTGGATTACTCTTGCTTGACCTTAATGCCGTTTACCAATAAAAGATAGTCAAATCTTGATTTGTCAAAAGCTTTGGTAAAAAGGTCGGCACGTTGGTCATCGGTGTGGACGTAAGCAACATCGATTAGCCTTTTCTCAAAGCAATCACGTATGAAGTGATACTTAATTTCGATGTGCTTAGTCTTTGAATGCTGCACAGGATTTCTAGTGATCTGTAATGCAGCAGAATTATCAACGTAAATAGGAGTAGTTAGGAATTCAAAACCGTAATCACGCATTTGTTGTTGTATCCACAGGACTTGGGAGCAACAACTTGAGGCAGCAATGTATTCAGCTTCGCATGTTGATGTAGCGACGCACGTCTGCTTCTTGCACTGCCATGTGACTAGGCGATTTCCCAAAAACTGACATCCAGCCGTTGTGGATTTGCCGTCGATTTTGCATCCGCCAAAATCAGAATCACTGAATGCGATCAAGTCAAAGTTATTATCCCTAGGGTACCATAGACCGGTGTCAGGGTAACCCTTCAAATAACGAAATATCCTTTTTACAGCTGCAAGATGTGAGGCCTTCGGGTTCACTTGATATCTGGCAAGCAGGCACGTTGGGTACATTATATCTGGTCTTGATGCTGTGAGGTACATAAGGGATCCTATCATCGCGCGGTAGTGTGAGGGGCTAACATCTTGACCCTTCAAGTCTGGAGTAATTCCGTGATTTTGTGGCAATGGGGTACCGATGGGCGTTGCATCAGACATCTGGAACCGGCTCAAGATGTCACCAACATATTTAGTCTGATGGATGAATATCCCAGACTCGGTTTGTTGTACTTGTAGGCCCAAAAAGAAGGTCATTTCCCCCATAGCACTCATCTCGAATTTATCCTGCATTACACGCTCGAAATCCCTACACAAAACATCATTAGTAGAACCAAATATAATATCGTCAACGTATACCTGTACCAGTAGAAGATCTCCATCTTGTTCTTTGATGAAAAGAGTGCAATCGATAAGACCTCTGCGAAAACCGTTCTCCAGCAGATAATTAGATAAGGTTGCGTACCAAGCTCGCGGTGCTTGATGTAGACCATATAGAGCTTTGTTGAGCAACCAAACCCGATCGGGATGGATAGGATCTTCAAAACCTGGAGGCTGTTCGACGTACACCTCTTCTTCCACCACACCATGTAAGAAAGCACTCTTCACGTCCATCTGGTATACCTTGAAACCTTTGAATGAGGCATAGGCCAGAAAGATCCGAATGGCTTCTAGACGTGCAACAGGTGCATACACTTCGTTGTAGTCGATTCCTTCAATCTGACGAAAACCTTGAACGACTAGCCTTGCTTTGTTCCGGATAACGATCCCACGGTCATCCTTCTTGCACTTAAACACCCAACGGGTACCAATCTTCTTGTATCCAGCAGGTTTCTCTACGAGTTTCCAGACACCAAGCTTCTGGAATTGTTGCAGTTCTTCCTGCATCGCTTCAACCCATGAGCTATCTTTCAAAGCATCTTTCCAAGTTCTTGGTTCTTCCTGTGAGACATAACACGCGAAAGACCAATCATTCTGTTGACCAGATTCTCGGATAGTTGCATACAAGCCTGCATTGTTGTTGTTTCGCAACATGTTTCTTGTTTGAACGCCACTTTGTACATTTCCGATGATGTTATGTTGAGGATGGGTATTATGAATCCTTGTTTCTGGATTATCTTGAACTGGAATATTTGTACCCAGATTGTTGAGATTGAGATCAGCAATCAATTCAAGTCCCGGAATTGACGAAGAGGATGATGCAGAAGTTTCAGCTGTTCTAGGGACATCCACTGGAGGTGTACCCTCTGAAGTACCATGTACTGCTGCTGATGGTCCTTGGTCTGCATCTAGAAATTCGTCATCCTCTGAAGATTCGTTCAATTCGGTAGCATCTTGAAAAACCTCATTGTCGAGAGCATTATTGTTCACCGAAGATGGTTCTTGATTGACAATAATGGGACGAACCAACGGTGAATCTGTTGCGTTGTCGCTCTCGAAAAACATCCTTGCCGCAGCGCTTTCTTCAACGGCTTCAACATTGATCGAATTGAAGAAGTCATCGTACTCAAACATCCAAGGCTGACCAGGATTTCTGACTGGTAAAGTGTGCCTTTGTACTCTGACTTCAGACCATTCCTCAACCCTTTTAGTCTCTAGATTCCAGACTCTTAAGTTTGGGGTGGAATACCCAAGAAAGTATCCCTCGATAGATCTTGTCCCAAACTTTCCATGAGGATCGATAATTGTGCAAGGAGCTCCAAAGGGTTCAAGATAAGACAAGTCTGGTTTCCGTTTGTTGATAAGCTCAAAGCAGGTCTTGTTGTGCCTTTTGACTGTAAGGACTCGGTTCAACGTATAGCATGCAGAGGACACAGCTTCAGTCCAGAATGGAATGGGTAGCTGCGACTCTACCAACATAGTCCTAGCAGTCTCGATCAATGTGCGGTTCTTACGTTCAGCGACGCCATTCTGCTGAGGAGTATAAGCTGCACTAAATTCGTGAAGAATACCTTTTGAAGTGCAAAACTCCGCCATGGCATGATTTTTGAATTCAGTACCATTGTCGCTACGTATCCGCCTAACCTTCAAGTTGTAAAGATTCTCAATCTGAATGATCAAGTTTTTGATAATACCGAAGGTTTCACTCTTGTGTGCCATGAACGCCACCCAAGAAAATCTTGAATAATCATCAGTTATCACGAGGCAATATTGATCATTCCTAATGCTTTTGTGTTTGACAGGACCGAACAAATCCATGTGCAAACGTTCAAGAGGAACAGCCACCGTGTTGACTTTCTTTGTAGGGTGTCGCTTCTTCGTTTGTTTTCCTTTTTGGCACGAAACACAGACGTCTTGAAGATGGAAATTTTTAAGAGGAACACCATTCACCAATTCATTTGACACCAAATGATTCATTTTGCGTAAGTGAATGTGACCCATTCGTCTGTGCCAAGAGATTGTGTCTTTTTCTGTGGCTTTGGAAACGAAACATGTTGCTTGTGCAGACGTTGTGATAGCTTGGCTCATATCAAGGACATACAGATCATTTATCCTTGGAGCCGACAAGAGAATCCATTCTTTTGGAATTTTGAATCCGGGTTTCAGCACATAACATCCATTAGCATCAAAGTGTACTGAGAACTGCTTGTCACAAATTTGAGAAACACTAAGAAGATTGTGATCAAGTTGTTGCACAAAGTTGATCTTGTCAAAGCTAACAACCCCGTTGGAAATCATTCCTTCACCCGTTATATATCCGCCCTTATCTCCAGCAAAAGCAACATAACCTCCTCTAATAGATTTGACGTCGTAGAGAAGCTTCATGTCGCCTGTCATGTGCCTGGATGCCCCACTATCAACAATCCAATGACTACTGATAGTTCCTCCTGGAACACCCTGCACATAAACTCAATCGATTAGTTGGAGATGGGGACCCAAGCCATTGTGGTCTTGGGTCTTCCATTCTTATCAACAACAATAACTTCCACCTTTTGATGATTCGGAAATTTTGATGGTCCCCCTGATTCAGTAACCGTTTTCGGTTTCCAGGTCTGTTGAGTTTTACCAGTTTGATTGTTTGAAGTTTTTGAAAACTTTGAATTATCTGGTTTAACTGAAACAGATGGTTTGTGAACCACATCGGTTTTAATAGCCTTTTCAATTTTCTTGACCTGTTGGCGTTTCTGTTTCTTTTCCCTTTCTCTTATGAGTCGGGGATCTTGTTTTACAGAAACAGATCGCCTACGGTCAGTTGGGCCACGGGGATCATCATCTTTTCCTTTTAACTTATGAAGATACGGGCAATTTCTGACAATGTGCCCAATTGTACCACATTCAAAACATGATCTTCGTTCAACAAACCCCGAAGTATCATGTGGTCGTCTTGCCGATGATGAACTTTGTGAACCCGAGGTACTAGGTTTTGAACTACTTGGTTCATTCCTTTTCATCACTGTTGCTTTTTGGACAAAATCTAAGTTAGATTGATTTGCAAACTTTTCAATTTTGTCCGTTCCCTTCGATTTCACAAAGTTCACATTCTTCTTCTTCTTCTGATTCGGCTTCTTTCGATCTTGAGTCGGTGCCTTACCATTTGGCACTGTTGGTAATTTCTTGTTCCCAAATTGTTTTCTAACTTCAGCCTTTGGGATAGGAGGACACTGTGTGACTGTAACATGTGGTCCTGTCTTTCCCAAAAACTTACTTGTAGAATTTTCAAAGACTTTACTGATTAAAGATTGATTAACATTTTTAATAGGAAAATCTTTGTCTGAATAGATTTTATCATCACCAACAAGAGTGTACAGCAAATCCACACTCTCCGACTCTTTTGCTGATGTGGACTCGGTTGGAACAGTCTTAGCAGGTTTTGTGGGAGGATCACATAGGATATGATTCTCAAGAGGTATGTCCTCTTCTTTGATCACTGCATCAGACTTTTCCGAATCAGTATCATCAGACTCATCATCAGAAGAATCAACATCCTCAACCACAACTGGAGGATCCTGATTCTGTTCAGCAGTTACAAATGTATTTGCTGACACATCTGAATCTGACGATACTTCTTTCTTGTATCCGAGCCCTGCTGCAAATTCATTAACATCTAGAGGAACAGATGGTTCAAAGTGAGTTCTGTACTCCTCATCAGGCAAGGCATCAAAATTGTTTCTCACGGGTGGTGGACATTTCTTGTAACCTATGCATGTGACATCCTTTTTCTCTTTCTGAACATCAATGATGTGATCCAACACATAGCTAGAACTCAAATAACTGTCTAACTTGAGTCGGATCGCCTCACTTTCTGTTTTAACACAAGCCATTTCTTTTTGCATCACCTCAAGACGAGTGATATACAAATTAATATCAGTTTGTTTTCTGGAAACCATTTTAGTCAGCTCTGTTTTATCTTTCTTCAATGTTTCAATCATTGATTTATAATTCTTTTCATGGTTTTCATAAAACATATTGGCTTCAGTGCACTTTGAAATATCAACTGTCAATTTCTGATTATGAATAAATGTCACATCATATTTCTCTTGCAAAGACTCATGCTTGCTTTGCAATTCACACCACCTATCATTCACAGAAACATGTTTGTCTTGCAATTCAAACAAACTAGCTTGTAAAGCATCGTGTTTGCCTTGCAACTCAGACATGTTTGCTTCCAACTCAGCACATCTATCATGCAAACTATCACAGTTATTACAGCTAACAGAAGTGGGTTCGTCGACACATACCTGACTTGATGAACTGTCGACATTCGCCATAAAGGCTGAATGGAGAGAAGACGAAGAATAAGCAGCTTGATCCACCAGAATAGATCTTCTTTGAATTCCTGCTGCAGCTTCTTCCAACAGCTCATCAATATTTGCATCGATTGACGCATTTGATGTCTCATCCACATGATCATCACCTGAGCTCGAGGATTCTTCATCCGAACTTCTGCTGTAACCAGAAGAGTCTTCATCCTCAGAGGAGTCACCACCATTGGCGGAAGATTCTCCACCACTGGTGTGATTAAGATCCTTGACAATCTCAGCAAAACACGCCGTTCCATCCGGAGCATCATTTCCCAACTGTAGTGACCAGTCACAACCTTCATCTACTTGAACCACAAGTGCCTGGTTGGCATTTGATGGTCCTGCTTGGCTTTGGTTGTTGACAGGTACCAGCGTACGAACATTGTTCCTATTCTGGTTCTGCTGGTTGCCTTGACCTCTGAAGGGATTCTGGTTCCCATGTTGAGATGGCCTTGTACATTCACGCTTGAAATGGCCACGTTCACCACAGTTGAAGCATTTAACCGCTTGTTTATCGAACCCATACTTGGTGTCTTTCTTGCTTTCCAAGCTGGTTCGGCCCGTTCTCTCCATGAAATCCTTTGCTCGCCTAACAGCACTGGCAAAGGCCCACTTAATATCCATCATCTCCATCTCTTCCTTGTCTATCTGCTGATAGTCTTCTTGAGTCAGATTAATGTTGCCAATCTGACCTTCTACTAAACCACAGTATGCGCTCACCACAGTGTTTAGCAGCTCCATGTGTTCTTTTGCTACTTCCACACTAACTTTAGAAAGGCTTGAGGTGTCGAGCCGTACTGTATTTGGCTTTGATTGCTGACCAGTAGATGATGTACTTCCATAGCATGCTTGCTGTTGAGGAGGAAGTGGATTCCCGTACATGTCTGTTGGTACGGCAGATTGAACAGGAGGAGGAGGAAGTGGATTCCCATACATATCAGTTGTTGGTAAAGGATTTCCGAACATGTCAGTTGGTCTGAGAGGTCGTTGGCTTTGTTGTTGCTGTTGAGGAACTGGTTCTAGCAGATTTCCATACATGTCTGTCTTCGGAGGAACCGGCACTTGGATAGTATTGCCATACATATCTGTGCTAGTCACAAAGGCTGTTTGAATTGGAGCATGCGAAGAAGGTTTTGTAGAAGTGCTAGCGGTTCCAAAATACATTTCAGGATTTTGAGGCACGGGAATTCTTTTTGCCTTCAGAGTCTCTTCCTGATTCTTGTTTTCTAGAATTTGAACGAAGTCGTTGAAACTCGTTGTGGCTAAAGTACCATTGTACTTCATGATTTCCAAGAATGTATTCCACTGAGGCGGCAACGCATCTGCAAACCTTTTCACAATCTCCACAGGAGTTGTAGCTACCCCAAAGTTTGTCAATTCAGTCAACAAGTGATTAAATCGACTTGTCAAATCACCCAACGACTCATTCTCCATACAAGTAAAGCCATCAAACTCTTTCTTTAGCAACTCTTTTCTCAATTGACGTGTGGCTTCATTTCCCACGCCCCTTGTCTTCAACGCGTCCCACAACCTTTTTGTAGTCTTATAACTGACAAACTGATGATAGATATCTTTACTTAAGGCCTGAGTGAGAATTGCGTATGCCTTCTTTTCTAGATCATAGACTTTCTTCTGATCTTCCGAGAGATCTCCAAACGTAGCAGCAGATGATGCGGCAACCTCTATTGTTTGATCGAAATCTGTGATGAACCGCAACCACAATTCTGTATTTTGACCAAGAACGTATGTATGAAATCTATCAATCCATCCTGGATATTCATATAAATGCATCAACTTTGGAGGTCTATTCAAACTTCCAGTTTCGCTTTCGCTTAAAAGAATGCTTTGAACACTTGGAACTTGATTTGATACAAATGCCCATTGACCGGTAGAAACTGCATTAGCTTGTGAAGATACCGGTGCGGAAGATGACGGAGTACCAAAATACATATCTGTATTTACCAAAGTATTCCACCTTGGATTCATTTTTGATTAGCCGAAGGATACCTGTCGAAAGACACTTGAAAAACACAAACTGTTAAGTACAAACAGACTGATGATCGAAAGATCCACACCTGTTCGAAGGATCAACAGGGTTCGAAAGATCTCTGTTGAGTTTCGAGCAATGTTTTCGAAGGATTCTCCAACCGAAAGATCCTTATCCTTCGAAAAAGTACTATAGACCGAAAGATACACACGAAAGATGACTTCGAAAGACTCCCCAGTCGAAGGATCCTAGTCTTTCGAAAATGAACAGTAGTCCGAAAGATGAATGTTTCGAAATGATTCCCTGGTTCGAAGGATGATGATCTATCGAACCTCCACTGATCGAAAGATGGTCTTTCGAGTTCGAAGGATATCTTTCGAATGGTTCTGACACAGTTGACAAAGAGTGACAGGTTGGTGAAAAAGGTGATGGGTTGGTAGAAACTTTCTGCGGAAGATATGGTCAGACCATGCAGGTTGCACGAAAACAGGTAAGGTTCGAATATTATAATCAAAATACCCTTTCCAACACACAAACACTTGGTAATTTCAAAATTTTAAGATCAAAGAGTGTAGTTTAACAAGAACACTATGAGAATCGGTTGAAGATAAGAAGAACAAACCCAGAAATATGAATATTTCTGCAAACCGACAACAAACCGAAACCCGTTTTTAACAAGTTTTTCAGAAAAAAATAAACCTTTTAAACCCGAAAACACTCGGTTTTAACAAGGAGAAGAGCCAAGGCTCTGATACCACTTGTAGGTCCGGCTAGGGAAGGATCTAGTCGCCTAATCCTTGTATACGAACCACTCCGGTTGTGCGGAATCCAACCGAAATAGCAAACCAAGATAGAACACGCAATAACACGACACGCAAAGTTCAACGATTAACACCACTTGTATTAAACGTATGAAAGGTCCGTTACAAGCACAAGGTTTACAAATCAGTTCTGCAAACTCTCTCTAGTGTGTGTGTGTGTTTCTGCTCTCTAAGTGTCCAACCATGTCTAACTAACGAAATGAACACAACACACGGGTATTTATACCCGAACACAACAGGTCTGGTCGAAGGATCATGCAGACTGGTCGAAAGATCATCTGTCGACCAGAAACAGTTCGAAAGATCCAGATGTATCACGGAAGATGTGATCTTTCGTGGTCCATCCATCGAAGGACCATCTTTCGAGCTCATTATCATCGAAGGATATAAGTGATCCTTCGATGACCATCCTTCGAACCAAACAAATTACACACATAATGTTGACTGTTTGGCCAAGTCAAACCAGGAGGATGGTTGACTTGGTCAAACTTACAAGACTAACAAGACATCGTTTTACATTGTGACCGAATACAGACAAAGTGCAGACATAAGTGCACCAACAAACCTTCTAGTCCTTATATTCTTGTTATAAGCTTTAGATATCCTCTGTTGATATGCTGCCATCCTTAGCCTTGTCGTGTCTCTTGTCTCATCAACTGTATCCAATTCCTCACATAGGACTTCAGGATTCTGCTCAGGATCCCGGAGGATGGATCTTGCTGTAGGTATTACCATTTCTGTCGGGATCACCGCTTCTGCTCCAAATACCAAGGAAAACGGGGTTTAGCCAGTTGCATTTTTCACCGTCGTCCAATCAGCCCACAAAACAAAGGGTAGCTCTTCTGCCCATCTTCCTTTTTTAGCCCCTAGTCTCTTTTTCAGGTTGTTGATAATTATCTTGTTTGAGGATTTTGCTTGTCCATTTGCTTGAGGATGTACCTAGGTGGAAGTGATCATTTTGATTCCCCAATTCTTACAAAAGTAAGTTGTTCTCTTACTTAAAAACTGAGACCCATTATCACAAATAATTTCAGCTGGTACTCCGAACCTAGTCAGGATATTCCTTTTTATGAAAGATACCACTTCTTGATCTCTAACTTGAACGAATGCTTCAGCTTCAACCCACTTAGAAAAATAATCGGTCATTGCCAACATGAAGACCTTTCCTCCTAGAGCCTTTGGCAATTTTCCTACTATATCCATTCCCCACTTCATGAATGGCCAAGGGGAAGCTATAGGATAAAGTGGCTCGGCCGGCTGATGTAATATATTACTATGCCTTTGACATGCATCGCATCTTTGAGCATATTCTTCAGCATCTTTTCTCATGGTTGGCCAATAATATCATGTTCTTAATGCCTTTGAAAACAATGACCTGCCCCCAGAATGGTTACCACAATCCCCTTCATGTATATCCTGAAGCACTTCTTTGGTTTCGGGATCTTCTAAGCACCTCAGATACGGTCCTGCAAGAGATTTCTTATACAAGACATTATTTATAATAGTGAATCGTGATACCTTCATTCTAAAGGCCATAGGATTTTCATCCTTTGGGATGTGTCCTTCCTTGAGATATCTTATGATTGGAGCCATCCAAGACTTAGGATCTTTCTCAGGATACACATCAGGATCCTGGACACTTAGTATTTCCTTATCCTGAGGATCTGTCGCAGGATATAGGATATGTAATATTGGTAATCGGGTTCCTTCCGGTATCCTGACTGATGATCCCAGATTTGCCAAGGCATCAGCTTCAACATTATCCTCTCTTGGTACCTGTTCAAGTGTAAAAATATCGAAATATCCTGCTAATTTTTTGAGAATTTCGAGGTACTCGATTAACTTCTCACCTTTAACTGCATGGGTTCCATTAAAATGATTAATAATTAACCAAGAATCAACATATACTTGCAAACTCCTGATATTCATGCTTTTAGCCTTTTCTAATTGATGTGCGTGAGTATTATTAGTTTTTAATGTATATGTTAAGCCCTTTTTAACACTTTTTAGCCAAGTTTTAAATTTATAAAACACGATATTTACTAACACTAAACACATATATGGGCAAGTGCACCCATCGTGAGCGTAGTATAGTGTTGGCAAGATACCGAGGTCATCCAAGGACACAAGAGCTTTTAATACCGGTTTATCCTGAACGTCTAATCAAATCAAAAGTTTAGAAAAAGGTTTTAAACTAGAAAACTAAAATAAAAATAAAAGAAAAACAGATAGACAAGATGAATCACTTGTCTCCGACTCGTGTATAGTGTAACCTTTGATTATTTCCGCACTTTTGCACTATATAAGAGATTATCTTAGTTATTGTAGTAGGCCCCTCTTTTGGAGGTGACGTTACCCTCAACCCAGTAGTTTGAGTCAGCAAGGATACAATCCTAATGGGTTGGATTATTGAAAGATAATTAATTAAGTTATTAATGCATAATGTGGTAGGCCCCTCTTTTGAAGGCGACGTTACCCTCGGCTAAGTAGTCTGAGTCAGCAGGGATACAGTCCTAAGTGGCTGGGTTAAAGTTTCAATAGTAGCTTAACTTATGAGGGGATCAAAGAGTTTGGACCCCCGCCATCCAATACCGTTAAGTATTGAAGGAGGTCCTACTAAATTTGAACCAGGTCCTTTGCAGGATCTATACAGTGAACAATGGCAAGACTCTTACCAAACCGTTCCCTTAACCCCCGACCAGGTAGCCAACATACCTCCATATAGACCGTGGAGATATGAATGGTGAAAATCTTTTATTTTATATAGACAGTAAAATAATGCCAAGACACTACGGACAAACGATAAGGAAGAATCACCTTCAACACAAGAAACTAGTTATTAAAGTCATTAATACATAACCAAGTAAAAAGTGCGAAAAGATTAAAAATAAAAAGTATTACACTAGACACTTTGTCTTCACCAAGTGATGTAAGAGACTTAGGCAAACATGGCCTTGATTATCAAGAACTCTTACGATCAATCTTGGATCCCGAGATGACTCACACACTCTATGATGGACAATGGATGATGGTGGTGGATGATGGTGTTATGCTGGTGGTGGGTGGTGGGTGAAGTGTGAGAGAGGTGGTGTGCCAAGGGATGCCTTTGAAGTGAACCAAGCACCCCTATTTATAGCCTGTACAGAAGCCTGGACACGGCCCCGTGTCCACCCTTTTCTCTTTCTTCAATAATACAATTTGTCTGCATTAGCTCCACACGCCCCCGTGTCCGCTGGGCACGGCCCCGTGTGCAGAAGCGTATCTGTACTATCAAGATTTGCTCAGATTCTGCGAATCTTTGCATTGACCACGGCCCCGTGTCCGGTACACACGCCCCCGTGTTGGGAAATAGAAGCTTCTACAGGTTTGTCTTTTTGTGACAGGGCTGACCATCCTGGACACGGCCCCGTGCTCGCTGAGCATGGCCCCGTGTTGAGCTGGACACGCCCCGTGTCGAGCTGGGCACGCCGCATGCTCAGCTTTCTTCTTGTTTTTTGCTTTGGGAGATGCAGTCGAGGGGTCGGGCATGCCACGTTTCTTCCCTTTTCTTATATTATTGTTAGATTTAGCTGCATTTTTGCTTCTTTTGTTTATTTAAGCTCTTTTAATCCTGAAAATACAAAAGGAAGACAAAAACACACTTTTTCTGTCACACCCCGACCACGTAAAATAACAAACCATGGCGGAAACGTCGGGGAGTGTTGTAACAGAATCATTATTTCATAACACATGGAAACTCAAATATTGTTTTATGATTAAAAGAGTTACAATGTCTTGACAATCAAAGAAACATAACATAAATAACTAGTCTTGCATCTTTTATTGTCGCTAAGGCCCAAGTCCGCCTAAGTGTATCTTGATAAATCCTAAGCATCATATCCTGAAACACATGTGAAAATAGGTACGTCAGCATAAAAATGCCTGTGAGATAGATAGGTTTTGTGAAAATATAATTCATGACTTATGTTTATGAAAATGTTTAGTCATGAACCTTGTAATTTGCTTTGTCTTGTAAATCATTTGAAAAGTGATGAATAAACCAAATGATATATATGTATAAAATAATAATACATGGTTAAGTAAATAACCAAGTAAAATGAGTTTATATCAGATAAGTTGTTTGTAAAACAATGTATTGTGAAAAGTATGTTATTTGTATAAAATGTTATATGTCTAAACTGAAATAATTCAAATAACGCTACGATATCTAATACCATACAAGCACTTATATATAGGAAGTACCAGCGGCGTATCCACCATGCTTGTATCATATTACACACGCCTCGTTACTTAAATCACTTACTCAAACCAATACACCAAAGTAAAATGTTTATGTATAATCAAATGTCAAAATGTTTGTGTGAAAACCATATCTAATGTAAATCATGAATTGTGTATATCAATGTCAAAATGTTTATGTCTAATGTAAATCATGAATTATGTATATCAATGTCAAAATGTTTATGTCTAATATAAATCATGAATTGTGTATATCAATGTCAAAATGTTTATGTCTAATGTAAATCATGAATTGTGTATATCAATGTCAAAATGTTTATGTCTAATGCAAATCATGTAATGTGTATCCAAAATATCGTGTATGGTAAGTGAAATATACCAACTAAACCATATGTAAAATGCACAAAAACAATGTATTGAAGTAAAACATGGTTTAAATCAAAGTTATGTTTTGTGGAACAAATGCATGCTATACTGATATAAACATCTATGCGGTATTGTGAAAATGCATACATCCAAACCTTGTGACTGTGGCGATACACCCCTAAACGAATTTAATGGTCTATCTGTGTTATGTTTATTGAATTCGGTCATTCCTTCCATCCAAACATACCTAGGATGTCAGGAACGGGAGTTGTCAATTCCTATGGTACCACTACCTACTAACGAATGGCGTGATCAATGTTAATGAATGTATATTGTTCCATTTAAACAAACCAAATGTCATACCAAAATGTACGCATGTGATAAATAACAAATGTACTAAGTATGCAACAAATGAACATACATAGCATGTGATGTGAAATGTATTGTAAAAGAATGTACTAAGTATGCACACAATGGTCATACATAGCATAAAATATAATGTAAAACAATGTACTAAGTATGCAACAAAGGATATACATAGCAAAAACATAATGAAATCATGTACTCTAAATGTACTAATGAACATAACAAGCATATGATATGAAAACATGAAAGGCACGAAAGTAACAAGTAGGCCCATGTGTTTCACCCCAAAATGTTTGGAAAACAGTAAAAGAGGGGTCTATGTACTCACTTGAGATTGCTTAGTAGTCCTTGAGTAACAACCAAACAATGCTAGAGATCACGGAAATCAAACGGCACCTAATATAGGTAACTATGTTAATAAACAGACCTATTTGGAGGATCGGGTAGCATGAGGGTTTGTAAACCAAATAAGCATGGGAACTTATGTAATATGGTTTAACAAAGCCTACATACTAAAATGAAACCTAACCTAAGTGCTTACGACCCATTACGACCCGTTTAGGTAGCTTATGCTACTTTAACGCGTCGTTTCGTGTGAAACGCGTTCGGACCGCCTAACTAGTCCTATGACAAGTAGGATATGCCTTAACATGTCTAATATTGTTGCCAAATCAGTTTAGATGTCAAAAGTTATGTTACATATGTTTAAAATGAATTTTGGCGTCAAAGGGGTATTTTGGTAATTTAACTAAGGCATATAAACTACCTATCATACAACTAACTAAACGTCGTGACCATAAGGTATAACCTCGGAAGGTTATTCCATATATACTATGGTCACCTAATGTGTTTGGTCGGATCCTAATGATCGACCAAACGGGTCGGGTTCGAAAGTATAAGCGATTGTTTAGATCGCTTACCTTACGACCCTATATAAGCACTAAACTAAAAGTGACGAGCTAAGCATGTTAAAACATGCTTAACTAATTTTTAGAAAACAGGTTTGCTATCAAAACAAATGGTTTTGATACCTAAGGGTAGTTTGGTTACAAAATACGCAAGAATACGCATTTTGGCCGAAACTACGACTCGTCACTGAGCCTAGATAATGTGGTAAGCACCTTATGAAGTTCAAACGAACTTCGCATTGACCATAAACTGGTCAACGCAGAAAGTCAAACAAATTTTGACTTTAATGCTAAAAGAATAAAAAGAACGAAGGAATACTTACAAAGGGTCCCCGAAAGCTTTGATTTCTCAATTATTCTCAGGTATGAAGTGGTTTAACTTCAACTTAGAGAACTCTCAAGAAATTCAAGTGGGTTTTGCAAGTGAAAGGGTTGGGTATTTATAGGAATGTTGGAACCGTTAAGATCGTTTATCGAATAACGTGCTTCAATCTCATCCCTACATTTGTTGCAACACCTTGGTACCCAAATTGGCCCCCCATGATCAGGAAATGACAAGTGTGGGTGAGGAGATGGGTGCATAACAGCTGTTAACAGCTGTTGAAACATGTTTTACTGATCTGGGAGCCAAACACAGGCCGCGTAAGGGACACCCCAGGGCTTACGCGGGCCACCTGGGTCTTCTGATCTGAAGCCAACTTTCAAAAATGATAGTTTTGGTCCCTGTTATGCATTAAAGCCATTTTTGACACGTTTAAGGCCCGTTAAGCCAACTTTAAGGCCCTAAAATGATGCCTAAACATTGTGGACATGAAACATGCTCAAAAATATGCCGGATGTTGGTTCGTTTGGTCGTACGATCGCGATGTTCGCTTAATTACGACGGAAGTCGTAACGGACGCAAAAACGGTCCAAATTGCGCGACGAATGAATTTTTCTTATGCCAAACACTAAAATAAAATATTTTAGTGCTTACATAAATTTTTGGATGTCTGGATGTATTCAGAACGTAAGTTATGCGCGGAAATGCAAACTTGTGCACTTTTTGACGCTTTTAGTCCCTGAATGACCCAATAGTTTATTTTAGCACACCGAACCCCTCAAAGCCTATTTCTAAGCTATGTTAAGGATATTTATGGTATGTTTAACTCATGGTCATGTTCCGGAATGTCTGTTACAGTTCAAATCAGCATACTTTCGCAGTTTGTCGAATTTAGTCCCTGTAAGCGATTAAACTTGATTTTGTCATAACAAAGCGTTCAAAACTTATTTCTAAGTTATGTAAAGGTTATTTAAGGTATGTGAAGCCTATTTCACTATTCCGGAGTGTTCGTTGCATTAAACTGGTTATATTTACGCATCAGTGTGCGTATAACCTTCTAGAAAGCGATTTAGAGCCCGAAATTGAACAAGAATTGATATGTGCAAATGATACACATATTTGTACAAATCCCAAGTATGAAATACAATATTTAATTGGTTTGGTATTTTTTTATGGTCGCAGTGACCCAGGTGTCACAGTCTCCCCTACTTTAGGAAATTTCGTCCCGAAATTTATTCAGAGGAAACTTGTGAGAGCTTGAAACATAAGTTGAAAAGATCAAACAACACTAGTTAGAGTCCTGAACTTCTAGTAACTTTACAATAACATCATGCTTGCAATGTGAGAGGGACAGTTATATACAAGTATATAAAGCGTCATTGGTGCGTCCACCGTACCTCTATTACATTGTTCACATTTCGTTATGGTTGTCACTATCGGTTCTTACACATAATAAGTCTTACCGAGGTTTTCGTCACTACAACAAAAATGGATTTTTAGGACCTTTTCTGTTGTACGCTTGTAAAAGAGGGTCCTAAAAAACTATTTAATAGGACTAATGAACTTTTGGGGTCCTTTTATAATATATTCTACTAAACCGGTGTCCTAAAAAAACTATTTAATAGGATGGATGTTTTTTTGGGGTCCTGTTATCATATAATTTAATAGGACACTTAAAATGTAGATCCTAATAAATTACTTTATAAGGCATTTAATTATTAGTGTCCCATTATGTGGTACTGTATTAGGACACTTGATCATCTGGGGTCTTATTATAACATAACTAAATAGGACACGTTGTAGTTAAGTCATAAATGTTCAAAGTTATAGGACCCTTTCTAGTCGAAGTCATATTAGAACTTAACTTAATAGGACACCTGACACTTGGGTCATATAACTTTAAACTTTATAGGACGCTTAATCATTTTGGTGTTATTATAATACACCATAATAGGACACTTGATATTTGAGTCATAAAACATTAGTTTTATAGGACGCTTATTCGCTAGAGTTTTATTATAATATAACTTAAAAAGACACTTGACACTTGGGTCTTATAAATTTAACCTTTATAGGACGTTTAATCATTGTGGTGTTATTATAATACACTGTAATAGGACACCTGATATTTGAGTCATAAAACATCAGTTTTATAGGATGCTTATTCGCTAGAGTTCTGTTATAACATAACTTAATAGGACACTTGACACTAGGGTCTTATAACTTTAACCATTATAGGACACTTAATCATTATGGTGTTATTATAATACAACATAATAGGACACTTGACATTTGAGTCATAAAACATAAGTTTTATAGGACGTTTATTCGCTAGAGTTTTATAATAACACTAGGTTATTGACCCGCTTAATCATGTGGAATAACTAGAAGACCATTTTCTGTCTTACTGTGTTTTCAAGATTCTTTTCTTCTGCCTGTTTATGATGTATTGTATTTTCTTGAATTAATAGATTCTAGGAAACAAAAGAGGCGAACATGTACCCTTGTCCATCGTAAGAAGAGCCGCAGACTATTACCATATACTCCAAGCAAAGATGTTGATCAAATGCAATCTTTAACTTCTGTTCTAACAGCAGTCAACATGGAGTTTAGCAATGACCTCACTTACCCTCCTGGTATGGCTCCAGAATCTGCAAACAAAGCTGATTTGGAGAATGTTGGAGTTCAGGTTAGCTTTGAGTTTATCGCTTCATTTTGCTCATGCCTATAAATTTATGGCTGAAGTAAAAGATTTTAGTTCAAATTTCTGTTTATAGTTGAAATTACTGAAGGCCTTTGGCCTAGTGGTATCTGTTGATCAAAAAAAAAAAAACTTCAAATTACTAGTTCAAGTCACTTAATTAGAGCTCAATGCAACTCCACTGTCAAAAAACGCTTTTAAAAAGTTAGATGGCTGATGTAATTGTTCAGTTTATATATGGTATGATATGCCCATCTGTTTTGGAATTTATTTAGGTAACGTTTGGTTTGGGATAATGGAGAAAGGAATGGAATAACCCATTAAGGGCAATGTAAATAGATTTGTTTGGTTGATGAACTTAATGTAATCAAGCATTACCTAGTTGATTCCATTCCCTCTAAAGTAGTCAAAAACTATTCCAGCCCACCTACCCTGCTTTTTTTTTTCATTTCGTTGCTATTGATATGCTGGTTTCTCCATTATACCCTCCCTCAGCCGATTTTCCCTCTTTTTCAGTTGAATGCTGATGCCGAATCCCCCATACAAGGAAGAGATTCTGAATTTCCGATCAATACTGATTATATTTTCCTTCCTCAACAACAGAACAACGACTCCTCTGGAACCCTATTTGCCATTTGCTCGCTGGGATTTTCGTCATCAAATACGCAATTAGGTAAGCAATTGATTCATAATCTAACTTTGTTTTCAATTAATTGGGTTATAGTAGAATGTTCATATATGAAACTCCGATTTGTAGTTTCATTTGTTTTCTTTCAACATTCTGTGTTGATTTTGTATGTGTGTTTTTGTGGAATTGGCAATTGAATGAATGATGAATTCACAAGAATCTGTTTTTTTTCCTTTCTAAATCTGTTTAATTTTAATGTATAACCCTTGTGTGGTACGCTTAAAGCATGTTTCTTGTTTGCTTTTTTTCATCGCACTAGTAATTCGTTGTGTGTGTTCTTATGTATATAATGTGTATACGTGTGTGTGATGCATATATATATATATATATATATATATAAAATATGTGTGGTCTTATGTATACAAATGGCTGATTGAATGAAAAGATTGCATCGTTGTCAAGTGGTTATCATGTTGGATGAACCTTTGTTTTAGGCAGAAGCAACTAAGTTTAGTTACTTTAAGACCACTAAGTTTTGTAGTTTTTCATCCACTCATACATGTTGGTTATATATGTATAAGGGTAATTACATGTAAATTCGAGTCTTGGAGTTCACTTGCGAGCATTATGTAGCATGCCGATGATCGATCATTTGGTTTGGTTCAGAGACCATTTTACACATTAACTGCAAATTCTTTTAGCGATTTCTATTTCACATTACATTCGTATGTAGTCGACGCCTACAAAGGGTAAACCATTTGGTCTGGCTTGAATCCTATCAGAAGTGTCACTCTTCTTATTATGCATACCCAAAATCATGTTGATAATTACTGCACATTTATTTGGACATTTTTACCAAACAGTACCATATCTAACATGGTATATAATTTTGGATGCTTGAAAATCTACTTATGCTATGACCGTTGTGTTCGTACACTTAACATGGTATATTCAATTATAATTTGTGATGGACTTAAAAATCTATACATGTTAGGACCTGTTGTGTTTATTTGGTTTCATGTTGCTACTATACTGTTTGTTTTGGTTTTGAACATGCACTCATGTTGTCTTTTGCAAGAGAATACGTATAGTTTATTTATATACATATGTTCACAACATGAACATGATTCATAGTTGGGTCAGACATGGACTTAAAAATCTATTATATTAAGCTTAATAACATTGTCCAATCACATAAATACAAGTTATTAATTTTGTTTTCCTTAGGTCTCTAAAAGTTTAGGTGATATTGGCTGCAGAGTTGTTCTAAATCATAACAGAAGTTAAATACTCAAATCTATTGAAGTAGCCTACTTGAAATCAGTGAGCAAGTTTTTCCTTTTATAATTAATATACTAATATGTATCAATGTAAGATTTTAGTATATCTAAAAAAAACTGACCCGACCCGAAACCCATTCTGACTCAGACCCGTTTCGACCCGAACCAAAACAACCCTTTTTTATAATTGACCCGTTTTGATCCATGACCCGACCCGACCCGACCAGTTTGCCAGGTTTACTTATAAGCACTGATCCTGGTATAAATTGGGCATTATGTACCAAGAGTAAAGGTGAGATTATTGTGTACAAGATTGTAAACGTGGGATTATTATGTACCAAGAGTAAATGTGGGATTATTGTGTACAAGATTGTAAATGTGGGATTATTAAAAACCAATTTTTCTTAGTTTTTCTATAAAAATGTTAGCCTGCTAGTTCAAAACTTTATTATTTTTTTTGTAAAATGATTTTTTGCACTATTATGACTAGAGTTTAATAAATATTTGTTGAAAACTAAAATCTATGTCAGAGATGAAGTTTTCCTCAAAAGCATTCTAAACTCTACCGAGACTGTAGCAAGAGGAAGGGTCCACAACTTGGACCCAAATGATCTAGTTGGTGGTACAGAGATTGGACCAGAATGGTGTGAGGTAAACGTTTAAGTACCAATAAAAAAAGATGAAAATTTGGTAAGACCATATGGTTTATTTTCTACAATTCAAGATTGTATTGGTGCATCCATTGCATGGTCCTATCCATTCATCTCGGTATGTATTTGTTAAACTTGTGATACAAATAATTTTAATATCATGGTAATGCTTATACATGGATGGTTTATTTGTAGGTAGTCCATGAGGATTGAGGACGCATGATGACTCAAGATTTTATGCTTCTTATTTCTTTAATTTCTTTTATTTTTTTGTTAAATGTTTAAGACTTTATGTTAGATAATGTTATAACTTATTTATGGTTAGTGTTTTTTTGTTATGAACATGCTTATTTGAAATATAATGAAGTTTTATTTCTTTCATTAGTTGATGTTATACAATAACTATTAGGATGTTATATGTTGATGGTTTGTTTAAAAAATTGGTTTTATAATCTTACTTGGGATATTAGGACCATTTTCTTGATATTAAAGTAGCTATAACGTTACCTCATAAGGGTCCTATAAATTAATTTTTAAGCATGCTTGTATGTGTATAAAAAAATTAAAAGTAGGTAATCACATATTAGAACAATGTAAAAGTGTCCTAATATGTTCTTTTTAGGACGCTATTTAAGTTGTCTATAGACATATTATGCGACCATAAAATTGGTTTCATAATCTTATTTGATATATTAGAACCCTTTTCTTGGTACTAAATTAGCTATAATTTACATCATAAGGGTCCTATCAATTAATTTCTAAGGACGCCTGTAAGTGTATCAAAAGATTAAAAGTATGTACGCACATGTTAGAACATCGTAAAAGTGTCCTAATATGTTTTTATTAGAACACTATTTTGGTTGTTTAAAGACATATTACGCGACCATAAAATTGGTTTCATAATCTTATTTGAGATGTTAGGACATTTTTTTAGTTTCGGGACTTATTACGACCCCTTTACATGAAACGCTTTTACCGTTGGTCCTATTAAATGAAAGGTCCTATAAAATAGCATTTTAGGACGTTTTTGCGCGTACTAAAAACCCAGTTTTCTTGTAGTGCGTGCACTGAACTTCACAATTATGTATGCATCCATAATTACGTAATTCCTTGCATAGTCACGTAGTGCATCTTATAATGTGTTGGGGAAGAAAGCAATGAACGAGCTTGTGATGATTGTGACTATACCACCATAGGGTCCTTTTAATTAAATCAATAAATGATTTAAATAGACTACCAAGGAGTCTGTTTAGCTACATCAGCGCATGTCATTTTTAACCAGATTCTGATTCAATCTTTTTTACTAGACCACTAGGAGGGTCTCTTATGAATTATGGAGTGGTACTATATAATCCAAGGGTCTTAACTAACACGTAGAAGCCCAATAAGGATTTAGGGTAGTACCTTTTTTAATATCCTTCTACGAATCCCTCATATGAAGATACGAAAGGTTCTACGAGGATTTGGATAACAAATATCCAGAGTATACAAAAACACAAAAATGCATAAAAGAAAATACAAAATGCATAAACACATAATTGTTTAACTTGATTTTAGAATCATTTTGTTAATTTGTTCTGCTAACTGTGCACATGTATTCAAAGCACACCAGGTATCCAATCAATGGATTTTGATTGGTGCTTTAAATATTTCTAAGAATCAAACTATAAAGATAGAAAGATCTTTTAAAGGGAAAATTCGATTTCGATTATAAGGAACCGAAATGTTCGAATTAAGGTACACAAGGAATCCAATTAAGGACTCTGATTTGAATGATAATCATCCACAAGGGTCTAATTGTGAAGATAAAAATATCCCATATTGATTTTAGAAGTTGAAGATGTTTTGAAACCTTGCACTGGATGTGCTTAAGTCAAAACATGAAGTAAAAATGCAGATGCTAGATATGTCAAGGCGACATATGAAGCAGAATTTGGAGGTTAAGTCAATGTATGAGAAAAAAAATATTTTTGAAAATTATGCATGGAGTTCAAAAAATGTGTTCAATGTTTTTGAAACCTTATATATAATACCTTTGAAATCATAAAGTAGGTGTATTAGGTAGGTATATATTTATAAAAAAAATTGTTTTAAAATCATGCGAGATGAATTTTGAAATTATGTATAAGGTTTTTGAAAACATGAATGATGCTTTTCGAAATCATGCACTTGATAAGAAAATGTACTGTGTTAATATTGTTTTCAGACTATATGAAACATTTTGAAATTATGAAGGTTGTTTTTTTTTTAAAACATAGCCAATGTTTTTGAAATAACATAGACAATGCATTTGAAAAAAAATGTTTTCAAACTATATAAAATGTTTTGAGATCATGAAGATTGTTTTTGAAATACTTGTACTGTGTATGTTGAAAAAAATCAAAACGTAATGGGTATGAGATTTGAAAATACCCTTAGTTATCTAACCAAGGATTCAAAGGCACAGATGTGCAGAAGCATGATTACTCATAATGTCACTTTATTTTCTGTACTTCGTATCTTAGAATGAAACGAGTACTTAGAATTTTCTATGGGAATCATGAGTAAACACAAGAATGGGAAATATTCACAAGAGTAGTTTGTAAGGAACATAGTTCCTTAATGTAGGTATTATAAGGAAATGCCATACACACATGTAACTACACTTGTATGTATATCAGAATTTGTGATCAACGATTTATTTATAAACAAAACTGATTGTTTCACATTACAAGAAAAACAAAGAAATAAAAGCATAAGATTTAAAACAGTAACATCTTATACTCAGCCAAATGCTCATCCGTGGGTTAGATTTGCATTGACAATCTTTGTTCACTTGTTCCTGAAATAGCTCGTCTCGCCGTAGTTGTACCAAGTACCAGATGGTAAACGAGCTGGAGCAGGGTTGACTTGGGGTTGGTTTGGACCACCTTGGATTGGGTTGAATTAACAAGCATTTGCCAGGTAACCGAGTCGTCCACATGATGCACACAGACGACACTGCAGGTAAGCTCGGTGAGGTGCATTACACTTGTTGCACATCAGTGTAGTACCGGCATAAGGTTTCCTAGCAGGAGGTTGAGCAGCAGCAAGGTTTATAATAGCTTTGTTTTGGATAGCAAAGCGGCATATGTTAACCAAATGTCCCCGCCGTCCACAGTAGGTACATTTGAAGCAGGGTATGAGTTTTGAATGATGATGGTTGCATCGTTTGCACCATGGGGCAGTTCCAAAGTACGGCTTCCTAGCTGGTGGCGCTGCCATTTGGCTAGCTCCCGCTTGATTAGGTGTAACTGCTGCGGGTTTCTTTGAAGCCTTACGCTTCCTTGATTTTGGTGCAGGCTTGACTTCTGCTTCCTTTGGTGACTCTTGAGTGGCTTCATTGTTGAGACGAGACATGGCAATGCCTAAATCCACCGTCTTCAGAATCACTTCGCCTATTTGCTGAGAAAATTTGGCTGTTTGCTCGGACATTTGACCGTTGCTGAGAGGTTGAGACATTCTAGAAGGAAATGAAAGACATAGGAAGAAACAAGTGAAATGTTATCGAAAAATCAAAACAAAATGGCAACGCATAAAATTGCGATCATTTGTTTGTTACCTAAGGCAAACAAATGAGACGGTGACTAAACAAAGTAAACAGGTCATATTAATGTATTACTGAAGACATGCTCGCCTATAAGTGAACACTCACCCCAAGAGTTCCCAGGTAGGGGTGACTGGTCCGATTCTGCGGATTTGTACGAACACTCTAGCCTTAGACAGAAAACTCAGAGTACAGGTATTCACCCTTCCAGTTTGCACGTGTTCACATTAAAAGACCCAAACTTTGACGAGCTTTTGAAAACTTTGAAGGTTCAAAACCTTACAATAAATCATCCTAGAACAGATGATTGATTTTCAAAGCGATTTTGAAATTTGTGTTCTAGTTGTGGTTGTCGCCTAAGGATAGGTGACGGTATTATTTTATGACTAAACGCAAGTAAACTCGCAATAGGGTCCTAGGAAGGTTATAGACTAGGTCAAAGCATTACTAATAACCTAATTCCCTATAACCATGAGCTCTGATACCAACTTTTTTGTCACACCCCGACCACGTAAAACAACAAAACGTGGAGGAAACGTCGAGGAGTGTTGTAACAGAATCATTGTTTCATAACACATGGAAACTGAAATATTGTTTTATGATTAAAAGAGTTACAATGTCTTGACAATCAAAGAAACATAACATAAATAACTAGTCTTGCATCTTTTATTGTCGCTAAGGCGCAAGTCCGCCTAAGTGTATCTTGATAAATCCTAAGCATCATATCCTGAAACACATGTGAAAATAGGTATGTCAGCATAAAAATGCATGTGAGATACATAGGTTTTGTGAAAATATAATTCCTGACTTATGTTTATGAAAATGTTTAGTCATGAACCTTGTAATTTGCTTTGTCTTGTAAATCATTTGAAAAGTGATGAATAAACCAAATGATATATATGTATAAAGAATAATACATGGTTAAGTAAATAACCAAGTAAAATGAGTTTATATCAGATAAGTTGTTTGTAAAACAATGTATTGTGAAAAGTATGTTATTTGTATAAAATGTTATATGTCTAAATTGAAATAATTCAAATAACGCTACGATATGTAATACCATACAAGCACTTATATATAAGAAGTACCAGCGGCGTATCCACCATGCTTGTATCATATTACACACGCCTCGTTACTTAAATCACTTACTCAAACCAAACCACCAAAGTAAAATGTTTATGTATAATCAAATGTCAAAATGTTTTTGTGAAAACCATGTCTAATGTCTATGTCTAATGTAAATCATGAATTGTGTATATCAATGTCAAAATGTTTATGTCTAATGTAAATCATGAATTGTGTATATCAATGTCAAAATGTTTATGTCTAATGTAAATCATGAATTGTGTATATCAATGTCAAAATGTTTATCTCTAATGCAAATCATGTAATGTGTATCCAAAATATCGTGTATGATAAGTGAAATATATCAACTAAACCATATGTAAAATGCACAAAAACAAGGTATTGAAGTAAAACATGGTTTAAATCAAAGTAATGTTTTGTGGAACAAATGCATGCTATACTGATATAAACATCTATGCGGTATTGTGAAAATGCATACATCCAAGCCTTGCGATAAACCCCTAAACAAATTTAAAGGTCTATCTGTGTTATGTTTATCGAATTCGGTCATTCCTTCCATCCAAACATACCTAGGATGTCAGGAACGAGAGTTGTCAATTCCTATGGTACCACTACCTACTAACGAATGGCGTGATCAATGTTAGTGAAAGTATATTGTCCCATTTAAACAAAGCAAATGTCATACTTAAATGTACGCATGTGATAAATAACAAATGTACTAAGTATGCAACAAATGAACATACATAGCATGTGATGTGAAATGTATTGTAAAACAATGTACTAAGTATGCACACAATGGTCATACATAGCATAAAATATAATGTAAAACGATGTAATAAGTATGCAACAAAGGACATACATAGCAAAAAACATAATGAAATCATGTACTATAAATGTACTAATGAACATAACAAGCATATGATATGAAAACATGAAAGGCACGAAAGTAACAAGTAGGCACATGTGTTTCACCCCAAAATTTTTGGAAAACAGTAAAAGAGGGGTCTATGTACTCACTTGAGATTGGTTAGTAGTCCTTGAGTAACAACCAAACAATGCTAGAGATCACGGAAATCAAACGGCACCTAATATAGGTAACTATGTTAATAAACGGACCTATTTGGAGGATCGGGTAGCATGAGGGTTTGTAAACCAAATAAGCGTGGGAACTTATGTAATATGGTTTAACAAAGCCTACATACTAAAATGAAACCTAACCTAAGTGCTTACGACCCATTACGACCCGTTTAGGTAGCTTATGCTACTTTAACGCGTCGTTCGCGTGAAACGCGTTCGGACCGCCTAACTAGTCCTATGACAAGTAGAATATGCCTTAACATGTCTAATATTGTTTCCAAGTCAGTTTAGATTTCAAAAGTTATGTTACATATGTTTAAAATGAATTTTGGCGTCAAAGGGGTATTTTGGTAATTTAACTAAGGCATATAAACTACCTATCATACAACTAACTAAACGTCGTGACCATAAGGTATAACCTCGGAAGGTTATTCCCTATATACTATGGTCACCTAAGGTGTTTGGTCGGATCCTAATGATCGACCAAACGGGTCGGGTTCGAAAGTATAAGCGATTGTTTAGATCGCTTACCTTACGACCCTATATAAGCACTAAACTAAAAGTGACGAGCTAAGCATGTTAAAACATGCTTAACTAATTTTTAGAAAACAGGTTTGGTATCAAAACAAACGGTTTTGATACCTAAGGGTAGTTTGGTTACAAAATACGTAAGAATACGCATTTTGGCCGAAACTACGACTCGTCACTGAGCCTAGATAACGTGGTAATCAGTAGGTATAGTAGCTAGGGACTATAACCATCGTGATTACGCTCACGTTATGAAATTCAAATGAACTTTGCATTGACCATAAACTGGTCAACGCAGAAAGTCAAACAAAGTTTGACTTTAACGCTAAAAGAATAAAAAGAACGAAGGAATACTTACAAAGGGTCCCCGAAAGCTTTGATTTCTCAATTATTCTCAGGTATGAAGTGGTTTCACTTCAACTTAGAGAACTCTCAAGAAATTCAAGTGGGTTTTGCAAGTGAAAGGGTTGGGTATTTATAGGAATGTTGGAACCGTTAAGATCGTTTATCGAATAACGTGCTTCAATCTCATCCCTACATTTGTTGCAACTCCTTGGTACCCAAATTGGCCCCCCATGATCGGGAAATGACAAGTGTGGGTGAGGAGATGGGTGCATAACAGCTGTTAACAGCTGTTTAATCATGTTTTTCTGATCTGGTAGCCTGACACGGGCTGCGTAAAGGACACCCCAGGGTTTACGCGGGCCGCCTGGGTCTTCTGATCTGAAGCAAACTTTCAAAAATGACAGTTTTGGTCCCTGTTATGCATTAAAGCCATTTTCGACACGTTTAAGGCCCGTTAAGACAACGTTAAGGCCCTAAAATTATGCCTAAACATTGTGGACATGAAACATGCTCAAAAATATGCCGGATGTTGGTTCGTTTGGTCGTACGATCGCGATGTTCGCTTAATTACGACGGAAGTCGTAACGGACGCAAAAACGGTCCAAATTGCGCGACGAATGAATTTTTCTTATGCCAAACACTAAAATAAAATATTTTAGTGCTTACATAAATTTTTGGATGTCCGGATGTATTCAGAACGTAAGTTATGCGCGAAAATGCAAACTTGTGCACTTTGTGACGCTTTTAGTCCCTGAATGACCCAAAAGTTTATTTTAGCACACCGAACCCCTCAAAGCCTATTTATAAGCTATGTAAAGGATATATATGGTATGTTTAACTCATGGTCATGTTCCGGAATGTCTGTTACAGTTCAAATCGGCATACTTTCGCAGTTTGTCAAATTTAGTCCCTTTAAGCGATTAAACTTGATTTTGTCATACCAAAGCCTCCAAAACTTATTTCTAAGTTATGTAAAGTTTATTTAAGGTATGTGAACCCTATTTCACTATTCCGGAGTGTTCGTTGCATTAAACTGGTTATATTTACGCATCAGTGCGCGTATAACCTTCCAGAAAGCGATTTAGAGCCTGAAATCGAACAAGAATTGATATGTGCAAATGATACACATATTTGTACAAATCCCAAGTAAGAAATACAATATTTCATTGGTTTGGTATTTGTTTGATGGTCGCAGTGACCCAGGTGTCACATTTTCCAACATTAGTACTAAAAAAGGGTTAGTTTTATGCCACATTTGATGTAATTTATATGTTGCATTTTGTGCACATCAAAAACCCCCACACTTGAATCTTTGCTTGTCCTCAAGCAAAACTCTTTATAATGTGGCTTACACTCCCAAATGGAATGGGTAGAAGAGAAGGTTTTAGCGCTTGTCATAGAGTGTCGGGATTTCCAAGATTCTTTATTAGGTTTTATTTTTATTTATTTACAATTCTATTCGTCATGATTTACTTAAAACATTACATAAGATAAATTACTTATTAGGGCATAACATGCCTTTTTAAAATTATATTTAGGAAAATTGGTTTTTAATAAACCAATCTTTGCCCCATTGGTAAATAATAATCCTACCTACGTAATTGGTATACAATAATCCTACCTATCAACATGTTGGTACTCAATAAACTTTCGTTAAATTTTTTTAACTGAAGTTAGTTTTTAAGTTTTATTTATTGCACAAACAGTCCATGTAGTTGTAATTTACTAGTTTTAACTATTTTGTAAAACAAAAAAACGTCAAGGGCCATGTAATTAAATTTTATAAAATAGTTAAAACTAGTAAATTACAACTACAGGGACTGTTTGTGTAATAAATAAAACTTAAAAACTAACTCCAGTTAAAAAAATTAACGAAAGTTCATTGAGTACCAACATGTTGATAGGTAGGATTATTGTATACCAATTACGTAGGTATGATTATTATTAACCAATGGGGCAAAGGTTGGTTTATTAAAAACCAATTTTCTTTATATTTATATACAAGTTCACATACCTCACGGGGGATCACTCAACACTCGGCCGAATATGTATTTTAGTGAATCACTCGAGAGCGGCATGGAACTTACTCCTACCATAGGCTTGCCAAACAATCAATCCTCCTCCTTTTTAACTATATACCTTTGTAAATATCAAGAGGACTTTTGGGTGAAGGGTTAGGCTTGGGTTAAAGGTAGGTGGTTGGGTTAGTGGTTAGTAGAAAAGGGCGAAAAGCGTAAAAAGCATCGGTTTTTGTAAGACTTTTTATTATTATTTTTTTCCAATTTTTATTTTGATGAAGTCATTATTCAAACAAAGTTATTTTTGATGAACTTGCTTGTTTATTTCTTTTGCTTCATCATCAACATTTTGTTTTTGAAAAGTCATACGAAAAACCGAGCTTGTTACTAAAACAAAGGGTTAAAAATAAAAAGGGTTTTAGTGGGTGAAAGGGTGTTTGTTTTGGGGTTAAGAAATGAAAAGGTTTAGGCTCAAAGGGGTTAACTAGGGGGATTTTGGGTAGGTGGTAAAAAAAGAAAAATAATGGTGTAGAAATAAAAAGGGTTATTCCTAATGCCTCCATCATTTACTTACTCGGGTTTAAGTTGGTAAGGACCGGGAATGTATCGTCGTGGCAAGTTCTAGAGTTGTAAGAACCAAGCGGCTATTCACACAAGAAATAAAAATGAGCATTTAGTTTAAAGATATTTATTTGTATGCTCAATAAAAGCTCAAAACTCACTTTTGTGGGAATGGGTTTTTAATGTGATCAAGTATATATAATCAAATTTTAACTAGATTTGTCATGCCTTTTCATAATTTTCTTATGTTGGTTCTTTTTATCACGACGCTATCAGTTGTAAATTTGTAAAAATATAACCTTTTTAGAATTTGAAATTCCCAAGTTAAACCTAAACAAGTAAAAAAATGAAATTTTTTTTTGGGGTGATTAGCGGTTCCAATAGAGTTTTGTGTAAGGCTTGTTTTTAGGACTTGCAAGATTCAAGGTTTTAGCATCCCCCCATACTTATATTACACATTGTCCTTAATGTGTCCCAAAAATAAGTTTTTCGGTTAATTAAAATGGGTAAAAGTGGGTTAAAAACAAGATTTTATGGTACTGGGTAGCTGAACACGGGGTGGTGTTGGCTGAGCACGGCCCCGTGGTCAGACTGCCAGTATCAAATTTAAACAGAAGGCTGGGCACGGGGGCATGTTCAGTGAGCACGGCCCCGTGTCCAGTTACCTGAACTGGGCATTTTCTGCAGAACCTCGGGCACGGGGCGTGTTGGGGTGAGCACGGCCCCGTGCTGAACTTGCTGTAATGAAGAAAAATCGTCGGGAGGCTCTGTTTTTGTGTATGGGGTGTTGGTTCAAGCTTCCCTTATCATCCTTCACCATCCCGAGTGTGTTTTATTCCTGAAAATTAAAAACTAAACTAGAAAACATAAAGGTTAATCTAAACTACGGATAGTTTCGCGGAATGCCTCCGTGGTGCGCCACGTTTATAACGATCCTTGGCTAGACCCTCCTTATCGGGTGGTTCTGGTTCATTTTCAACTAGGTGGTCGTCATTGCCGAATGGATATTTCATTGATCGCTCAAGGTCGACACTTTTTTTTAAATGCCCCTAATTGAATAGATAGATTGTTGTACTTTTGGTTTTTCAAAGCTTCGTGGGTTTTTACAAAGGGTCGTCCCAACACTAGAGGAGCGTCATCGAGGATGACAAAGTCGGTTGGGATTACCATTTGATTTGTTTGAACCAAGACATCCTCAACTACACCGATTGATTTTATTATTTTCCGATTAGATAGAAAAATGGGTATTTGAAGTGGAGAAAAATCTCTAATACTTAATTTTTCGAAAAATGTAGTTAGGCATTATGTTAACACAAAGATCTTTATCAATCGTGACATTACTAATAAACGAATTTTGAAAGAAACATGGAACCGGTGTAATGTTGATTTCAAATGGGGCTTCTTTTATTAGCGAGGTTTGATCATTAGTTAACTTAACACTTACTATTTCGTCAATTTTAGTGTTAGTGTTTAATTCTTTTAAAAACTTAGCATGAGTTGGAACTAAACAATTATTTTCAAAAGAAGGTGACAAGAGATTAATTTCTTCAAAATTAGACTCTTCTTGAATTTTAGCGTTGTCGGACTCACCTTTTTCGTTGTTTAACTCATGTGTCGGTTTTTCACTTATTTGTTCTTCCATTTTTACACTTTCAGTTATCTCTTCTTTATTTAATTCTTCTCTTGCGCGGGACTCCTCTTCCCTTGCGCGAGATTCTTTTATATAACGATCGATAACTCTAAGGTGTTCTAATATCCTATCGGTCACTTCGGTTATAGAAAAAGGATCGGGATTTTCACAGCTTGAATCCAGTTGTTCGATCCTTTGTTCCTCATAATACCCATATGAAGCAGATGGTTCACACCATTGTTCTTCATTGTAAGCATATGATGGATAAGGGTAGTAATTTTGTTCTTCATAATACTCATAGGAGGTGGGTTGTTCACGCCATGGTTCCTCATAATAAGCATATGAGGTTGATGGCTCATATCTTGGTTCCTCAAAGTATGAGTAAGAAGGCTCATACCTTGGTTCATCAAAATATGAGTATGAGGGAAGAGGTTCATACCTTTGGTCTTCATAGGATGTGTATGAAGTTGATGGCTCGTACCTGGGCTCCTCATAGTAGGTGTATGAAGTGGATGGTTGATATAAGTTACAATACTGAACCGAGTGCGGGTTACCACAATTAGTGCAATAATTACTCCTATAATCATCCTCCTCATAGGTGTAATTGTAACCTCCTGAGTATTGATCCATTTGAACGGTGGCCAGTTTGATCTCAGCATCCTGGGTGACCTTCTTCAGCTTATCCTCATAATGCCGGGTCTTCACCTCGGCAATGGCTCCTTGGTCAGTAACAGTGGTCTCGAGCTGTTTGATCCTAGCTTCTTGGAACACGTTCGTGCTGCAAGCATCGGTATAAAGGTGGAGCAGATGCTGGAGGCCCTACACGTCAAAATTTAGGTATAAGTCAAAATATATTAACCAGGATATCCTGTCAAGATATCCTATCAGGATATGTATGCAGGATATAGCACCAGGAAAATACCTTATTGAGGAAGGATGTCATCGGCTCCAAGGAGTCAGAGAAGCTGAGTTCTTCGTAGGAGAACCCTTCCGAGCCTGGGGCACTAACTTCGGGACCTTTCCTCTTTCTTGCGATGGAAGCACGAGTCCTCGGGTTGGCCTTGGGAGCCGGGAGCGGTTTAGAGCTGGTGGCAGCAGGAGTCTCTTTCTTGACCATTAGTGGAGTGGGGTAACTGTCGAGCTCGTCAAGATCAAGGAGGATCGGAACTTTGCTATAGTCTGCATACAGGAAGTAAAATTCTTTCCTAAATATATCAACTAAAAACATGTATGGAGGATATCGTGCAGGATCATTACCAGACATGTTTGCATTGGAAAGAGGGCTTGGAGATGGTGGAGACGGGTTAAAACTTCTTTCAGCCTCTGGGAGGAGTCTGATAGCGTCAATTCTCCTCTGTGAATCAGCTAGGGGAGGTGCAAGTTTCCTAAAATCAGTTGTGTACAAGACAATAAAAAGAAATTGATTAGCTCAAGATATAAAGCAGGATACAAGACAGGATCATCCTTAAACCCTAAATCCTACCCTTTCTCAACCACTTCACCGGATATTCCATTCCACCAGGGATTGAGTCTCTTTTTAGAAAGAAGAATTTGGATTGCCATTTCTCCTCATTCCTGGTGGCACGAAGTATCAGCGGATCGCTGGAGGTAGAATAAAACAGAAATCTACAGGAACCGTGGCATCTAAGCCGATATGCTAGGGGGAGGTCATGAACGGAAAGATCAGGAATCTGATTCCTCTTGATCTGATCAAGAACAGACAAGACTCGCCAGAGCATCGGCATTGTTTGGCTAAAACAGATTTTTGTGATATTGAAAAACTCAGGGATAAAGTCTGGAAAGGGAAACCGTAATCCTAAGGTGAAGGGAAAGGCATTAAAGCACAACCACTCGTTGGAAACCATGTCTGACCGGATTTCCCGGTCAAACGGCCGGAATATCATCCCCTCCGGGAAGATACCGGAGGATTTGAGAGCCAACAAGTGGGCACTGTCGAAGGTGCATATTTCTTTCTTCGGATCCTGGAGAAGATTCTGTTGGATGAATGTGGGAGCAGAGTCGCCAGAGCTGGATCTTGTTTGTCTTGGCATTTGACCTCCAGTGTTTTTTAGCGGAATGAGAAAATGAAGATGAAGATCAGAGAGAAAGTGTTTACCATTTTCCTTATCAGTAATAGTTAAAAAAAAGATGAGGATGAGAAGTTATAGGGAGGTGATGAGTAACTATAGGTTAAGCGGTTACAGACTGTCACGTCAAGGTCTGATCCATTAATTGCCTCGTTATTCGTAAAAAATATAACCGTTAGTGCCAGGATACTAAACAGTAACATTTTTTGGGGACAATTGTTATGGGTGAAATTCTGAGCCCATATCCTGTGGAATATCTTGAGTTATATCTTAGTTTCATGATGTATGTTCCTACCCGGGATACTCATTCAGGATATTGGTAACATCCTGAATGATATCTTGAGGATCACTAACGGATTGTGTGCAGGAATATGAGTTTAAGCTTGCAACGTTAATGAGGACCTCTTCTCCTGAAGACTCGCTCTAAGTTGTTCTGAGAGGGACGTTGAACCCGCTTTACCTGGTCTTCAACGACTACTAAAGAATATTCAAAGGCATCCCATACTTATAGGAGATTTTGTTTTCGTTTACTAGCTATAAATAGGTGGATGAATCAGATCGAATAGGACATCACAACTACACTCACTACTCTCTCACACTTATTCTCTCGCAACTTTCACGAAAAGCATTGTAACACTTAGCGATCTGATCAATATCCTGCACTGTATCCTGACGTTTAAAGCAATAAGAAGAACAAGGCAGCTGCGATTGTCAGCTCCTGAGGTTTTGTGCCGGTGATCTAGATTGATCAAGGGCTTTCCTCGTACATCTCGTGTTACCCCCTTTACTTTTTGCTCATAGTTTGATCATAGATACATCTCAATATCCTGAGCCGTATCCTGAAAACTATTTTTCCAAACAACTTAACCAGCATATTTCCAACACACTTTTTAGCAAACTACCTCTCTTAACTAATTTGATCACTTAATTGCTTCGGTAATTTTTGACCAAAACAACTTTGTGGTTGATTTCAGTAGTGATATTCAAAGTGAAGTAGACCTGGAAGTACAGCAGCTAGGAGAAACCTTAGAATCCTGGACGTTGTATACTGATGGTGCATCTAATGTAAGAGGTGTAGGCTTGGGTATACTACTAAAATCGTCATAGGGGGACATATTACCCCAGGCTATTAGATGTGAGTTTCCTGCCACTAATAATGAGGCAGAATATGAAGCTTTAATTGCAGGATTAGAATTGGATAAAAGTATGAATATCAAGAATTTGCAAGTATATGTTGATTCTTTGTTAATTACTAATCATTTTAATGGAACCTATGCAGTTAAAGGTGAGAAGTTAATCGGGTATCTCGAAATTCTCAAAAAAATAGCAGGATATTTCAGTATTTTTACACTTGAACAGGTACCAAGAGAGGATAATGCTGAAGCTAATGCCCTGGCAAATCTTGGATCATCAGTCAGGATACCGGAAGGAACCCGAATACCAATATTACATATCCTATATCCTGCGACAGATCCTCAGGATAAGGAAGTACTAAGTGTCCAGGATCCTGATGAGTATCCTGAGAAGGATCCTAAGTCTTGGATGGCTCCAATCATAAGATATCTCAAGGAAGGACACATCCCAAAGGATGAAAATCCTAAGGCCTTTAGAATGAAGGTATCACGATTCACTATTATAAATAATGTCTTGTATAAGAAATCTCGTGCAGGACCGTATCTGAGGTGCTTAGAAGATCCCGAAACCAAAGAAGTGCTTCAGGATATACACGAAGGGGATTGTGGTAACCATACTGGGGGCAGGTCGTTGTTTTCAAAGGCATTAAGAACAGGATATTATTGGCCGACGATGAGAAAAGATGATGCGGAATATGCTCGAAGATGTGATGCATGTCAAAGACACAGTAATATATTACATCAGCCGGCCGAGCCACTTTATCCTATAGCTTCCCCTTGGCCATTCATGAAGTGGGGAATGGATATAGTAGGAAAATTGCCAAAGGCTCCAGGAGGAAAGGTCTGCATGTTGGCAATGACCGATTATTTCTCTAAGTGGGTCGAAGCTGAAGCATTCGTTCAAGTTAGAGATCAGGAAGTGGTATCCTTCATAAAAAAGAATATCCTGACCAGGTTTAGAGTACCAGCTGAGATAATTTGTGATAATGGATCTCAGTTTATAAGTAAGAGGACTACTGACTTTTGCAAGAGTTGGGGAATCAAAATGATCACTTCCACCCCAGTACATCCTCAAGCAAATGGACAAGCAGAATCCTCAAACAAGATAATTGTCAACAACCTGAAAAAGAGACTAGGGGCTAAAAACGGAAGATGGGCAGAAGAGCTACCCTTTGTTTTGTGGGATGATAGGACGACGGTGAAAAATGCAACTGGCCAAACCCCGTTTTCCTTGGTATTTGGAGCAGAAGCGGTGATCCAGACAGAAATGGTAATACCTACAACAAGATCCAACCTCCGGGATCCTGAGCAGAATCCTGAAGTCCTATGTGAGGAATTGGATATTGTTGATGAGACAAGAGATGCGGCAAGGCTAAGGATGGCGGCATATCAACAGATGATATCTAAAGCATATAACAAGAATATAAGGACTAGAAGGTTCCAGGTCGGAGATTGGGTATTTAGAAAGGCTTTCCAGAATACTACTAACCCTACTGATGGAAAGTTGGCTCCAAAATGGGAAGGACCCTATAAGATTGAATCAGAATCAGGAAAAGGAGCATACCGACTCAAGGATATGGAGGGGGATATGCTACCAAGATCCTGGAATGCTATACATCTAAAGCTCTATTTCAAGTGAGTTTGAAATTTAAATTCTAACTCAGAATGGTATGGATTCTATCTATTTTATTAAATTTTAATATTATTTATTGTTTTGAACCCATTACTGACTTAAGAATCGGAGGGGTGTTAGCCAGGCTAACACCCACCTTAGCTTACAGTTGTTTTGCAGTATATGCTTCGGGATATAGCTCCAGGATATACATTCAGGATACTTCGAAAGATTAGAGGATTGGCCCTTTCTCTCACGTTTAAGTGATCCTGGTCCCTTCACAGGTTTAAAGGTATTCACCTTTCTCTCGAATTGGGTTTAAACACCCCGCCTGGATCGCAAGTTATCCAGGAATAGTTCAAGGTGGCGCGACCAGTTCATGTAAAAGTGGCTGACAATTTCGTCACTGTTGGCTATATCCTGGATTCTCAAGGTATATGAGGATTGATCACCCTCTCTCACGGAAGGGTATTTTCATACTCTCTAAGGTTTAAAGGTTATCTCCTTTCTAAGTCTTGGAGTTTATACACTCCCGCCTGTAGCGCATGAAAATTTGGGATTTTCCCCAGGATACCTATGGGATTTTCCCCAAGACACTAAGGATTTATCTCCAGTATGTTTTTGGGTTTTACCCTAGTAACACAAGAACTGTCTAAACAGTTAGAATTTGAATTAAAAAATTAACAAAGTGTTTGAAGGCTTTATGCACATGGGACATTCCTCCCAAGGAAATTGTGTAAGGCTTGAAAAATCAAACTCAAACCTAATGTACAGAACATTTCGGACTGGGGACATCTTAGTTGAAGAAGTTGCAAAAGGATTGAGGTTCGGTACTAGGGTTACACTTTATTCCTGGTATGATCTTTCCTTTGTGAACCTTACATAAGTTGTATAACTTTTGAAACTGTGTTTAAGGCTCAAATATCCTGATAAGAATATATCTTCAGGATATGATCTCAAAATGTGTTTTCGGGATACGTTTCATGATATTTGATTGGGAAATAATACTTAGGTTGAAAATAAATACTCTGGTCAAACATGTGTTATCAAAATGGATTTTGAAAAATAAACTATCTCTTGCCCTTTAGAGACTTTGTCTAAATTGTTTGGGTTTTGAGAAGTGCTATTCGACAAAAGTCTTCGTAGGATACCACTAAGTATATTGATCAGGATATTTTCAAAAAATAATTGTACAAATTTTGCAAAGCTAAAATCTAAACTAAGTGATGCATGACAAAAATTAAAAGGCGACGACAAATAAGTTAAACGGTGGTTATATTATTAACATGTCAAAAGTTGTGCTTTTGGCTTCACCTCAAACCGAGGCCCATCCACCAAAAGCACTATTAGTTTTTACCATATTTATGCGACGGTTGAAGGTTTCATCTCAAAACGTGACCCATCCGCCTCCAACCGTTGCATCATCCAAAACAAATTATACTAACTGATGACCAAGGTCTTCATCCTGAAACATAGGACCCATCCACCTTTGGTCATCGTTTTGTTCTAATACAGGAAATGTAAATTGTTCAGCAGCAGAAAAAAGTAAATTGTTTGTACAGACCACAACCATGAAATTTAAGAAAGTGGGCTCCAGCCTTGGCACGTATATCCATCATCTCCCACATCACTGCACTTAAGGGGCAGCTCCTTCCTTCATCGTGACGTCTCCACCAACATCCTCTCCAACGTTTGTCCCAGCATCTTCAGCAGCATCCTCTCCACCAGCATTTTCTCCAGCATTTGCCCCAGCATCATCAGCAGCATCCTTTGAAGCACTAGCATCCACTATCTTGGTAGGTTCTTCCGTAGCAGATTTAGCAGGAGGCTCCACAGGATTCCCCCCAAGATCTCTCAGTTTCGCCTCCCAGGCCTTGGTGTTCCAAGAAGGGCATTGCAAACCCAAAGCCATTGCTTCGTAAGCCATTTTCAGTCTGGCCTGGAGAAGGGAGATGATGACAGAATTCTTGAGGCTCTCCCGGTATGAAGCCATGGCCTGCTCGTGTTGAACTTGAGCCGCGTCGAACTTAGCTTGAGCCTCTGGGTGATCTTCTGGATGGCAGACTGGTGATCTTGAGACATAGCCTTGTACTTAGCTTCGTAGTGCTCTGATCTGGCGATGGCAATTGCTGCTTGATCTGCGATGGTGGCCTCGGCCTTTTTCAGCTGGCTTTCAAGCATGACATTCGAGCCACATGCATCCTCATAGAGAAACACCAGGCGTTCGAGACCCTGCAAAGAAATCAGGTATTAACTTTAGTTGACTTTATTAACTAGCATATGTTGCAGGATATGGGTCAGGATACCAACCTGGTTGAGGAAGCCGATCATGAATTTGCTGGATTCCGTAAACCCGTGGTTCTCAAATGGGACACATGGGGTGTAGCGGGAGGCTCAACTTCCTTTCTCTCCCGGGAGCTAGAGGCCCGGGTCCTGGATGCTGGAGGAGCTTTAGGAGTAGAAGTAGTCTTTGAACTAGTATCCTTCGGAGTGACAGATAACTTCGGATTAGATTCTTGCTTAGGAAGTGCGAGGCTAGAGTAACTGTCCAACTCGTCAAGCTGGAAGCCTTCAAGGTTAATGACCGGCACTGCACAAGGGAAGAAATATTTAGTTTGTAATACTTATACTTTATATTCAATATAATCTTGTGCTTACCAGACATCTCTGTTCTTGATTTTTTACTTGAGTTCATAAGGGACAGGGAGAAGGTTCTTTCGCTAGCAGGAAGCCGGTAGATCTCTTTGATCCTGGGCTCTGATTCTGCGCTTGGGGATGCTATATCTCTGAAATTCGCTGCACAAAATATCAGGATATCAGTCTAAGATATGGTTTAAGGATACATTTGGGGATATTCCTAAAACCCTAAATCCTACCCTTGGTTAACCATCTAACTGGCAGATTGAAACCCTTGTCAATAGAGTCTCTTTTTACAAAAAAGAACTTTCGTTGCCATTGATCTTTAGTTTTGATGGCCTTAAGGACTAAGGGATTCTTGGAAGTGGAGAACAGAAGGAAGCGGCTGTTTCCATGGGATCTCAGTCAATATACTATGGGAAGGTCTTCAATGCATAGGTCAGGGCAATGGCGATATTTGATTTGGTTTAACACTATTAAAACTCTCCATACCATGGGCATGGTCTGGGCATAGCTGAGACCGGTAAGCTCAAAGAAACGAGAGAAAAGGGTGGAAACGGATACCAGAGTCCTAAAGAAAAGAAAAGGGATAGGCAAGGAAGCAGACCCACTCTTTTGATGACGCATCTGATCGGACTTCCTGATCAAAAGGATAAATGACCGCTCCGGCAGGAAAGGCACCGGAATCCTTCAAAGCGACGATATCGGCATTGTTGAAAGAGCAAATCTCGTTTTGTGGTTCTCGTATGAGGTTTTGACTCATGAGGGTTGTGACTGGTTCATTCGACCGAGATCTTGTTCGAGATGCCATAAAGGGTATTGACCAAGAAACAAGAAATCCAAAGAAAAGAAAATAGAGAAGAAGAGAGAAATACCTGAGATTCGCCTGAGAAGAAATGAGCGAAATGAAAATTATTTTGGCTAATTATTGGCTGAATAATAGGGGGTAAAGAGTAAATAACGCTTTGGAAGTTGCACATTGTCATTTCAACAGTCTCGTCACATTAATTGCCTTGGTTTACGCGAGATAAAGTTTTAAAATATATCCGTTGGAGTGGTATACCAACAGATATATTTTGGGGACAATTGTTATGGGCCATTTTCTGAACATATATATCCTGACTAATATTCTGCTTTTTGATTGTTTATTTGTGATCAGGATACCAGATCGGGATATTGGTAACATCCTGGTATGATATCCTGATATTAACTGAATTAATCATGTGCAGATTCGAAGGTGCGGGTCTCTAACGGTCAGGTGGACCTTTTCTCCTGAAGACTCGGGAAAACCAGTTATGTGAGAGACGTTGTACCCGGAAGAAGTGGACTACACGTTCACTTAAGGAATATTCGAAGCATCCCGGTTTAATAGGGTAGTTAGTTGATTTCGTTTAACTATATATAGATTGATCGGATCAGATTAAGGGACTCACTCTCTTTCGCACACTTTATTCTCTAGCTACTAGCAATCACTACACACAAACACTTGTACTCAAATTACATTGTAACACCTAGTTGATCCGCATCATATCATGCACTGTATCCTGATATTTGAAGCAATAGAAGAACAAGGCAGCTGCGATTGTCAGCTCCCGAGGTTTGTGTCGGCGATCTAGATTGATCAAGGGCTTTCCTCGTACATCCTGTGTCTCCCTTTACATTTTCGCTCATTGTTTGATCATAGATACAACTCTATATCCTGAGCCGTATCCTGAAACTGTTTTTGCAAATAACCTAACTAGCATATTTTTAATACACATTTCTAGCACACTACCTCACTTAACTAATTTGATCACTTAATTGCTTCGGTCATTTTTGACCAAAACACTTATGATCCGTGAAAATAACAAACTTACTACCGTAAAGATAGTGTCTCCAAATCTTATAGGCAAAAATTATGGCTCCTAACTCTAGATCATGGGTTGTATAGTTCTCTTCATGTTTCTTAAGCTGTCTAGAGGCATAAGCTATAATCTTTTGACGTTGCATCAGCATACATCCATATCCTAATTTAGATGCGTCACAATAAACTACAAATTCTTCAGTTCCTTCTGGCAAAGCGAGTATGGGTGCATTGATTAACCTTTGTTTTAAAATCCTAAATGCTTCCTCTTGTTTTGATCCCCATTCGAACTTAACTGATTTGCAAGTCAGTTTGGTCAATGGAATGGCTATTCTAGAGAAATCTTGAATAAAACGTCTATAATATCATGCCAGTCCAAGAAAACTTCTCACTTTAGTAGGTGACTCAAGGACTTTCCATTTGGTAATTGCCTCGAGCTTTGTGGGATCCACATGAATTCCTTCATGATTAACCAGATGTCTAAGGAATTGCACTTCTTGCACCCAGAATTCGCATTTTGAGAATTTAGCATAAAACTGTTCTTTTCTCAACAATGTCAGAAGTATATGCAAATGCTCTGCATGTTCCTCCTTACTCTTAGAGTAAATTAGAATATCATCTATAAAGACGATTATGAATTTATCCAGGTATTGTTTACATATCCTGTTCATCATGTCCATAAATGCGGCTGGGGCATTGGTTAAACAAAATGGCATGACTGTAAATTCATAATGACCGTACCATGTTCTAAAAGAAGTTTTTGGAATATCCTTTTCCTGTACTTTTAATTGATGATATCCTGAGCATAAATCAATCTTAGAAAAGAATCGAGCTCCTTCAAGTTGATCGAATAGGTCATCAATTCTCGGTAATGGGTACCGGTTTTTAATCGTAGCCTTATTCAATTCCAGGTAATCAATGCACATACGCATCGATCCATCCTTCTTCTTGACAAATAACACCGGTGCTCCCCATGGCAATGAACTAGGCTGTATGAAACCTTTCTCTAGTAATTCGTCAAGCTGTTTCTTCAGTTCCTGCATCTCTGTTGGTGCTAGTCGATATGGTGCTTTGGCAATCGGTGTCGTTCCTGGTATTAAGTGAATTCTAAATTCAACCTCTTGATCTAGCGGTAATCCAGGTAATTCTTCTGGAAAAACGTCTGAGAATTTAGATACTACGGGAATATCCTTCAATTCTTTCCCTTTAGTGTTAATGATTACTAAAATCATATACACCATTCCTCCTTTCCTTGCATAATTTGTAGGATTTCATTACAGAGATGAATTTTGTGGTTTTCGTTGGCTTGTCTCCTTTAATTGTGATATTTTCACTATTTGTTGTACTTACTTGTACAAACTTTTGATCACATAAAATATTAGCATGATTGGCTACCAACCAATCCATTCCTAATACGACATCGAATCTGGCTAGATTCATTGGGAAAAGGTTAGCAATAAAATTATGGTTTAGAATTTTATCCTTGCTCCTTGTAGGATTTTGCTTATTTTGATGGAGTCTCCACCAGACAGTCTTGTTGAAGTTTAGTTAATGGTTGATTGAGAAGTTTATAGAAAGAAGTATTGATAAAACTTTGGTTTGCACCAGAGTCAAATAATACTTTAGTATAAACATTAACTAAAAACTTACCGACAATCACATCCGGGATCATCTTGGCTTCTTCAGCTATCAAAATGAAAGCTCTGGCATTTTTCTTGGGTCCTTCGGTTGCCTTAGCCTTGTTGTTTCTCGCTAGAGCTAGTTTTAGACAGTTCGGTTTAATATGACCAGCTTCTCCACAACTGTAGCATATTCTATTGCTAGCTTTCTTTCTACAATCTTCTTCCTTATGTCCAGATATTTTGTAGAAGTTGCAATATATCGAGCATCTCACTGAGTGCTTTCTTTTGCAATACTTGAAGCTGGGTGAAGAGGAAAAACATGGTCCTTTTTCATGGTAGAAATTACCATAACGTAATTCTTGGTTAATCCTTTGAGCTAGGTTCTTTTTCTGGTTTTCCTCTTGTGTACGTACCAATTCATCAGTCAGAGTGTTGGCAAGTTCTACTGCTTCTTCTATGGTTTGTGGTCTAGCTGCCTTGACTACATGTCGGATCTCACTGATTAATCCCCAGATGTAACGGGAGATTAATACTGGTTCTGGTGAGACCAAGGTTGGTACTATCCTAGCATATTCAAAGAATATGGTAGTATATTCCCTGCAATCTACTCCAATCATTTTATGATTTAAGAACTTATTGGCAATTTGTTGTTTTTCATTAGGAGGACAGAATTTCCTTTCAACTATTTCCTTAAAGTTGTTCCATTCCAATGTTAAGGGTGAAATTCTGAGCCCATATCCTGACTTTGTATCTTGGTTTTCTATTAGTTGTATATGATCAGGATACCGGATCAGGATACCGGACCAGGATATTGGTAACATCCTGAGACAGTATCCTGACTATTACTAACAATTTGCTTATAAACGTTGGCTACAAGGGACTAACGTTCATGAAGACCAAGTCATCCTGAAGACCCGCTCAAATTGGTTAGGATAAGGACGTTGATGGCAGAAAAATAGCCCTTGTAACGGTCAGCATTAAAGATTGACGTGTTTTATGGAAAGTTACGAAGATTGGTCAAAGATATTAATGTTATAACGGTTATAGAAGCTTAAATCCCAGAGTTATAGTTGGAATACGTGTGGAAAACGAGTTGATACAGCCTGGCAACTTTCAGAAAGGAAATAATCTCAGTATCCAGGATTTTTAGCATAGTTAGTTGTTTCCTTTTACTATATAAAGGAGTGATCGGATCATAGGTAGACACAACTTTCACACACACAAATTCTCGTACACTCTTGCTCTCAACCACCTGTAACCACTCACAAACACTCACACTTGTACTCGAATCGCATTGTAACACTTAGTCGATCCGTATCATATCCTGCACTGTATCCTGTTATTCAAGCAATAAGAAGAACAAGGCAGCCAATGATTGTCAGCTCCCGAGGTTTTATGCCGGAGATCTAGATTGATCAAGGGCTTTCCTCGTACATCACGTGTAAACCTTTACTTTTTTGCTCACTGTTTGATCATAGATACAGCTTTATATCCTAAGCCGTATCCTGAAACTGTTTTTACAATCAACTTGGTTAACATATTTTTCACACATAATTCTAGCACACTACCTCACTTAACTAATTTGATCACTTAATTGCTTCGGTAATTTTTGACCAAAACAATTTGGCGCCCACCGTGGGGCAAGTGGTGCTATTTCTACTAAAATCTTTTGTTAAATCGTTAATCGGTTTTATATTTTCAAAACTTTTTGCTACACTATTTTCAATGGCCTCGAGATCAAACATGAGCTCTTCCACCGTGTCTGCTACAACCTCTGCAACAATTGGTTCGATGCTTCCACCACCTCCTCCGAGAACCCAAGCCTCTTCACTGCCTCAAGATGTTATCCCCGCTCGCAACATTCAGGGATCTGCTCCTGTTTTGGCCTCTAATGAAGAAATTCTAACTTTATTTGGTAGTGTACAGGAACAAATGAGCTGCAGCAGGATGTTTTGGTCAAAAAATCTAATGAGGATGTTGCAACCAAACTCTCTGTTACGGGGTATGATGCTTGAAATGTAGAATAATGACAAGGATCACTTCAATGTAAATTGCACAAATGACACAAGGATTTATACGGGGAAAAAGCCCTTGATCAAGAGTTGATCTCCGGCACAAAAAACCCTGGGTGACGGAAACTACCGATCACCAAACTCAAATAAATGAATAAATGTTTACAACTTCGGATAGTAACGAGCTAGGTACAAGGATCACTATCGTGAAACGTGTAAAAGTGAGTGAAAATGAATGAATATTCGTCGAGAGCTTCAAGTGTGCGAGTATATGAGAGTGTGTGTAGCTGAAAAAATGACTAAGTCCTCTAATTCTAGCTCGTTACTCCTTTAAAAATAGAAGTTAACTACAATAACTAACTATCCGACTTTTGTGCCAAGCTCCCACGTTCTCCACAACGTCCATTTTTGGTCAATCGTGTGCGAAATGCCCGTGGAATATTCCTTAGTACCGTTGCCAAGACCAAGTCAAGCTTGTTACTCCTGCGAAGTAATACAAAACACAAATAAACAATCGTTAGTACGAGGATCCTTAAAGTGATCCATGATCCTGATCCTTTAAGCTCTTCTGAGGATCACTATCTGTCACAGAAATAAGGATCATTAATTAGGATAACGAATAAGGATCAGTAATTGTTAGAAAATCCTCCCCTAACAATTGCCCCCAAAATATAAGGAGTGATATGTAAAATGAGCGAGTTATGTTTTCTTGATCTTATCCGCAACTAACTATCGTAAATATAGCCGTTATTGTTGAACTATCTGTTGCAATCGTGACGTCACAGAGGTGACAACCCTGCACGATCATGATTATAAATAGGAGATAGAGATAGGATCAAATGCATTTAAATTTTCAGAGAGACTCCCTTTATAACTGCATTCCGAAGACAATCAGGTACTCTCTCTCTCCATCTTCTTCCCTCTCTTGCTCTGTTTTCATCTATTTCCGTCATTCCATCAAAGATGTTGCTCCGAAATTCCCCAGCCAAGGATCACCCGAAGAACAGCCCTCCGAAAAGCCAGGGGATCATTGAAGACTCCATTAAAGAACGCTGCTGTTTCAATGATGCTCAGATCGATAGGATCCGCCACTGCTTCCCGGCGAACACCGAGTTTAGGCCTTTTGACCCCAATGCCCTGAGTGATCATATCTCCGACAAGTGGGTTGCTTTCCCCGTCACTCCGTTCACCATAGGCTATACATATCCTTTTCCAGCCTTCACCCAATCTTTCTTTTCCCTAACCGGCATCTCTTATATTCAAGCCATGCCGATGATTTGGAGGGTTTTGTATACCCTTGAAAGGATCATCGAGCAGGAAGGGATAGACCTAGGAATGTCAGAACTGGGAGAGCTGTACGATCTTACTACCTTTGGTTCCCATCACTATTTATTTAAACATAAAACCGGTGAGGAACATCCGATCTTCAAAGCCACCAAGAACGATGCTAATTGGAAGCGGCATTTCTTTTTTATCAAGAGAGATTCTATTGAGGATGGAAAGGATCTACCCAAGAAATGGGCTACCCATGGTAGGGCGGTGGATCCTGAGAAGGATCACCAAAAACTTTCTTTTGATGTAAGGATCACTTATATTTTTGCTTTCTTGTTATGCAGCTATCACCGTCTCACACCTCAGATTGTCCTCTGCTGCTAAGGAGAGGCTCCTTGCTTTCAAGAAACTTGATCCTGAGACAAGATCTTTCAAGACAACAACCCAAGATTCACAGGAGGTATCCTCAGGCTCTGTCACGATGTCAAGTAAGTATCCTTGTTTAGAATTTAAGTAAATAGTAAAATATAAATTAAGAGAAGATACTTATCTTGTTTTGGTTGTGTAGGTGCTGGAAAATCCACCAAGTCTGCTTCTAAGTTCAATGTCACTGATCTCACTACTGTCAGATCCTCCAAGAGAAAAGCTCCTACCAGTCCGACAGCTTCGGTCCCCAAGGCACCACTCAAAGGGAAGGCAATCAAGAAGAGAAAAGCCTCTGAAGCTGAGGATCTGCAGGGTCTGCCTCTGATCCGCCACCAATTCCTCGAGTACTTCAATGAGGTAAGGATCACTGTCTTTGCTCGTATATCCTGTTGACATATCCTGCTGATTTGAGGATCACTTAGTCCTGACCTTTTCTTTCATCCTTTTTGCAGAAATTCTCTGAGATTGAGGATTATGTTGGCCACGTTGAGGATCAGGATAGAAAGATTGCCGACCTCCAGCAGGTTGCAGTGCTTAAGGGCCTTGCAATTGCTGATCTTCAGAAGGAAGTCCGGGATGCCAAACAAGAGACGGCCAAGGTACTGATCAATGTTGACTATGAGAAGCGTGAGATCACCGAAGACGCCAAAGTCTCTGCCGCCATAACAATGTACAAGACCAAGCTGCAAATGGCCTTGGAAGCTCAGGATCCTTCTTTTGACAAGAGCACCTGGGATGTTGCAGGCTGGAAGGCAAGGCTAGCCGAACTGGACGATGAAGAGGCTGAGGAGGTTGAAGAGATCCTGACGATTGAAGCTGGAGGCAAAGATGCAGGTGGGGAAACAAGTGGAGCTGGAGGTGGTAATGCAGCGAAGGTTTAGGCTGCATGATTGGGCGATGATGGAAATTCTTAGACCCAGCCGGAGCCCAATTTTAGGTGTTTTGTGGTTGTGATGTCGAACAATTTGGTGGTTTGTACTTTAACAACAATTTTTAGGATTAAGGATTATGTATGATCCTTTGGACAATAGGCAGGATTGCAATTGGTGGAGGGATCCTCTGTTTGGGGGATGAAGCCATTGTGATCCTGCCGCCTTTATATTCCTGCACTACTTTTGAACTTATTATCATGGACACCCTTTACCTACCCCAGCGGTCGGGCCACGTTTTGCTGGTAGATGCTCGGGTAGGTAATTTTGACAACCTTTTAAGGGTTAGTCTTTTGTTAATAAATAAAATCTTAACTTTTGTCGCTTATCTTGTATTGTTATCCTTTTGTCTCTTTAACTCTCCTTTGTTTCGTTGCACATTTATTGAATAAACAATTTTGAACAAGTCAGATTGAGAATGTTTAGAGCATGATCCACAATCAAATATCCTATAGTTAGGGAATCCCAAAAAGCAAGATATTTTAAGGATCACAAGTCTAGTTGTCAAACTTTAAGGGTTATACAAATAAATAATGAATAGAATTAAAAATAGTTAAGAATCATACCTGAGGATCCAAGTTAAGATCCTACCCATAATAAGGATAACTGTAAGATAAACCTTAGAGAGAAGTAAGGATCAAGGATCCCTAATTGTTTATCTTCAAGGACCTTAAATAGATCATAACTTGGGACTAAGCCAATATAAGATAAGAGTTAGCAACTGGGGACAAGCCCATGGATAACTGGGGACAAGCCCAAGGATAACTGGGGACGAGCCCAAGGATAACTGGGGACAAGCCCAAGGATCGTATGTAAACTGGAGTATGGCCCTAACTGGCGACTATCCAAACTTAGTGACATGAAAATGCCAAAACCTTAGCTAACGTGAAAACGTTAGAAACCTTAGCTAACGTGAAAACGTTAGAAACCTTATGAACGGATGTATGGTACGTCTACCATTATACGTAGGATCCTAGGCATAGCCAGTACAATGGAATTATCAGCCCCTAAAACGAGTACTGGTCCCACTGCCTTGAACTATACCAGGATCATCATGCGCTACAGGCGGAACTGGGGTCAAGCCCAAATAAATGGGGTTAAACCCAAGGAACGGATTGCTTCTGCGGATAACCAATGTTATGCTAAGGATACCTGAACTTTCAAAACTTAAACTCACGTGAGAGACGGATAAAGGACACATGATCCTTATCCTTATATGAGAAAATAAAGAAATGAAATAGTTCAAGTTTAGAATATTACCTAAGTAAGGATCACTGATACTTTACGGATCCTTTAAGGATACCCCTATCGTGAGGATCATCTGTGCCTTGAGGATCCTGGTTACATGAAATATTTCTTCAAGTGGACAGCATTCCAAGCTCTTGGTAGCAAATCACCTTCCATGGTTAGCAATCTATATGCCCCCTTTCCTGCTTCAGCTTCAATCAAATAAGGGCCTTCCCATTTTGGAGCCAATTTTCCATCAGCAGGATTGGTGGTATTCTGAAATGCTTTCCTTAATACCATATCTCCAACTTGAACCCTCCTGATCCTGACGTTTTTGTTGTAAGCACCAGCCATTCTTTGTTGATAACTGGCCATCCTTGTCCTAGCCATATCCCTGATTTCTTCAATAGTATCCAGGTCTTGAGCCAAGTTCTCATCATTCTCCTCAGGATCACGGGTACTTGTTCTAGCAGTTGGAACCACCATTTTTGTTGGGATCACTGATTCTGCCCCAAATACCAAAGAGAATGGCGTTTGACCTGTAGCATTCTTAGGGGTTATCCTATCAGCCCAAAGCACATAGGGTAGTTCTTCTGCCCATTTCCCTTTCTTGGATCCAAGCTTCTTCTTCAAATTGTTGATGATGATCTTGTTGGATGATTCTGCTTGACCATTAGCTTGTGGGTGGACTGGTGTTGATGTTATCATCTTAATCCCCCAGCTGTCACAAAAGTTAGTGGTTCTGCCCCCAATAAATTGGGAACCATTATCACATATAATCTCAGAAGGAATTCCAAATCTAGTTATAATATTTCTTTTAATGAAGGATATAACTTCCTTTTCTCTGACTTGGGCAAAAGCTTCAGCCTCTATCCACTTGGAGAAGTAATCGGTCATAGCTAGCATGAATACTTTTCCACCAGGTGCCTTAGGGAGCTTACCAACTATATCCATACCCCATCTCATAAATGGCCAGGAGGAGGATATAGGATGCAATAATTCAGCTGGTTGATGAAGGATATTGATGTGCCTCTGACAAGGATCACATCTCTTAGCATACTCCACAGCATCTCTCTTCATGGTTGGCCAGTAGTATCCTGTCCTCAGGATCCTTGAGAATAATGCCCTGCCCCCAGTGTGATTTCCACAATCTCCTTCATGGAAGTCTTTTAAAACTTCTTGGATTTCAGGATCCTCAATGCATCTCAAGTATGGTCCTGCAAGAGATCGTCTATACAACATACTGTTTAAAATTGTGAATTGAGATACCTTGGATTTGAAAGCCCTAGGGTTTTCTCCTGTAGGAATCTCTCCATGTTGTAAGTATCTCATGATTGGTGAGATCCATGATCCTGAATGAGATTGAGTATCCTCACTAGGGATAACTGCAGAATTATTTCCTATCTCCATAGCCACGTGATCCTCGATAGCCGGGGTCAGGATATGGATAATTGGGATCTTGATATCCTCCGGGATCTTCAAGGATGATCCTAAGTTAGCCAATGCATCAGCTTCTGTATTCTCTTCCCTTGGTACCTGTGTCAAACTAAAGGAAACAAAAGAGAGTGCCAAACTTTTGACTATCTCTAAATATTTGGTTAGCTTTTCACCTTTAACAGCATAGGATCCATTAAAGTGGTTTGTAATTAACAATGAATCTACATGTACCTCAAGATACCTGATCCCCATATGCTTTGCAATTTGCAAACCAGTAATTAAGGCTTCATATTCAGCCTCATTGTTAGTGGTTTGGAACACACAAGCTATAGAGTGGGGTATTATGTCCCCCTGTGGCGATTTTAGTAGTATTCCAAGCCCTGTGCCTTTGACATTTGAGGATCCATCAGTATAGAGTATCCAAGGATCCTTGGTCTCTTCTAGCTGCTGGACTTCTAACTCAGCATCTTTTTGTAAATCACTACTGAAATCAGCCACAAAGTCAGCTAATGCTTGGGATTTGATGGCTGTCCTAGGCTCATATCTTATATCATATGCACTTAGCTTCACTGCCCACTTAGCCATCCTTCCTAACATCTCTGGTTTCCTGAGGACATTCTTAATTGGGAAATTAGTTTTAACAATGATAACATGAGTTTCAAAATAATGTCTTAACTTAGTAGATGCCATAATTAATGCAAGAATAAGCTTTTCAAGGTGTGAATACCTGGATTCGGCATCAAGTAAACTTTTACTTACATAATAGACAGGATGTTGTGTACCTTCATGATCCTTAACAAGGACCGCACTTACTGCTTTTGAGGATACTGCAAGATACAATGATAGCACATCGCCTTTTTCTGGTTTCATCAAGGCTGGGGCTGAGGATAGGTAATCTTTGAGGGCTTTTAAAGCATTTTCATGCTTCTCGGTCCACTCAAATTTCTTGTTCTTCCTTAGGATATCATAGAATTCTTTGCACTTCTCTGAGGATTTGGATATAAATCTGTTCAAAGCTACTATCCTGCCTGTTAGCCTTTGAACATCCTTAGCATTGGCCGGAGATTTGATGTTCACTATTGCTTTGATTTGTTCCGGGCTAGCTTCAATGCCTCTCTTGGTCACCATATATCCTAAGAATTTACCTGTTTTAACACCAAAGTGACATTTTGAAGGATTAAGCTTCATTTTATATTTATCAAGGATATTGAATGCTTCCTCCAAGTCTCTTAGGTGATCCTCAGCTTTTAAGGATTTTACCACCATATCATCTATGTAAACCACCATAGTTTGTCCAATCTGATCCTTGAACATCATATTCACCAGCCTTTGATATGTTGCACCTGCATTTCTTAATCCGAACGGCATAGCAATATAGCAGTATATACCAGTTGGAGTCATGAAGGCTGTATCCTCTTGGTCGGATGGTTCCATTTGGATTTGTTGAAATCCAGATGAAGCATCCATAAAAGTTAACAGTTCATGACCCGCAGTTGCATCCACCATGGAGTCAATGTGGGGTAATGGGAAAGGATCCTTGGGACATGCCTTATTTAAATCGGTAAAATCGACACATACCCTCCACTTTCCATTTTTCTTTTGAACAACAACCACATTGGCCAACCATCTTGGATACTTGACCTCTCTAATCATACCTGCCCGGAGCAATTTCTCTACCTCTTCCTGGATAATGGCATTCCTTTCCGGTGCAAACTTTCTTCTCCTTTGATGGATTGGTTTGAAGGACCTGTCAATGCCGAGTTTGTGAGTGATTACATCTTTGGATATACCAGTCATGTCTTCGTGTTTCCATGCAAAGGTAGTCTTTCTCCTTTTGAGGAAGGATACGAGGTCTTCTTTCATTTCGCCAAGGATCCCTGATCCGATATAGATTTTGGATTCAGGATCATCGGGATCCATGAGGATTTCTACCACATCCTGCTCTCTTGCCTCCAAGACATCCCTTGGAGGATACCTTGATTGCTATTGCTCCCTTGACTTCGAGGCTGGTTTCATCGATGAAGTGTAGCAATTCTTAGCCTCCTGCTGATCACTATCAATCTTCACTATTCCCCAAGGACTAGGGAGCTTCACACATTGATGGTAGGTAGATGGGACTGCTTTCATATCGTGTATCCAGGGCCTACCAAGGATAACATTGCAACAAGATAAACAGTCAATAACACAAAATTTTTGATAAGAGTGTAGGCCTTCGATATATATTGGGAGTTTAATGTCCCCCAGGGTATTCTTAGTTTCGCCACTAAATCCCACAAGCACGGAGGATCTTGGTATGATATCTGATTCAGGAATTCCCATCTTCTTTAGAACATCAAGCTGGATAATGTTCACTGAGCTTCCTCCGTCTATAAGGATCCTGCGGACAAAATGGTTAGAAATGAAAAGAGTAATAACTAAACCATCGTGATGAGGATCCTGGATATCAACACGATCATCCTCATCAAAGGTTATGACTTTTCCTTTGGAGACACTTGATGTTCGAACTGGTCTTTCTCCATTATCCATTTTAGTTTCCTTTGCATGCCTTTTAGCCGCTGAGAAGGATGTGCCACAAATGTCTGATCCTCCAGAAATAAAGTTTATCACTTGTGCATCTACTGGAGGGGCTGGAGCCTTCTCAGGGATCCTTTCAGGATCCTGAGTCCTTGACTTTTTTCTTCCCAACAATTCTTTTAGATGCCCCTTGCTCAACAAGTATCCAATTTCCTTTCTTAGTGCAATGCATTCTTCTGTGAGGTGCCCAAAATCTTCATGGTATGCACACCACTTTGATTTATCCTTAGTTGCAGCTGGCCTATCATTTTTTCTGGGCCATCTAGCTTTATCACCTAAATTCTGCATCGCAAGGATTAGTTCATTGTTATCAACAGAAAAAAAATATTCAGAAATTGGAGGATAATCCTCATCATCCTCTTCTTGATCAACAGAAAGCACGTTCTGGTTATCAGATCTGTTGTAGGATCTGAACTTGTTGTTCCTGAATGAGGATCCTTGCTTTTCCTGCTTTGAGGATCCTGCTAACCTCTCCTGGATCCTCTTGTCATCCTCTAGCCGAATGAACCTAAGTGCTCGGGTTCTTACCTCATCTAAGTTCCTGCATGGTGTCATAACAAGATCATCATAGAACGACGAATCCCTAAGCAATCCCATTTTAAAGGCCTCAACAGCCGTGGCTATATCTAAGTTGGGAATGTCTAAGGATTCTTTACTGAATTTGGTAATGTAATCCCTTAATGATTCATTATGACCCTGGGTTATCCTGTATAGATCACTAGTTAATCGTTCAAATTTTCTACTACAAGAAAACTGATTATTAAACAGGTTAACTAGATTAGCAAATGAGGTAATAGAGTAGGGGGGAGACTTAGCAGCCATTTGAGAGCTGATCCAGTAAGAGTGGATCCGAATCCCTTGCATAGGCATGCTTCCTTTAACCTTTCTGGGATTGGATTGATCTCCATCCTCTCCCTGTATTGTGCTATATGCTCTTCAGGATCCGTCGAACCATCATACAGCTTCATTGTTGGCACATGGAACCTCTTGGGTATCTCAGCATCACAGATTGGTGGTGCAAAACGAGATATCTTGTGGCTCCCATCTGCAATCTCTGGGATAGGTTTTACCACTCCTGGAACACTTGATATCATATCCTTTAGCTTTTGCAATTCTCTGGCCATGGCATGATTGATACCTGGATCCTGCATAAGACCATGGTTAGTAGTATAAGAATTATTAAAAGTGTTACCTCCCACCGGATTCAAATTAGGAAGAATGGATGTTAATCTATATTGTTGGGGCTCCGGAATGATCGAGGGACCAGTAGAAGCATTGGTCTGCATTGGAATAAAATCTCCCTGATGGACATCTGAACTTCCTGTTTGCAAACTCCTCAAGGATCCTGGCATCTGGAAGGATCCCTGAAATCGGGACGATCCTGGAACAAAGGAGGATCCTTGAACCTGGGATGATCCTGGAACAAAGGAGGATCCCTGAATCTGCTGCATTCCTGAATATCCTCCTGAATTCGTGAGGGATCCCATATGCTGAGGATAGGATCCCGCTGGCTGGAAATATGAACCTGATGCCTGGGTCACTGTTGTTGTTCTGTAGTGCACTCCTTTCGGTCCACCCACATATTGAACGTCTGGAACCACTGATGGCTGAGAAGTAATCACCGGAGTATCAAAATTCAAGGATTTCGGCACCAGTGGGGAATGATCCTCTGCCATTGTCTTTTGTTTCTTGAGATCTCCGATTTCTTTAAGAATCCTCTCATTGGTCTTATCCTGCTGCCGTATCTGATCCTTCATCTGCAAAATCAAAGTAAACATGTCACTAGTAGAGGGAGTGTAAGAAGCAGAAGAAGTTGGAGGTTTTGAGAAAATGGGAGTTGGTTTCTTCGTAGCATTCTCAGCATTCTTCTGGGATCCAGAAGGTGGTGGAGGCAAAGGGGGAACGCCTTGTGAAGAAGTGAATGAGGGCATCAGATTTGAAGCATTCTTCGCTGAGGAAGCCATTTGCTTGGTTGTAGTGAACTGAAATGAGCACAGAAATGCGAATTTTTCTAAGGATGAAGCACCAATTGCCCCACGGTGGGCGCTAAACTGTTTTGGTCAAAAAATCTAATGAGGATGTTGCAACCAAACTCTCTGTTACGGGGTATGATGCTTGAAATGTAGAACAATGACAAGGATCACTTCAATGTAAATTACACAAATGACACAAGGATTTATACGGGGAAAAAGCCCTTGATCAAGAGTTGATCTCCGGCACAAAAAACCCCGGGTGATGGAAACTACCGATCACAAAACTCAAATAAATCAATAAATGTTTACAACTTCGGATAGTAACGAGCTAGGTACAAGGATCACTATCGTGAAACGTGTAAAAGTGAGTGAAAATGAATGAATGTTCGTCGAGAGCTTCAAGTGTGCGAGTATATGAGAGTGTGTGTAGCTGAAAAAATGACTAAGTCCTCTAATTCTAGCTCGTTACTCCTTTTAAAATAGAAGTTAACTACAATAACTAACTATCCAACTTTTGTGCCAAGCTCCCACGTTCTCCACAACGTCCATTTTTGGTCAATCGTGTGCGAAATGCCCGTGGAATATTCCTTAGTACCGTTGCCAAGACCAAGTCAAGCTTGTTACTCCTGCGAAGTAATACAAAACACAAATAAACAATCGTTAGTATGAGGATCCTTAAAGTGATCCATGATCCTGATCCTGAAGCTCTTCTGAGGATCACTATCTGTCACAGAAATAAGGATCATTAATTAGGATAACGAATAAGGATCACTAATTGTTAGAAAATCCTCCCCTAACACAGGAGACCAACCAAATGCTGACAAGAGAGATACAACTCTTGAAATCCAACTCAAGCAGGCCTGTTGAGGATATTGTCACTCCCTTGCAACCAAGAGCTTTAAACTTCAATTCTGCAGTATATACTGAGGATAACAGGGGGAATATTGTGCCTAGCCATTCCCAGAGTCATATTCCTGAAATACCTTCTTCGATCAGGGTGTCAACTGTGAGAAATCCAGGATATGCTCCAGGATGTGCTCCAGGATATGGCCAGAATCACTATGCTGGTAACATGTTTGTTAACACCAGTATTCCTGTTACTAATAATCTTGGATCATTGCAGGATGCAGGCGTGACATCAGCGATAACCAGAGAGCTTCAAAAGTTGAAGGATATGATATCAAGTATGCTTGGAATAGTGCAGCCTATACCGGAAGTATCCCTGGATAGTCACAACATATCCCGCTTTGCTCACCCCATTTGTGATGCAGAAATCCCAAAGAGATTCCAGACTCCTAACATAAAGCTGTATGATGGGACGACGGATCCTGAGGAGCATATTGCCCAGTATAGGGAGAGGATGGAGATTAACCCTATCCCGCCAGAACTTAAGGAAGCATGCTTGTGCAAGGGCTTCGGCTCTACTCTAATAGGATCAACCTTGAAATGGCTTCTAAATGTTCCACCTTATTCAATTACATCATTTTCTCATTTGGTTAATTTGTTTAATAGTCAGTTTTCCTGTAGTAGAAGCTTTGAAAAACTAACAAGTGACCTCTACAGGATAACGTAGGGGCCTCAAGAATCCCTAAGGGATTATGTGAACAAATTCAGTAGGGAATCCTTGGATATCCCACACCTTGATGTTGCTACAGCAGTCCAAGCATTCAAGATGGGACTACAAAAGGATTCCCAGTTTTATCAGGATCTTGTGATGAATCCTTGCAGGAACTTGGACGAAGCTCGAAACAGGGCCTTGAGATATATCAGGCTGGAAGATGATAACAAAATGCAAGAGAGGATGAATGCATCCTCAACATATGAACCAACTAACAGGAAGTCAGAATCCTCATACAAACCATATCGTTCAAAGCCATATGATAGGAATGATAGCAAAAAAGTGAACGCTGTTGAAAATGAGGATCCTAAGGAGTATCCTGAATTGTCAGAATATTGTTTTTCTGTTAATATACCTGAACTAATGTATGCTATGCAGGGTTTGGGAGATAAAGCCAGGTGGCCTCAGAAGAATCAACAAAAAGCTGATTGGAAGGATAAGTCCAAATGGTGCGCCTTCCATGAGGATTTCGGGCATGTTATTGAGGATTGCATTGCCCTGAGGAAAGAAATAAGCTACCTACTAAGCAAAGGACATCTGAAGGATCTTCTGGGTAGAAAGAAGAATAAGGGTCAGGATATTGAGAAGGATCCTGAACGAGCAACATCACCTCCCGCCGTCGCCAAGATAATTAACTTTATCTCAGGAGGGTCTGATATCTGCGGAACTTCTTATTCTGCAGCCAAAAGACATGCAAAGGAGGCTAAGGCCGAAATAGGGAATAAGCCAACCAGGATATCGACCCTGACGACTGATAAAATGATCACGTTCGATAGTGATGACAGGGATACTGTACAGGATCCTCATCATGATGCTCTGGTAATAACTTTATATGTTGCTAATCACTTTGTACGCGGGATACTGGTGGATAATGGCAGCTTAGTCAACATCATCCAATTGGAAACCTTGAAGAGAATGAACATCCCCGAGATAGAGATTACCTCAAAGTCCACTGTGCTTGTAGGGTTTAGTGGAGAAGCAAAGAATACCGTAGGGGAGATAACGTTGCCCGTGTATGTTGAAGGGGTCAACTCAATACAACGCTTCTGTGTCATGGACTCCTTATCCTGCTATAATATTATATTGGGCAGGCCATGGATTCACGATATGAAAGCTGTACCTTCCACTTATCGTCAATGTATCAAGATCCCTACCCCTTGGGGAGTAGTTAAGGTGGAAAGTGATCAACAGGAAGCGAAGGAGTGTTATTCTTCTTCGATGAAATCCACGACAAAGCCTAGTGCAGCATAGCAATTAAAGATTCGGGCCCAGGATATCGTGGAGGCTTCAGAGCAGGATGTAAAGAAAATCATCCTGGATCAGGATAATCCAGATATCTCGGCGCTCATTGGAGCCAATATCCCTCAGGATATTGAAAATCAGTTAACTAACTTTTTGAAATGCAGGATGTCAACATTCGCATGGAAGCATGAGGATATGACAGGTATTTCTAATGATATTATAACTCACAAGCTTGGAATTGACAGGTCTTTCAAGCCTATCCAGCAAAAGAGAAGGAAGTTTGCTCCAGAACGAAACATAATTATTCAAGAAGAGGTTGAAAGACTATTAAAGTCCAAAATGATCAGGGAAGTAAAATTTCCTAAGTGGCTAGCAAATGTGGTCGTGGTTCAAAAGAAGAATGGGAAATGGAGAGTATGTGTAGATTACACAGACTTAAACAAAGCATGTCCTAAAGACCCATTCCCTCTGCCTCATATAGACTCAATGGTGGATGCCGCTGCCGGTCATGAAATGTTAACCTTCATGGATGCATCCTCAGGATTCCAGCAGATCCAAATGGAACCTTCAGACCAGGAGGATACTGCTTTCATGAAACCAACAGGTATTTACTGTTATACTGCTATGCCTTTTGGTTTAAAAAATGCAGGTGCAACGTACCAGAGATTGGTGAACATGATGTTTAAAGAAAAACTGGGGGACACCATGGAGGTGTACATTGACGATATGGTAGTCAAATCCAAGAAGGCTGAGGATCATCTCCAGGATATTAAAGGAGCATTTGATATCCTGGACCAGTATAATATGAAACTAAATCCTGCCAAGTGCCATTTTGGAGTGGGGGCAGGAAAGTTTTTAGGATACATGGTGACTAAAAGGGGGATAGAAGCAAGCCCGGAGCAGATTAAAGCTATCTTGGATATCAAGTCACCTTCAAATATGAAAGATGTTCAAAGATTAACAGGACGAGTAGCAGCATTAAATAGATTTATATCAAGATCCTCAGAAAAATGCAAGGA